>CM077150.1:201443193-202043193 GCA_039583875.1 Platanthera guangdongensis | reverse complement strand
AGGACAAGCGTAATTCTACCGGATTGGGTTCCCCACCCAATAGCGGGGTTATTAGCGTAAGGCGGGCGTTAAGAGAAATCCTTCGTCGGACTAACATTCGGTCAAATAGTCTTAGCGTTCAAGGGAGCGATATCCATATAGCTAGGTGAGCTCACATTTGTGGAACCTCCAGGGCCAAGTTGCCTTTTATTATTTTGAAAACTAAGTCCTATAATTATTAAAAGTTATTTTTGTCTTAATCCGATTTGATGCTGAGCGTTAACCATTCATCGAATTTTTCTAAATCGTTTTTTCGCTCTTTTAATTTTTCTGTCTTTACTTAATTAAAATCTCCGCCTAACTTTCAGTAAAATAATAGTCCTCCTGGAGGAGTAAGAATAGTCAACCCTACCCCGAGAACAATACGACCTCGGTATTCCCCCGAATATCAAGTACTACTTCCGATAGATGCACTTTCCTCATCTAGCACGCCCGCGGCGATCGACTCACCGAACCAACCACAGTAAGAGTCTGTTCGCGGGCCCATCAAGTTTTTGGCGCCGTTGCCGGGGTATCTTCGAGTTGCTATTTCGAATTCAGGAGTGTATTACTTTTACTTATTTTCTATAAACTAAAAAAACTAAAAACTTTATTTTAAATAAAATAAAAAATGAGTTTATTTTGTTTTATTTTTTTCTTTGGGTGTATGACCCGTGGATAACCCTCCGAGTCTGAAGATTTTGACTTCGACCCTGAGATCGAACGCTCCCTTGCGCGTATTCGATCTCAACGCCGAATTCCTTCTTTAGACCCCGAAGAATCTATCGGCGAACCCTCTTTCGAAGTTATGGCCGCCCCTAACCCTGCCCCGGCGGCCGAGCATACTCTATCTTATTACGCCCGGCCTAACGTGGATGATACTGGGTCTAGTATTGTTCGCCCTGCGGTGGTGAATAATAATTTTGAAATAAAATCGAGTGTCATTCAAATGGTCCAAAACAATGTGCAGTTCGATGGACTACCGGATGAGGACCCGAATGTCCACTTGTCGAACTTTTTGGAAATATGCGACACCTTCAAGATTAATGGCATCACTGATGACGCCATTCGCTTGCGCCTATTTCCTTTTTCCCTTAAGTCCAAAGCAAAGGCATGGTTAAATGCCCTCCCACGAGGATGTATCACCACGTGGGCTGAGTTGACGGAGCGGTTCCTAACGAAATACTTTCTGCCTGCAAAAACTGCAAAGTTGCGGGCAGACATTTCTTCTTTTGTGCAAAATGATCCTGAGTCTCTATACGAGACTTGGGAACTGTTTAAGGAATTCCTCCGCCGGTGCCCGCACCACGCGCTGCCAACGTGGTTGCAAGTACAAATTTTTTTATAATGGGCTTAATTTTCAGATGCGTCAAATGATTGACGTGGCTGCCGGGGGCACACTAAACAACAAAACCCCCGAGGCCACCCAGGCTTTATACGAAGAGATGGCTATGAACGCCTATCAATGGAACGTCCCGCGGGAACGCTTCAAAGTCGGCGGCTGGTCTTTTTGAAGTGGATGCCACTGCTCTTTTAACCCATCAAGTTGAAAGGTTAATAAAGCAGGTGGCGGAGATGTATGCTGCCTCCTCCACTCCGCCTTGTTTTATTCCCCCAACGTCTGTGTGGTCGAAGAGTTCGTGGACTTCATAGGAAATTCGGGTCGTCCTTCCTTCAACCCCAACAACAACCCTTATAGTAATAACTATAATCCTGGTTGGAGGAATCACCCAAATTTCTCTTGGAGCAACACGAATAATGCACAGCATCTCCCTCTTTCTTATGCGCCCGGATTTCTGCCGCCTCCTCCTCTTCCAAAACCCTCCCCGATGGAGGAAAAGTTTTCTAAGTATATTGAGTCCAACGAGTCAAATATCCGGAACATCACCGGATCGCTAAAAACTCTCGAACAACAGGTTGGACAACTGGCGAGGATGATGTCCGAGCGCGTGCTCGGGGCACTGGCGGGAAACACGGAGCCCAATTCGTGGGAGAACGCCAATGCTATAACCCTCCGTAGCAGAATGCAGGTGGTCGATCCAAAACGGACTGACCCTCAGGTATATATTTCACCTCCGACCCCTCTTCCCCTTTCTTCGATTACGCCGCCTTTATCGATTTTAAAAGAAAAAATTATTTTAAACAAGGGCTTGCCGTATCTGCATAAATTTGATAACGAGCGTAAGGACGCGCAATATGAAATTTTTTTTATTATTAAAACAAATTCATATTAATGATCCTTTTTGCGAGGCTATCTCACAAATGCCCAAATATGCGAAATTTTTAAAAGAATTACTTTCGAATAAACACAAATTAGATGATATTTCGCATGTATCTCTCAACGCTGTCTGCTCGGCGGCACTGACTAATAAATTGCCCACAAAACAAAGCGACCCGAGACAGTTTTCCATCCCGTACCTTTTTGGTGATATATTAGTAAAGTACGCCTTAGCAATTTAGGGGCTAGCATTAATCTGATGTCATTCTCGCTCTTTCAACGTTTAGGTTTGGGTACTCCTAGTGCTACGAATATGTGCATCCAATTAGCGGATCGCTCGGTTAAGTTCCCTATCGGGGTAGTGGAGGACGTCCTTCTTCGAGTAGACAAGTTTACCTTCCCGGTAGACTTCGTCATCTTAGACAACGAGGAGGACGCCGAGGTACCGATAATACTCGGTCACCCTTTTCTCTCCACCTCCCGCGCACTAATAGATGTTAGTAATGGTCGTCTTCTCCTCCGGGCAGGAGATGACCAAGTTACTGTCTCTATTAATCCCTCGATGGACAATTTGTCATCGAGCGATGATTTCTGCTATTCTATAGATACCTTTTTGGGAGATCGTTCTTCTCCCGTTTTCGAGTCCGTATTTTTAAATGACGATATTTATGCGCTCAAAAATTTTAAATGCGATGAGGATACCTCTTTAGACTTGCCTTTCGAACCAATTGGTAATAAAGACATAGGAATTAAAACCTCCCTAGAAGAACCGCCCATCCTAGACCTCAAACCCTTACCCGACTCACTCAAATACGCTTTTTTGGGAAAAGGCGATACGCTTCCCGTTATTATTTCTTCGGACTTGAGTGATTCAGAGACTTCCGATTTATTGGAAGTTTTATTTAAACATCGCCACGCAATTGCGTGGCAAAATCTCTGACTTAAAGGGGATTAGCCCCTCCTTTTGCACCCATAAGATATTTCTTAACGATAATTGCCGCAAAACGATTAAGCCGCAGCGTCGTCTTAACCCAAACATGAAAGACGTCGTTAAAGCAGAGATTATTAAGTTATTAGATGCGGAGATTATCTACCCTATTTCGGACAGTGCATGGGTTAGTCCCGTGCATGTCGTGCCCAAGAAGGGCGGTCTAACCATAGTGGCGAATGAGCATAACGAGCTCGTCCCAATTCGTACTGTTACGGGTTGGCGAGTGTGCATCGATTATAGAAATCTTGATGATGCCACACACAAGGACCATTTCCCTCTACCTTTTCTGGACCAGATTTTAGAGCGTTTATCCGGTCATCCATATTATTGTTTTCTTGATGGTTTATCGGGGTTTTTCCAAATCCCCATTTCCCCCAATGATCAAGAGAAAACAACTTTTACTTACCTGTTTGGCACATTCGCATATCGAAGAATGCCATTTGGACTCTACAATGCGCCAGCTACATTCCAAAGATGTATGCTAGCGATCTTTGCCGAGCTAGTAGAAGACATTATGGAAGTCTTTATGGATGACTTTTCTGTTTTTGGATGCTCTTTTCCCGATTGTCTTCACAAATTAGATCGTGTCCTTCAACGGTGCAAGGACACAAGCCTTGTATTAAATTGGGAAAAATGCAACTTTATGGTTCGAGGAGGTTTGGTCCTTGGCCATATGATTTCGTCTAAGGGGATGGAGGTGGATAAGGCCAAGATAGAAATCATAGAAAAACTTCAGCAACCAACAAACGTAAAATCTATTAGGAGTTTCTTAGGCCATGTGGGCTTTTACCGACGCTTTATTCAAGACTTTTCAAAAATAACAAAGCCGCTTACTCACCTCTTGGAAAAGGAATCACGTTTCATCTTTAGTAGCGAATGCGACCCCGCCTTTAATTTAATAAAACAAAAAACTTATCACCTCACCAATTTTAGTGGCCCCTAATTGGTCCCTTCCGTTCGAAATTATGTGCGACGCTAGTGATATTGCCTTAGGTGTCATTCTTGGCCAACGCGTAGAAAAACATTTTCATCTAATTTATTACACTAGCAAGATGCTCACTTCCACACAAATAAATTATACGGCGACGGAAACGAACTCTTAGCCGTCGTTTTCGCTTTTTGATAAGTTTCGCTCGTATATAACGCTATCTAAAGTTATCGTATTTACCGATCACTCCGCCCTTAAATATTTATTAGCTAAAAATGACGCCAAGCCTCGCCTTCTTCGATGCATTCTCCTCCTACAAGAGTTTGATTTGTAGATCCGAGATAAGTGGGGAGCGGAAAATCTAGCGGCTGACCACCTCTCCCGTTTCGAAAATCCGGGTGCGGAAGCGCTCGTCGAATCTGAAATAAATGACAGATTCCCCGAGGAACGCCTCCTTGCCATTCATAATTCTTCGTCATCTTCGCCTTGGTTCGCAGACTTTGCAAATTATATAGTAGCGCGGGTGCTTCCTAAAGAGTTTTCAAGTCATCAAAAGAAGAAAATCTTTTCTGACTTGAAAAATTTCTTTTGGGAGGACCCATTTCTTTTTCGTATCTGCGAGGACCAAGCGGTCCGAAGATGCGTTGCGGGTGTGGAGTGCTTACAAATTCTTAAGCACTGCCACGAGGGTCCAGCCGGTGGACATTATCAAGCCAACCGGACCGCTCGGAAGGCGCTAGAGGTGGGCTACTTTTGGCCCACTCTCTTCAAAGACGATCATAATTTTGTTCGCGCATGCGATAGCTGTCAGCGGTCGGGTAACATCTCTCGTCGCGACGAGATGCCCCAAAACATGTTTTTAGAATGCGAAGTATTCGATTTATGGGGCATAGATTTTGTTGGACCCTACCTCCGTCTTTCAAAAATATGTATATTTTAGTGGCGGTCGACTACGTATTGAGGTGGGCGGAAGCGCAAGCTCTCCCTACCAACGATACGCGAGTCGTCGTTATATTTCTTAAAAGACTATTTTCTCGCTTCGGCACGCCTCGCGCAATTGTTAGTGATAGGGGAACGCATTTCTGTAACGCTCTTATGGCTAAGACATTAGCTAAATACGGAGTCACGCACAAGCTTGCCACCCCCTACCACCCACAAACAAGTGGCCAAGTTGAGGTAGTAAATCGAGAGATTAAACGAATTTTAGAAAAAACCGTTTCACTAAATAGGAAAGATTGGTCCGTTAAACTCGACGATGCATTGTGGGTGTATCGGACGGCATACAAAACCGCAATTGGTTGTACGCTGTTCCGGTTAGTGTATGGCAAAGCGTGCCATTTACCCGTAGAACTAGAGCATCGCTCTCTTTGGGCTTTAAAACTCTTAAACCTCGACACCAACTTAGCCGCTCAGAATAGAAAACTGCAACCAAATGAGCTTGATGATTGGCGTGCGAACACTTACGAGAGCAATAAATTCTATAAGGAGCGCTCTAAGTTATATCACGATCGAAAAATAAAGTCCCCAAAAAGTTTTTCTCCGGGCGATCTTGTCCTTCTTTACAATTCACGTCTTAGACTTTTTCCGGGTAAACTAAAATCTAGATGGTCCGGCCCCTTCCTAGTTGAAGAAGTTTTTCCATATGGGACCGTACTCGTCTCCCACTCGGAAAAAGGTTTGTTTAAAGTAAACAGTCATCGGTTAAAGTCTTATATAGCAGGCGACCTAGTGATCGGCCATAACGAAACCATAACTTTCCTCAACATTATATACCCACCAAAATAGTCAAGCTACACGACTATAAACAAAGCGCTCCTGGGAGGCACCCCTCGCTTATCTTTTTCGCTCTTTCCTTATTATCTTTGATGCTTTTTCTAATAAATGCAAGGTTTCTAATGGACTTCCTCGAACGCGCATCAGGGACATTTCTACCCCCCTCTCTTTACTTTTGTACATATAGCATTTTATTTAATTTTTGTTCCGCATACTTATGTTGCAACATTGGGGACAATGTTTGACTTAAGTATGAGGGTATTTTCATGCTTTACTTTCTGCACTTCTATTTTTCTGCATTTCAAAAATACAAAAAAAATATATATAACAACAAAACAAAAAAAAAACAAATCTTAAAATAACAAAAAAAACAAAAAAATTAGAATGAAAAATCAAAAAAAAAATTTCATTTTCATTTTCTTTCTTTCTTTTTTCCAAAAACTCCAAAAAAAATTATAAAACAAAAAAAAAACAAAATAACAATATTTAGTTTCACTTTGTAAATATTTTCTTTTTCTTTATAAATATTTTTATGTAAATAATCTTCTCTCTCTCCCCCTTCCTTTTCCCTCTTATTCTTGTAAATAACTTTTCTTTTTCTCCCAATCTTTGTAAATACAATGAAAATTTTCTTAAAAAATACAAAATCTTTTTTATGTATATATTAAAGACATAAACTTAAAAAACAAAAAAAGATAATAGTTCAAAAAATTCAAAAAAATTGAGTAAAACAAAACAAAAATACAAAAAAAAAGATAATAAATATAAAACACAAAAAAAATGATGATAAAACTATAAAAATAAAAAAAATGTTTTGAAACAAATAAATCAAATATTCCATCCTTAACTTTCCTACTATCCAAAATTTTTGTTTTGAGTTTATTTATATGTGAATTTTATTAATTCTCTGTTTGTTATTCGTTTGTTAATTATTGAATGAAAAATTTAAATAGCCGGGGTTAAGTTTTAAAGAATTCATTATGCTTTGTTAAAAATAGCGAACTCGTCTTAGGCACTTCTTCTAATTATTCATTGATAAGAGCACGCGTACTATGTTAGAAAATAACGACTATAGGATTCAATTATGTTTACTTTTAGCTTTCTGAAAAATTGGAACGTACAATTTATTAAGGTTGCTCTCAAAATTGTTTTTAATTAAAAATCTAGTTTTCCTTTCTCCCCTTACCTATCATGACCTACTTGGCATGATAAAATTTTTTTATCCATAAAAGATCCTATGTCAATGTGAATAAGATTTCATTCCGTAAACATAGACACCCAATAATTTAAAAAGATTATATGTTATGGAGTAAGAGAATAAAATTCATTACTCCTACACATATACATTAGGTTAGTTTTATTCTTATGAAGTTGAATAGAAAAATGATATTAGGAAAATAAGATTTCATTTTCCTAATAATCCAAAAAGAAAAAAATGGAGGTTCTAGAAAAAATTACCTCACCTCAAAATTCAAAACCCTTTTCATAAACCAACATCAATCCCCTTAGCCAATTTCACGATTCTAGAATTAATTCAAAAATCTTTTTGAGAGCATAATTTGTAAATTGCATTATTTCCTGTAAAACTCCTATAAGCTAAAAGTTCATATAATTCCAAACTATTTTTGTTAATCTAACCAATACAATTACTGCTTTCTATTTGATTACATCAAGAAGTCTTTTGGCCAAAACTTTTGCGCTATTTAAATCATCTACATAATTTTAGGACTTAACTCTTACACCCCGTATATTTATTTAGATCTCTCTTATAATTGATTAAGCGGTAGCTAAACTTAGAGTTTTTTTCTATTCCGTATAAGTTCACCTCAAACCTTTGCTCTGGAATTACAAAAGCTTAAGTAAGGGGGTATTTGATGAATTGTAAATATACGTATTTTTGTGTACATTAATTTAGTCGTTTTCATCATTTTTACTTATTTTTGTTCAATAAAATGCTCCTATTTTTGTAAATTTACTATTAACTTATTTTATTTTTCAGGAAAAAAATAAAAAACTGCCAAAACAGTGCTGACACGCCCGTGTTCCCTGGGTCACGCCCGTGACCAGGGCGTGACAACTCAAAAAACCCACGCTCGACGATTTCAACTCGACGATCGTCGACTCTGCGCCACGCCTAGCGTCACGCCCGTGACCTAGGGCGTGACTCCTCTTCCGGCTCGATGATTTTTCAACTCGACACTTTCCGCTCGACGTTTGTCGAGTGTCGACACCAACCGACACGCCAGGCGTCACGCAGTGACCTGGGGCGTGACCACTCCACCTGGCTCGACAAGACCCACGCGGCGACTTTGGATGCGACCCGCGCACAGATCCACCTCCCCGACACGCCTAATGTCGCGCCCGTGACACAGGGCGTGACCGCCACGTCTTCAGCCCGAAGTCAACTTTTCCGTCAAATCGCTGGCCGTCTTCGCAAACAGTAGTGACACGCCCGCCGACACGCCCATGTCGGAGGGTGTGTACTTAGATTTTTTTCTATAAATACCCCACTTCTGTAATGACCAAGGGTTCACATTTTTGAGCCACTTTAGTGTGTTTTGTGGGCTGCATCCGTGGATTCCTTTGCTAGGTAAGGAGATTTCTCCCCCCTTCCTTTCATGTTTGTTTTTGCTTTATCTTTAGCTTTGTAATAGCTTTGTAATAGTCTATTTTAATCAATAAAAATGTTAGTTTTTCTCTTCTTAAATGGCTTTGGAATGAACTTATGTGCCCACTTTGCTTATCATTTTATCCTTAGTTTCTCCTTTGTTTTTCTCTTTATGAAAAGTGTGTGTGTGTGTGTATGAGTGTAACATGTTTATTATTCATGTTTTAAACTTGTCTTCATGTTAGGTTTTGTAGTAGATTTCATTTCCAAATCAAATGTGGTATGATAAGTTTTTCTCTTTTTCATCATGTCCTTTTCTTAAGAGCCCTATACTTTCATTCTTATGTATTTTTAAAAGAGTTTTCAAAGTGATTTTGATTTTTTTTACTTTGCTTTTTTTGTAGGATTGTAAAACTTTTTTTGTTATTTTCATTTTCTTTTCACTTTTTAATAGCTTTTATGAAAACATAAGAATGAAAAACTTGTTATTTTAATTTTTAAAGAACTTTGGTTTTTGATTTGTTTTGAAAAACTTTTGTTCTCTTAAAATTCTAATTTGTTCTTTTTTTATTTTTGGTAAAATGTGAGTATAAGAAAGTAGTAGTTTTAATTTTTAGGTAACTTCCATTTTGTTTTCAAAATTGTGTGTGTGAGTGTAGGAGTTAGGATTTCATTTTGCTCTTTAAGATTTCATGTTGTGTGTGAGTGTATGAGAATAATCTTTATGCTTACTTTAATTTATGAAGAGTGTGTGAGTATAGGTGTTAAATTTTCATGCTTTATTTTCATGCTTTATTTTATCGCTTTCTTCAATTATGTAGAGTGCGTGTGTGTAGGAGATAAATTTTCAATCTTTATTTTCTTGCTTTCTTTCAATTTATGTAGAGTGTGTGCGTGTGCCCATTTATTTCCGCCCACTCGTTAAGAGTTAAATGACGTGTTTTTATTTCCCGCCTACTCGTTTGAGTAGGACTTGTAATTTTCTTTATTTCCGCCTACTCATTTGAGTTAAATGGCAGGTCTTTATTTCTCTGTATTTTTTTTAGCAGTACTTGTAATTGTATTTATTTCCGCCTACTCGTTAAGACTTAAATGGCGTGCCCTTTATTTCCCGCCTACTCGTTTGAGTAGGACTTGTAATTTTCCTTTTTTGTAACTTAGTTTTTGTTTATTTATAATTTGAAGTGTGCATGAGTTCTTTTTAGCTAACTTTTCAGCTTTCTAAATGTTTGTTATTTTTTATGTCCTCTTCTTATAATCCTTGAGCGTTTAGTCTCGAACTCGCGCCTCATCAAATTATAAAGCCATCCCCATAACAATATGTGGCTAATCGCTATTAGCCTCGGCATCGAAGAGCTTTGGGACATTTAAAATAATTCGTAATAATTGAAGCTCTTTATTTTCACTGTAATTTAAGCACTTGAGGTTTGCCCCGGGTTAACGACGCGTCGGCCCACAAATCGATGTGTGGGCCCTATTTCCGTTATCAATACGCTAGCAAGCCTACAGGCTGTGCGTATGGACAGATCACCCCTAGTTAAATAGAGTTGTGTGCATACCCTCGAGAGAGGACAAGCGTAATTCTACCGGATTGGGTTCCCCACCCAATAGCGGGGTTCTTAGCGTAGAGCGGGTGTTAAGAGCAATCCTTCGTCGGAATAACGTTCGGTCGAATAGTCTTAGCGTTCAGGTGAGCGATATCCCTATAGCTAGGTGAGCTCACATTTGTGAAACCTCCATGGCCAAGTTGCCTTTTATTAATTTGAAAACTAAGTCCTATAATTATTAAAAGTTATTTTTGTCTTAATCCGATTCGATGCCGAGCGTTAACCCTTCATTGAATTTTTCTAAATCATTTTTTCGCTCTTTTACTTTTTCCGTCTTTACTTAATTAAAATCCCCACCTTACTTTCACTAAAATAATAGTCCTCGTGGAGGATTAAGAATAGTCAACCCGACCCCGAGAACAATATGACCTCAGTATTCCCCCGAATATCGAGTATTACTTGCGATAGATGCACTTGCCTCATTTAGCACGCCAGGGACTTAGGTCCTACCCAACGAATATGGTGTTGTATAGTAATAACATTCTTATGGAATATTTTTAGGTCAAAACACTGGATAGGATCATGAAATTCTATATTTTGTATTATTATATCAATATTGACATACAGTAATTTTCTAACAATTTTTGGTTGTATAGTTGAAGTACTTCATTTGAAAAATGGATTAATTATGGTTTTAATCATAAATAGAGAATAAATAGAAATTCAAATCGTAAAAATCAGATACTTCGTAGACAGACATATTTAATCTTGAGGAACTCCAAGAAAATTACTTGGGCATGTTGGACCTTTGGATAAGGTAGTTCACATACAAAGTGACCTAGTTCACTTAATCACATGATTTAATTTAAGACCCTAAATAGTTAGAAAATGGTGAAATCATAAAGGGTAAACATCACAGATAAGATAAACCCCTGATAAATATTTAGGGGCATTTGCACAAGGGTTTGGGAGTCATATAACCTGGGTAAATGTTAGGTTGTCAGCTACGTATAGCAAAAGTAGGGTATAACATAAGGACCCACATGGGGATATAAAAAGTGGTTAGAAGGAGAATTAAATTAGAAGTTGAAACCCTGGTTGGTATCTAGTAGGTCACTACTTAGTAACAAGTGTTAGAGTGCAAAACCCTAAGGCGAGTAACTAGAACGATGGCCAGCGGAAGACCGTCGTCCTCCTAATAATATCAAAAGTCATTAGGACCACAATAGATTATTATCGGGTGAGGGTATAATAATGGGTAAACACAAATAAAAGTATGTGCCTTAAGAAAGGGAGCTTTGGGCTTCAGCCCATCATAGTTCCTAGTGCCCCCGAGAGCCCTTCACTGGGCATGCCCAGGGTAGTCCAAGGATTAACCCTAAATTGCTTAGTGTAATAAACATTAGACAAGAGTGCTCGAATAGGCTATGAGAACATTGTGACAATCTCACCTGTGAAGGGTTGGAGGGATTCAAAACTAAGAGAATGAATGACAATCTCACCCTTGAAGGGTTGGAGTGATTCAAGGTAGTTACTCTTGCGAACTGGAGGCTCGGGAGTATGAAATCAGGACAGGTTTGGTCATGTGAGCTGGAGGCTCGGGAGTTTGATATTAGGATAGGTTTGATCCTGTGAGCTGGAGGATTGGGAGGTTTTACTTCAGGATGGGTTGGTCCTGCGAGCTGGAGCCTCGGGTTGGAATATCTTGCATGTGCATAGAAAGAAAATAGTGGAGGGTCATGCGGTACTGGGCTAATCATCACACCGATAGAAGTACGGTGACTCTGGCGAGGTGTGAGGGTTTGAGGGGCATGTGGGTTATTTTACACTGCAGTCTGGAGGACGATACCCGAAAACACACACTCGACAAAAAAGACTGGTAGGTAGCCAGCAATTAGTATGCATAGAATCTAGAGTGCACCTATGACGTGTACAGAGGTGTATGGGAGGTCTAGGCCTGATAGTGTGCATACCCGCTAGGAGTGGAGACGCCCGCTCCACTACTGTCGTAGCCACTATGGTAGAACCAGAGAGTTAAGCTAACTCCAAAAGTGAGAAATAAAGGTCTGTGATCACAAAGTCGTGTGAGTGAGTTGCACTTGTATGAATCATAACCTACATACATAACATACATACATGCTTAGGTCATACACACCATAGATCCTTATCAAATAAATTAGTATGGGCACTTTTATATGATAAGCTAGATTTGCGAAATATTAACTTATAAGTTTTAAGGGCATTCATATAAGTTAAGTTACTTCTGTGATGATAGTTTTTCAGTAGATAGATTACTTTCTGCTCTGCTCTTTACTTTACTTACATCACTTCCTTTCAATATTGTTCTTACTTAATTTACTTGTACTATATAGAACTGCTCGAGTAAAGATATACTTTTTATTACATAATCTTGATAGATTAGATCCACTATCACCTACTTCCTTTTAATACCCCTTATTGTCCTCCACTTCGTACTCCTGATCGGTACCTAGGATTCACAGAGGTGAGGCGAGGACGATAATGGATTAGTTTTTATGACTAAAGCTTGGTTGTGACCGTATCATTTTAGGAGATCGAGGAGATGGTGCACCAGTACGACCAGCAGGACGAGGGGTAGGACATGTGGAGCTGATACCTACTACTACTGCAGCCCGACGTCAGGTGATGATGCTTGTGCCGATGATAGATTAGCTTCCGCTTACTTTGATTCTGTGTGTGTGAGAGAGATTTGATATCCATGTACAATGCATATGCCATTTTGTCTTTTTGTTGTATTCATTGAGACTATTGTACTTTTCAAATTCATTTATATATATGATGATGTTGTACAGTGACTTGTGGACTAGCTAGTGGTTATATAATGCTTGTTCTACTTCTACTCTAGATTGGCCGAATAGGTTGAATGATCGTACTAGCTGGCAGAATCAGCATCTTGCGGTGTCGACTAACTCGTGTGTTAATATCACCGTAAGGCGCCGGTTCTGGGCATAAGACCCAAGTTACCTCCTTTGTAAGGGGTGGGATCTTACAGTTGGGACCTTGGCTAGAGCCCCAAGATTAGTTTAAACACCCCCTCATGGAGTTTGAGATGGATAGGGTGGATTTGCCTTAGGACCCTAGTTCAAACCCTAAAGTTGAACTTGGGGTTTGTGAAGGACATGGTGTGATATGTCCTTGTATGGACTTGGAGTTTTGTCCATGAGGTTATAGGGTGGTGAATAGCTCTAGGATGGAATTTGGTGGCATTTAGACTTAGGCACACAACTTAAATCATTTAAGATTTGTTTAGGGCTATACCTTTTATGGAAAAATTGAAGTGAAATATGACCTTGGATCTTTATGAAATACTAGTAGAAGAGTTTTTATATCACTATGAGTATCTGAAATTTATTGTAGGGTGTTTGGAAGATAGTAGCTCATACTTGTAGTTATAACCTTTTTGTTGCCCCTATTGATGATTTTGATAAATTCATGGTTAAACTAACTTGGAATTGTATGAAAACCCGTCAGTATTGTTTTATGATTATGTTTAAACTCTAATAATTTTTGTGTAATTTCTGGATCATGATTGGTGCTACTTCCTTCTTTACCTTTAATTACTGCAAATAAATTGAATTAATTAATTAGGGCTAATATATTTATGAAAGTTTGTATAACTTAGTACTCTCAGATATTTTGGCATCATATAGTGACCATAATTTTTGGAAGGCCATAACCTAAGGAAATCTAGTGCTTTATGTTCAAAACCATCCATGATGTAATTTTGGGGAAAATTTAATAAATGTTAAATTAATTAGGAAAATTACATGTTTCAGGAGTTAGTCTAAATATGACATGATAGACCCCCAGTATAAATTCTAGGACATTTGGAAGAATATTTGAAGGGGTCACCTTTCATACCCATCATGTAGCTTAGGTTGCTCCGCATATAGTAAAACTGCGGAATTGTGTTAGCATGTGGGAAGGACATAGGGAGTTAGGTTAATGATATACTGATTTGGTAAAGTGAAATTGGGCTCATCATTGGGATTCATGATAGGGAGGGTGTGGATTGGGCTAGTGTTAAGCGGTGCTCGGGATCAACGAAAGATTGTCTTTCCTGAGGAGAGAGGGAGAGTCAAAACACACTAGTGTTTGACTTAGTGTAACACTAAATGGGATTGGGACATGGGTAGACAACAATAATAGTAAGTGACTTGCAAAAGGGAGCTTTGGGCTTCTGTCCATCATAGTTCCTAGTGCCCCTCAGAGCCTTACACAGGGAATGCCCCGGGCAGTCCGAGGTTAATCTAAACTATGAGGCTAAAATGAATACAAGAGTAATTAGCAATAATCTAGAACTTCACTTTCACTCACCTTAATACTTCGGGAGGATAGTTTGGTTAGGTTGGCCGAGTGGTATGCTCGGTGGTTGTGGAAATGGACAGGTTAGTCCGAGGAGCCGATGGCTCGGGAACTCATGATTGCATGTGCATTAAGAGGTGGGTCTTCGGTATTTAACGATCGTTCACACCGATGTCGGTACGTTGACTCAGCGGGTGTAGTTGATATTTGGCTAAGGTAAAGTCTGGCGGTGGGTCAGCAAAGTAGACAGATACCCAAGTTGTGGGGCGTATGTAAGGGCTAGGACTGGTAGTGTGAATACCCGTCTAGGAGTGCAGTGGCCTGACCCACTGTCTCCGGTTGCCACAACGTAGGTTCCTGGGAGTGATTCTAGCTTCCAAATATGGGGAACTAAAGGTCTGTGGGCATAGAGTTGTGTGCGTGTGTTGCACTTACATGAATCATGGCAGAACATTTCACTTCACTCATACTTGCATACAACCTGACACCCCATTGTATAAATTGGCATGAGACGTTTTATACGATGGGAGCTCTGCAAAAGACCCCTTAACTATTATGTTTATATGGGCATTCATATAAGTTAAGGTTACTTATTTCTTGCTTTACTTTTCATATACTTACTGCTCTGGTATACTTGTTTACTCTACCGTTTTCTTATTATAGAATTGTTAGTTGCCTCTACTTTTACGGCCCTGTAGATTTACTATATGTTTGCTAGAATAGGTCCACGGTCATCTGCTTTTGACCACTCTCCACCTTCATAGCTTTCCTATCACTCCTCCCAAACAGTGTCTAGGAGCCATTGGGGGTGGGGGAAATCAGGCTTAGTCTTTTGACTATCGGTCGGTGGACCAAACATTTTCGGGGCTCCGGATAGGAGATAGGGAGCAACATCAGGAGTTGCAGTACCAGCGGAGTACGGTACACATGGAGGTGGGCCAGTCTAGTATGGGAGTGCCAGTCTCTGGCTCCGTGTGTGATAGTCTTTCTTTAGCTTCTGCAAGTGGGTTGTACTGAGGATTTGATGTACCGGGCTTAAGGCCGTTTGACTTTTATTCCTACCGTTTATATTTGTGTACTTCTATTATTATGTGAACTTGATGTGATTCTGTTGAGTACATTGGTTCTAATGTACCTGATTTGAAGAAGCCTCACCCCACTCAATGATATACATCAAAATGTATTTGATGTATTTTTGAGTTGCCTTGTGCAGGTTAAGTATTTGCAGGAAAGATGAAAAGATTCTAAGTCCATGTGTCGACACCCAGGAGCATAGTGTCGACACTTAAGAAGACTTGTATCGACACCCAGGCAAGCAGTGTCGACACTTGGAGTACTTGTGTCGACACCAGGGATGCAGAGTCGACACCAGACAGAAAGTGTCGACACAAGGAGCTGTGTCGACACTCAATGAAGAAAAGTCCAGTGAAGCTGTGTTGACAATTAGCAGTTGTGTCGAAACCCAGAGGAACTGTGTCCATCAGAAAGTGTCGACACTTGGAGGCTGTGTCGACACTCAGCAAAAGTCAGCAGAGTCTAAGTATAAGTGTCAACATAATAAAGAAAGTGTCGACACTCAGCAGAAGACTCAACACTTGAAGAACGTGTCGACACAAGAAAGAAAGTGTCGACACTCAGCAGAAGACTCAACACTTGAAGAAAGTGTCGACACAAGAAAGAATGTGTCGACACTCAGCAGAAGACTCAACACTTGAAGAAAGTGTCGACACAAGGAGCTGTGTCGACACTTAGCAAAGTTCAACAAAATTCTAAGTACAAGTGTCGACACTAAGGAGATGTGTCGACACTCAGCCAGAGTCTCAACGGAAGAAGAATGTGTCGACACAAGGAGCAGTGTCGACACTCAGCAAGTATCAACACAGAAGGCATGTGTCGACACCAAGAAGATGTGTCGACACTGAACAAGTTCAACACATGAAGATGTGTCGACACAAAGGTGTTGTGTCGACACTTACAAGAATTCAACTAAGTGCTGAAAGACAAGGAGTTGTGTCGACACTCAATATCAGTGTCGACACATGATGAAGAAGATGTGTCGAGAAGTGAATTCAACAACACAAGGAGTTGTGTCGACACCTTGAAGGCTAGTGTCGACACTTTGTCAACTTGTGTCGACACTTAGTCTATAAGTGTCGACACTTAAAGACAGACAGTCTCGACACTTTCAGACAGTTACAGATTTTTCAAGAACTGACTGGATGACTTGACAGTTGCCATTCCAGCCGGTCTACTACACCTGTCAGAGTTGTCAGAAATCAGTTATGAACCGGACCAGCCGGTTACCATGAAGAAGGCCTATATATAGGCTTATACTGTCTACAGAAAAAGAGGATTCAACACAGATCAACACATCAAGTAATACAAAGAAGATCTAGCTATTCATTGAAGAATCTAGTGAAGATCTAAGAAGTTGGAGAGAGAGATCTCCATCCAAGAAGACTGCTGTTGGAACCAGGCTGAGAAGAAGGGTTCAGACTTTGTTCTGAATCTTAAGTTGCAGAGATCAAGGATCAGCTGCAGAGAAGATCAACCCTATTGTGTTCTACATTCAAGAAGCTTTGAAGAAAAGCCAAGTGAGGTTGATCTTAGCAGAGTTCTTCCAAGAACTCATCAAGAACCTATCAACTCTTCTCTCTATTCTCTGAGTTGTAGGTATAAACTTTGTATTCTAATTTCTTGTAGGATCCTTAGGGATCTGAGTTCTAAGCCTGCAATTATAAAGGCTGAGTGTAGGGCCTGTGTGCCTGAGTGTAGGAGATTTGTATCTCTGAGTGTAGGCCTGTTGTGCCTGAGTGTAGGCCTTGTGGCTGAGTGTAGGCTTTGTGAAGAAGCTGAGTGTAGGTCTTTGAAGAAGACTGAGTCGTAGGGCCTTGGGCCTGAGCTGTAGGAACCTGTTTTGGGGTTCTGAGTGTAAGATCTGAGGATGTGAGATAGTGGAGGAGTTTGGCCGAATCTAGTACACTACTAGATAGGCGGAGGGGGAAAATGGATGTACCCAAACCTTGGGGAACCACTATAAATCTGTGTTTCTACTGTGTGCATGTGTGATTCTTTGATTGCAGATTGATTGCTGTGAAAAAGTAGATATAACTCTGTGATAAAATCTGAATTCTGATTTAAGTCACCTATTCACCGCCCCCTCTAGGTGATTAGGTACAATATCTTTCAAGTGGTATCAAAGCCATGTTACTCAAAAAGGACATAACTGTCTGAGTAGATCCTGTTGGCAGATTCAGTCTAAGTCAAGTGAAATCAAGAAAATCAAGAAACATGGGTTCAACAGAGAATCATAAGGAACTTGGATCCATGAAGCTACCCATTTGCAGAAAAGAAATATTTGGTATCTGGAACGAAAGGGTGAGACTATTTATGGAAGCCTCAGACCCTAGAATTTACATCACAGTTAAAGAAGGGCCATATGTGCCCATGAAGGTTTCAGTCCTAGATGCAAATCAGAGAACACCTAAAGACTTCTCTGAAATGACAAAAGATGAGATAGTTCTAGCCACAATGGACAAGAGGGCTCAGAATATCATTGTGAGTGCCATAGAAGATGCTACCTTTCAGAATTTGATACACTGTAAGATATCTAAGGAAATGTGGGATACTCTTATTGTGTACATGGAGGGTTCTGAAGAAGTGAGGCAGGACAGAAAGTCCTTATTAAACCAAGAATATGAAAGCTTCAGGCAAGGTAGATCTGATAGCATAACTGAATGCTATAAGAAGTTCTATAGGATTGTGAATGAGCTAATGTTGTATGGCAGAGAATTCAGTAATTATGAGTTAAATGATAAGTTCTTAAGGTCCCTAACAAAGGATTGGGACACCAAGATCTGTGCCATTAGGTAAATGGCAAAGTTAGCAGAAATTCCTCCTCCAACTCTGTTTGGAAAACTGCTATCCTATGAGATGCAGTTGATGGTGAGAAAAGAAGAGGAGAAATCTACAAGAAGTGAACATAAAGAAATGACAGTGACATTTAAAACAGAAGCCACAGAAAATATAGAAGTAAGTCACCAACTCCACCTCCTAAAGTAGCTGAGACTGAGTCAGATGAGTCAGCAAGTAGAAAGTCTGAAAGCAGTGAAAGTGATGAGTACTTTGCAGCATTCACAAGACACTTTCAGAAGTTCTTAAAGAAGAAACAGTGGAGGACAAAGCCATCCACTTCACAAGGAAAAGATGACTATTATCAGAACAAGAAGTCATCAAAGAAAGACAGGAAAAAGACCAAGTCTAGCAAAGCAACTCTATCAAAAATTGTATGCTATTGCTGTAACAGACAAGGACATGTTATTGCAGACTGTCCAGAGAAAAGGAAGGAGTCTAATGATAAGAAAAAGACTCAATTCAAGGGCAAAAAGGAAAGATCTTTTGTTGCCAAAAAGGATAAGAGCCGGTCAGATATATCTTCATCAGAAACTGAGTCAAATGCTGAAGCATACATAGGACTTTTTGCTGAGGAAGAGGAAGAAGAGTTCATCCAGATCATGAACTCTATATATGAACAAGAGGACAGTCAGTGCCAAGCACTGAGGGCATTAACAGAAGATGACAAAATCCAGGAGCAGCCTGGACCTAGTAAGGTACAAAATTGTTCTTTAAGTTCAATTTCTTGTGCTAGTTCAGAATCAGATTCATCATCATCAAGTGATGAGAGTGCATTTGAGTATGAAGAGGATATTCATCAATTGATATATGAATATAAAGTTCTGTTGCAAGCTTTTAAGAAGAGCAAGTCCCTAGCCAAGAGTCAGGCAAAGGAAATTGCTAGTCTCAAAGTTGCTGCAACTGATTTTGAGAAGATGATTGATCAAAAGCTAAATGAAATAGCCAGACTGAAGCACATAACTGTGATTCAGATGGGGACTATATCATTTAAGAATGATCAAATCAAAAGTCTGGAGATTAGTCTTCAGAAGTAGAGAGATTTAGTTGCTAGGTTTTCTAAACCAAAGTCTGTTCTACCCTTAATTGATGAATTTGTTCATCAAAAAGGTAAATATGGACTGGGGTTTTCTAAACCTGCTAGGACTGTCAAGTCCAAGTCCAAGGGCAAAGCCCCAGCTCTCAACAAGCCAGCTGTAGATAAAACAGCTAAGAATATACCTAAGCAAAGGTACAATAGGTTTGAGTGTTGGTGCTGTGGCAAGGTAGGCCACTTTGCCATGGACTGTTGGCACAATGCAAGTGCCAAAGTGAGTAGCAAAATGCCTGTTGGAAGACCTGCAGGTAGCTTTGTTAGGAAGCAAACTAACCAGTACCAAGGACCCAAGAATTCTTTGGGTTCTAAGGTTCACTAATCTGTTTTGCAGGTGAGTCCAAGTGGCCATGCCCCAATATGGTACTTGGACAGTGGATGTTCCAGACACATGACTGGAACAAGGGGATTTCTAAAAGACTACACACCCATCAAGGATGGTCCTAAAGTCACCTTTGGTGGTTCTGAAAAAGGAATCATCAAGGGTTTTGGTAACATTTCTAGCTCTCATATAACTATTACTCAAGTGACTTATGTTAAAGGTTTGAAACATAACCTTATTAGTATAAGTCAATTGAGTGATTTAGGATATGACATCTCATTTGTTAAAAATGGTTGTCATATCAGGAGATCAAGTGATCAAGAGATCATTTTGACTGGTTATAGAAAAAGGAATGTCTACTGTCTAGACATTATGTGTGAGAACAATGGTTCTCCAGTGTGTCTTGTAGCTGATGAGAAAGTCTCTCATTGTGTCAAATGACACAAGAGGCTAGCCCATCTCAACTACAAGACAATTGGCCAACTCTTTAGCAAAGAGTTAGTGAGGAATGGTCCTCAAGTTAAGTGTATTAAAGATGAAATATGCTCAGCTTGTCAAAAGGGCAAGCAGACTAGATCCACCTTTAGTAGCATTGAAAACAAAGATGTTGTGAGGTGTTTATACCTCTTGTATATGAATCTCTTTGGTCCTATGCCAGTTCACAGCCTAGGTAGGAAGGTCTATACCTTTGTGGTTGTAGATGACTACTCAAGGTTTTCCTGGGTGTTCTTCCTTAGACAGAAATCTGAAACACCTAGTATCTTCTATAGCTTTGTCAAACAAATTCAGAATGAACTAGACAGTACAGTGGTCAAGATAAGAAGTGACCATGGTACTGAATTTCAGTCTGATAGTATGGCAAAACTATGTGAAGAATTTGGGATATTTCAGGAGTTTTCTTCACCAAGAACACCTCAGCAAAATGACATTGCTGAGAGGAAAAATAGAACCTTAATTGAGGCTGGTAGGACCCTATTAAGTGATACATCTCTCCCAGAATATTTCTGGGCTGAGGCAGTTAATACTGCATGCCATATAATTAATAGGACTACCATTACTAAAAGCCACAACAAGACCCCCTATGAGATTGTGAAAGGCAGAAAACCAAACTTATCCTATTTCAGGATCTTTGGTTGTAAGTGATTTATACTTAACAATGGAAAGTCTTACTTGACTAAGTTTGCTGCCAAGTCCCAAGAGGGGATCTTTGTTGGGTACATCAACAATAATAAGGCTTATAGAGTTTACAACTTGTCTACTCAAGTTGTAGAAGAGTCTGTACATGTAGTATTTGATGAAACTAGACTTATTAACAATGAGTTATCTAGTAGTATTTGCAGCTCCACATGTGTGACTGAGAAGATGGACAAGCTCACTATAGAAGAAGGACCCAATGCAAGACAGCAGGGAGAAGATAGTGGCTGTTGTCCAGGGGGAGTACTACATGTACCTAATGCAGAAGAAGTCCAAGGAGTGCAGCAAGATGAAGAAACTGAAGAAGTTCAACCTGAAGCCAGGATGCCTCCAGCTAATAGGCATCTAAGAGATCATCCAGCAGATCAAATCATTGGTGTCACAACCCGCATTTTCTCAATGGTAAAAATCGAATCAGAGTAAGAGAAAACACGTTCCGTGATGCCACGTCGTGCAGGGGACAACTGCACACGCTCAGGCAAAACTCCAGACATTTGATTTTAAGGAAAATTGTTGATTTGATATGAAAGAAAATCAGTTACGATGAATGGCCGTATCGCTCGGCCCATTGGATTAGCTAGTCCACAGTTAAAACTATATTTACGCGCAGCAGAAAATACTTTGGTTCAATTAAATTGACACCCTAAGCGAGCATAAGCGTCCCCGGGGGACGTCTTATACGCGCATGACTCTAAGGTGAATATAATAGGTATGAAAAATAGTGTTTTACGTTGAGGAAAAGTAGTGTCTTTGATTTGGAAACATGTTATGCATGGGGTACATATAATAATACTTTTAGATTTTAAAATATCTAACATGCAGCCTAACATAAATCCTTCCCAGAAGCAAGTAACCAACCTCAAATAGGCAAAAACAACAGTTTAAATTCATATTCAGCATCACAAAAAGCCACCAGTGGGCGCCAACAACCTGACACGAACCCACTGGCGAGTATGTATGTCTATACAGAAGAGTAAAGAACTACCTCACAACCAACGGGGATCAGCAATCTCAGCTACCCTAGAGGCCACCAACAAGCCCCTCCAAAGAACTAGCCGCTGAACAGGCTACAACCTGGACCTGAGGCATTCAAGAAAAGAACACCTCAGCAAGGAAACAATCAAAAGTAATTAGAGCAATAGGTTAATGAGCAATAAGATGAAGGGTTAACCAACCCGGCAACAGGCTGCTATAAGAAAAGAAAAAGGGAAATGCAGCAAGAAAAGAGTACTGTCTAAGACACCGCAGGGCACACCAAGGGTGAGCATTAAAACCAACATGCCCTACCAATAAAGCCTGCAACAGCATCAAGACATATATATGCCAAAAGAAAGGAAAGCATAAACAGGAAATGGACTAACAGTCCTAACACGTGGGTAAGTGGCAGTGGTCAAAACTTGGGTCTGAATGCATAACCAGAATCAGACCCAAAAAGGGCTAAGGGGTCAAACAGTGGCAGCTTTAGGGTCCCACACACACCAACCCAAACCGGGGCAAAAGGTGGTGGCCACAGCTCTCCACATAAAACCACCTCTCTAGAGGCCACCAAAACTCCACCACCTGCCACGACCCAAGAGTCGGCATGCAGAAAATAGCCGAACACCCAAAGCACCCCCCCTAGGGAAAACGTCAATCTAACAATCCTAAGAAACACACGAACCCAAGACAAAATGTCGGTCCGACCGACGCGGCCTTGCACGCCTAACCCGAACCAACCCCGAGTTTACCTGGCCCCAAGACAAGCGCAGCACCAGTGTCGACACGATGTGTCGATACCTCGACAAGCCGGCGTCGACACAAGGTGTCGACTCAACCACGGCTGGTGTCGACACCAAGTGTCGACACTACAGAGGCCAGTGTCGACACAAGGTGTCGACACTGCCGCGGCTGGTGTCGACACCAAGTGTCGACACCACTGCAGCCGGTGTCGACACATGGTGTCGACACTGCCACTGCTGGTGTCGACACCAAGTGTCGACACCACTGCTGTAACGCCCCGAAACTCAAAGGAGCAGAGGGGAATAATTTGGGCCAGTTTGAGTTCTGGCTGCAGGCACACGGCCTGGGACACGGGCGTGTCCCAGGGCGTGTCAAGCCTGTGTCGACACTAAGGCGTGAAGTCGACACTTTGGTCTCGACATTGTGTCGAGACCGGGCACACGGCCTGCGACACGGGCGTGTCACAGGGCGTGTCGACCCGTGTCGACACTTAGCCGTGAAGTCGACACAGTGCTTCGACGTTGTGTCGAGACACGGCACACGGCCTGCGACACGGGCGTGTCGCAGGGCGTGTCAACCCGTGTCGACACTCGTCCCGCGAAGTCGACACTTTGGTGTCGACAGTGTGTCGAGACACGGCACACGGCCTGCGACACGGGCGTGTCGCAGGGCGTGTCAACCCGTGTCGACACTCGTCCCGCGAAGTCGACACTTTGGTGTCGACAGTGTGTCGAGACATGGCACACGGCCTGCGACACGGGCGTGTCGACCCGTGTCGACGCTTAGCTACGAAGTGTCGAGACCATGTACACGGCCAGGAGCCCAGGCGTGTCAAGGTGATACGGGCAAGGACACGGGCGTGTCCTAGAACCCGTGCAGTGCTCGGGTTGAAAACGGTAGAAAATCATGGGGTACACGGCCAAGTACACGGCCGTGTCAGATGGAACACGGGCGTGTCAGCTCGAACACGGGCGTGTTCGATACCCGTGTGAGGTTCCAGGTGATTCGATTTTGACGGCGAATGAGGCACACGGCCCTGGACACGGGCGTGTGCCAGGCCGTGTTCGGTCCAGATTGGGCATTTCAGTCCCGAATCGAAGCCGTTCATTTCTTTGACTGAAGATCCAACGACTGGGGGTTGTTCCTGAAGGGATATACCCGGGTTTTGACTTAGAAAACCCTCACTTTTTCCACTTGTTCTCTCTCCAAACCCTTGGAGAAAGAAGAGCTAAGGCAAGAAGAAGAGGAGCTAGATCCGCCATTGGAGGAGCTTCGGAGCTCCGAATCGCAAGCCGACTCCGGATCCACGGAGGCAACGCAAGTGCGGTGATTTCCATCCGATTACTTTTCGATGGCGCCAAAGAGGACCGCAAGGGTAACGATCCTCAACTTGAGCATGAGTCGCTCTCTTTCTTTGCATAGGAAGCCCGCTCTCGCGAGTTTGTGGAGAGTTGGAGGCGTTCCTTCGGGTAGATATGTAAAGTCCCCGTTGTTTAGCGTCCGTATGCGAGAACGGACATAGGCATTTTGGTTGAAGCCTACCCGGACATGTAGTTCGGATCGGTGATGTTGCATTGCATAAGGCCGGAGAAGACTCCGTGCTATTGGGTGTTTTTCGGGTTTTCTACGCGGTAGACTGCAGCAGGGAGCCTTGGGGACTAACCCAAAGGTGCACCTGGAAAACTGGGCGGACACGAGGTCTTGCCAACTTGGTGGCCTGAGAGCCAACTTGAACATAACGGGGTTATGTGATTTGTGGTAGAATGAGAATCGGTGAAAGTTTGACCCGCGCAGATGGCTTAAATTGCCGTTGCGATGTGAGCACGGGTTAGATGGAGCCGTACCCGCTTTATGTCGTTCGGGTTAGAGAGACCTAAAGTTACATGGTACTCGCCGTTGGCATAGATGTGAGTCTTCGGTGGTCGATGGCTTAAATTGACGTGACCAATACCATGAAGACGAATTGCTCATAGGAATGGCCGTCTAAGTGGCGGTGGTGAGTCCGGAATGTTAATGGCTTTAATTGACGTGACATCGACCGGTTCACCGAGAATGTGCCCTGAGTGCACGGGGCGTGTGGCCGTGCGAGTCCACGCCTGTGATGAAATGGCTATGGTTTTAATTGCTCGCTTATGCTAATGAAATGCAGGAAAGGAGCATCGCCGCCCCGAATTGGGGGCGGGATCGTTATAATTTGGTCAGCATTGCTGACCGTTGCCTTGTTTGCCACCGTGCGGTGGTTTGTTTGCTTGCAGGTGTAGCTGGACCAAGCGGTCAATAGCGGGCTAAAGCCCTTTTTGCGAAGCTGGCCCTCGAAGGCCCAAGTGGAAATGTTTTATGTTTTATTCATGTATGGCCGGCCTGCGAGCCGAGGTTTGTAAATCATGTAAAAGACAAGTGAAACATTTTGTAAGGCCTTAAGGCCGACTTTTGAGTATTTTGTAATAACATTCCTATTATCATGTTAGTGGACATTCATGCTTGTGCTGGGTTCTTGTTTTGCAACTTATAAACTGCTTCCGCTAGAATGCTCTATGTAGGACGTTGAGATTGGTTGGATGGTTTCCATACGTAACCACCCGGTCTGTCTGTGGCATATGGCGTCGGGCCCCGGCCGGACCTACTGTTATATGCTATGCGACGGATAGGGGGTGTTACAATTTGGTATCAGACTACTGGTTTTGGTTGGGCTTGAATTGAATTCGTGGGCGAATTCTTTTTAAGGGGTGGTGAGCACATTGTGTGCGTCATCGTGATAACCGTAAAAAGAACCCATGAATGTCCACTTAGGAATGAAAATACTCGTGTTTGAGGAACCTGCGTGTTCCTATAATTGCTGTTTGCAATTTATTTGGTCGCTTAACGGTGTTTTGTACCACTATAGGTGACTCGAAGTGGCATTGGGCCGTCAGAACGCCGAGTTTCTGAGGCAAGTAGTGCACCGGAAGTTGCTCCCGCAACACCTTTGTCGGCTGAAAATATAAGATTGGTGGCTGAAGCGGTGTTGGCCGTGATCAATGCGCAGCCTGGGAGGCAAGCGCAGCAGCCCGCTCCTGTGATGGAGCAAGTACCTCTTCAAGAGGCCGAGCCGAGGAGGATGGAGCAAGTGGTTGTAGAACCAATAGTGCCAAGGAGGGCGACTGAGAGGCAGTTGAAGCATGTAATGAGCTTTAACCCTCCGTTATTCTCGGGGTTGGGAACCCCATCGCAGGCTGACGACTGGCTCTCTAGGGTGAAGAGAGTCATGACAGCGACGGAGACGGAGGAGTGGCAGATGACCACCATCGCTACATTCCTGCTGGATGGAGAAGCGAGGATGTGGTGGGAAGGCTTGGAGCTGCATCATCTGAGAGGAAGACAATTGATAGACGTTCCGATGGAAGAGTTCTCGGAATTGTTCTTAGCAAGATACCTCCCTTCTACTCAGAGGATTTCAATGGAGAATGAGTTCCTGAGGTTGGTGCAGGGTGAGCGAAGCGTGGATGAATATCTCCACGAGTTTACGCGGTTGAGTCGTTATGCTAGCTCCACCATCATGGATGAGGAGCGCAAGACTAATCGTTTTTATGAAGGCTTGAGGGATGAGCTGAGATTGTTACTGTCGGGGCCAATGACGCAGGGTTTCTTAACCTTGGTCAATACTGCCCGGTCCTTGGAGAAGGACATGAAGAGTGTACAAGCGAAGAAAAGCTTGGGTGAAAAGAAATCTGAGTTCAGAGTGCCGACTACTTCAAAGTCAGGCTATCGGAGGACTTTCAAGAAGCCTAGGACTTCGGGTCCAGCTCCTTCTGGCGCTTCTGGGGCGACTACGGGTCGAACCCCGGGTGCGTGCTTTACGTGTGGAAAGACGGGGCACTTTGCCCGTGATTGTTGGAGCGGACGTCCTAAGTCCGAAAGGAGGCCTGGAGCTACTTATGAAGAGAAGGGCAAGGCGGTGGAATCGACCGCATCCCATTATGCTCCGGCCCAACCAAGGGTTTACAATCTTGGCCAACAGGAGGCCATTAAACAAGCTGACGTGGTGACAGGTACGGTTTAATTTATAGCAAGTCAATTCCTTTATATGCTTGTTATGCACATGTTACCTTACCACTACTTGTTTAGGATTTGTGTTGATTTGTGAAAATCCGGCACGAGCACTCTTTGATACGGGAGCTTCACACTCCTTCTTGTCCGAAGGATTTATATTACGCATCGGAGTCCCTTCTTCGATGGCGAAGGATAAGTTGGATGTGTTGTTGCCAAATGGGTGTTCGATGCGAGCGGATAGAATTTGCGAGGTTAAGACTCGTATTGGAGAGCAGGAGTTTGACCTGCGGGCGTCCTTACTTCCGTTGGTGGAGTTCGACGTTATATTTGGAATGGACTGGCTCTCGGAGCAGCAGGCCCATATAGATTGCGGTAGCAAGGAAGTAAAGCTGGGAGCAAGTCGTGAGACGACTTTTACGGGCTTAAAGGGGTCGAGCAAGACATTGATGTCTGCTCTTCAGGTGGTGAAGGCGGTTCGTGCCGGAGCAGAACTGTTCTTTACACTAGTGGAGGTTGCAAAGCCGAAGCCCGCGATGGATTGTATTTCAGTGGTATCGGAATACCCTGATGTGTTCCCCGCAGATCTTCCTGGAGCCCCGCCACAACGGGAGATAGATTTTACTATCGAGCTAGTGCCAGGTGCAAAGCCTGTATCACGATCTCCGTATCGGCTAGCGCCTAAGGAAATGGCAGAACTGAAAGTTCAACTACAAGAGTTGCTGGAGCAAGGGTATGTGCGCCCGAGTTCTTCGCCTTGGAGCGCACCGGTCCTCTTTGTTAAGAAGAAGGACGGAAGCTTGAGGTTATGTATTGATTATCGGGAGCTAAACAAGCTGACCGAGAAGAACAAGTACCCGATCCCCCGGATTGATGATCTCTTCGATCAGTTAGTCGGGTCGACGGTGTACTCGAAGTTAGATCTCAAGTCTGGGTACTATCAGCTGCGGATAAGGGAGAGTGATATCCCGAAGACAGCGTTTAGTACGAGATACGAGCATTATGAGTTTACGGTCATGCCGTTTGGGCTGACTAATGCGCCGTCAGTGTTCATGGATTTGATGAACAGAACGTTCAGGGAGTACCTAGACCATTTCGTGATCGTCTTCATCGACGATATTTTGGTGTACTCGCAAAGTGAGGAGGATCACTTCAAGCATCTCCATTTGGTGTTGGAGACACTCAGGAGAAATCAGTTGTATGCCAAGTTCTCGAAGTGCGAGTTTTGGCTATCCTCAGTGGCGTTCCTCGGGCATATAGTGAGTGGAGAGGGTATTGCGGTGGATCCGGCGAAGATTGTTGCGATACGGGAGTGGCCTGAGCTTGCTACGGTAGCAGATGTCCGGAGCTTTTTGGGGCTTGCCGGTTATTATAGGCGCTTCGTAGAGAACTTCTCGCGGATAGCGTTACCTCTCACTACTTTGACGAGGAAGGATCATAAGTTCATTTGGACGCCGGAGTGCGCGCGAGCTTTTGAGGAGTTAAAGTGTCGATTGACCACGGCGCCTGTGCTGAGTTCGCCGGTTGGAACCGAAGGCTATGAGATATATAGCGATGCATCGGGCAGCGGGTTGGGTTGCGTGCTATTGCAGCACGGCAGCGTGATAGCTTATGGCTCGAGACAGCTAAAAGTGCACGAGAGGAATTATCCGGTCCACGACTTGGAGTTGGCGGCCGTGATTTTTGCCTTGAAGCTGTGGAGACACTATTTGTACGGTTGTGAAGATTGATATCTACACCGATCACAAGAGTCTAAAGTACCTGATTGATCAGAAAGATCTGAATATGCGGCAGCGTAGGTGGATGGAGTTCCTGGGGGACTATACATTCAAGATCGACTACGTGCCTGGTAAAGGGAATGCTGTTGCGGACGCGTTGAGCCGCCGAGCCCCAGCTCAAGCGAATTGGCTATCAGTGCATGATGAGCGGTTGGTGCAGGAGCTGGAGGCGTTGGAGATTGTTTGTGTGGATAGACAATCTAGTGCTGAAGCAGTGCTGAATTGGACTGAAGTCCAATATGACCTGGCTGATCGGATTCGGCAGGCTTTGGATATGGATGCTCATATGAAGCAGTTCATGATAGAGGCTCTGGATGGGTCAAATTCCCAATTCGTTGTGGAGGACGGATTGCTGTGGAAAGACAGTCGTTTGTGCGTCCCAAGTGTGGGCAGTTTACGGGTGGAGTTGTTGTACGAGGCGCACCATACCAAGTACTCGATTCACCCGGGGAGCACGAAGATGTACCGTGATGTTAAGAAGCTATTTTGGTGGCCGGGCTTGAAAAAGGATGTGGCGCTATATGTAGCGAAGTGCCAAACTTGCGCCTTGGTAAAGGCGGAGTGCCAAAAGCCGGGAGGATTTCTTAAGTCCTTGCCTATTCCGGAGTGGAAATTCGACGACATCTCTATGGACTTTGTGCATGGTTTGCCAAGGTCGCAGAAGGGGAACGACGCCATTTGGGTGGTGGTCGATCGATTAACAAAGGTGTCGCATTTTATTCCGCATAGGAAGGATGATCCGGTGGAGAAGCTGGCAAAGCTTTATGTGGATAACATAGTGCGGCTTCATGGTGTGCCCCGTAGCATCGTGAGTGACCGTGATGGGCGGTTCACGTCCAATGATTGGAGGCTGGTGCAGCAAATGTTGGGAACAAAGCTGAAGTTTAGCACAGCCTTCCATCCGCAAACTGATGGGCAGACCGAGAGGGTCAATAGAACCATGGAAGACATGCTTCGCATGTGTGTCTTGGACTTTGGAAAGCAATGGGAGGACCACCTTTATTTGGTGGAGTTCGCATACAATAATAGCTACCAAGCAAGTATTCAGATGGCGCCTTTCGAGGCCCTTTATGGTAGACGATGTCGCACGCTGTTGTCTTGGTTAGAAACGGGCGAGTCGAAGTTGTATAAGCGATCGGAAGTGGAGGATGCTACTTCTTTGGTAAGGACAATTCGGGAGAGGTTGCTTATCGCTCAGGACCGGCAAGCAAAGTACTATAATGCCAAGCACAGGAACGTGGAGTTCGCTGTGGGCGATTATGTATACTTGAAGATCAAGCCGTTCAAGGGTGTCTCGCGGGTGCGACGATTGAAAAAGCTAAGCCCGAGGTACCTTGGACCGTTCGAGGTTCTGGAGCGAGTAGGAGAAGCGGCCTATCGGCTGAAGCTTTCAGTGGAGCTAAGTGGTTTACATGATGTATTCCATATTTCGGTGCTTCGGAAGGCGGTGCAAGAGCCTACGCAAGTGGTCGCGGCCAATCAAGTGCCGGTGGATAGTGGGCTAACGACAAAAGTCAAGCCCGTGCGGATTGAGGACTCGGAGGTCAAGCGGCTACGCAATAAAGAGATCAGGATGGTCAAAGTCCGGTGGGACAATTGCGGTCGTGAGGAGCTCTCTTGGGAGCGAGAGCAGACGATGCTTGACGAATATCCGGAGTTGTTCCGCTCAGGTACAAATTTAAGTTTTGTACATATTTTTCCCTTTATGTAATTTCGTGGGCGAAATCCTTTTAAGAGGGGTAGAGTTGTAACGCCCCGAAACTCAAAGGAGCAGAGGGGAATAATTTGGGCCAGTTTGAGTTCTGGCTGCAGGCACACGGCCTGGGACACGGGCGTGTCCCAGGGCGTGTCAAGCCTGTGTCGACACTAAGGCGTGAAGTCGACACTTTGGTCTCGACATTGTGTCGAGACCGGGCACACGGCCTGCGACACGGGCGTGTCGCAGGGCGTGTCGACCCGTGTCGACACTTAGCCGTGAAGTCGACACAGTGCTTCGACGTTGTGTCGAGACACGGCACACGGCCTGCGACACGGGCGTGTCGCAGGGCGTGTCAACCCGTGTCGACACTCGTCCCGCGAAGTCGACACTTTGGTGTCGACAGTGTGTCGAGACACGGCACACGGCCTGCGACACGGGCGTGTCGCAGGGCGTGTCAACCCGTGTCGACACTCGTCCCGCGAAGTCGACACTTTGGTGTCGACAGTGTGTCGAGACATGGCACACGGCCTGCGACACGGGCGTGTCGACCCGTGTCGACGCTTAGCCACGAAGTGTCGAGACCATGTACACGGCCAGGAGCCCAGGCGTGTCAAGGTGACACGGGCAAGGACACGGGCGTGTCCTAGAACCCGTGCAGTGCTCGGGTTGAAAACGGGAGAAAATCATGGGGTACACGGCCAAGTACACGGCCGTGTCAGATGGAACACGGGCGTGTCAGCTCGAACACGGGCGTGTTCGATACCCGTGTGAGGTTCCAGGTGATTCGATTTTGACGGCGAATGAGGCACACGGCCCTGGACACGGGCGTGTGCCAGGCCGTGTTCGGTCCAGATTGGGCATTTCAGTCCCGAATCGAAGCCGTTCATTTCTTTGACTGAAGATCCAACGGCTGGGGGTTGTTCCTGAAGGGATATACTCGGGTTTTGACTTAGAAAACCCTCACTTTTTCCACTTGTTCTCTCTCCAAACCCTTGGAGAAAGAAGAGCTAAGGCAAGAAGAAGAGGAGCTAGATCCACCATTGGAGGAGCTTCGGAGCTCCGAATCGCAAGCCGACTCCGGATCCACGGAGGCAACGCAAGTGCGGTGATTTCCATCCGATTACTTTTCGATGGCGCCAAAGAGGACCGCAAGGGTAACGATCCTCAACTTGAGCATGAGTCGCTCTCTTTCTTTGCATAGGAAGCCCGCTCTCGCGAGTTTGCGGAGAGTTGGAGGCGTTCCTTCGGGTAGATATGTAAAGTCCCCGTTGTTTAGCGTCCGTATGCGAGAACGGACATAGGCATTTTGGTTGAAGCCTACCCGGACATGTAGTTCGGATCGGTGATGTTGCATTGCATAAGGCCGGAGAAGACTCCGTGCTATTGGGTGTTTTTCGGGTTTTCTACGCGGTATACTGCAGCAGGGAGCCTTGGGGACTAACCCAAAGGTGCACCCGGAAAACTGGGCGGACACGAGGTCTTGCCAACTTGGTGGCCTGAGAGCCAACTTGAACATAACGGGGTTATGTGATTTGTGGTAGAATGGGAATCGGTGAAAGTTTGACCCGCGCAGATGGCTTAAATTGCCGTTGCGATGTGAGCATGGGTTAGATGGAGCCGTACCCGCTTTATGTCGTTCGGGTTAGAGAGACCTAAAGTTACATGGTACTCGCCGTTGGCATAGATGTGAGTCTTCGTTGGTCGATGGCTTAAATTGACGTGACCAATACCATGAAGACGAATTGCTCATAGGAATGGCCGTCTAAGTGGCGGTGGTGAGTCCGGAATGTTAATGGCTTTAATTGACGTGACATCGACCGGTTCACCGAGAATGTGCCCTGAGTGCATGGGGCGTGTGGCCGTGCGAGCCCACGCCTGTGATGAAATGGCTATGGTTTTAATTGCTCGCTTATGCTAATGAAATGCAGGAAAGGAGCATCGCCGCCCCGAATTGGGGGCGGGATCGTTATAATTTGGTCAGCATTGCTGACCGTTGCCTTGTTTGCCACCGTGCGGTGGTTTGTTTGCTTGCAGGTGCAGCTGGACCAAGCGGTCAATAGCGGGCTAAAGCCCTTTTTGCGAAGCTGGCCCTCGAAGGCCCAAGTGGAAATGTTTTATGTTTTATTCATGTATGGCCGGCCTGCGAGCCGAGGTTTGTAAATCATGTAAAAGACAAGTGAAACATTTTGTAAGGCCTTAAGGCCGACTTTTGAGTATTTTGTAATAACATTCCTATTATCATGTTAGTGGACATTCATGCTTGTGCTGGGTTCTTGTTTTGCAACTTATAAACTGCTTCCGCTAGAATGCTCTGTGTAGGACGTTGAGATTGGTTGGATGGTTTCCATACGTAACCACCCGGTCTGTCTGTGGCATATGGCGTCGGGCCCCGGCCGGACCTACTGTTATATGCTATGTGACGGATAGGTGGTGTTACAACTGCAGCCGGTGTCGACACCTTGTGTCGACACAGCCGCTGCTGGTGTCGACACCACTGCAGCCGGTGTCGACACCTTGTGTCGACACAGCCGCTGCTGGTGTCGACACCAAGTGTCGACACCACTGCAGCCGGTGTCGACACCTTGTGTCGACACAGCCGCTGCTGGTGTCGACACCAAGTGTCGACACCAAGTGTCGACACCACTGCAGCCGGTGTCGACACCTTGTGTCGACACAGCCGCTGCTGGTGTCGACACCAAGTGTCGACACCACGACTGGCCGGTGTCGACACCAAGTGTCGACACCAAGACTGGTTGGTGTCGACACAACAGTGTCGACACCCCAACTGGCTACAGGAGCCAGATCCAGCAACCGACCAAAAACAGGAATGGGGAAAATTCTCATCTCTCTCGAGTACGACCTCCATCGACAATGGTAACTACTCGACCTAGACCGAACCAAAACTGTCCCTAATAGACGAAATCCCTCAGGAAAACTGAGATTAACTGGACCTTCCTATACTGACCACGACATGATCGGGAACAAGCCCTAGCTTACACCTCAGATCTAAACAAAAGAGATAAAAGATTAAATCAAAAGAAGGCAAAGATCAACTAGGCAAGGATGAGGGTACATCGCTTGCCTCAATACCAGGAACTCGGTCGGCGGCCTCCCCCGCTTGCGGATCTGGCCGCAAGGCAGCAAGCTGAGGAGCAGAAAGAAGGCAGATCCCGGCGGGGGCAGTCCAGATCCACCCTCGAAACCGAAATCCGACCGCGAAAACTCCAGGAAAACGGCGTCCCAAGGCTAGGGCAGTCCGATAGAGCTCTTCCTCTCCTCTCGCACAGGCGACGGGCGACGGCTTCCTCCAAACAGAGAAACAAGAAAAGAACCAAAAAGGAACCTAGCCCTAACCTGACCCAAGACTAAATATATCAGCAGTAATAATAATAAACAACAATACATAATAATTACTATTTACACCCAATATCAAAACAACCCGAAACCCGAAACTTCTCGGAAAAAGATGAAATTCACGCCGCAGCTAAAAACCCACGCTACGAACGCAACTACGAAGTCGAAATTAACATTCGACGAACAAAACCCGGGATAACACCTCCCGAAGCCAAAACGCAAGCACTTCCTAAGAGGCCCAACCGAGTCATCAAAAGAGACTCCGGCTAGCTGGGGAATCTTGCTAACAGGCTACAAACAGGCTACACAGGGAACCCTAAGAGCTAAGACCACGCTCTACAACGGCAAAAAGCCGGAAATACGCCATCGTAACGCCAGCCAAAGATCAAACAAAGCACAGAAAAACCGGGGGCGTTACAGCTAACCCCCCTAAAAGAAAGTTTCGCCTCGAAACTTTACTCACAACACTCCTATAACGAAGGAGAGAGAAAAAGACGGGAAAGGGCTAAATAAACAACAAAATAGAACATACCAAGCACAGGATCAGGGAAACAGATGAGGGTGAGCCTCCCTCATAGCCGACTCCAACTCCCAAGTCGCGCTTTCCACATCTTGATTCCTCCATAAAACTTTAACCATAGGAATAGTCTTCTTCCGCAACGCCCGAACGTGAGAATCCAAAATTCGAACAGGCACCTCCACATAAGAAAGATTCGGCTCCAATTGAGGCACAGAATCCAATACCTGCCTGCCATTTATCACACATTTTCGCAGCTGAGTGACGTGAAAGACATCATGTACGCTAGGGAAATTTGCGGGCAAAGCCAGCCTGTAGGCTGATACCCCAATCCGCTCAACAATCGGAAACGGCCACACGTACCTCGGGTCCAACTTCCTATTCTTGCCAAACCGCTTGACTCCAATCAATGGGGAGACCTTTAAGAACACCGAGTCCCCCACAGCAAATTCCAAGTCCGATCTACGCCGATTGGCGTTCTTCTCATATCTCTCTTGGGCTAACCGAAGCTTTTCCCGAATAAGCTTCACAGCGGTTTCCATCTCCTCAAGCGCTTCTGGTCCCAACAAAGGTCCCTCGCCAAGCTCAGCCCAAAACAAGGGAGTCCTGCAGCGCCTCCCATATAGAGCTTCAAAGGGAGCCATTTGCAAGCTTTCTTGGTAACTGTTGTTATATGCGAACTCCATAAGCCGCAAGCGCTCGTCCCACGCTCCTCCGTGGTCCAGAATGTAGCATCGGATCATATCTTCCACAATCTGATTTACTCGCTCCGTCTGACCATTGGTCTGCGGATGATAAGCCGTGGAATATCTCAAATCTGTACCCAACCCTTCTTGAAGGCTCTTCCAAAAACGAGACGTGAACCTGGAGTCTCGATCTGATATGATACTTACGGGTACACCATGCAATCTGACAACCTCTTCCAGATACAGCTCGGCTATCTTCCTCATCGGATAATCGATCTTAAATGGCACGAAATGAGTGCTCTTCGTCAATCTGTCTACAATTACCCAAACTGAATCATGCCCCTTAGGCGATCTTGGTAAGCCGGTAATGAAATCCATCGAGATACTCTCCCACTTCCACATTGGAATCTCCAAGGGAGTCAGCTTGCCACCAGGCCTCCCATGGTCGGCTTTCACACGTCTGCAAGTGAAACACTCTGAAACAAATCTGGCTATGTCCTTCTTCATCCCGTACCACCAGGCAATTTGTCTTAAATCATGATACATCTTGGTAGACCCTGGATGGTAGGCAACACTAGACCCGTGGGCGTCTCTGCACACCATACCCCGGATATCTCCAACTGCGGGGACGCAAAACCTGCCACGGTACTTCAAGGTACCCGCATCATCTATAGAGAAGTCTGGTAATTCACCCTTCTCAGCTCGAAGATACAAATGCAGAAGATCGGGATCGTCCTTCTGATGCAGTCTCGCAAGCGTAATCCACGAAGGTTCTGCTACTGTCATGCTACTCTGCGAATCACAGCTTCCCACAGAAATGTCCATCAACAGAAACTCTTCCACTAGACGCTCGGCGGAAAGATTAAAAATCTTACCTGACTTCCGACTCAGGGCATCAGCCACCACATTTGCCTTGCCTGGATGATACTGAATTTCAACATCATAGTCGGCCACGTACTCCAACCACCGCCGCTGGCGCAGATTCAATTCTTTCTGAGTGAAGACATACTTCAGACTCTTATGATCCGTGAAAATCTTGCACTGCGCGCCATATAGCAGATGCCTCCACAATTTCAACGCATAGATCACAGCTGCAAACTCCAGGTCATGCGTAGGGTAGTTCCTCTCGTGAGTCTTTAACTGCCTCGACCCATACGCAATCTCCTTCCCGCCCTGCATCAAAACGCAGCCCAGACCGACATGCGACGCATCCACATAAATATCGTACTCACTGCCCTCCGTAGGCAAAGACAAAAATGGAGCCGAACATAGCCTTCTTTTTAGTTCCTCAAAAGCCTCCTCACACTTGTCATTCCATATAAAGGCTACATTCTTCTGCGTCAACTTGGTCAACGGCGCGGACAAGGTAGAGAAACCTTCTACAAACCTTCTATAATAACTAGCCAAACCCAAGAAGCTTCTGATCTCTTTGGGGTTAACTGGTCTCGCCCATTCCATAACAGCAGCGATCTTTTCTGGGTCCACCGATATTCCCTCCTTATAAATCACGTGGCCTAGAAATGAAACTTGAGACAACAAAAACTCACATTTGCTCAGCTTGGCGTATAACTTATGGTCTCTCAGAGACGCCAAGACCAGGCGCAAATGTCGATCATGCTCCTCTGCATCCTTAGAATACACCAAAACATCGTCTATAAAGACAATCACGAACTTATCTAGAAAATCCTTGAAAACTCTGTTCATCAAATCCATAAAAGCTGAGGGCGCATTAGTCAAACCGAATGACATAACCAAAAACTCAAAATGCCCATGACGAGAGCGGAACGCCGTCCGCGGAACATCTGACTCCCGAATCCTCAACTGGTGATAGCCCGAACGAAGATCTATCTTGGAAAACACGGCACTACCACGCAGTTGGTCAAACAAATCGTCGATTCGCGGCAAAGGGTACCTGTTCTTAATAGTAACCTTGTTCAGCTCTCTATAGTCGATGCATAACCTCATCGACCCATCCTTCTTTTTAACGAACAGCACTGGCGCACCCCAAGGCGAAGAACTCGGCCTTATAAAGCCCTTTTCCAATAACTCATCCAGCTGAACTCGCAACTCTTCCAGCTCTCGCGGGGCCATCCGGTACGACGCCTTCACTATAGGACGCGTGCCTGGCTCCAAATCTATTGCAAACTCGACATCTCGGTCGGGTGGAAGACCGGGAAGGTCATCTGGAAACACATCAGAAAATTCACGCACCACGGGAATTTCTTCCAAACGGGGCTCACTAACAATCGACCCTACCAGGGAAACCACACATGCAAAACAGCCAGAAACAAGCAACTTCCGAGCACGCACCGCAGAAATGATTGGAGACTCCTGGAGAGAACACCCATAAATGCTCCCTGGCTGACCGTTGTCTTTGACGAAGTCCAAGCACTTACCCTTGCACTGGATCACAACATCGTACCTTGACAACCAGTCCATGCCCAAAATAACGTCGAAGTCCTCCAGGTCAATCACCTTCAAATCTGCCTTGGCTAGAAAATCTCCCAACAAAATTGGACAATCGAGGATACCCAGGTCTGTAACCACAGAGTCACCGGAGGGGAACTTAACGCAGAAGGCACCACCAACACGATCTAGGCCCAGACTGAACCGCTCCACAAAGGCTCTAGCCACAAATGAGTGGGTAGCGCCGGAATCGAAGAGAACACGCGCCCAGCGGTTCTTTACCTTAAATCGTCATACGAATTGCACACGCATCTAAGGCAACAAGCGCTAAAACGAAAACTACAACCAAAAAGGGAACGTAACGAAACGACTGGGGCGGAGTCGAACCTGAGATAACTTGGGTCGAGGTCTGCGCTTCATCTGTCGAGAGCACATTCAACTTTCCTTTTCCTTTATCCACTTGCTGAGGCGGTGGCAGAGCCTGGAGGGGAACTGGCTGCAGAATAGACTGGGTCTGAGGGCACCTTGTCTTGAGATGACCCTTCTGGCCGCACTGAAAACAGACCTTATCTTTTAACCAACAACGGGCAGCCTCATGCCCCTTCCTTCCACACGAGGCACACACCAAGTCTCCCCTGGAAGTATCCTGAATCGCATGCACATGTTCCTTCTTCTGCGCTCCCAACCTTTTGAAACACTTCTCAAAGGGGTGGCCTGGCCGGCCACAAAAGCTACAAATCTCTTTGACCTTCTTTCTTGCGACAGCATCAGGTTCCTGAGGGCTCTTCCCTCCACCGGACTTCCGCTTATCTTTCCTTAACTGCTGGCCTCTTTTCTTGGCATTCTCAATGGCCTCAACTCTCAAAGCAGCTTCAACCGCACTGGCGTAACTGACTGCTCCATAGGCATTCGCTAACTGCTGTATGTCGCTTCTTAATCCACCCAGAAATCGCTTAACTCGGTCTGCCTCAACACTCACCAGACCCGGAGCAAACCGACTCAACTTACTAAACTCAATCTCATACTCACTAATCGTGAGTTTCCTCTGCTTTAAGTGAAGAAAGTCGTTCATTAGCCGGTCCCGTTCGACTGAAGGCAGAAACTTACTTAACAACAGCACCTTAAAAGACTCCCAAGTGCAACCTGCCACTAAGCTCTCTTTCTCTCTCAGCCACCAATTCTTCGCTAAGCCCTTGAGCTGGTAGGCAGCGAGCATCACTCTCTGATCATCCGTAATCCCTGAGTACGAGAACATTTCCTCAATGGTAATCAGCCAGTCATCCAAAATCATAAAATCTGCCTGTCCATCATAGGTAGGGGGTCTCAGCCGCTGAAACTGGGATATGAACGCCATCTCTGGAGGCACTACAACCAAAGGCATGGGAGGAGCAGGAGGGGCAGGGACAGCTACCCCCTCTGCGGGGTTCTGAGCTCTCGGGGGCTGTCCCGACACCACTGCTACAAGGGACTGAATCTGAGCCTGCATAGCCACTACCTGCCTCGATAACTCCTCATTACTTTGCCGCAAGCTTTCTACCAACGCATCGCTCTGCGCTCCTGACGTCTCACCCTCGGATTGGGGGGTCGATCTCGTCGCAGGACGTCTCGCCATCGTAAAATCGCACAAACGTTAGACAAATCCTAGCCCATCAACTAGAACAAAACTACCCGATACGGACAAACACACTTGGATATGAACTTCAACTGCAAAACTTGCTCTGGGAGTCGTTTTCACCATGATGATGTTATGCTTACCCTAAGATGGTTCACCACCATCATACTAACTCAGGTGCCTAAACCATGAATGCATGTATTTGTATTCTTTTTGACTCAAAACCATGTGTGTACATATGTCATCTTGCAAATCTTTAGCTTGGCACGTTGTGCTTATGAAATGATATGCTATGCATGATGTGCTATGCATTCTAAAAAGGCCTTAGTGCATGCAATGGACGGCGTACACATGAAAACGTTATGCATCCCATACTACATAACATTCCCATGTAACGAAATAGAAAACGTGCTAGCCGCATTCATGTGGTGAGGTTATGCATCCCATACTACATAACCCTCACGTGTTGCCTCCTATGGTGGATCCATATACAAACACATATTATGCATCCCATACTACATAATATGCCCTGTATACTTCTTCATGCTCATGAGTGTAGTGTTCGTGCTTCGGCCAAGACGTGCTGATGACATATCGGTGTGTGGATGGTATGATGCTAAACACTAATGCAGACAAGGGAAAGGTTGCCCAACCATTTGTCAAGCAACCTCCCTCTGATACCAACTGTCACAACCCGCATTTTCTCAATGGTAAAAATCGAATCAGAGTAAGAGAAAACATGTGCCGTGATGCCACGTCGTGCAGGGGATAACTGCACACGCTCAGGCAAAACTCCAGACATTTGATTTTAAGGAAAATTGTTGATTTGATATGAAAGAAAATCAGTTACGATGAATGGCCGTATCCCTCGGCCCGGTGGATCAGCTAGTCCACAGTTAAAACTATATTTACGCGCAGCAGAAAATACTTTGGTTCAATTAAATTGACACCCTAAGCGAGCATAAGCGTCCCCGGGGGACGTCTTATACGCGCATGACTCTAAGGTGAATATAATAGGTATGAAAAATAGTGTTTTACGTTGAGGAAAAGTAGTGTCTTTGATTTGGAAACATGTTATGCATGGGGTACATATAATAATACTTTTAGATTTTAAAATATCTAACATGCAGCCTAACATAAATTCTTCCCAGAAGCAAGTAACCAACTCAAATAGGCAAAAACAACAGTTTAAATTCATATTCAGCATCACAAAAAGCCACCAGTGGGCGCCAACAACCTGACACGAACCCACTGGCGAGTATGTATGTCTATACAGAAGAGTAAAGAACTACCTCAAAACCAACGGGGATCAGTAATCTCAGCTACCCTAGAGGCCACCAACAAGCCCCTCCAAAGAACTAGCCGCTGAACAGGCTACAACCTGGACCTGAGGCATTCAAGAAAAGAACACCTCAGCAAGGAAACAATCAAAAGTAATTAGAGCAATAGGTTAATGAGCAATAAGATGAAGGGTTTACCAACCCGGCAACAGGCTGCTATAAGAAAAGAAAAAGGGAAAGGCAGCAAGAAAAGAGTACTGTCTAACACACCGCAGGGCACACCAAGGGTGAGCATTAAAACCAACATGCCCTACCAATAAAGCCTGCAATAGCATCAAGACATATATATGCCAAAAGAAAGGAAATCATAAACAGGAAAGGGACTAACAGTCCTAACACGTGGGTAAGTGGCAGTGGTCAAAACTTGGGTCTGAATGCATAACCAGAATCAGACCCAAAAAGGGCTAAGGGGTCAAACAGTGGCAGCTTTAGGGTCCCACACACACCAACCCAAACCGGGGCAAAAGGCGGTGGCCACAGCTCTCCACATAAAACCACCCCTCTAGAGGCCACCAAAACTCCACCACCTGCCACGACCCAAGAGTCGGCATGCAGAAAATAGCCGAACACCCAAAGCACCCCCCCCCAGGGAAAAAGTCAATCGAACAATCCTAAGAAACACACGAACCCAAGACAAAATGTCGGTCCGACCGACGCGGCCTTGCACGCCTAACCCGAACCAACCCCGAGTCTACCTGACCCCAAGACAAGCGCAGCACCAGTGTCGACACGATGTGTCGAAACCTCGACAAGCCGGCGTCGACACAAGGTGTCGACTCAACCACGGCCGGTGTCGACACCAAGTGTCGACACTACAGAGGCTAGTGTTGACACAAGGTGTCGACACTGCCGCGGCTGGTGTCGACACCAAGTGTCGACACCACGGCAGCCGGTGTCGACACATGGTGTCGACACTTCCACTGCTGGTGTCGACACCAAGTGTCGACACCACTACAGCCGGTGTCAACACCTTGTGTCGACACAGCCGCTGCTGGTGTCGACACCAAGTGTCGACACCACTGCAGCCGGTGTCGACACCTTGTGTCGACACAGCCACTGCTGGTGTCGACACCAAGTGTCGACACCACTGCAGCCGGTGTCGACACCTTGTGTCGACAAAGCCGCTGCTGGTGTCGACACCAAGTGTCGACACCATGACTGGCCGGTGTCGACACCAAGTGTCGACACCAAGACTGGCTGGTGTCGACACAACAGTGTCGACAACCCAACTGGCTACAGGAGCCAGATCCAAAAACCGACCAAAAACAGGAACGGGGAAAATTCTCTTCTTTCTCGAGTACGACCTCCATCGGCAATGGTAACTACTCGACCTAGACCGAACCAAAACTGTCCCTAATAAACGAAATCCCTCAGGAAAACTGTGATTAACTGGACCTTCCTATACTGACCACGGCATGATCGGGAACAAGCCCTAGCTTACACCTCAGATCTAAACAAAAGAGATAAAAGATTAAATCAAAAGAAGACAACGATCAACTAGGCAAGGATGAGGGTACATCGCTTGCCTCAATACCAGGAACTCGGTCGGCGGCCTCCCCCGCTTGTGGATCTGGCCGCAAGGCAGCAAGCTGAGGAGCAGAAAGAAGGCAGATCCCGGCGGGGGCAGTCCATATCCACCCTCGAAACCAAAATCCGACCGCGAAAACTCCAGGAAAACGGCGTCCCAAGGCTAGGGCAGTCCGGCAGAGCTCTTCCTCTCCTCTCGCACAGGCGACGGGCGACGGCTTCCTCCAAACAGAGAAACAGGAAAAGAACCAAAAAGGAACCCAGCCCTAACCTGACCCAAGACTAAATATATCAGCAGTAATAATAATAAACAACAATACATAATAATTACTATTTACACCCAATATCAAAACAACCCGAAACCCGAAACTTCTCGGAAAAAGATGAAATTCACGCCGCAGCTAAAAACCCACGCTACGAACGCAACTACGAAGTTGAAATTAACATTCGACGAACAAAACCCGGTATAACACCTCCCGAAGCCAAAACGCAAGCACTCCCTAAGAGGCCCAACCGAGTCATCAAAAGAGACTCCGGCTAGCTGGGGAATCTTGCTAACAGGCTACAAACAGGCTACACAGGAACCCTAAGAGCTAAGACCACGCTCTACAACGGCAAAAAGCCGAAAATACGCCATCGTAACGCCAGCCAAAGATCAAACAAAGCACAGAAAAACCGGGGGCGTTACAATTGGTGATCTAAGACAAGGGGTACAAACAAGGAGCAGAAATCTGAGTGCAGCACTCTACTCCAGTTTTCTATCCCAAGTAGAGCCAAAAAAGTTTGAAGAAGCCATCCTAGACCCTCATTGGATTGAGGCAATGCAAGAAGAGCTGAATCAGTTCAAGAGGTGCAAAGTCTGGGAGCTTGTTCCTAAACCAAAAGACCACAACATAATTGGGACCAAGTGGATCTTTAGGAACAAGATGGATGAACATGGAGTAATTGTTAAGAACAAAGCTAGATTGGTTGCTAAAGGATATAGGCAGGAAGAAGGTATTGGCTTTGATCAAACCTTTGCTCCAGTAGCCAGACTGGAAGCCATAAGGATGTTCCTGGCCTATGCAACCTATCAAGGATTTAAAGTTTACCAAATGGATGTTAAGTCAGCCTTTTTGAATGGTAATCTAAAGGAAGAGGTCTATGTGGAACAGCCATCGGGTTTTGTTGATTCAACTCAACCTAATCATGTCTATAGACTTAGGAAAGCATTATATGGGTTAAAACAAGCCCCTAGGGCTTGGTATGAGACCTTGTCTAGTTTCCTCATTGAGAATAAATTCACAAGGGGGAAAATAGACAAGACTCTATTCCTTAGGGAATCCAGAGGCAAGATAATACTAGTCCAAATATATGTTGATGACATCATATTTGGGTCTACTGAAAGTAGTCTTTGCAAAATGTTTGCAAAACTTATGCAAGGGCAATTTGAGATGAGCAGTATGGGGGAACTTAAGTTCTTCTTGGGTCTCCAAGTTAGACAGACTGAGAATGGATTGTCCATATGCTAGTCTAAGTTCACCCTAGAACTGATAAGGAAGTATGGTATGGATTCATCCAGTACCATGAAGAATCCTATGGGGTCAAGTATGTCTCTTAGCAAAGATGATGCAGGGAAACCTATAGATGAGACTTTGTATAGAGGGATAGTTGGCTCCCTACTCTATTTGACTGCAAGTAGACCAGATATCATGTATGTTACATGTGTCTGTGCTAGGTACCAAGCATGCCCTAAAGAGTCTCATTTGACAGCAGTTAAAAGGATACTGAGATATCTAAAGGGCACTCCTTATCTAGGCCTTTGGTACCCTAGGAATGGAGACTTTGATCTAACAGGTTATTCAGATGCAGATTTTGCAGGCTGCAAAGAAGACAGAAAAAGTACAACTGAAACCTGTCAATTCCTAGGTGGAAGACTGATTTCATGGAGTAGCAAAAAGCAAACAAGTGTGGCTATCTCCACTGCAGAATCAGAATATGTGGCTGCAGGAAGTTGCTGTGCTCAACTTCTATGGATACAACATCAGCTTGAGGACTATGGAATTCAGGTAAGTAGAACTCCACTATTTTGTGATTCTACTAGTGCCATATCAATTGCAAACAATCCTGTTTCCCATAGTAGAACTAAACATATTGAAATAAAATATCATTTTCTTAGGGAACATGTAGAGAAAGAAGATATTTCACTAGAATATGTTAAGACAGATAATCAACTAGCTGATATGTATACCAAGCCTTTAGATGAAACAAAGTTCAATAGGTTTAAAATTGAACTAGGTATGATAAACTTAGAATAGGTTTATAGAAATGGCTAAGTAAAATAGTGTCGACACACAGAGTTGTCTGTGTCGAGACAGAAAATTGGTGTCGACACTTCAGAGAAAAGGTGTCGACACATCTAGGAAGTTGGTGTCGACACTTCAGAAAATTAGTGTCGACACATGATAAGTAGGTGTCGACACATCCAAGGTGGTGTCGACACTTAGACTTTATGCAGAAATAGTGAAGTAATATCTCGACTATGTGTCGAGCTGAGTGGTGTCGACACATAAACAAGTGTCGATACATATATTCTGTTGACTAAACTTGTGTCGACACGTAGGTGTCGAGACATTATAAGTCTGTGTTGACACTTTTCAACAGTGTCGACACAATTTAAGTTAGTTAACCCGCCCTTTCATCTTCAATCTTAGAAAGGTATAAATAGGATTTCACCATTGTCTATCGACATGCTCACCAAAGTTTTGATACAAAACTTGTGTGTCGACACTTCTCTTCTCTCCATTCAAATTCTTCAAACCCTAATGGCGCCAAAGCTCGAGGAGAACGTGAACGAAGGCTATGAACTGGTGCGGCATGCGTTTGACGATGCAGAACAAGAAATCAAGGATGTGGTAACCCTAGTCGCAAACTCAGGGTTAGATTTTCTCGTGTCAGAGCCAACAAAGATATGGAAGAAGGAAGTCTTGGAGTTTCTGAATGGAGCAACCCTAGACGAATCAGTATTCAAGATAAAGTCCAGGGTTCATGGAGAAAAAGTAAAGGTCTCACCAAAAAGTTTGAGAAAGGTATTAAACCTCCCAAGGACAAAGGAAGAAGATGAAGTTACTGCTTCAAAGACCAGAGAAGCTTTAACTTGATGTGGACTAGATTACAAGCTGAAAATTGGACCTGTATTCAATAGGAAAGGCATGAACAGCCAGGGGAAATTTATCTCAGAAATTGTTGGCAAAGTTATCCTGTGCAATTCTGGAGGACATGACAGGATTTCAGCTTATATGTTCAGCATCATGACAAGGATTATCTTTCAACTAACTACTGATTGGTCTGCAGTATTATTTGAGAAGATTAAGGAGAGCCTGAAGAAACCCAATTTGGGTAGAATTCTAAGTCTTTACTTGGCTGGTAGTATACCAGAAGTAATGAGTCAAGCTGCTGGAACTAAGATCAACCATATGAGAAAGATGGACATGAGGATCTTCTCTAGGTGGGACAGAGTTTTAACTAAGGAGATGCCAACACCAGAGAAAATATCTCCTGATAAGGAAACCCCACTCAAGAAGAAGAAGAAGATAGCTCCAGTAGCTCAAGAATCATCAAGTAGTTCAGAAGAACAAGTTGTCCTCACTCCTGATGAAGAAGACACTGGAGATGCTGGGAAGTCTCCAGCTCAACAAGAAGTTGTAGAGAGGCAGGGGGAGCTACCTCAAGCTAGCCCCATTCACCAGGATTCAGTCCAGGGGGAGCCTCTAGTAGTGGAAGAGCCAACTCTACTGGAAAGTGAACAAGCCACCCACACTATCCTTGAGGTAATCTCAGAAATCAATCAATTAGATTTCCTTATTGAGAGTGAGGTTATAATTGACAACTTATCTGATGTTAATCAGACCCCTCAGATTGATAATCAACTCCCAGATGTTGTCATAGAGGACACATCTGTTGAAGCTCAAGTGGAACCAACTCAAGTCCCTGATGAGATAAGAGAACCTCCATCACTTCCTCAACAAGAATTTACCATGGAAGATCTATTCCTTAACTTAGATCAGACAGACTTTGAGAAGGAAAGTGCTGCTGCTGAGGGGGAGAATGCTCAAGTTGAGGGGGAGCAAGTAGTAATTGTTGAAGAACCTGCAAGGCAAGAGCCAGAAAAGCAAACAGCTGTTGAGGAGCTACCTAGGGAGAGGGTAGAAATAGCAAGCACCTCAGCTTCTGAAGATGAGGAGGCTACAAGAGCAAAGAAAAGAAAATTCCAAGTATTTAAAAGAAGAAGCCAGAATTATAAAAGGCTTTGCAAACTATAGTACCATAGCCTGCACTACAACCAGCACCAACTGTAGACTACAGTGCTTTGATGGTTGCTATGCAAATTAAGCTTGATGAGCATAGGAAAGCTATAGAAACATATGTGGATGAGGGGCATAAGTCTTTACAGTTTGATCTGGCCCAAGACATAAAGTCTATAAGATTTGAAATGAATCTCAATAAGAAGGAGATGACAGACTGCTTCCACAAGGGAGGGAATGTAGTAGTCTACTTAACCACTCATCAGGAGAAAATCAAAGCTCAAGTGGATGACATTGTACTGAAGCAAGGATATATACTGGAAAATCAAATAAGAATGAATGATAATTTGACTGCTTCCCACAATGCCATAGTAACAGAGATGAAGAATATAGCTGCAGGACAGACTACTTCAACTGCTACTGCTAAAGTAGAGTTTGATAAAGCTTTACAAGAGGGCATCACTGCTGTTACATCTACTATTCAAGATTCTCAGAAGCTAATCTCAGAAAAACTCCAAAGGTTAAAACCTTACTACAAGGATGGAGTCAATTATCTTAATGCACAAATCAGATTTCAAAAGCATGATCTAAGAGATCACATGGAAAGAGAAGTCATAAAGGGGGAGAGGGTGTTAGTCAAAGCCAGCTCTGATCATGCCAAGTGGATTTCTAATTCTATCAGAGCAACTCTTGGTTATCCTCCTTTATGTGATGATGACAATGTAGCAGAATCTGGGATACATCCTACATATCTAGGAGGGGTGCAACCTGAAGTGGCTCAAGTAATTTACCCTCCTCCAGATTTTGATATGGTACAAGCTGACATACAGTCTATGTATAGCCCACCTGAGGGACAGCACAATGTTATCATAGAGAAGGTGGTTCAGCCAGTATCTGAGGCTTTACAGGAAGCTATTATGAAAGAACAAGCTGAACAAGAAGCTAGGTTGTCTAAGAAGAGGTTCAGAGAGCAAGCTGAACAAAGGCCTGACTTTAAGCAGTGGAGCCCCACTTCAAGAATTACATTATCTTAAGTTTACTATGTAATCACTTGCATTAAATAGAATTGCATTATCTTAAGTTTACTATGTAATCACTTGTATTAAAACATTTTGTAAACTTTTGTATAATGAATATGACAAAGTTGATTAGAACAATGTGCTGTGTGATATATTTATTTCATAATTGTTCTGAGATGATATCTGTGTATACATGTTTTGTTTGACACATGTTTATGTTCGCCCTGTTATATAATCCTTCTTTACATCATGCAATGATTTTATTCTGTATGGTGTATATCATTGACTAAGGGTTATGACTTCTCCAAATAGGGGGAGATTGTTGGGTACATTGGTTCTAATGTACCTGATTTGAAGAAGCCTCACCCCACTCAATGATATACATCAAAATGTATTTGATGTATTTTTGAGTTGCCTTGTGCAGGTTAAGCAGAAATAGAATTGCATTATCTTAAGTTTACTATGTAATCACTTGTATTAAAACATTTTGTAAACTTTTGTATAATGAATATGACAAAGTTGATTAGAACAATGTGCTGTGTGATATATTTATTTCATAATTGTTCTGAGATGATATCTGTGTATACATGTTTTGTTTGATACATGTTTATGTTTGCCATGTTATATAATCCTGCTTTACATCATGCTATGATTTTATTCTGTATGGTGTATATCATTGACTAAGGGTTATGACAAAGTTGATTAGAACAATGTTTTGTGTGATATATTTATTTCATAATTGTTCTGAGATGATATCTATGTATACATGTTTTGTTTGATACCTGTTTATGTTCGCCCTGTTATATAATCCTGCTTTACATCATGCTATGATTTTATTCTGTATGGTGTATATCATTGACTAAGGGTTATGACTTCTCCAAATAGGGGGAGATTGTTGGGTACATTGGTTCTAATGTACCTAATTTGAAGAAGAATCACCCCAATCAATGATATACATCAAAATGTATTTGATGTATTTTTGAGTTGCCTTGTGCAGGCTGAGCAGAAATAGAATTGCATTATCTTAAGTTTATTATGTAATCACTTGTATTAAAACATTTTGTAAACTTTTGTATAATGAATATGATAAAGTTGATTAGAACAATGTGCTGTGCGATATATTTATTTCATAATTGTTCTGAGATGATATCTGTGTATACATGTTTTGTTTGATACATGTTTTTGTTTGCCCTGTTATATAATCCTGCTTTACATCATGCTATGATTTTATTTGTATGATGTATATCATTGACTAAGGGTTATGACTTCTCCAAATATGGGGAGATTGTTGGGTACATTGGTTCTAATGTACCTGATTTGAAGAAGCCTCACCCCACTCAATGATATACATCAAAATGTATTTGATGTATTTTTGAGTTGCCTTGTGCAGGTTAAGTATTTGCAGGAAAGATGAAAAGATTCGAAGTCCATGTGTCAACACCCAGGAGCATAGTGTCGACACTTAAGAAGACTTGTGTCGACACCCAGGCAAGCAGTGTCGACACTTGGAGTACTTGTGTCGACACCAGGGATGCAGAGTCAACACCAGACAAAAAGTGTCGACACAAGGAGCTATGTCGACACTCAATGAAGAAAAGTCCAGTGAAGCTGTGTTGACACTTAGCAGTTGTGTCGACACCCAGAGGAACTGTGTCTACATCAGAAAGTGTCGACACTTGGAGGCTGTGTCGACACTCAGCAAAAGTCAGCAGAGTTAAGTATAAGTGTCGACATAATAAAGAAAGTATCGACACTCAGTAGAAGACTCAACACTTAAAGAAAGTGTTGACACAAGAAAGAAAGTGTCGACACTCAGCAGAAGACTCAACACTTGAAGAAAGTGTCGACACAAGAAAGAATGTGTCGACACTCAAAAGAAGACTCAACACTTGAAGAAAGTGTTGACACAAGGAGCTGTGTCCACACTGAAAGTTCACCTAGTGTCAACTATCTTCACCTATGGGGGGGGGGGGGGGAATAGGTGACGTGCAGCGTTTTTGCGGAATTTAAAATTGTACCTGCACAATAAAAATAAACAGCACAGCACACAGAAAACACAAGCTATTTATAGTGGTTCCCCGATTTGGGTACATCCACTTTCCCCCTTCGACCTATCTCCCAACACGGGACGACTCGGTCTCTTCTCCAACAGGATTGAAATCCAATCCTTGAACTATCGGAAGGAACCCTTCCACACGTAGGAGTCAACACTCCCACACACGGGTTGCACCCAACCCTTACAACTCGGAACAAACGTTCCTTTACAACAAAAGTAAAACTAGAATGTACAAAAGATACAAACTACGTTTGGAGAATACGGTATCCCTCTTTGTTGACGACGTGTTCTTGAAGTCCACAAAGAGTCCACAACCCTAGATCTCTCTTGGAGAGGATCTCCCCAGAACTGGCGACGGCAAGATGGGCGGCGGCAAGGTTCACGGGATCGGCGGCGACGACGATGTGTGGTTGCTATACTTTGGAGATCTAAACTTCGTAGCGAAGCTAGCTAGGTCTACCAACGGTCACACGAGGATCGGTCGTCTCGATCGATTCGGACGGGGAAGTTTTCCCGATCAACAAATCGAGAGACAAGGGATCTCTGGATAGACGCGTGAGACTCTAAGCTTGGCTAAGCTTCTGTCGCCGGAAGATCAGGAAGAAATCTAGATCAAAAATGGCGACCAACTTGCTCGAGCGACGACGGCGGCGGCGGAGCGGAACTCGCGATTTTAGGTTAAGATCGGCTCGACTTCTTTCTGTGTGTGTGTATACTGTTCAAAAATACCCTGTATTTATACTGTAGACAACTGCAATATGACTGTTGTGGGACCCACAAGAAGAATCCCTAAATCCCGGTCCAGAACATTGACAGCGGCAGACTCCGGTTCAGGAATTTCCAGAAAAATTGCAAAGTCAAAATCGGCGAGAATCGAAAGTGAATCTAGTCGAGTCGTCGAGAATCAAAGGTGATTCTCGACGATTCGGCGAGAATCAAAGATGATTCTCATCGAATTTGACTTGGTTGCATGCACTGATTTAGCCGGGTCGAGACGGCGAGAATCAGCCAGTGATTCTCGACGATTCGGTGAAAATCACTAGTGATTCTCGCCGAATCGGCGAGAATCACTTGGTGATTCTCGTCGATTCTTACTTAGAATCAGAGTTGCTTGCTTCGAAGTGTAGTTGGATCGAGTCGGCGGGAATAAGCCACTGATTCTCGGCGATTCGGCGAGAATCACTAGTGATTCTCGCCGATTCGGCGAGAATCACTTGGCGATTCTCGCCGATTTACACTTAGACGAATTTTCGTCTTTCCACCCATGATGTGCTCCTTGACCCATCCTTGCTCCTTGTCTGCTCTTGCAAGATCACAACCCTGTACTTGAAAGTAAGTGCACTCCAATAGAGAGAGTACACGTAGGCCAACACACTGATCTGCTCAACGAGAGATTACGTCGTGCAGACCCGTGTATATTGACCTACTGCACCCTGACATTGGTGTGCACTTAGCGTGAAATAACTACAAGCACAACTTGAGATAATTTGTCAAAAACATTGCCTATTTACCTTAGCTTGATCAGGGGCTTCTTCAAATCAGGTACGTTGTGGATACAATACCCAACAGACACTTAGCAAAGTTCAACAAAATTCTAAGTACAAGTGTCGACACTAACGAGATGTGTCGACACTCAGCCAGAGTCTCAACAGAAGATGAATGTGTCAACACAAGGAGCAGTGTCGATACTCAGCAAGTATCAACACAGAAGGCATGTGTCGACACCAAGAAGATGTGTCGACACTGAACAAGTTCAACACATGAAGATGTGTCGACACAAAGGTGTTGTGTCGACACTTACAAGAATTCAACTAAGTGCTGAAAGACAAGGAGTTGTGTCGACACTCAATATCAGTGTCAACACATGATGAAGAAGATGTGTCGAGAAGTGAATTCAACAACACAAGAAGTTGTGTCGACACCTTGAAGGCTAGTGTCGACACTTTGTCAACTTGTGTCGACACTTAGTCTATAAGTGTCGACACTTAAAGACAGACAGTCTCGACACTTTCAGACAGTTACAGATTTTTTAAGAACTGACTGGATGACTTGACAGCTGCCATTCCAGCCGGTCTACTGCACCTGTCAGAGTTGTCAGAAATCAGTTATGAACCGGACCAGCCGGTTACCATGAAGAAGGCCTATATATAGGCTTATACTGTCTACAGAAAAAGAGGATTCAACACAGATCAACACATCAAGTAATACAAAGAAGATCTAGCTATTCATTGAAGAATCTAGTAAAGATCTAAGAAGTTGGAGAGAGAGAGCTCCATCCAAGAAGACAGCCGTTGGAACCAGGCTGAGAAGAAGGGTTCAAACTTTGTTCTGAATCTTAAGTTGTAGAGATCAAGGATCAGCTGCAGAGAAGATCAACCCTATTGTGTTCTACATTCAAGAAGCTTTGAAGAAAAGCCAAGTGAGGTTGATCTTAGCAGAGTTCTTCCAAGAACTCATCAAGAACCTATCAACTCTTCTCTCTATTCTCTGAGTTGTAGGTATAAACTTTGTATTCTAATTTCTTGTAGGATCCTTAGGGATCTAAGTTGTAAGCCTGCAATTATAAAGGCTGAGTGTAGGGCCTGTGTGCCTGAGTGTAGGAGATTTGTATCTCTGAGTGTAGGCCTGTTGTGGCTGAGTGTAGGCCTTGTGGCTGAGTGTAGGCTTTGTGAAGAAGCTGAGTGTAGGTCTTTGAAGAAGACTGAGTTGTAGGGCCTTGGGCCTGAGATGTAGGAACCTGTTTTGGGGTTTTGAGTGTAAGATCTGAGGATCTGAGATAGTGGAGGAGTTTGGCCGAATCTAGTACACTACTAGATAGGCGAAGGGGGAAAGTGGATGTACCCAAACCTTGGGGAACCACTATAAATCTGTGTGTCTACTGTGTGCATGTGTGATTCTGTGATTGCAGATTGATTGCCGTGAAAAAGTAGATATAACTCTGTGATAAAATCTGAATTCTGATTTAAGTCACCTATTCACCCCCCCCCTCTAGGTGATTAGGTACAATATCTTTCAGATTCCTTACATATATATCTTATATGTGATGTGTGGACTTGGATATATCTGATTTATGTATATGCTTCTCTTTCTTTGGTGATCGTAAAGGCCGACATGATCGGCGTTTTGTAGTGACGACCTTCCTTGGTGTCGATGTCACCGCAAAACAGTGGTTTTGGGCGTAAGACCTGGTAGCATAGCAAAAAAAGAGGGTCTTACAAACCTGTATTAGAGGAAATATCGATCTAAAGAGAAGAAGTCCACAAAACCCTGGGCCACCCCGCGTGAGCTTATTTTGAGGACAAACTAGCAGCGGAAGTAATGGTGTGCCAATAAGTGAGAATCACATGCAAAAGTCCACTTTTTGCTAGTTCCACTTGTACATTAACTAACAATTGGAATTTTCCTTGTAGCCTACGATGAACCCTACTCCATAGTAGGGTACACCCCAGGCACAGAACATGTCGCCACCCCTGCCGGCTCCGACTCCGTTCCAGCAGACGGAGATGGGGCAGACTTTGACGACCATCCTGGAGGCCTTCAGGGCTCAGCAGGCTCCAGCCCTACAGCCAATCCCCGGGGCCAACTGGTTGTGTGTCTTCCGGGGGCTTTCTCCTCCATCCTTCCTTGGCACGGCGTCAGCAGTCGGTATAGAGGAGTTGCCAGATATTATCTACGAGATGTTGGCTGGGATTCGATGCCCGACGGAGGAGGCAGTGGCTTTAGCAGTTTCTGGCTTGGAATTGCACGCAAATAGATGGTATAACTCTCGATTAGACACCACCTTCGTTGGAGTGAAGTGCGCGGACTTTTCCTTGGAAGAGTTTAGAGCAGCTCTGTTGGAGCACTTTGTACCTCAATCGGAGAGATATGAGCTGGAGGAGAGGTTCCTGCAGTTGAGGCTGAGCAGCAGGACGATGATGGAATAATACCGGGAGTTCACCCATCTAGCCCTCTTTGCGAACTCATATTAGTTGGATGACGCGGTCTATGTGAAGAGGTTATAGAAGGGCCTTCACGACGACATGTGGTAGGCACTCCTCTTTGTCTCTGATGGAACCTTGGCCAGGATATTGGAGATGGCAAAGAAGCTGGAGGCTGACCAGCTTACAGTTCGGGGCTTTCACGACGCCCGTGCGTTTTGGCATATTGTTCTCGGAATTCCTGTGCTCTGTGGTTAATCGTGTGATTTGTTCACGCACGGGCAGAAGTGCCCGTGCGTGAGTAAAACGCACGGTTTCACTTGCTTATCGGGATTTCCTGCTTTCTGGGGTTAATCGTACGTTTTCCTCCACACACGGGCATACTCGCCCATGCATGAGTAAAACGTATGGTTCCTCTTTGTTATCTTGCTTTCCAGCGCTCTGTGATTACCTGTGCGTATTCCTTCACACACGGGTATTTGCTCCCGTGCGTTTTCCTTCACAGACGGGTATTTGCGCCCGTGCGTGAGTAAAATACATGGTTCAACGCTTCTTCCTTGCGGGCTATTTTTTGCGCGTTAATAATGCATGGTCGTGCGCCAAACCGTGCGTGACTAATTTTTTGACTTGCTTCTATTTAAGCACAGGTTTTCTTCCAATCGAAAAAGGATCCGCTTTTCTGCCATTCCTGCCGCCGTTTTAGGGCAAAACTCTGCCCTCTCTCCTTCGCCCTTCATCTTCCACTAAGGAGAGAAGCTTTGGTCATGCTCGCGAAGCTTACGTCTCGTCTGTGCTTGCTCTTGGCCTGCTCCTTCACTTCCTAGCTCTATTGCAAGTTTTGACGTCGTATCCATCAAGCAAAGGGAAGCTTGCAACCTTCTTCCGGATCGTGACACGAAGAATACGGGTCCATTGAAGGGTAATGACAGCCTTCTCTTCCCCAGACATAGTTGAGTATCGAGCTTGGACGCAGATTGACAACCTGGTGATTCCTTCCGCGACTCCTGGATGAGCCTTCGGATTCGGTCGATTTCTTGCCTTGTTCGTGCATTATTGATGTATATACGTGGATAAATCTTTATATGTAGTTGATGTGGCGCTTTAGCTGTAGCGTTATTAGTTTCATGTCTATGTGAATCTTTATCGTTTTACTGCTTTAGTCGCTTGTGCAGCGCCTATATTTTCGCCCGCCGCCATAGTTGGTTCTGCTGCTCTAGCGATTGCTAGAGGAGCGCGTTGCGACGAGTTGTTTGCGACCCTCAATCCGCCGTTCTATTCAATTCCTATGCCTGTATTTTCATCCATTCCTCCGAGCGAAGCAGCACATAGCGGCGTGCATAGGAGTAGATTTAGTTAACTTTTATTTTCTTGCTATAAAACCAACCCCCTTAGTGACCTCGATCTAAGGACTTCAATCTCAAGTCCTCCTTGTTAGACAACTCCACCTTGCGGTGTTCGTTGAGAGATTCGATACTTCAGATAGCCTCCCCATTTTATATTACTTATTCGAGCGGTACACTTGTCGTAAGCGCATCAACACGCGCACGCACCTATCCCCACACATGTGTAGGTGTCTGCACGGTCACCTAGCTGCACTCCCAAGCAACTGCGCACGGACAGGTGTCAGCGCGGACTGAGCCGCACACACCCGCACTCGAGCTCGCCTCCGACTGCGCGCTCTAGCATTCGTCGCCGCCGCGCTCCCTCCGCTCTGGCTTTTTTACGTAAACTCGCAAGTCATTACCGTCTGCCGTCTCTGGCCTATCTCCGTTCTCTATTATCGCCAACATTGCCCAAGATATCCAATAGAAAAATCCTCGCTTTTTCACTTGTACCGGTCTCAAGCAACAAGGATCTCGGCGGGCAAATGATAGGAACGGGTTTCCTTTTATAGAGTTAGTGTGCACATATCCACTTCCCCCCATGATGTCCACTAAATTAGGGGAATCAAGGGTTTGACCGCGCGCACATAGCCACTTTCCCCCAAGGTCGCGTGATCTTTTACCCAGTTGAGTGGTTTTTCACATTAAAACTTCGTGTGTATGATTGATCTATCTCATTGACTGTGTGCGCGCTCGACCGTTCCGAGAGCCAAGGGGGTCCAGGTTATTCCGGTCTAACCGGGACATCGAGTTTGGCCGCAACACTAATATTTTTAAAACTTTTGGTACATATGTTTAAGAATGATGATTTTTATCCTCTAATTACATGACATATGATCTTTTACAATGGCGACAAAGGATCCATATAGTCGAACTCACTGTATATAGTGGGAAAAATTCTTGAGGGTTGTTGTATTGCCGATCAATGGGTTAAATGAAAGATAGGGGAGGTGCAAAGTTTAAAGGCAATAAAATTCCAAGATATATGTTTGGAGGGCATTGAAAGTACATATAGGATTATTCACAATTTACGAGTTAAAGTTAATATATGTAAAATATAAAGATTTTTAACATAATTTTTACAAAATTGATTCATGAATCAATATATTTGAAAAAGAGAAAGTGAAAAAAAATATTCTAAATAAATCAAGAAATTGAAAAATTTATTGAATTAAATTTATCTAAAAATTAAATCTATGACATATAAAATAAAAAATGCATAAAAACAATGTTCTTTAAAAAGCTTATAAATAAAACTCATTGTTGAGGATGGGATCCATTTTATAAGATTAGATGTGCACATAACCACACACCCATGCACTCCACCTCAAAAGTAGTGGGATCAGGGGATTGGCCGTACGCACGATCACCGCGCCCAATCCCCCGTGTGCCAATCCAATGACACGTAGTGGGCAAACCGTCGAGAGCCCCACCTTGCCGACGGTGGACGACTGACCTCCTTCCCGGACGACGGCCGCCCTCCCTCTCTCACAGCGTCGGCCCTGCCCGCGGCAGAGGAGGCGGTCGCCCGGGCCACTCCCTCCCCCGGCCGTCGGCCGCGACCGAGGGAGCGGCCGCCTGGGCCGCCCCTTCCTTCGGCTTGTAACACCCCAAAAATTGTATTTGAGTTGGTCGCGTAAAAATAGATTTTGGTACCTGTATAGGGGTACACAGCCTAGGATACGGGCGTGTCCAAGGCCGTGTCTGGCTGGTGTTTTGGACATTTTCATCCCGAGAAGGACACGGCAAGAAGCACGGCTTAATGACACGGGCGTGTCATTGGACAAGGGCGTGTCATTGGACACGGGCGTGTGCCTACCCGTGTAAGTACCCATGTTCAGCAGGGTCGTGTCGGTTGGCGTAGCGGTTATGTGTGACACGCCCTCGGACATGGGCGTGTCGAGAACCCGACACGGGCGTGTCGAGTGAGGCATGGGCGTGTCTGAGCCCGTGTGAGTCTCTGTGTTCGACGATCGTGCCTTGATCAAGGCACACGGCCTGGGACACGGCCGTGTGTGAGGCTGGGTTCGGCCCAGGTCAGAGGATTTTTGTGCAGATCGAAGCCGTTCATTTTCTTTAATTAAGATCGAACGGCCCAGGTGGTTTCCTGCTCTGCTAAGGCCGTGAATGGGAGTTGAATCCTTCATTTCTCTCCAAAGCTTTCTCTTTCCAAGGAGTTAGAGCAAGGAGGAAGAAGGAGGAGGATTCCGGCCGCCGGCGGAGCATCGGAGCACCGTTTTGTGTCCTGAGAGCGGATCCGTGGAGGAAAGATCATTACGAAGACTTCTATCCGTGTTGTTTTTCCATGGCGCAAAAGCAGACTACAAGGGTAACGATTATGTACTTGAGCATGTGAAGCTCTTCCTTTTTGCATAGGGAAACCCACTCCCGCGAGTGTGCGGTGAGTGCGTGGTGTTCCTTGGGGTTGATGTGAATAGTCCCCCTTGTGTTGCATATAGAGTCCGAAATCGAAGTACGGGCATAGGCATTGTGTGTGAAGCCTACCCGGACGTGTATTGTCTGGATCAGTGATGTTGCATTTGATATATTTTGCCGGATAAGACTCCGTGCTTTGAGTTTTCGGGTTTCTATGCGGTAGATTACAACAGGGATCCTTGGGGATTAACTCCAAGGCACACCCATAAAACTGAGCTGAAACGTGTTCTACTAACTTGGCGGTTAGGGAACCGGCCTTGAACATAACTAGGTTATGTGATTGTTTGGAAAAGTTTTGGGATCCGAGAGAAGCTTGGCTCGTGCATACGTCTTAAGGAGACTACGTGTTGTGAGCAACAGGCATGTGGAATTGGACCTAGGCTATGAGGTTCGGTGCGAGAGTCCCGAAAAGGGGACTGGCCATTGGCATAGTCGGGAGCTTAGACAGTGGTCAGAAAGGCTAATTGATCACGTGGTTGCCATCTTGGTGGTGGTGGTGAAGACGTTGAAGTGTCAGGATTCACCATTAATGTGTCCTGAGTGCACGGGGTGTTTGGCCATGTGAGCCTACACCTGTGGCGAAATGTAATTGCACTTTATTGTTTAGCTGGGCTAATGTTATGCAGGGAAAGAGCACCGCCGTCCCGAGTAAGGGGAGGGGTCGTTATAATTTGGTCAGCTTTTGATGACCGTTGCATTGTTTGCCACTGTGCGGTGGAATGTTGCTTGCAGGTGCTGCGGAGCCGAGTGCAAGTTAGCGGGCTGGAGCCCATGTTGCTGTGCTGGCCCTTGAAGGCCGTAAAAAATAGTTGTTTATATTTTGTCATGTGTGGCCGGCCTGCGAGCCGATGTATGTAAGATACTATCTTATTAAGTGAATATTTGTAAGGCCACAAGGCCGTATACCCTTTCAGTATATTTGGTTTTAATTCCTGTTGTGTGGATGTGGACATTCATGATTATGGATTTAAGGTTTGGGTTCTTTCAACTATTTAAAATCTTCCGCTAGAATGCTCTGTGTAGGACGAGTAGTCTTAATTAGATAGTTTAGATATTCTTATGTAACCCTTCCGACTGTCTGTGATATATGGCGTCGGGTTCCAGCTGGACCTTCTGCTATATGCCATGTGACGGATGGCTGTGTTACAATTTGGTATCAGACTTCTGGTTACGGTCAACCTTAAATGAATTCGTGGGCGAATTATTTTAAGGGGTGGTGAGCACATGGGTGCGTCATCGTTATAACATTAAAAAGAACCCATGAATGTCCACTTAGGAATGAAAAATACACGTGTTTGAGGAACCTGCGTGTTCCTATAATTGCTTTTTGCAATTCCGTTTGGTCACTTATTGGTGTTTTGTACGACTATAGGTGACCGGGAGTGGCGCAGAGCCGACAGAACATCTGGTTTCTAAGAATTATAGTGCACCCAACGACGTGCTTGAGACCCCTCCATCGTTTGAAACCATAAGAAGGATTGTTGAAGTGGTGCTCGCTGTGACTAGTGCACAGCAGGGAAGCAATGTGCAACCCTTTCTCCCTGAGATGACTTCAATGCCGGATGGTGTGTTGGATCAAGTGACTTTTAAAAGGCCATCAAGTCAGCCGTTGAACATGTGCTTAGTGCAGGGTACGCACTCGATTGATGAGTATTTACAGGTGTTTCTTTTGATAAGCCGCTACCCATGCTTTGGGTTGGAGAACGAGCAGTCTATAGTTGATAGATTCTATAATGGTTTGCATGACGAACTGCGAATTCTACTGCTAGGACCAAAACTATTGAGATTCCGTGCCTTGGTGGAGTCGGCTAGATCTTTGGAAGTAGATATGGGGAAAATTCACCAGATACCAGTGAGTAGGGTATCGAACTCTGCAAGTCCTATGAGGGCTGTATCTCGCAGAACGCTGAAAAAGAGGGTTAGATCATTGACTGGCAAGGTAACTTACAACTGTCATACCTGTGGCAAGAAAGGGCACTTTGCCCGAGATTGTCATAATGGCGCACAGAAGATAAAGAAAGCTAAGACAGTAGCAGCCATTGGGAGGAAGGCAATTACATGTTTTAACTGTGCGAAGCCAGGACATTTTTCCCGAACTGTTGGCGCGGACGACGGAAGTCCGAGAATAAATCTGGAGATATCTACTAGGAGAAGGGCAAGGGGTCGGAGGCAACCGCATCGCACTATGCCCCAACCCAGCCAAAAGTGTACAACATTAGCCAGCAGGAAGCCACAGAGGAGTTTGACGTGGTGACGGATATGTATAGCAGGTTAGCTTTAAATATTTGTTTCCCTACGCATTTTAGCCTATGACTGATTGTGTTAAGCTTGTTTAGATTGTCGATTGTCCAGCGAGAGCATTGTTCGGTGCCGAAGTTTCGCATCCTTTCTGTCCGAAGAGTTTCTATCGCGCATCGGAGTACTTACTTCGATGGCAAAGGTCAAACTGGATGGGTTGCTGCCTACGGGTGCCATATGCGTGCGGATATAGCTTGTGGCGTTAGGGTAAGGCGTGGGAGTCACGTTGATGACTTGTGAGCGTCGCTATTGCTGATAGTTGTGTGTGATGTAATCATTGCTATGGGCTGGCTCTCGGAGTAGCAAGCATGTATTGATTGTAGTTGCAAGGAGGTCAGTTGGGAGCTAGTCGTGAGATGGCATTTGCGGGCGTGAAAGGGGTCGAGCAAGACATTGACGTCTGCCCCTCAAGTGATCAAGGCAGTTCGGTCTGGGGCAGAGCAGTTTGTCACTCTAGTGCAGACTTCGACGCCTAAGCCAAGTCTGGTCAGTATCCCAGTTGTGTCCGAGTATCCTGATGTGTTACCCGATGATCTCTCAGGAGCCCCTCCTCAGCGGGAGATTGATTTTATTATTGAGCTGGTACCGGGTGCCAAACCGGTGTCACGCTCTCTGTATCGGATAGCGCCAAAAGAGATGGCGTAGTTGAAGGTGCAACTGCAAGAGTTGTTAGAGCAAGGTTATGTGCGTCTAAGTTCGTCTCCTTGGAGCACACCGGTTCTCTTCGTTAAGAAGAAAGATAGGAGCTTGCGGCTTTGTATCGACTACCGGGAATTGAACAAGCTTACAGAAAAGAATAAGTATCTGATCCCGAGAATTGACGATCTATTTGATTAGTTGGTTGGGTCAACGGTATATTCGAAGTTAGAACTAAAGTCCGGTTACTACCAATTGAGGATAAGGGAGAGCAGCATCCCAAAGACAGTATTCAGTACGCGGTTTGCGCATTACGAGTTCACGGTCATGCCGTTTGGTTTGACCAATGTGCCATCCGTGTTTATGGATCTGATGACAGGACGTTCAGAGAGTACCTGGACCGTTTTGTGATAGTATTTATCAACGATATCCTAGTGTACTCACAGTGTGAAGAGGATCACCACAATCACCTGTACATGGTGTTGGAGACGTTGAAGAGAAACCAGTTGTATGCTAAGTTCTCCAAGTGTGAGTTCTGGTTATCCTCGATAGCGTTCCTTGGTCATGTTGTTAGTGGAGAAGGAATAGCTGTGGATCCGGCGAAGATAGTGGCGTTACGGGAGTGGCCTGCTTTGACTACAGTGGCAGAGGTCCGGAGTTTTCTGTGGCTTGCTGGCTACTACAGGCGCTTCGTAGAGAACTTCTCGCGGATAGCACTACCACTCACGATGTTGATAAGGAAGAATCAGAAGTTTGTGTGGTCTTCGGAGTGCGAACAGGCTTTTGAAGAGTTGAAGAGGCGGTTGACCACAGTGCCTATTTTATGTTCCGCAAGTGGAACCGAAGGGTTCGAAATCTATAGTGATGCTTCGGGCAGTGGTTTGGGCTGTGTTCTGCTACAACATGGGAGTGTGATAGCCTACAGTTCACGAAAATTGAAGGGTCACGAGAGAAATTATCCGGTCCATGACTTAGAGTTAGCGGTCGTGATATTTGCTTTAAAGCTGTGGAGGCACTATCTGTACGGTGTGAAAGTCAATATATACACAGATCATAAGAGCTTGAAGTACCTGTTAGATCAAAAGGATCTGAACATGAGGCAGCGGAGGTGGATGGAGTTCCTAGGGGACTACTCCTTCAAGATACATTATGTGCCATGGAAAGGTAATGTAGTGGCGGATGTGTTGAGTCGTAAGGTTCCTGCACTGTAACGCCCCCGGTTTTTCTGTGCTTCGTTTGATCTATGGCTGGCGTTACGATGGCGTATTTCCGGCTTTTTACCGTTGTAGAGCATGGTCTTAGCTCTTAGGGTTCCCTGTGTAGCTTGTTTGTAGCCTGTTATCAAGATTCCCCAGCTAGCCGGAGTCCGTTTGATGACTCGGTTGGGCCTCTTAGGGAATGCTTGTGTTTTGGCTTCGGGAGGTGTTATCCCGGGTTTTGTTCGTCGAATGCTAATTTCGACTTCGTAGTTGCGTTCGTAGCGTGGGTTTTTAGCTGCGGCGTAAATTTCGTCTTTTTCCGAGAAGTTTCGGGTTTCGGGTTGTTTTGATATTGGGTGTATATAGTAATTATTATGTATTGTTGTTTATCATTATTACTGCTGATATATATAGTCTTGGGTCAGATTAGGGCTGGGTTCCTTCTTGGTTCTTTTCCTGTTTCTCTGTTTGGAGGAAGCCGTCGCCTGTACGAGAGGAGAGGAAGAGCTCTGCCGGACTACCCTAGCCTTGGGACGCAGTTTTCCTGGAGATTTAGCGGTCGGGTTTCGGTTTCGAGGGTGGATCTGGACTGCCCCCGCTGGGATCTGCCTTCTTTCTGCTCCTCAGATTGCTGCCCTGCGGCCAGATCCGCAAGCGGGGGAGGCCGCCGACCGAGTTCCTGGTATTGAGGCAAGCGATGTACCCTCATCATTGCCTTAGTTGATCTTTGCTTTCTTTTGATTTATTTGTTTATCTCTTTCTTGTTTGGATTTTAGGTGTAAGCTAGGGCTTGTTCCCGATCATACCGTGGTTAGTGTAGAAGGTTCCAGTTAATCTCAGTTTTCCTGAGGGATTGCGTCTATTAGGGTCAGATTTGGTTCGGTCTAGGTCGAGTAGTGACCATTGCCGATGGAGGTCGTACTCGAGAGAGAAGAGAGTTTCCCCCGTTCTCGTTTTTGGTCGTTTGCTGGATCTGGCTCCTGTAGCCAGCTGGGGTGTCGACACTGTTGTGTCGACACCGGCCAGTCTTGGTGTCGACACTTGGTGTCGACACCGGCCAGTCATGGTGTCGACACTTGGTGTCGACACCAGCAATGGCAGTGTCGACACAAGCTGTCGACACCGGCTGCAGTGGTGTCGACACTTGGTGTGGACACCAGCAGTGGCAGTGTCGACACAAGGTGTCGACACCGGCTGTAGTGGTGTCGACACCAGCAGTGGCAGTGTCGACACAAGGTGTCGACAACGGCTGCAGTGGTGTCGACACTTGGTGTCGACACCAGCAGTGGCAGTGTCGACACAAGGTGTCGACACCGGCTGCAGTGGTGTCGACACTTGGTGTCGACACCAGCAGTGGCAGTATCGACACTTGGTGTCGACACCAGCAGTGGCAGTGTCGACACTTGGTGTCGACACCAGCCGCGGCAGTGTCGACACCTTGTATCGACATCGGCCGCTGTAGTGTCGACACTTCGTGTCGACACCGGCCGTGGTTGTGTCGACACCTTGTGTCGACACCGGCTTGTCGAGGTGTCGACACATCGTGTCGACACTGGTGCTGCGCTTGTTTTGGGGTCAGGTAGACTCGGGGTTGGTTCGGGTTAGGCGTGTAAGGCCGCGTCGGTTGGACCCGACGTTTTGTCTTGGGTTCGTGTGTTTCTTAGGATTGTTAGAATGACATTTTTTTCCCTAGGGGGGGGGGTGCTTTGGGTGTTCGGCTAATTTCTGCATGCCGACTCTTGGGTCGTGGCAGGTGGTGGAGTTTTGGTGGCCTCTAGAGGGGTGGTTTTATGTGGAGAGTTGTGGCCACCGCCTTTTGCCCCGGTTTGGGTTGGTGTGTGTGGCACCCTAAAGCTGCCACTGTTTGACCCCTTAGCCCTTTTTGGGTCTGATCCTAGTTATGTAATCAGACCAATGTTTGACCACTGCCACTTACCCACGTGTTAGGACTGTTAGTCCCTTTCCTGTTTATGCTTCCTTTCTTTTGGCATATGTATATGTCTTGGTGCTGTTGCAGGCTCTCTCTTGGTAAGGCACATTGGTTTTATTGCTCGCACTTGGTGTGCTCTGCGGTGTTTTATATTGTACTCTTTTTCTTCTGTCATTCACTTTTTCTTTTACTTGTAGCAGTTGTTGCCGGGTTGGTACCCCTTCATCTTATTGCTCATTAACCTATTGCTCTATTTACTTTGGATTGTTTCCTTGCTGAGGTGTTCTTTTCTTGAATGCCTCAGGTCCAAGTTGTAGCCAGTTCAGCGGCTAGTTCTTTTGGAGGGGCTTGTTGGTGGCCTCTAGGGTAGCTGAGATTGCTGATCCCCGTTTGTTGTGAGGTAGTCCTTTACTCTTCTGTATAGACATACATACTCGCCAGTGGGTTCGTGTCAGGTTGTTGGTGCCCACTGGTGGCTTTTTGTGATGCTGAATATGAATTTAAAATGCTGTGTTTGCCTATTTGAGGTTAGTTACTTGCTTCTGGGAAGGATTTATGCTAGGTTGCATGATAGATATTTTAAACCCTAAAAGTATTAATATATGTACTTCATGCATAACATGTTTTCTAAAACAAAGACACTACTTTTCCTCAGCGTAAAACACTATCTTTTTACACCTACTACATTCACCTTAGGGTCGTGCACGCATAAGTCGTCCCCCGGGGACACTTCTGCTCTTTCAGGGTGTCAATTTATTGAACCAAAGTATTTTCTGCTGCGTATAAATATAGTTTTAACTGTGGACTAGCTGATCCACCGAGCCGAGGGATACGGCCATTCAACATAACTGATTTTCTTTCATACTTAATTAACCATTTTCCTTAAAATCTAACGTTTGGAGTTTTGCCTGAGCGTGTGCAGTTATCCCCTGCACGACGTGGCATCACGGCGCGTGTTTTCTCCTACTCTGATACGATTTTTACCGTTGAGAAAATGCGGGTTGTGACAGTTGGTATCAGAGGGAGGTTGCTTGACAAATGGTTGGGCAACCTTTCCCTTGTCTGTATTAGTGTTTAGCATCATACCATTCACACATCGATATGTCATCAGCACATCTTGGCCGAAGCACATACACTACACTCATGAGCATAAAGAAGTATACATGACATATTATGTAGTATGGGATGCATAATATGTGTTTGTATATGGATCCACCATAGGAGGCAACATGTGAGGGTTATGTAGTATGGGATGCATAACCTCACCGCGTGAATGCGGCTAGCACGTTTTCTTTTCTCGTTACATGGGAATGTTATGTAGTATGAGATGCATAACATTTTCATGTGTACGCCGCCCATGACATGCACTAAGGCCTTTTTAGAATGCATAGCACATCATGCATAACATAACATTTCATAAGCACAACGTGCCAAGCTAAAGATTTGCAAGATGACATATGTACACACATGGTTTTGAGTCAAAAAAAAGGGAATACAAGTACATGCATTCATGGTCTAGGCACCTGAGTTAGTATGATGGTGGTGAACCATCTTAGGATAAGCATAACATCATCATGGTAAAAACAACTCCCAGAGCAAGTTTTGCAGTTGAAGTTCATATTTAAGTGTGTTTGTCCGTATCGGGTAGTTTTGTTCTAGTTGGTTGGCTAGGATTTGTCTAAAGTTTGTGCGATTTTAGGATGGCGAGACGTCCTGCGACGAGATCGACCCCCCAATCCGAGGGTGAGACGTCAGGTGCGCAGAACGATGCGTTGGTAGAAAGATTGCGGCAGAAAAATGAGGAGTTATCGAGGCAGGTAGTGGCTATGCAGGCTCAAATTCAGTCCCTTGTAGCTGTGGTGGCGGGACAGCCCCCGAGAGCTCAGAACCCCGCAGAGGGGGTAGCTGTTCCTGTCCCTCCTACTCCTCCCGTGCCTTTGGTTGTGGTGCCTCCGGAGATGGCGTTCATATCTCAGTTTCAGCGGCTGAGACCCCCTACTTATGATGGGCAGGCAGATTTCATGATTTTGGATGACTGACTGATTACCATTGAGGAAATGTTCTCTTACTCAGGGATTACGAACGATCAGAGAGTGATGCTCGCTGCCTACCAGCTCAAGGGCTTAGCAAAGAATTGGTGGCTGAGAGAGAAAGAGAGCTTAGTGACAGGTTGCACTTGGGAGTCATTTAAGGTGCTGTTGTTAAGTAAGTTTCTGCCTTCAGTCGAACGGGACCGGCTAATGAACGACTTTCTTCACTTAAAGCAGAGGAAACTCACGGTTAGTGAGTATGAGATTGAGTTTAGTAAGTTGAGTCGGTTTGCTCCGGGTCTGGTGAGTGTTGAGGCAGACCGAGTTAAGCGATTTCTGGGTGGACTAAGAAGCGACATATAGCAGTTAGCGAATGCCTATGGAGCAGTCAGTTACGCCAGTGCGGTTGAAGCTGCTTTGAGAGTTGAGGCCATTGAGAATGCCAAGAATAGAGGCCAGCAGTTAAGGAAAGATAAGCGGAAGTCCGGTGGAGGGAAGAGCCCTCAGGAACCTGATGCTGTCGCAAGAAAGAAGGTCAAAGAGATTTGTAGCTTTTGTGGTCGGCCAGGCCACCCCTTTGAGAAGTGTTTCAAAAGGTTGGGAGCGCAGAAGAAGGAACAGGTGCACGCGATTCAGGGTACTTTCAGGGGAGACTTGGTGTGTGCCTTATGTTGAAGGAAGGGGCATGAGGCTGCCCGTTGTTGGTTAAAAGATAAGGTCTGTTTTCAGTGCGGCCAGAAGGGTCATCTCAACACAAGGTGCCCTCAGACCCAGTCTATTCTGTAGCCAGTTCCCCTCCAGGCTCTGCTACCGCCTCAGCAAGTGGATAAAGGAAAAGGAAAGTTGACTGTGCTCTCGGCAGACGAAGCGCAGACCTCGACCCAGGTTGTCTCAGGTTCGACTCTGCCCCAGTCATTTCGTTACGTTTCTTCTTTGATTGTAGTTTTCATTTTAGCGCTTGTTGCCTTAGATGCGTGTGCAATTCGTAGGACGATTTAAGGTAAAGAACCGCTGGGCACGCGTTCTCTTCGATTCCGGCGCTACCCACTCGTTTGTGGCTAGAGACTTTGTGGAGCGGTTCAGTTTGGGCCTAGATCGTGTTGGTGGTGCCTTCTGCGTTAAGTTCCCCTCCGGTGACTCTGTGGTTACGGACCTGGGTGTCCTAGATTGTCCGATTTTGTTGGGAGATTTTCTAGCCAAGGCAGACTTGAAGGTGATTGACCTGGAGGACTTCGACGTTATTTTGGGCATGGACTGGTTGTCAAGGTACGATGCTGTGATCCAGTGCAAGGGTAAGCGCTTGGACTTCGTCAAAGACAACGGTCAGCCAGGGAGCGTTTACGGGTATTCTCTCTAGGAGTCTCCAATCATTTCTGCGGTGCGTGCTCGGAAGTTGCTTGTTTCTGGCTGTTTCGCCTGTGTGGTTTCCCTGGTAGGGTCGATTGTTAGTGAGACCCGTTTGGAAGATATTCCTGTGGTGTGTGACTTTTCTGATGTGTTTCCAGGCGACCTTCCCGGTCTTCCACCCGATCGAGATATCGAGTTTGCTATAGATTTGGAGCCAGGCACGCGTCCTATCGTGAAGGCGCCGTACCGGATGGCCCCGCGAGAGCTGGAAGAGTTGCGAATTCAGCTGGATGAGTTGTTGGAAAAGGGCTTTATAAGGCCGAGTTCTTCGCCTTGGGGTGCGCCAGTGCTGTTCGTTAAAAAGAAGGATGGGTCGATGAGGTTATGCATCGATTATAGAGAGCTGAACAAGGTTACTATTAAGAACAGGTACCCTTTGCCGCGAATCGACGATTTGTTTGACCAACTGCGTGGTAGTGCCGTGTTTTCCAAGATAGATCTTCGTTCGGGCTATCACCAGTTGAGGATTCGGGAGTCAGATGTTCCGCGGACGGCGTTCCGCTATCGTCATGGGCATTTTGAGTTTTTGGTTATGTCATTCGGTTTGACTAATGCGCCCTCAGCTTTTATGGATTTGATGAACAGAGTTTTCAAGGATTTTCTAGATAAGTTCGTGATTGTCTTTATACACGATGTTTTGTTGTATTCTAAGGATGCAGAGGAGCATGATCGACATTTGCGGCTGGTCTTGGCGACTCTGAGAGACCATAAGCTATACGCCAAGCTGAGCAAATGTGAATTTTGGTTGCCTCAAGTTTCTTTTCTAGGTCACGTAATTAATAAGGAGGAATATCGGTGGACCCAGAGAAGATCGCTGCGGTTATGGAATGGGCGAGACCTGTTACCCCCAAAGATATTAGATGCTTCTTGGGTTTGGCTGGTTATTATAGAAGATTTGTAGAAGGTTTCTCTACCTTGTCCGCGCCGTTGACCGAGTTGACGCAGAAGAATGTAGCCTTTATATGGAATGACAAGTGTGAGGAGGCTTTTGAGGAACTAAAAAGAAGGCTATGTTCGGCTCCATTTTTGTCTTTGCCTACGGAGGGCAGTGAGTACGATATTTATGTGGATGCGTCGCATGTCGGTCTGGGCTGCGTTTTGATGCAGGGCGGGAAGGAGATTGCGTATGGGTCGAGGCAGTTAAAGACTCACGAGAGGAACTACCCTACGCATGACCTGGAGTTTGCAGCTCTGATCTATGCGTTGAAATTGTGGAGGCATTTGCTATATAGCGCACAGTGCAAGATTTTCACGGATCATAAGAGTCTGAAGTATGTCTTCACTCAGAAAGAATTGAATCTGCGCCAGCGGCGGTGGTTGGAGTACGTGGCCGACTATGATGTTGAAATTCAGTATCATCCAGGCAAGGCAAATGTGGTGGCTGATGCCCTGAGTCGGAAGTCAGGTAAGATTTTTAATCTTTCCGCAGAGCGTCTGGTGGAAGAGTTTCTGTTGATGGACATTTCTGTGGGAAGCTGTGATTCGCAGAGTAGCATAGCAGTAGCAGAACCTTCGTGGATTACGCTTACGAGACTGCATCAGAAGGACGATCCCGATCTTCTGCATTTGTACCTTCGAGTTGAGAAGGGTGAATTACCATACTTCTCTATAGGTGATGCGGGTACCTTGAAGTACCGTGGCAGGTTTTGCGTCCCCGCAGTTGGGGATATCCGGGATATGGTGTGCAGAGACGCCCACGGATCCAGTGTTGCCTACCATCCAGGGTCTACCAAGATGTATCATGATTTAAAACAAATTGCCTGGTGGTACGGGATGAAGAAGGACATAGCCAGATTTGTTTCAGAGTGTTTCACTTGCAGGCGTGTGAAAGCCGACCATGGGAGGCCTTGTGGCAAGCTGACTCCCTTGGAGATTCCGATGTGGAAGTGGGAGAGTATCTCGATGGATTTCATTACCGGCTTACCGAGATCGCCTAAGGGGCATGATTCAGTTTGGGTAATTGTAGACAGATTGACGAAGAGCGCTCATTTCGTGCCATTTAAGATCGATTATCCGATGAGGAAGATAGCCGAGCTGTATCTGGAAGAGGTTGTCAGATTGCATGGTGTACCCGTAAGTATCATATCAGATCGAGACTCCAGGTTCACGTCTCGTTTTTGGAAGAGCCTTCAAGAAGGGTTGGGTACAGATTTGAGATATTCCACGGCTTATCATCCGCAGACCAATGGTCAGACAGAGCGAGAAAATCAGATTGTGGAAGATATGATCCGATGCTATATTCTGGACCACGGAGGAGCGTGGGACGAGCGCCTGCGGCTTATGGAATTCGCATATAACAACAGTTATTGAGAAAGCTTGCAAATGGCTCCTTTTGAAGCTTTGTATGGGAGGCGCTGCAGGACTCCCTTGTTTTGGGCTGAGCTTGGCGAGGGACCTTTGTTGGGTCCAGAAGCGCTTGAGGAGATGGAGACCACTGTGAAGCTGATTCGGGAAAAGCTTCGGATAGCCCAGGAAAGATATGAGAAGAACGCCAATCGGCGTAGATCGGACTTGGAATTTGCTGTGGGGGACTCGGTGTTCTTAAAGGTCTCCCCGTTGATTGGAGTCAAGCGGTTTGGCAAGAATAGGAAGTTGGACCCGAGGTACGTGGGGCCGTTTCCGATTGTTGAGCGGATTGGGGTATCAGCCTACAGGCTGGCTTTGCCCGCAAATTTCCCTGACGTACATGATGTCTTTCACGTCAGTCAGCTGCGAAAATGTGTGATGAATGGCAGGCAGGTTTTGGATTATGTGCCTCAGTTGGAGCCGAATCTTTCTTATGTGGAGGTGCCTGTTCGTATTTTGGATTCTCAAGTTCGGGCGTTGCGGAAGAAGACTATTCCGATGGTTAAAGTTTTATGGAGAAATCAAGATGTGGAAAGCGTGACTTGGGAGTTGGAGTCGGCTATGAGGGAGGCTCACCCTCATCTGTTTCCCTGATCTTGTGCTTGGTATGTTCTATTTTGTTGTTTATTTAACCCTTTCCCGACTTTTTCTCTCTCCTTCTTTATAGGAGTGTTGTGAGTAAAGTTTCGGGGGGAAACTTTCTTTTAGGGGGAGTGGCTGTAACGCCCCGGGTTTTTCTGTGCTTCGTTTGATCTATGGCTGGCGTTACGATGGCGTATTTCCGGCTTTTTGCCGTTGTAGAGCGTGGTCTTAGCTCTTAGGGTTCCCTGTGTAGCTTGTTTGTAGCCTGTTAGCAAGATTCCCCAGCTAGCCGGAGTCCGTTTGATGACTCGGTTGGGTCTCTTAGGGAATGCTTGTGTTTTGGCTTCGGGAGGTGTTATCCCGGGTTTTGTTCGTCGAATGCTAATTTCGACTTCGTAGTTGCGTTCGTAGCGTGGGTTTTTAGCTGCGGCGTAAATTTCGTCTTTTTCCGAGAAGTTTTGTGTTTCGGGTTGTTTTGATATTGGGTGTATATAGTAATTATTATGTATTGTTGTTTATCATTATTACTGCTGATATATATAGTCTTGGGTCAGATTAGGGATGGGTTCCTTCTTGGTTCTTTTCCTGTTTCTCTATTTGGAGGAATCCGTCGCCTGTACGAGAGGAGAGGAAGAGCTCTGCCGGACTACCCTAGCCTTGGGATGCCGTTTTCCTGGAGATTTAGCGGTCGGGTTTCGGTTTCGAGGGTGGATCTGGACTGCCCCCGCCGAGATCTGCCTTCTTTCTGCTCCTCAGCTTGCTGCCCTGCGGCCAGATCCGCAAGCGGGGGAGGCCGCCGACCGAGTTCCTGGTATTGAGGCAAGCGATGTACCCTCATCCTTGCCTTAGTTGATCTTTGCTTTCTTTTGATTTATTTGTTTATCTCTTTCTTGTTTGGATTTTAGGTGTAAGCTAGGGCTTGTTCCCGATCATACCGTGGTTAGTGTAGAAGGTTCTAGTTAATCTCAGTTTTCCTGAGGGATTGCGTCTATTAGGGTCAGATTTGGTTCGGTCTAGGTCGAGTAGTGACCATTGCCGATGGAGGTCGTACTCGAGAGAGAAGAGAGTTTCCCCCGTTCTCGTTTTTGGTCGTTTGCTGGATCTGGCTCCTGTAGCCAGCTGGGGTGTCGACACTGTTGTGTCGACACCGGCCAGTCTTGGTGTCGACACTTGGTGTCGACACCGGCCAGTCATGGTGTCGACACTTGGTGTCGACACCAGCAGTGGCAGTGTCGACACAAGGTGTCGACACAAGGTGTCGACACCGCTGCAGTGGTGTCGACACTTGGTGTCGACACCAGCAGTGGCAGTGTCGACACAAGGTGTCGACACCGGCTGCAGTGGTGTCGACACTTGGTGTCGACACCAGCAGTGGCAGTGTCGACACAAGGTGTCGACACCGGCTGCAGTGGTGTCGACACTTGGTGTCGACACCAGCAGTGGCAGTGTCGACACTTGGTGTCGACACCAGCAGTGGCAGTGTCTACACTTGGTGTCGACACCAGCCGCGGCAGTGTCGACACCTTGTGTCGACACCGGTCGCTGTAGTGTCGACACTTGGTGTCGACACCGGCCGTGGTTGTGTCGACACCTTGTGTCGACACCGGCTTGTCGAGGTGTCGACACATCGTGTCGACACTGGTGCTGCGCTTGTTTTGGGGTCAGGTAGACTCGGGGTTGGTTCGGGTTAGGCGTGCAAGGCCGCGTCGGTTGGACCCGACGTTTTGTCTTGGGTTCGTGTGTTTCTTAGGATTATTAGATTGACTTTTTTTCCCCTAAGGGGGGGGGGGGGTGCTTTGGGTGTTCGGCTAATTTCTGCATGCCGACTCTTGGGTCGTGGCAGGTGGTGGAGTTTTGGTGGCCTCTAGAGGGGTGGTTTTATGTGGAGAGTTGTGGCCACCGCCTTTTGTCCCGGTTTGGGTTGGTGTGTGTGGGACCCTAAAGCTGCCACTGTTTGACCCCTTAGCCCTTTTTGGGTCTGATCCTAGTTATGTAATCAGACCCATGTTTGACCACTGCCACTTACCCACGTGTTAGGACTGTTAGTCCCTTTCTTGTTTATGCTTCCTTTCTTTTGGCATATGTATATGTCTTGGTGCTGTTGCAGGCTCTCTCTTGGTAAGGCACATTGGTTTTATTGCTCGCACTTGGTGTGCTCTGCGGTGTTTTATATTGTACTCTTTTCCTTCTGTCATTCACTTTTTCTTTTACTTGTAGCAGTTGTTGCCGGGTTGGTACCCCTTCATCTTATTGCTCATTAACCTATTGCTCTATTTACTTTGGATTGTTTCCTTGCTGAGGTGTTCTTTTCTTGAATGCCTCAGGTCCAGGTTGTAGCCAGTTCAGCGGCTAGTTCTTTTGGAGGGGCTTGTTGGTGGCCTCTAGGGTAGCTGAGATTGCTGATACCCGTTTGTTGTGAGGTAGTCCTTTACTCTTCTGTATAGACATACATACTCGCCAGTGGGTTCGTGTCAGGTTGTTGGCGCCCACTGGTGGCTTTTTGTGATGCTGAATATGAATTTAAACTGCTGTGTTTGCCTATTTAAGGTTGGTTACTTGCTTCTGGGAAGGATTTATGCTAGGTTGCATGATAGATATTTTAAACCCTAAAAGTATTAATATATGTACTTCATGCATAACATGTTTTCTAAAACAAAGACACTACTTTTTCTCAGCGTAAAACACTATCTTTTTATACCTACTACATTCACCTTAGGGTCGTGCACGCATAAGTCGTCCCCCGGGGACACTTCTGCTCTTTCAGGGCGTCAATTTATTGAACCAAAGTATTTTCTGCTGCGTATAAATATAGTTTTAACTGTGGACTAGCTGATCCACCGAGCCGAGGGATACGACCATTCAACATAACTGATTTTCTTTCATACTTAATTAACCATTTTCCTTAAAATCTAACGTTTGGAGTTTTGCCTGAGCGTGTGCAGTTATCCCCTACACGACGTGGCATCACGGCGCGTGTTTTCTCCTACTCTGATACGATTTTTACCGTTGAGAAAATGCGGGTTGTGACATGCACAGACCAACTGGTTGTCGGTACATGATGAGAGATTGGTCCGTGAGTTGGAGGCTTTGGAGATATCTTGCGTCGACAAGCAGTCTAGTTTTGAGACGAAGTTGTTTTGGACCGAGGTGCAGTGTCACCTAGCTGATAGAGTTCGGCGGGCTTTGATTCAGGATAATAGCATGAAGCAGATCTTGGATGAATCATTGGATGGGTCAAATTCCCAGTTTGTGTTGAGGATGGGTTTCTAAGGAAGGACGGTCGCCTATACGTTCCTAGCATGGATAATCTTCGGGAGGAGTTGATGTACGAGGCTCATCATACCAAGTACTCAATCCACCCGGGGAGCACGAAGATGTATAGAGACATGAAGAAATTATTTTGGTGGCCAGGATTGAAGAAGGATGTAGCACTTTATGTGGCTAAGTGCCAAACTTGTGTCTTGGTTAAGGCAGAGTGCCAGAATCCCGGAGGTTTCCTAAAGTCCTTGCCTATCCCGGAATGTAAATTTGATGACATATCTATGGATTTTGTGCATGGTTTGCCGAAGTCGCAGAAGGGAAACAACGCCATCTAGGTGATCGTAGATAGGTTGACAAAGGTGTCGCACTTCATCCCGATCAGGAAGGAAGATCCGGTGGAAAGGTTGGACAAACTCTATGTGGAGAATATTGTACGGTTGCATGGTGTGCCCCGCAGTATTGTTAGTGATCGAGATGGACGCTTCACGTCGAATGACTGGAGGTTAGTGCATAGTCTGTTAGGTACTAAAATAAAGTTCAGTACAGCCTTTCATCCACAGACGGATGGCCAAACCGAGAGGGTCAACCGGACGTTGGAGGACATGATTCGCATGTGCGTCCTAGACTTTGGAAAGCAGTGGGAAGATCACCTGTACATGGTGGAGTTTGCGTATAACAACAGCTTTCAGGGGAGTATTGGAATGGCGCCTTTCAAGGCCTTGTACGAGAGAAAGTGTCGCACGTCGTTGTCTTGGTTGGAGACGGGCGAGTCAAAGCTTTACAAACGTCAAGCGATGGAAGATGCCACTTCAGTGATACAGACAGTTCAAGAATGGTTGAAGATCGCTCAGGACAGACAGTCAAAGTACTATAATGCCAAGCATAGGAACGTGGAGTTCAATGTTGGCGACTGGGTGTACTTGAAAATCAAGCCGTTCAAGGGTGTCTCGCGGGTTCGATGCTTGAAGAAGCTGAGTCCGAGATACCTTGGACCATTTGAGATCGTGGAGTATGTTGGTGAAGCAGCGTATAGGTTGAAGCTGTCGGTGGAGTTGAGTGGGCTATACGATGTGTTCCACGTATCGGTGTTGCGTAAGGCGGTGCAAGAGCCTTCGCAGATAGTTGCGGTTGATCAAGTGCCAGTTGATTACGAGTTGACGACAAAGGTCAAGCCTATACGTATAAAAGACATTGAAGTCAAGTGACTCCACAATAAGGATATCCGAATGGTTAAAGTCCGTTGGGATAATTGCGGACGTGAGGAGCATTCCTGGGAGCGAGAGCAAACTATGTTGGAAGAATACCCAGAGTTATTCCATTCAGGTAGCTTGTAATTTTTGTACCTTTACTTAATTTCGGGATGAAATTCCTTAAATGGGGGAGATTTGTAACGCCCCGAAAATTGTATTTGAGTTGGTCGCGTAAAAAGGGATTTTGGTGCCTGTATAGGTGTACACGCCTAGGACACGGGCGTGTCCAAGTCCGTGTCTGGCTGGTGTTTTGTCCGTTTTCATCCCGAGAAGGACACGCCTAGGAACACGGCTTAATGACACGGGCGTGTCATTGGACACGGGCATGTGCCTACCTGTGTCAGTACCCGTGTTCAGCAGGGTCGTGTCGGTTGGCGTGGCGGTTATGTGTGACACGCCCCCGGACACGGGCGTGTCGAGAACCCGACACGGGCGTGTCTAGTGAGGCACGGGCATTTCTGAGCCCGTGTGAGTCTCTGTGTTCGACGATCGTGCCTCAATCAAGGCACACATCCTGGGACATGGCCGTGTGCGAGGCCGTGTTCGGCGCAGGTCAGAGGATTTTTGTACAGATCGAAGCCGTTCGTTTTCTTTAATTAAGATCCAACGGCCCTGGTGGTTTCCTGCTCTATTAAGGCCGTGAATGGGATTTGAATCCTTCATTTCTCTCCAAAGCTTTCTCTTTCCAAGGAGTTAGATCAAGGAGGAAGAAGGAGGAGGATTCCGGCCGCCGGCGGAGCATCGGAGCACCGTTTTGAGATCTGAGAGCCGATCCGTGGAGGAAAGATCGTTGCCAAGACTTCTATCCGTGTAGTTTTTCCATGGCGCAAAAGCAGACTACAAGGGTAACGATTCTCTACGTGAGCATGTGAAGCTCTTCCTTTTTGCATATGGAAACCCGCTCCCGCGAGTGTGTGGGGAGTGCGTGGTGTTCCTTAGGGTTGATGTGAATAGTCCCCCTTGTGTTGCATATAGAGTACGGAATCGAAGTACTGGCATATGCATTGTGTGTGAAGCCTACCCGGATGTCTATTATCTGGATCGGTGATGTTGCATTCGATATGTTTTGCCGGAGAAGACTCCGTGCTTTGGGTTTTCGGGTTTCTACGCGGTAGATTGCTGCAGGGATACTTGGGGATTAACTCCAAGCCGCACCCGGAAAACTGAGCGAAAACGTGTTCTGCTAACTTGGCGGTTAGGGAACCGGCCTTGAACATGCTAGGTTATGTGATTGTTTGGAAAAGTTTTGGGATCCAAGAGAATCTTGGCTCGTGCATACGTCTTAAGGTGACTACGTGTTGTGAGCAACGGGCAAGTGGAATTGGACCTAGGCTATGTGTTTCGGTGCGAGAGACACGAAAAGGGGACTGGCTGTTGGCATAGTCGGGAGCCTTAGATAGTGGTCAAAAAGGCTAATTGCTCACGTGGTTGCCATCTTGGTGGTGGTGGTGAATACGCTGAAGTGTCAGGATTCACCGTTAATGTGCCCTGAGTGCACGTGGTGTTTGGCCATGCGGGCCTACACCTGTGGCGAAATGTAATTGCACTTTATTGTTTAGCTGGGCTAATGTTATGCAGGGAAAGAGCAACACCGTCCCGGGTAAGGGGTGGGGTCGTTGTAATTTGGTCGGCTTTTGCTGACCATTGCATTGTTTTCCACCGTGCGGTGGAATGTTGCTTGCAGGTGCTGCAGAGCCGAGTGCAAGTTAGCGGGTTGGAGCCCATGTTGCTGTGCTGGCTCTTGAAGGCCGTAAAGAATAGTTGTTTTTATTGTCATATGTGGCCGGCCTGCGAGGCGATGTATGTAAGACACTATCTTATTAAGTGAATATTTGTAAGGCCATAAGTCCGTGTACCCTTTCAGTGTATTTGGTTTTCATTCCTGTCGTGTGGATGTGGACATTCATGATTATTGATTTAAGTTTTGGGTTCTTTCAAGTATTTAAAAGCTTCCGCTAGAATGCTCTGTGTAGGACTAATAGTCTTAATTAGATAGTTTGGATATTCTTATGTAACCCGCCCGACTGTCCGTGGTATATGCCGTCGGGTTCCAGCTGGACCTTCTGTTATATGCCATGTGACAAATGGGGGTGTTACACGGCTGTTGGCAAGGAAGCGGTCACCCGGGCCGCTCCCTTCCTTCGGTCGCCGGTCGCGGCCAAGGAAGCGGTCGCCCGGGCAGCTCCCTCCCTTGTCCACCGGCTGTGGACAAGGGAGCGACAGCCCGAGCCGCCCCCTCCCTCGGCCGTCGGCGCGGCCTAGGGAGCGGTCGCCGGGGCGGCCCCCTCCCTCGGCCATTGGCGTGATGCCGAAGGGGGGGGGGGGATCGCCTCGACACCGTCGGCGGTCCTCCCCTTGCCGGCGAGTTCGGCGACAAATTCGTTATCCTATCATTCAGAGTCATTCCCCGTCGTCCGATTTGCATGTAATCACCCACAAAACACCGAGTTAGTGGGAGGATTTATTTAATAACTTAATGATTTATTTAAATTATCTCCAAATAGTGAAATTGATATCCTAATATGCGCATTCAAACTATGTGAAAATATTAATATTGGGCGGATACGGTGTGCGGATAGCCGCATAAGTACCATGACCACCACTCGGAGCCTAAAAAAGGAGCCCTAGATCTCCTCATTTCTCACCTTTTTCCTCAGAGTCTTCATCTTCCTCCGTTTGAAACTCTACCGAATTCCTCATACGAACAACATTTGAGCCGCACCCGAGCCGCACCCGAGCTACAAACGAGTCAAGTCAAAGCCACCCGACAAAGCCAAATCTCTCGAGTTCCAAGTGTCCCCCGCAACCGTAAGTTCAGGCGCTCTGCTCTCGCGTTAAGAATGTGCAAGTCGCTAACTGAAGACCACCAGTGCGAAGCGTGATTTGTAATAACTCCCGGTACGACGACCTGTCGTCCGCTGTGTGCCAAGTGTTCTCTCACCCCAAAGCTGTAACGAGAGGTGGCCTGTCACCCTCGACTTAATAAACATGATGTAACAACCTGAAAATAATGGACTTTGACCGGCACAGATCCGGTCACGTGATTTTTTACCAAATTGAGAGGTTTTTCCACATTAAAACTCTGTGTGTACAATCGATATACCTCATTGACTTTGCGCGAGCTCCACCGTTCCGAGAGCTGAGGTGGTCCAGGTTATTCTGGTCCGACCAGGACGTCAAGTTAGACCACAACAGTTTGGCATCGACTGTGGGAAGCGAGTTCCCAGCATCCTTAGAAGACAGTACCCTCAACATAGTGGTACTCGTGACTACAGACTATGGCGGAAAAAGTTACCCACACTGCAGAAGGGATGACCCTTGGGGGCACGTCAATCTAGTTCCTCCTCACTTATCTATCAACATGCTTGAAGCAGACCCCCCAGCGTGGATATTTAAGGCTATAAAGCCCACCCTGCTAGAGAATCCGAAGCTCAAAATCACTGTTACTACCCTGAAGTAGCGAACCTCGATGAAAGGCTCACGTGAGAAGAAGTACTTGGCCTAATCGCAGAAGTGTGCAAGTGAGCCAAGACAAGTGTCATTTCGGCCAGCCGACTCCTGCATTATTGCTCGCCATTCACACCTGAGGTCCTAACACATCCAATTCCATATGGTTCCAAGCTCCCAATGATCGAGACGTACAATGAAACAAGCGAACCTTCAGAGCATGTTAGACACTTTGAAATCATGATGCAACTTTGCGATGCCCCATATTAACAATTGTGTCAAGCTTTCTTGGCAACTTTGAAAGAGCAAGCTCTCACATGGTTCATGTCCCTGAAGGAAGGAGAAATCAATGATTTTTCAGAACTAACACAACAATTCACGGATCAGTTCATAGCCAGCCACCAGATATTCAACGATCCTTCACACCTATCCGGTATCCGTCAAAATAAAGGAGAGCGCTTTGCGATGGCCCAGTCATCCCGGTACAAGGAATAAGATATAGAAAAGGAATTCTCAAGCACCAGTAGCTTCCTCACTCCTGCAACACTAACCCAGGACGCACAAAATCGCTACCTCGGCAACCGACAACACAATGGGATAACCAGAAGCGCAACGAATGACGGATCTCGGAAAAGAAAACAAGAGATCAAACCGCACCAGTCGCCTAAAAGGAACAACACACAAGGCACAAACACTTGCCAAATAAAGAAGTCACGCTGACACCAAGAGCTCACGCCACTCAATACCCCTCAGGACAAGATCTTCCAAGCAATTAGTAACCACCCAGCATTACACAAGCCCAGGTTGCTGCCCCGAGCTCGAGGAAATTCATCAAAATATTGTCAAAATAACCAAGGGCCCGGGCACAACACCAACAAATGCAATCATCTTAAGGAAGAAATTCAATGACTCGCCAGCCTAGGGGCAGTCGACAAATTTCTAGCAAAGGAAAATCAGCCTCACGCTTAGGACACGAGAATCATAACCATCAGCATCGGCGAGCCGCCTATCAAATTAAACCATGTCTTGGTAGATAAAGGGATTACAACAAACGTACTATTCCTATCAACACTACTTTAGCACAAACTGACCACAGGAAGCCTCAAGCTAGAATCAGCTAATAGGCGCATTCCGGGGGGCACTTCAGTACCAGTCATAGGAACCATCATCCTTCCCGTCACTCTTGGATAGGAACCCGAGCAGGCCACCTGTGATGTGCAGTTTCTTGTCATCCAGGCTGAATGTGATCACACTGCGATACTTCAACAATCACTTATGGACGTCTTCCAAACCAGCTCCCGCCGCTTTTTTCCATGAACTATAAAACTTCCTCTTGCAGTTTTTAACTCTATCATTATACCCCAACCAACTATTGTAGAAGCCACAAGTCTGAACATGTGTGAACTATTTTATATAAAGTATTTCATTCCTTTTCAACAGTGTCCGACTAGTTTAAGATAAGACTAAGCCGCGAGCGATACTCGTGCAAAAGGTAGAATTAAGCCGCGAGCCATCCTCGTGCAAAAGGTAAGACTATGCGGCGAGCAATCCTCAAGCAAAAGGTAAAATTAAGCTGTGAGCGCTCCTCGTGCAAAAGGTAAGACTAAGCCGCGAGCAAACCTCGTGCAAAAGGTGAGACTAAGCCGCGAGCGATCCTCGTACAAAAGGTACGACTAAGTTGCGAGCGATGCTAGTGAAAAAGGTATGACTGCGCATGCGGTTTGAAAACAAAAGCTATTCACCGAAACTTGCCTTTCTACGTTAGGATGTCGTCAGGGCCTGCCCCCCTCACGACCAAGTCGCGAGTGATCCTCATGCAAAAAGTAAGACTGCGCATGTGGTTTGAATATAAAAGCTATTCATCGAACCTGCCTTTTTACGTTAGGACGTCGTCAGGGCCTGCCCCCCTCACGACCAAGCCGTGAGCGTTCCTCATGCAAGTTAAGCCGTGAGCGATCCTCGTACAAATTAAGTCGCTAGCGATCGTCGTGCAAATTAAGCTGCGAGCGATCCTCGTACAAGTTAAGTCGCAAGCGATTCCCGTGCAAATTAAGCCGAAGTTATCTTCATGCAAATTAAGCCTGAGCGATCCTCGTACAGATTAAGCCACTAGCAATCCTCATGCAAATTAAGCTCGAGTGATCCTCGTGCGAACTAGGTTACTAACTAGCTACTAATGCAATTATAGTACACACAAAGCAACACTATGAGCAAAACTCAGGCAAAAAGAAGAATAAGAGCACTATCATCACAGCAACGTGCAAATACCTACCAAACGCGCCAATCAAGACTCGTAAAATAATAAAGATGTCATACAAGACACCAGACTAGAAAAACAAATGATGCAAAAACAGTAATACAAGGAAATAGCGCCGCTACACATCAACCGCATCAAAATCAGAACTCTTGTCACCAGAGATATCATCAAAGCTAAGGCTAGATACGTAGTACCCCAAACTCATGCCAACAAGATGAAAAGCCTTCGAGAATCCACTCTTGAGGGCCAGCTCTAGAACGACTTCTATCTGAGGCTCCACCTCCTTGCACTGGATCTCATCACAAACTTCATCGCTAATCAAGTGATGATCCCGCATCTAATACAGAGACTTCATGCACTCCGCGTGACCAGCAGCCTTCAATCTAACATACAGCTATCAGAACATAACACCTCCACATGGGCTTTCGCCGCACAAAGCTGCTTCTCCAAACGAGAAGCCTCCTCTTGTGCGCGCTTTAGCATCTGTGAAAGATAGGTGTTAGATACGATTTACTCTAGAGGGGGGGGGGGGTGAATAGAGTAATAAAACTTTTTGACTGTTTAAGATATTTATCAGAGTGAAGAGTATGTGATACCAATAAAAAAAGAATGGAAAAACAATCAAAATTAATCTACTCTAACACAACACAACTAGCCTATCACAGCCACAGCAAGAACAACAAGAAAAGGGCAACCAGACAACACAAGAAATTTTATAGTGGTTCCCCAACCTGGGTACATCCACTCTTCTACCACCCTGGTAGGAATCCACTAGCAGGTTTTTGATCAGGTGACTGCCACCTTTGAGATTTTGATCAGGTGCCTAAAAACTAAAATAAACTTTTGAAGGGAGTTAATAAACACTTTATACAGGAGGGGGAGAGAGATTTGATGGTGTCTTTTCTTTCTCAAACAACTGAGAGGATAAGTGGATTGATGTTGTCAAGACTCCTTCAGAATCACTAGGAGCCTTGCATAGGGTATAGGTCTTCTGCCTTGACTTGAAGTAATCCAGGAACTTCTGACTGATAGTGATTGTTGTCCTTGAAAGCTCCTGGAGTTGAAGTTGAAAAAGTCTCTTGATTTTGTGTTTGTTCTTCTTCTTCTTCTTCAGAAAGGTCATGGTAAAAACAAAGTGTTTTCTGCATAGAGAATTTGTGAATACTGTGTCTGTATTCTCTAGTTATCTCTATTACTTGCTGTGTCACTAAAAAGATAAAAGTCTCTTTTTATATTCTCTGCCGAAAATACTCCTTTGAATTTTGAATTGTCTGCATTAATTGCTGACTGCCTGGAGAATGAAAATCAGCTGGAGAATATTTGCTTTAATGAGTTTCCCCAACTGTCCCATTTAATTAAGCAAGTAATTATCCTGATGAAGACGATAATTAATGCTGCCAATAACGGCTATATTCACAGAATATGTGCATTAATTACTCAGGAAAATATTGATAAATAATATGGAGTAAAGGGCAGAAAATGAAGAAAATTCTAAGTCTGGAACTACAACAGAAAACGTCGACCATGGAACAGATTTCGTCGACCTTAGATCCAAGTTCGTCGAGCTGAGAAATCCTCTTCATCGACCTGATAAAAATTGTTCGTCGACCTGAGAACCAAGTTCGTCAACTTGAGCTCAGCGCACTGCATTCTGTGAATAACTTGCCAATACTGCGGTCCAAGTTCGTCGAGCACAGATTATATCTTCGTCAAGCTGAGTTCAGAGAAAATATTTTGGAAAGAATGTGTTGAAGTTGAAATCCAGACTTCGTTTACCTGAGCTCAAATATCATCGAGCTCAACTCAGAGAATTAACTCTGAGTTCGTCGATCAGCGATCGACGATCGTTGAGCTGATTTTGACGAACGTCGAACTTATATATTGAACTTGATTTCTTCTAAGTTTAGAGTCAATATGAGGTCTTCTGCTGGCTGGTTCATGCAAGGTTGAACCTAAAACTTAGCCTAAACTCTAGGACTCAAAACACATTACCCTGGCTATACATTGTGGGTCAGACATCCTAATTAGTGAACCTAGCCCACATCCAACTAGGGATCCAAAAATCTCCCCCTATTTGGGTGAGGTCACTAATACAAATGAAAGAAAGACATTCACAAAGTAGAATAAATATATCTGGTAGAAAATTGAAATCATTCAGCAGATATGTACATAATCAAAAGCTTTGTGATTGTTCAAACAAATATAGTTCAAAAAATCAAAACTAAACAAGATGTTAGTTTCTTCTTCTGCTTTTCCCTATCAGCTTTGTCTTTCTCAGAGGGCTGTGTGAATTTGATTTCTCTACTAGGATTAGCTGAATCGTTTTTGGACATGGTCATATCAGCAACACTAATTATGTTGAGAGAGGTAGCTCTGGGTACAACAACCTCTGGATGCAAGTTCATATTGGCATTAACATTGAAAAAATTGTTAGCCTTATCATACCTTTTCAATTCTTCCTTTCTGTATGATGACATTGTTGAGTATTGAGAAGGATCTCTCCCTTCAGTTTTAGCTTTATTAATCATTGATAATCCAACAAGCTCTTGGAATCTGGCCATTCTTAAAGTTGTTTCTGTTTCAGAATCCACAAATGGAATAGGTGGTGATGCAGGCCTTTTTGGACTTTCTACTTTTTCAATTTTAGAAGCTTTTTGCCGAATGGCTTGTTGTTATTGCTGTTGCTGGAATACCTTTGCTGGTTGCTTCCATGTGATCTTGAGGATCTATCAGGTTGTCTTTGATATAGCATATGGAGTAGACCTCTGAGAGATGTTACCTAAAGCTCCAGCAGGAGGATGAGGAGGAGGAGGACCTCTCCAATTCCTTTGAGAAGAGGATGAGGAGAGTATCTCCTGCTTTTCTTTCTGTCTTTCTGCTCATTCTTAGAAAGCCACATCCATGCTGGCATCCCTTGATATGGAGTAATATTCTGTAGAATATAATTGGGAGTGTCATGGGTGGGATTTGGTTTAGGAGCAGCTTTTGCAACAACCTTTCTTTTCTTAGAAATTTTCTTCTTGGATTTAGTATTATCTGAATCATCAGAATCATCATCATCTTCATCATCAGATGATCCTTGGGGATTGTCATATAGATCATCAAGTGCTTTCAGAATTTCTTGGGATATTTGTTTTTCAGCCTGGGGCTGTACTGAAGGTTCTGGAAGAGCTGGAATATTTATCACTATAGTGTTTTCAGCAACTAATTTATTTTCTTCTTCAATATCAGCCATAAAAATATCATCTAAGTCTGGTACAGGACTATCATCCATCTTGTATGTAGGAGGAGAGATAGACTTTTGTTCTAGGGACGAGACTAACTCAGTAATATGTTCTTTTATGATCACTGGAGCAGCAAAACTTGTCTTGAGTTGCTTGACAACTATGGGGCTTATTGGTGAAGTATATGGTACAATAGCCATAGAAGGCTGATGAGAATAACTTAGGAGAAAGTCACTGTAAACAAAACTGAAAGAATGCAGTAAAGAATTCAAATTAACTGTGGTATTTATAATATAATCACCAACAGTATTTATTTTTGTTGTAGCTGTGTCATCCATCTCTGTATCAGAATCATGTAAATCAATTATATCTGTAAGAGGAGCTGTTTCTACTAAGTCATCAGTCATTTCAGAATCTGCTACTGCTGCTTTTGCTGCTGTATAGGTGGGAACTAGAGGTTCTTCATAGAGCATCTCCCCCTGACTGGTTTTAGGGGGTCCTGAAGCCAGTCCTCCAGAAGAAGGGACAGAGGACAGAGCAGCAATTCTGGATGATAGAGAAGTGATGGAAGCAGAGAGAGGAGCTATAGCAGTGGCTATGAGTTTTTCAAGAGAGGGAGAGATAAATGCAAGATGATCTTTAGCTATATCAGAAAAATTTAAATATAAAGATTCTGGAGAAGTGGATGAGTAAGGAGTGTGATGTCCACAATTTGAACACACAAAGAATAGACTGGAAAGATCTGTATGTGTGGAGTCGGGAGCAGTAGATGGTATATCAGTATGTGGAACTGAAGGGATATCAATTGAAGGAGTTGTAGAGGTAGAAGGTTGGACTGTGGTTGTGGGGGAAGAGATGGGTTCCTGAATTAGATAATGATGTGGAGATGGTTGAGGAGACAATAGGCTGAAGGATGGTTCCTGAATAGGGGTAGATGGTATTTCAGAGATATGAATTTGAGGTGAAGAATGTGGAGGTGGAGATAGAGGTGGTGTGGTATGCCCTAGAGTTGGAATTGGTGAGGGTTGATGTTGTTGTTGAGTTGGTGAAGTATGAACTGGTGAAGATGATAGTTGTTGTTGAGGATGAGGTGAAGGAATTCTGGTGGAGGGAAGGACATCTTCTGGAGGTGGAGGAGCGACTGTCATTGCCCTGGTGCTCTCAGAAGTCCTGGAGGAGCATGAAGCCTTGGATGGCTTTGTGATTTTCCTCTCCCATCCGCCAAAAAGTGCAGATGTAAGCATTTTTGAGGCATTTATGAACACTGTCGTGGAGACCAGTAGTTCAGGAGCCTTTTCTTGAAGGACTATTCCTAGAATCCTTCCAAAGCAAACTTCCTTCTTATTGTTTTTCTTCTTTATTATATCAAATAATATCTGACCCCATTTTGTCTGTTTCTTGTTAACCAGAGCACACATCACAAGGAACTGATGCCTAGTGATGTAATCGTGTGCGGTGTGTTTACCCAATAGAACCTTACCAAAAACATCCGCCAAAAATTTATACTCAGCAGATAAATTTTTCTTCAGCAGTTTATTTGGGTTTTCTCCAGAGTGACCCATCTTTATCAGCATATTTTCATACTCATCACTATCCATCTCCATTTCTTCATTACCATTCAGCAAACCAAAAATCTCAGATAGAACGGTGGGGGAAAGAGAAACTGCATTACCGGATATTGTCCCTGTCATTACATCTGCCTCTAATGTTGTAGATGTGAACACCCATTCCTTAATCTCAGTTGTTGTTATCTTGATGCGGTTGGTCATGACGTTCTTCAGATTTTGTTCCTCAAACAATTTCAGAATATCCAGAAAAATCTAGTCAGAGTGCTGGAATGATTTGAAGTCGATGTTAAATCCCATGTCGAATTTCATTGCAGCAAGAGTGTTCGCCGGAATGTCCATTAGTTTGCCTGCAAAAGAAAAATAGAGATCAAGTGCAAGGGAAGAGAAAGTGCTGGACGGAGCTCAAAGAAAACCTAGATATATGGTTTCTAGAAAATGAAGCGGCAGACTCCGTCCGACGAAAAATAATAATTCTTTGATCGGGGTTTGAAGAAATATTTTATTGACAAAAGAGTTTGTCGATCTCAGTCAGAAGAAGCGAAAACATTTCGTCGATCGCAGTTCGACGAAACATTTCTGAAGCAATATCGTCGATCTCCGGTCGATGAAAATAGCTTCACACACAGAGAATTTGTTATCTCCGTTCGACGAATTTCTCTAGAACTCTTCTTAGTTCATCGATCTTTGTTCGACGAATTGAGGCAAGTTCTTTGACTGCAGACAGAAATTTAAATCAAGGCCTCTCCATTAATCATACCAAGCTGATTTATAAAGAACAATTGGTTCCTCTCATCCAAGGGTTTGGTGAAGATATCTGCTCTTTGTAAATCAGTGTAGATATAGACAAGCTTAATTTTATTTTTGCCCACACATTCTCTAATGAAATGATGTCTAATGTCTATATGCTTTGTTCTACTGTGATACAATGGATTTTGTGTAATAGAAATTACACTTGTGTTGTCATATAGTAAAGTTGAATTATTTAAGTTGAACCCATAATCTAGGAGTTGATTTTGAATCCACAGCATCTGGGAATAACAACTGCCAGCTGCTATGTATTCTGCTTCAACAGTTGATGCAGACACAGATGACTGCTTTTTGCAAAACCAAGACACTAGTCTCATACCAAGTAACTGGCATGTCCCTGAGGTACTTTTTTTTGTCTACTCTACATCCAGTAAAGTCAGCATCTGAGTATCTAGTTGACTAACACTCTAACTCAGTTGGATACCAGAGTTCTAGACTAGGACAACTCTTTATATATCTTAAAATTCTTTTTAAGAAAATAAAGTGTGATTCTTTAAGGTTCACCTGGAACCTTGCATAAAGGCATGTAGCAAATATTATGTCAGGTCTACTTGCTATAAGATATTATAGGGACCCAATAATGGCCCTATATAATTTCTGATCAATAGGTTTCCCATGTTCATCAGTGTCAATTACAACATTTGTAGGCATAGGTGTTTTCTTGGCTGAGGCATCTGACATCACAAACTTTTTGATTAGCTCCATAACATACTTAGATTGGGATATGAAGATGCCATTAGGTAGCTTCTTCACTTGGAGACCAAGGAAGTAGGAGAGCTTACCCTGCTACTCATTTCAAACTTTAAATGCATGAGGTCAGAGAACCTCTTGCATAGTTTGGAATCTGTGGACCAAAAAATAATGTCATCTACATTGATTTGTACTAACAAGATTTGATCCTTATGGTGTCTAGAGAATAATGTTCTATCTACAATGCCCCTAGAAAACTTATGTTCTAGAAGAAAGCTAGCTAAGGATTCAAACCAAGCTCTTGGAGCTTTCTTTAAACCATAGAGAGCTTTATGCAATTTAAAGACATAAGAGGGATGAGTTGGAGAGATAAAACATGGAGATTGTTCTACATAAACCTCTTCTTTAAGTTCACCATTCAAGAATGCACTATTGACATCCATTTGATATACCTTGAAGTTTTTGTAGGCAGCATATGCAAGGAGATTCTGATGGCTTCCAATCTTGCAATAGGTGCAAATGTTTGGTCATAGTCAATCCCTTCCTCTTGCCTATAGCCTTGAGCAACCAGTCTTGCCTTTTTCCTTATGATAACACCTTGGGCATCAAGTTTGTACCTAAATACCCATTTAGTTCCAATGACTGGGTAGTCTTTTGGTCTTGGAACTAAATCCCAAACTCTACATCTCTCAAATTGGTTGAGCTCCTCTTGCATTGCAACAATCCAGTGGGGATCTTGCTCTGCATATTTAATGGATTGGCGCTCAATTTGAGATACGAAGCAAGCTTACATCAAGTCTTGGTTGAGTTGATGTCTGGTCTGCGCACCAATTGAAATGTCTCCAATCACTTGAGATACAGGGTGATCTCTAAGTGTGATAAATTCAGTAGGTGGAGTTGGTTGAGCAACAGCTTGGGGAATAAATTCCTCTTGTGGAATTATAGTAGATGTTGGAGGTACTTCACTGATTTCACTATATTCATCTTCACTTTCTTCAGCAATATGTGGAGAAGGTTGGCTAACAACCTCATTGGTAAGGGCCAGTTCATTTAATTTCTCACACAAATTTGGTTCCTGCAAAGAGTTACTGGTAGAAATTTCTTTCTCTTTGTAAAACATGTTAGATTCACCAAATGAAATATGTGTAGATTCTTCAATTTTCATGGTAGATTTATTAAAGACCCTATAAGACTTGCTTACTTGGGAATATCCAAGAAAAATTCCAATTTTAGCCTTGGCTTCAAATTTTCTAATGTGTTTCTTATTGTTGTTGTGAATGTAACATAAGCAACCAAAAATTTTAAAATAGTCTACTTTAGGTTTCTTTCCTTTAAGTAGCTCATAAGGAATCTTATTCTTAAGCTTGTGTATAAGACTTCTATTCAATACATAATTTGCTGTGCTCACAGCCTCTGCCCAAAAGGATAGGGGCAAATGAGCATCTGAAAGTAATGTGTCTGTAGATTCAATTAAGGTTCTCTTTTTCCTTTCAGCAACCTCATTTTGTTGAGGTGTTTTAGGAGCTGAGAAGCAGTGTCTGATACCTTCCTTCTCACAGAACTCTTGCATAAGAAGAGACTCAAACTCAGTACCATGATCACTTCTGATCATTGCAACTGGAGTAGAGTACTCAATCTGTATGTTGCTTGAGAAAATCTGCAAGAACCTTGAAGTTATCAGTCTTAGATCTCAGAAAGAATACCCAAGTGAATCTAGAGAAGTCATCTACAATCACTAAAGTGTAAGATTTCCCTCCTATACTTTGTACTTCAATAGGGCCAAAAAGGTCCATATGTAGTAAGTACAATATTCTAAGTGTGTCATTTTTATTTACTGATTTAAAACTACTTTTAGTTTGCTTTCCTAATTGGCAAGCCTTGCAAAGGCTTTCCTTCTTGTAGGGGCAAGAAGGCAATCCTCTAACAAGATTGTCCCTAGAGAGCTTGGCAATGTTTTTCAAGTTAACATGACCTAATCTCCTATGCCAAAGGTCATTATTATTGATACTTTGATTAAATAAGCAAATTTCAGATTTAGCTGACTGGAAATTAACTATGTGAATGTTTCCTACTCTAGTGTCAGTCAATACAACATGGTTATCTAAAGAAGTAATAATACATGAAGTTTTATTGAATCATACTTGAAACCTTTCATCACATAATTGACTTATGGAGATAAGGTTATGCTTCAGTCCACTTACATAAGCTACCTTCCTGAAGGTGGCATGTCCAATCTTGACCTTTTCCATAGCCTTCAGTCTGTCTACAATTGGAGTCAGCAAATATTACTTTTGGTCCTAACTTTGACTTGAAGTTGATTAGATTATCCTTGTTTCCAATCATGTGTTTAGAACAGCTACTATCCAGATACCACTATTACTCTGTGGTAGGATAGTGTTTCACCTGCAAGAGAACAGATTAGCTATTCTTGACCCAGGTTTTCTTGGGTCCTTCTTTCTTCACATAACTAAAGCTGGAAATGTAAGAATATTCTGGTTGACATTTATAACTTAAAGGGTGATATCTTCTAGGTGGTACAATCCATTGGTTAAATTGATTAAAAGAAGATCTTGGTTGATTATATGTTTTAGAAGAATTAAAGTTTCTGTTATACTGAACTGCGTTCGACGAATTCAAGTGAGTTCGTCGATCTGAGTTCGACGAATGGGAATGAGTTCGTCAAACTCCACTCAGAGAATGAAAGTAGTCATTATCTAGGCCCCAAAATCATCGATTTCTAGTCGACGAGTCATACTGGTTTCGTCGATTGTAGTTCAATGAATAATTATGATTGAAATCTGCGTTCGGAGTTCGTCAACTGGAGTTCGACGAACTGTACATATTTCGTCGATCGGAGTTCGACGAAATCTGTTGAACATAGTTATAATTGGATTTTTCTTATTCTGTTTCCTTTTCTTATTCTTTTGTTTTAATTCAGTTGGTTTAACATTATTATTATCTATTTTCTCTTTTCCTTTTTCAGAAACAAACTTAATTGGTGTTGTCAAAATATTTTTCTGAATTAGTGGGGGTTGGCTTGATGAAGCACCTAAGCCCAGCTTGCCATTGAGCCTGGCATTAACTGTGCTTGTGATATCCATCAACTTGATGCTTCTCCCATTTAGGGATTCTTCAAGTTTCCTAGCCTCAGCTAAATCAGATTTTAATGATATTATTTGTTCCTGAGCTAAAGTTAGTTCATCTTTTAATTTAATGTTTTCAGAAACAAGGTTTTCATGTTCAGATAATTTTTCCCTAAGTGTTTTAATCTCTTTTTCAGAATTTATTAAATCTATACACATTGATTTAACTTTAGTTTTAAAACTATCAGAATTGTAATCAAAGGAAGATAGTACCTGATCTGCTTCTGATTCAGATTCTTCATTATATATAATTGTTCTGCTTGTTCCTCAGCATTAGATGGACTGTAAGAGGCATTGATAGCCATAAGGCAAACTTCCCTTGCCTTTGCTTCTTCTTCCTCTTCACTGGAGCTAGATGATGAAGATTCTTCTTCAGTATCACTCCAGGTCTCAGCCACAAAGACTTTCTCCTTTCGTTTGTGCTTGCTGGATGAAGGCTTGTTGTAGTGGTGCTTCCTGGAGTCTTTTTCTCTCCTTTTCTCCTTCTTTTGATTTTCAGGACATTTAGAAATGAAATGTCCTGGTTTCTTGCACCTAAAGCAAACAATTTCATTAGTGGGTGTTTTGTCATACATGGGTTAATCATCATGCATGGATGACCTAAGATCCAAGTTCATCGACCTAAGCTAAGTGCACTACATTCTGTGAATAACTTGCCAATACTGCGGTCCAAGTTCGTCGAGCACAGATTCTGTCTTCATCGAGCTAAGTTCAGAGAAAATATTCTGGAAAGAATGTGTTGAAGTTTAAATCCAGAGTTCGTAGACCTGAGCTCGAATATCGTCGAGCTCAACTCAGAGAATTAGCTCTAAGTTCATCGATCAGCGATCGACGATCGTTGAGCTGAGTTCGACGAACGTCGAACTTATATACTGAACTTGATTTATTCTAAGTCTTGTGTCAATCTGAGGTCTTCTGCTGGCTAGTCCATGTAAGGTTGAACCTAAAACTTAGCCTAAACTCTACGACTCAAAACACATGACCCTGTCTATACATTGTGGGTCAGACATCCTAATTAGTGAACCTAGCCAAAATCCAACAAGGGATCCAACAATCTGTGTAGTCCTTTCCACTAGAGATTTCTCCACCTCTAAAGAAGCTTAATTCTCCTCCAATTTCGCCTTCAGCTCTGATCCAATCCAGCAAAATCGAGAAACGTCCCGGTCATGATCACCCGTCAGAGTGACAAGAGAGCCCGTTGCCGCTCAAAACTTCTCTTAGAGGGCTAGATACCGGTCCTTCAAACTCATGTAATGATCATTCCAAGTAACGGTAATTTGAACCTGAGCCTCAATCTGCAAAAGAAAGGATGGATAAAAGCCAACACAACACAACAACAATGAAAAACCAAGAATAATCAAGCTTGCTTACCACTTTATTCATTGCCTTTAAATAAGAAGGTAGCCTCAGAGTCTCCGCCTCCGTATGGGAAGACCGGGGGGAAACGATCTGAGCACCAGTACCTCAGGAGGTGAACTACCTTGCCCACCAGAAGGAGAGTCGCCTCCCAGAGAAGCCAAACAAGGAACCACACTATCGCTGCCCCGAGAAACTATAGTGGCCTTCCGTTTCCGACCACAGTCCGAAGATGTCTCGGTAATCCACCAGAGTCTAAAGAAATGCCACACCGCAACAAGTGCTTCTCTTTCACAAATGAAGAAAAACTGAACAGAAGATTCGCCAACTCGCGAGGCTCCGAAAATCCAAGCACTGGAGAAAACTCCTGCTCTGCTCCATTTCGACGACGGTAACGATCAGGAAATATGTAACATTGCTCCGGCAAGCCCCAAGAGTTCCTGACATAACCAAATAATGTATTTCTATGGCGGCGGTCCGTCCGAATCTCAAAATCAAGACAACTCTTGATACTATGAATCTCCACACGCTCACCACCAATAGAGCGAACGTCACACCAAGCTCGAAAGTTGTCCAAAGAGAGTTTCTTGCCATGTGCGCAAAAGAAGACAGCCAACCCTATGAGGCGTACTGTAACGCCCCGAAACTCAAAGGAGCGAAGGGGGGACGTTTTGGGCTAGTTTGGGTTCTGGCTGCTGGCACACGGCCTGGGACACGGGCGTGTCCCAGGGCGTGTCAAGCCTGTGTCGATACTGAGCCGGGAAGTTGACACTTTGGTCTCGACATTGTGTCGAGACTGGGCACACGGCCTGCGACACAGGCGTGTCGTAGGGCGTGTCGACCCGTGTCGACACTTAGCCGTGAAGTCGACGAGATTCGCTCGACGATGCGTCGAGACAAGGCACACGGCCTGCGACACGGGCGTGTCGCAGGGCGTGTCGACCTGTCTCGACGATCGTCCCGGGGAGTCGACGAGATTCGCTCGACGATTCGTCGAGACAAGGCACACGGCCTAGGACACGGGCGTGTCCAAGGCCGTGTCATCAGGTCGACGATCTTCGCTCGACGAAATGTCGAGACCGTGTACACGGCCTGGTGTCCAGGCGTGTTGAGGTGACACGGGTAAGGACACGGGTGTGTCCTAGAACCCGTGCAGTGCTCGGGTTGATTTTGGGGAAAAATCATGGGGTACACGGCCGGACACACGGCCCTGTGAGGTGGAACACAGGCGTGTCAGCTCGAACACGGTCGTGTTTGATACCCGTGTGAGGTTACAGGCGAGCCGATTTTGACGGCGAATGCGGCACACGACCCTAGACACGGGCGTGTGCCAGGCCGTGTTCGGTCCAGATTGGGCATTTCAGCCACGAATCGAAGCCGTTCATTTCTTTAACTGAAGATCCAACGGCTGGGGGTTGTTCCTGAAGGGATATATCCGTGAATGGACTTCGAAAACCCTTACTTTTCTTAACTTCTCATCTTTCTAAAACCTTAGAGAGAGAGAGGAGAGCCAAGGGAGGAAGAAGGAGCTAGATCCCGCCATTGGAGGAGCTTCGGAGCTCCGAATCGCGAGCCGACTCCGGATCCACGGAGGCAACGCTAGTGCGGTGGTTTTCATCCGATTACTTTTCCATGGCGCCAAAGAGGAACGCAAGGGTAACGATCCTCATCTTGATCATGAGTAGCTCTCTTTCTTTGCATAGGAAGCCCGCTCTCACGAGTTTGCGGAGAGTTGGAGGCGTTCCTTCGGGTAGATATGTGAAGTCCCCGTTGTTTAGAGTCCGTAAGCGAGAACGGACATAGGCATGATGTGTGAAGCCTACCCGGACATGTTGGTCTGGATCGGTGATGTTGCATTGCATAATGCCGGAGAAGACTCCGTGCTATTGGTTGTTTTTCGGGTTTTCTACGCGGTAGATTGCAGCAGGGAGCCTTGGGGACTAACCCAAAGGTGCACCCGGAAAACTGGGCGGATACGAGATCTTGCCAACTTGATGGCTTGAGAGCCAACTTGAACATAACCGGGTTATGTGACTTGTGATGGAAATGGGACTCGGCGGAAGTTTGACCCGCGCAAATGGTTACATTGTCGTTGCGACGTGAGCACGGGTTAGATGGAACCGTACCCATATCTATGTCGTTCGGGTTAAAGAGACCTAAGGTTACATGGCACTTGCCGTTGGCATAGATGAGAGTCTTTGGCGGTCAATGGCTTAAATTGACGTGACCCATGCCGGGAAGACAAATTGCTCATAGGTTTGGCCGTCCAAGTGGCGGTGGTGAGTCCGGAATGTCAATGGCTTTAATTGACGTGACATCGACCGATTCACCGAGAATATGTCCTGAGAGCACGGGGCATGTGGCCGTGAGAGCCAACGTCTGTGATGATATGAATGCTATTATATTGCACGCTTATGCTAATGAAATGCAGGGAAGGAGCATCGCCGCCCCGAGTTGGGGGCGGGATCATTATAATTTGGTCAGCAATGCTGACCGCTGTCTTGTTTTGCCACCGTGCGGAGGTTTGTTGCTTGCAGGTGCAGCTGGACCAAGCGGTCAATAGCGGGCTAAAGCCCGAATGCGAAGCCGGCCCTTGAAGGCCTAAATTCGAAGTGTTTACTGCTTTATTCATGTGTGACCGGCCTGCATGCCGTGGTTTGTAAAACATGTAATTGGAAGTGAAACATTTTGTAAGGCCTTAAGGCTTATTTTGAGTATTTTGTATAACATTCCTATTTTGTACTAGTGGACATTCAGGCTCTATGCTGGGTTCTTTATTGTAACTTTTATAAACTACTTCCGCTAGAATGCTCTGTGTAGGACGTTGAGATTGGTTGGATGGTTTCCATAAGTAACCACCCGGTCTGTCTGTGGCATACGGCGTCGGGCCCCGGCCGGACCTACTGCTATATGCTATGTGACGGATATGGGGTGTTACAAATTGGTATCAGACTACTGGTTTTGGTTGGGCTTAAAGTGAATTCGTGGACGAATTCTTTTAAGGGATGGTGAGCACATTGTGTGCGTCATCATAATAACAGTAAAAGAACCCATGAATGTCCACTTAGGAATGAAAATACTCGTGTTTGAGGAACCTGCGTGTTCCTATAATTGCTGTTTGCAATTTATTTGGTCGCTTAATGGTGTTTTGTACCACTATAGGTGACCAGAAGTGGTGTTGGGCCGTCAGAACGCCGAGTTTCTGAGGCTAGTAGTGCACCGGATGTTTCTCCTGCAACACCTCTGTCGGCTGAAAATATTCGATTGGTGGCTGAAGCGGTGTTGGCCGTGATAAATGCGCAGCCTGCAAGGCAAACGCAGCAGCACGCTCCTGTGATGGAGCAAGAACCTCTTCAAGAGGCTGAGCCGAGGAGAGTGGAGCAAGTGGTTGTAGAACCGGTGGTGCCAAGGAGGGCAACTGAGAGGCAGCTTAAGAATGTAATGAGCTTTAACCCTCCGTTATTCTCGGGGTTGGGAACCCCATCTCAGGCTGAAGACTGGCTCTCCAGGGTGAAGAGAGTCATGACAGCAACGGAGACGGAGGAGTGGCAAATGACCACCATCACTACGTTCCTTTTGGACTGTGAAGCGAGGATGTGGTGTGAAGGATTGGAGCTGCACTTACTGAGAGGTAGGCAACTTGGTGATGTCTCGATGGAGGAGTTCTCGAGATTATTTTTGGCTAGATACCTCCCTTCGACGCAGAAGATAGCGTTGGAGAATGAGTTCCTGAAGTTAGTACAAGGTGAGAGGAGCGTGGATGAATATCTCCACGAGTTTACTCGTCTGAGTCGTTATGCTAGCTCCACCATCATGGATGAGGAGCGCAAGACTAATCGCTTCTATGAAGGCTTGAGGGATGTGTTGAGACTACTACTTTCGGGGCCGATGACGCAGGGTTTCTTAACCTTGGTCAATACTGCCCGGTCCTTGGAGAAGGACATGAAAAATGTACAAGCAAAGAAAAGCTTAGGTGATAAGAAATCTGAATTTAAAGTGCCGACTACTTCAAAGTCCGGCTATCGGAGGGCTTTCAAGAAGCATAGGACTTTGGGTCCAGCTCCTTCTGGTGCTTCTTGGGCGACTACGAGTCGGACCCTGGGCGCGTGTTTTACTTGTGGAAAGACGGTGCACTTTGCCCGTGACTGTTGGAGCGGACGTCCTAAGTCTGAGAGGAGGCCGGGAGCTACTTATGAAGAGAAGGGAAAGGTGGTGGAGTCGACCGCATCCCATTATGCTCCGGCCCAACCAAGGGTCTACAATCTTGGCCAACAGGAGGCCATCAAACAAGCTGATGTGGTGACAGGTACGGTTTAATTTATAGCAAGTCAATTTCTTTAAATACTTGTTATGCACATGTTACCTTACCACTACTTGTTTAGGGTTTGTATTGATTTGTGAAAATCCGGCACGAGCACTCTTCGATACGGGAGCTTCACACTCCTTCTTGTCCGAAGGATTTATATCACGCATCGGAGTCCCTTCTTCGATGGCGAAGGATAAGTTGGATGTGTTGTTGCCCAATGGGTGTTCGATGCGAGTGGATAGGATCTGCGATGTTAAGACTCGTATTGGGGAGCAGGAGTTCGACCTGCGGGCGTCTTTACTTCCGTTAGTGGAGTTCGACGTCATATTTGGCATGGACTGGCTCTCGGAGCAGCAGGCCCATATAGATTGCGGTAGCAAGGAAGTTAAGCTGGGAGCGAGTCGTGAGACGACTTTTATGGGCTTAAAGGGGTCGAGCAAGACGTTGATGTCTGCTCTTCAGGTGGTGAAGGCGGTTCGTGCTGGAGCAGAACTATTCTTTACACTAGTGGAGGTTGCAAAGCGAAAGCCCGCGTTGGATTGTATTTCGGTGGTATCGGAATACCCTGATGTGTTCCCCGCAGATCTTCATGGAGCCCCGCCTCAGCGGGAGATAGATTTTACAATCGAGCTACTGCCAGGTGCAAAGCCTGTGTCACGATCTCCTTATCGGCTAGCGCCTAAGGAAATGGCGGAGCTGAAAGTTCAACTGCAAGAGTTGTTGGAGCAAGGGTATGTGCGCCCGAGTTCTTCGCCTTGGAGCGCACCGGTCCTCTTTGTTAAGAAGAAGGACGGAAGCTTGAGGCTATGTATTGATTATAGGGAGCTCAACAAGTTGACGGAGAAGAACAAGTACCCGATCCCCCGGATTGATGATCTCTTTGATCAGTTAGTCGGGTCGACGGTGTACTCGAAGTTGGATCTCAAAGCTGGGTACTATCAGCTGCGAATAAGGGAGAGTGATATCCCGAAGACAGTGTTTAGTACGAGATACGGGCATTATGAGTTTACGGTCATGCCGTTTGGGCTGACTAATGCGCCGTCAGTGTTCATGGATTTGATGAACAGGACGTTCAGGGAGTACTTGGACCATTTCGTGATCGTCTTCATCGACGATATTTTGGTGTACTCGCAAAGTGAGGAAGATCACTTCAAGTATCTTCATTTGGTGTTGGAGACGCTAAGGAGAAATCAGTTGTATGCCAAGTTCTCGAAGTGCGAGTTTTGGCTATCCTCAGTGGCGTTCCTCGGGCATATAGTAAGTGGAGAGGGTATTGCTGTGGATCCGGCAAAGATTGTTGCGATACGGGAGTGGCCTGAGCTTGCTACTGTAGCGGAAGTCCGGAGTTTTCTGGGGCTTGCCGACTATTATAGGCGCTTCGTGGAGAACTTCTCGCGGATAGCGTTACCTCTCACTACTTTGACGAGGAAGGAGCATAAGTTCGTTTGGATGCCGGAGTGCGCGCGAGCTTTTGAGGAGTTGAAGTGTCGGTTGACCACGGCGCCTGTGCTGAGTTCGCCATGTGGGACCGAAGGTTATGAGATTTATAGCGATGCTTCGGGCAGCGGTTTGGGTTGCGTGCTACTGCAACACGGAAGTGTAATAGCTTATGGCTCGAGACAGCTAAAAGTGCACGAGAGGAACTATCCGGTCCATGACTTGGAGTTAGCGGTCGTGATTTTTGCCTTGAAGCTGTGGAGACACTACTTGTACGGTGTGAAGATTGATATCTACACCGATCACAAGAGCCTGAAGTATCTTGTTGATCAGAAAGATCTGAATATGCGGCAGCGTAGATGGATGGAGTTCCTGGGGGAATATACGTTCAAGATCCACTACGTGCCTGACAAAGGGAATGCGGTTGCGGACGCGTTGAGTCGCCGAGCCCCAGCTCAAGCCAATTGGCTATCGGTGCACGATGAGCGGTTGGTGCGAGAGTTGGAGGCGTTGGAGATTGTCTGTGTGGACAGGCAATCAAGTGCTGAAGCAGTTCTGAATTGGACTGAAGTCGAATATGACCTGGCTGATCATATTCGGCAGGCTTTGGATATGGATGCTCGTATGAAGCAGTTCATGGTAGAGGCTCTGGATGGGTCAAATTCCCAATTCGTCGTGGAGGACGGATTGCTTTGGAAAGACGGTCGTTTGTGCGTCCCAAGTGTGGGCAATTTGCGGGTGGAGTTGTTATACGAGGCACACCATACCAAGTACTCGATTCACCCGGGGAGCACGAAGATGTACCGTGATGTGAAGAAACTGTTTTGGTGGCCGGGTTTGAAAAAGGATGTGGCGCTCTACGTAGCGAAGTGCCAAACTTGCGCCTTGGTGAAGGCGGAGTGCCAAAAGCCGGGAGGATTTCTTAAGTCCTTGCCTATTCCGGAGTGGAAATTTGACGACATCTCTATGGACTTTGTGCACGGTTTGCCAAGGTCGCAGAAGGGAAACGACGCCATTTGGGTGGTTGTTGATCGATTAACGAAGGTGTCGCATTTTATTCCGCATAGGAAGGATGATCCGGTGGAGAAGTTGGCAAAGCTCTATGTGGATAACATAGTACGGCTTCATGGTGTGCCCCACAGCATCGTGAGTGACCGAGATGGGCGGTTCACGTCCAATGATTGGAGGCTTGTGCAGCAAATGTTGGGAACGAAGCTGAAATTCAGCACAGCCTTCCATCCGCAAACGGATGGGCAGACCGAGAGGGTCAATCGAACCATGGAAGACATGCTCAGCATGTGTGTCTTGGATTTTGGAAAGCAATGGGAAGACCACCTTTATTTGGTGGAGTTCGCATACAACAATAGCTACCAAGCGAGTATTCAGATGGCTCCTTTCGAGGCCCTATATGGTAGAAAATGTCGCACGCCGTTGTCTTGGTTAGAAACGGGTGAGTCAGGGTTGTATAAGCGATCGGAAGTGGAGGGTGCTACTTCTTTGGTGCGAACCATTCGGGAGAGGTTGCTTATCGCTCAGGACCGGCAAGCAAAGTACTATAATGCCAAGCACAGGAACGTGGAGTTCGCTGTGGGTGATTATGTATACTTAAAGATCAAGCCGTTCAAGGGTGTCTCGCGGGTGCGACGATTGAAAAAGCTAAGCCCGAGGTACCTTGGACCGTTTGAGGTTCTGGAGCGAGTTGGTGAAGCGGCCTATCGGTTGAAGCTTTCAGTGGAGCTTAGTGGTTTACATGATGTATTCCACATTTCGGTACTTCAAAAGGCGGTACAAGAGCCTACGCAAGTGATCGCGGTTGATCAAGTGCCGGTGGATAGTGGGCTAACGACAAAGGTCAAGCCCGTGCGGATCGAGGACTCGGAGGTCAAGCGGCTACGCAATAAAGAGATCAGGATGGTCAAGGTCCGGTGGGACAATTACGGTCGTGAGGAGCTCTCCTGGGAGCGAGAGCAGACTATGCTTGATGAGTATCCGGAGTTGTTCCGCTCAGGTACAAAATTTTGATTTTGTACATGTCTTTCCTTTATGTAATTTCGTGGGTGAAATTCTTTTAAGAGGGGGAGAGTTGTAACGCCCCGAAACTCAAAGGAGCGAAGGGGGGACGTTTTGGGCCAGTTTGGGTTCTGGCTGCAGGCACACGGACTGGGACACGGGCGTGTCCCAGGGCGTGTCAAGCCTGTGTCGACACTGAGCCGGGAAGTTGACACTTTGGTCTCGACATTGTGTCGAGACTGGGCACACGGCCTGCGACACGGGCGTGTCGCAGGGCGTGTCGACCCGTGTCGACACTTAGCCGCGAAGTCGACGAGATTCGCTCGACGATGCGTCGAGAAAAGGCACACGGCCTGCGACACGGGCGTGTCGCAGGGCGTGTCGACCTGTCTCGACGATCGTCCCGGGGAGTCGACGAGATTCGCTCGACGATTCGTCGTGACAAGGCACACGACCTAGGACACGGCCGTGTCCAAGGCCGTGTCATCAGGTCGACGATCTTCGCTCGACGAAATGTCGAGACCGTGTACACGGCCTGGGGTCCAGGCGTGTTGAGGTGACACGGGTAAGGACACGGGCGTGTCCTAGAACCCGTGCAGTGCTCGGGTTGATTTTGGGGAAAAATCATGGGGTACACGGCCGGACACACGGCCGTGTGAGGTGGAACACGGGCGTGTCAGCTCGAATACGGGCGTGTTCGATACCCGTGTGAGGTTCCAGGCGAGCCAATTTTGACGGCGAATGCGGCACACGGCCCTGGACACGGGCGTGTGCCAGGCCGTGTTCGGTCCAGATTGGGCATTTCAGCCCCGAATCGAAGCCGTTCATTTCTTTAACTGAATATCCAACGGCTGGGGGTTGTTCCTGAAGGGATATACCCGTGAATGGACTTGGAAAACCCTTACTTTTCTTAACTTCTCATCTTTATAAAACCTTAGAGAGAGAGAGGAGAGCCAAGGGAGGAAGAAGGAGCTAGATCCCGCCATTGGAGGAGCTTCGGAGCTCCGAATCGCGAGCCGACTCCGGATCCACGGAGGCAACGCTAGTGCGGTGGTTTTCATCCGATTACTTTTCCATGGCTCCAAAGAGGAACGCAAGGGTAATGATCCTCATCTTGATCATGAGTAGCTCTCTTTCTTTGCATAGGAAGCCCGCTCTCGCGAGTTTGCGGAGAGTTGGAGGCGTTCCTTCGGGTAGATATGTGAAGTCCCCGTTGTTTAGAGTCCGTAAGCGAGAATGGACATAGGCATGATGTGTGAAGCCTACCCGGACTTGTTGGTCTGGATCGGTGATGTTGCATTGCATAATGCCAGAGAAGACTCCGTGCTATTGGTTGTTTTTCGGGTTTTCTACGCGGTAGATTGCAGCAGGGAGCCTTGGGGACTAACCCAAAGGTGCACCAGGAAAACTGGGCGGATACGAGATCTTGCCAACTTGGTGGCTTGAGAGCCAACTTGAACATAACCGGGTTATGTGACTTGTGATGGAAATGGGACTCGGCGGAAGTTTGACCCCCGCAAATGGCTTAAATTGTCGTTGCGACGTGAGCACGGGTTAGATGGAACCGTACCCATATCTATGTCGTTCGGGTTAAAGAGACCTAAGGTTACATGGCACTTGCCGTTGGCATAGATGAGAGTCTTCGGCGGTCAATGGCTTAAATTGACGTGACCCATGCCGGGAAGACAAATTGCTCATAGGTTTGGCCGTCCAAGTGGCGATGGTGAGTCCGGAATGTCAATGGCTTTAATTGACGTGACATCGACCGGTTCACCGAGAATGTGCCCTGAGAGCACGGGGCGTGTGTCCGTGAGAGCCAACATCTGTGATGAAATGAATGCTATTATATTGCTCGCTTATGCTAATGAAATGCCGGGAAGGAGCATCGCTGCCCCGAGTTGGGGGCGGGATCGTTATAATTTGGTCAGCATTGCTGACCGTTGCCTTGTTTTGCCACCGTGTGGTGGTTTGTTGCTTGCAGGTGCAGCTGGACCAAGCGGTCAATAGCGGGCTAAAGCCCAAATGCGAAGCCGGCCCTTGAAGGCCTAAATTCGAAGTGTTTACTGCTTTATTCATGTGTGACCGGCCTGCGTGCCGTGGTTTGTAAAACATGTAATTGGAAGTGAAACATTTTGTAAGGCCTTAAGGCTTATTTTGAGTATTTTGTATAACATTCCTATTTTATACTAGTGGACATTCAGGCTCTATGTTGGGTTCTTTATTGTAACTTTTATAAACTGCTTCCGCTAGAATGCTCTGTGTAGGACGTTGAGATTGTTTCGATGGTTTCCATAAGTAACCACCCGGTCTGTCTGTGGCATACGGCGTCGGGCCCCGGCCGGACCTACTGCTATATGCTATGTGACGGATAGGGGGTGTTACACGTACTACCCCCAAAGAGTAAATTTGGGAATTGGAACGCCATAGAATTTCAGAATCTCGATCACTTCCTTACATGGGGGAACCGTAATCCCGATCGAAAAGGTGTCTCGCAGATCGTCAACGAGCCATGAGGGGGATTTTGGACCCTCTCCTCAACATGCGGTCTCTTACTTCAAGGTCGGCAGGAAGGCCGAACCTTCTCCTCCATATAGCAACCTGATCGGCGCTAAGGGAGGAGTGAAGATGCATCGGCCTCGCAGTACGCTTTGAGCCCTGTCATAAAAAGTTAAAAACAAATTTAGACTAAAATTCTAAAAAATCATCCGCTCCCATCGAGCACATAAAGGAGCGTCGCCTAGTAAAATTAAAACTGTACGACGCACCCGAGCACCGACGCGCACCGGACACACAGTTATGCAAGGTCCCGCGCATGGTCAGAAGTGCACACATTAAAACGGGCGCACACCATAACACACATGTGCTCAGGCAACAGGCCGCCGCGCACGCGCCTGCGTATGGCCACACTCACGCGAACGTGCATGTGAGCTGGCCCATGGCCTGTAACACCCCCATCCGTCACATGGGATATAACAGAAGGTCTGGCCGGGGCCCCACGCCATATTCCACGGACAGTCAGGGGAGTTACATATTAATACCAAATTACTATGAAATAATATCGAAACCTAACACAGAGCATTCTAGCGGAAGCTTTTAAATAAGTTAGAAGAACCCATAAACATAACATGAATGTCCACTATAGCCACAGTAGGAATGAAATAACATACACAAAAGTCTTAGCCTTATGGCCTTACAACATTCAACTTGAATTATAGTGTTTTACGTACATCGGATCGCAGGCTGGCCATACATGATAGTATCAAAAGAAAACAATTCGGCTTGGCCTTCAAGGGCCAGCACAACAACAAGGGCTTCAGTCTGCTATTTGCCACTAGGCTCACCTGTTCCTGTATAAGAACAATCCACCGCACGGTGGCAAAACAAAGCAACGGTCAGCTAAAGCTGACCAAATTATAACGACCTCACCCCTTACTCGGGGCAGCTGTGCTCCTTCCCTGCAATTGTATTGACAAAATAGAATATGTAAATGAAAGTGCAATTTAAGCACACTTCACCACAGGCGTAGGCACAAACGGCGACACACTTTGTGCTCTCAGGGCACATTCTTAGTGACTCCGGTCCAATGTGAGTCTTCACCACCGCCGCCAGGATGACAACCATCGTGAACATTTGAGTCTTTCCGGCCAAAGCCTGAGACTAGTCCTTCTATGCCCCCAGTAAGTGCCACGTACTTTAGGCCTCTTGAACAGAACCACATAGAGCGGGTACGAATCCACTCAATCCGTTGCTCACATCGCCATGTCAATTTAAGCCATCGGCGCGGGTCAAGATTCCCCGAGGCCCATCATATCGATCATACAACAATACATAACCCGGTTATGCACAAGGTCATCTCTCAGGCCACCAAGCTGGGCTCCCAGAACACGCAGCCCCACACACTAGCCATCAGGTCTCCATGAGACAGGCCTCACAAAAGCTCTCTCACAGAGTTACTGCCGGCGGTAACACTACTGCGCGGTACCTGGAAGAAATGTGTTTCTGTCCAGTTTTTTGGGTGCTCCTTGGGGTTAGTCCCCAACGTTTCCTGCTACAAACAGCATGAAGTCTTCTCCGGCAATACATGCATAATGAAACATCACCAATCCACACCAACCCGTTCGGATGAGCTTCACACACCATGCCTATGTTCGTACTTTGATTCCGAACTCTATATGCAATATAATGGGGATAATCCATCTCTACCCAAAGGAATACCTCACGCTCACCGCACACTCGTGGAAGAGGGTTTCCTATGCAAAAGAAAGAGGACTTCACATGTCCATGTATAGAATCGTTGCCCTTTACGATTTCTTCGATGCCTTGCCCAACATCTAGATGGATGGACGCGACCACAATGACCTTGCCTCCACAAATCAGGACTCGGCTTACGAATCGGAGCTTCGGAACTCCAATGGAGGCGGGATCTCTTCCTTCTTCTTCACTCTTCACTCTCTTTTCTCCCTAGTACTTAGAAAGAGAGAGTCAAGGAAGAAATGAGTTGGGAAAACCTAACTCCCAGCTATATACCCGCATAGGCACGCACCAGCCGTTGGATATCCAAATAAAATCAGTGGACGGTCCTGATTCCTCAAAGAATTCAATTTACGAGAGCTACTGTCACGTGGTAGGAAGTTACCGCCGCGCGGTAGCCCAATCGTTCGGCTTCTCGAGGATGCCACCTCTTAGAAACCCAATTGGGTGGTGACACGAGGAGACGTCATAACCTTTATGCTACTGCCATGCGGTATAAAACTCTCATCGCGCTGTAGTTTACACGTTTGGAAGGAAATGACAAAACTATGCTACCGCTTGCGGTAGGGTTAATGTCGCATGGTAACAACTCAAGAGCTCTATCAAATAAATCATCAGGCTACCTCCCCACGCTACCGTTATCGCCGAGCACTCGCGCTTCTCAAGAATGTCGAGCTCTGAGTGCCCCGACCCAAATGTCGAGCGGACTACCGCCTCACAGTATGCATTACTGCCCGGCGCTAGCATGCACTGAGACATTGAGAGCATTGAGGGCGTCGAGAACACCGACCTACCGCCAGTGATAGCTCTACCGCCGCGCGGAACCTTCCAAAAAGCATTTCCTGAACCTGGGCGTTACAACGTGTGCCCTCGCTCACCCTCTTGCGGTAGTGCTCACGTGTGCTCTTGGCCTGGCACGCGCTCCAGCTCGTGTGGGCGAAATGGCGCACGCACGGCCAGACACGCTCGCGTGCGCTTCCAGGCATATGCACGTGCATGCACGCGCACGCCCGAGCGTGCCCCTGCGGGTGTTCCCACACATTTTCATGTGTGCATCCGCACACCCGCATGCTCGCGCACGAACAAGACCGTGCATGACCATGGGCGGCCCCGCGCCAATATCCACATGAGCCTTCGCGACCGCTGGTATGCCAACTTCCTAACCCGGGCACGTTCATCGCCTCTCCTCCACCATAATATATTCTAACATTTTGACCCGAGTTTACAGGGCGCTACTACTCTCCATCTCAAGTTCATCACCATTCTCAATCGTCGCCACCATAAAAATGAGCAGAGAAAGATCCTTGTTTTTCTTCGTCCTAGCCGGTCTCGTGCATCAGGGATCTAGGGAGCAATTGTAACGCCCCGATTTCTCGATATTTTGTTTAATTCATTATCTGACATGTTTATGACGTCAAGGCATTTCGTTGACGCATTTTGGGCATTTGCTGTTGTTAGAGAGAAGTTTTAGCTCTTATGTTTTTTGTGTGTGTTGCTGAGTTTAGCCTGTTTCCAAGATTTCCTAGCAAGCCGGGTCTATTTTGGTGACTCGGTGGAGCTTGGGAATGCTTGTGTTTTGGCTTCGGGAGGTGTTTAATCTCAAGTTTGGTTCATTGAATCTAAATTTTGACTGCATCGTTGGGTTTGTAGCATCGGTATTTAGCTACGGTGTGATTTTTGTAACGGGTAAGTTTGGTTTTTGGGTCGTTTTGACGTTCTATTTAATTAATTATGTTATCTTATAATAAAATAATCAGATTAAAGCATTATAAATAGAACCCATTGCTTCAAACCTTATTCATTTGTCTCCCTCGTGAAACCGTCAGCTTGTTGCGAAAGAACGAGAGCGGCAAACTTTCCAAAGCCTTCGGCCGCCGATTTTTGGAGTTTTGGTGCTCGATTTATTCTTTGGAAGTGGATCCGGGTAGATCTCGCCTAGATCTAAATTTCTAGGGTAAGCTTTTCCAGTTTCTTGGAATTTTAAGGGTTTAGGTATGCGGTTTTGACCCCTTTCCGTCCTAAAAAGTTTCAGGAAGTGTTGCTCGCGAAGTTTCAGGACCGTTTATGTGGCTGGATTGGCGATTTGAGACAAGTGGTGACTTCTTCCCCTTGTCAAGCTTGTCTTTTCCTGTATATTTTCCTTACTGTTCTTCCCTGTGTAGTTTTTGGGAGTACGGTTAGACCCGGCTTAGCCAATAATTTTTATGGTATCATTTTCTTTCCAGCCAAGTTCAACAAGCATTTGATTCAATGTATTAGCTTCTTGGAGTTGTTATCGGTTTGGAGTGGTCAGCATTCGTCGAACTGAAGCTAATTTCATCAAACGGAGTTCGATGAATAGAGGAATTCGTCGAACGGAGTTCAACGAACAGAGGAATTAGGTCGAACGGAGTTCGTCGAGCTGAGCCATATCGTCGAACTCAGTTCGTCGAACTGTGCCAATTTCGTCGAATGAAGTAAGATTCGTTGAGTATAAACCTTAGGCATTGAGTATAGCCCTTAGGCATTGAGTATAGCCTTAGCACTGAATCTGATTTCAAGCCTAAGTCCAAAATTGTTGAGTGTGTTGAGTGCACTCAATACAGCATTGAGTGCGATGAATACACTCAACGCCTTGCTATGAGGTCTACGATGCTAAGCGTAAAAGAATTGAGTGCGTTGAGTGCACTCAATGCGGCATTGAGTGTGTTGTATATACTCAACGCCATCATAATTTGATGCTAAGTTAGAAAGAGTTGAATGCGTTGAGTGCACTCAACACAGCGTTGAGTGTGCTGTATACACTTCACTCCATCAGGAAATCTTGGATCTAAGTGTAAAAGCGTTGACAACGTTGAGTGTCCTTAACTCACTCAACGCCATCACTTTATTCGAAAAGCTAAGTAAAAGCGTTGACCGCATTGAGTGAGCTGAACTAACTCAACGCCATCGTCTGTTCTTGCTGTTGTTGTGTTTAAGTGTTGAGTGTGCTGGGTTATGGCATCGAGTGTGTCGACTACACACGATGCGGCGTCGAGTGTACTCGACGCTTTTTCCTTAGATTTGAGCTGGCGTCGAGTGCGTCGACTACTCTCAACACAACATCGATTGTACTCGATGCTTTTTCCTTAGCTTTGTGTCCTTTCACCGGTTTGACTCTTACCACTATGGCTTAGTCTTGACATGCTGAATCGTCAGTTTTCTACTGAATTTGTTGGGTTTGGGTTTATGGGTATTTGGATATGGGGTTCGTTTGTTTGGCTTAGTTTCGTGAATCATTACACACAGGCATGTTTGGGTATCGTTTTTGGGATGTTGGGTTGTGTTGGATCAGATGGCCACCACTGCTGTCCTGTTTTTGAGATGTTTGGGTCTATTGGTTCGGGTTTGATCGGTTTGGTCCCGACTCAAATCTAGTAGCGTTACGGTGTTAATGATTCACGTTTTTATTGAGCCATTACCCCGTTTTTGTTTCCTATGGATTAAACTTATGTTATTTCTGTCTTTCCTCGCGGATTGTTTCTCGAGTATAACTCCGTTCACACTTGGTGCAAATTTCTTTACCTTTTAACTTTATAAGCTAACTCTTCATTCTAAATCTCTTGTTAGTTTGCTGTGTTTTCTTTTGACAGCTATTCAGGTTTGGGATTAGTAATCTTGCTACTCCCTTGTTTTGCCACTTGTGTTTTTCTTGCTAAGGTGTTCTTTCTTTGAATGCCTCAAGTTCTGAGCAGTAGCCAGTTGAGCGGCTTGGTTTGGAGTTTGCTAGTGGACTGTAGTGTTGCTGGGGTTTCCTCTACCTTGAGAGGTAGTTCTTGGTTGTTTTCTTATTAGTACAGACACTCATACTGACCAGTGGGTTCATGTCAGTTTGTTGACGCCAACTGGTGGTTTTCTTTAGAATTGTTGAATACTTTGCTAAGCTGCTAGTTTTCCCTTTTGTGGTTGTTTTTACTTGCTCTTTGGGAATGTTTTATGCTAGGTTGCATATTATGTATTTTCACTTATAAAAAGCATTACTACATGTACTTCATGCATCTCATATTTCTAAAATTTACTATTTTCTAGCTAACGTAATGACTATTTCTATACTTATAATAAATCTATGATCTTGCATACCATGAGTTGTCCTTTGGGGATGTTTATACTCATGTAGGGTGTTAATCAACATAACAAAAGTATTTTCCGCAACATATACCTATACTTTTAGTCATGGACTAGTTGATCCACTATGCTAAGGGATACGTCCATACAATTTAAACTGGTTTTTACTTAATAACTTTTGGATTTCATATAAACTGTAGAGTTTGGGGTTGTGCCTGAGCGCCTGCAGTTATCCCCTGTACGGTGTGGCATCATGACGCGTATTTTCTCTTACTCTGATATAACTTAAATGTTGAGAAAATGTGGGTTGTGACAGCAATTATTGGGGATGAGACCCATTTTATAAGATTAGGTGTGCATATAACCACACACTCATGATCTCCACCTCAAAAGTAGTTTGATCATGGGATTGATTGCACGCGAGATCACTGTGCCCGATCCCACACGCGCTAATCCCATGACGCATAGTGTTGAAACCGCCGTGAGTCCCACCATGCAGGCGGAGTGCAGTCGACCTCCTTCCCGGATGTCGGCTGGCTGCCCTCTCTCATAGCGCCGACCCCAGCCACGGTAGAGGAGGTGGTAGCCCGGGCCGCTCCCTCCCTCGACCACCGGTCGCGGCCGAGGGAACGGCCGCCCGGGATGATCCCTCCCTCGGTCGCCGACTGCGGATGAGGGAGCGACCGCTTGTGTTTCCTGGGCCGTCCCCTCCCTCGACCGCCGGCGTGTCGCCGAACGGGGCGGCCACCTCGCCGCCGTCGACGGTCCTGCCCTCACCTGCAAGTTTGATGGCAAATTCATCGTCTGATCGTTCGGAGTCATTCCCAACTGTATGATTCACATGCAACCACCCACTAACCACCGGGTTAGTGGTGGATTTAATTAATAACTTAATGATTTATTTAAATGGTCTCTAAATAGTGAAATTTGAAAGTCTTTATTTCAAGGATAGCTAAGTCACCTAAAGGAGGGTGAATAGGTTTCTTAGTCCTCAATGACTTATCTTTAATTTTACTTCCTTTAGGTGTTGTATTAGTTGGTTGGATTTTGCTTTCAAGATATATAACCTGCAACAAAACAAACACACAAAACACACACAAGATTTATAATGGTTCCCCTAATATGGGTACATCCATTTTCCCTCCCACCTATCCAACTATCTTGTTGGACTTAGCAATTCTCCAAAACTCTACTCGAAAGAGCTTACACCTCAGATCCCTCAGGATCTCTCAATCTCCTCCAAGACTTACAACTCAGCCACAAGGGCCTACAACTCAGTGGTCAGCAGACCACCTATCTCAAGCCAAAGGCCCTACACTCAGGCTAGGAGGACAGCCCTATCTCAGATCCATAAGGGATCCTACAGCTCAGAGAGAATTACTCTCCTACAATCTCAGGAACAAAGGCCCTACCTCAGATCTGTAGCTAGATCCTACCTCTGGCACAAGTGCCCTACAGCTCAGTGAGAATGACCCTCCTACCTCAGACTTGAAACCAAGTCCTACAGCTCAGATTCTTAACAGAATCCTACCTCAGAGCAAATTTGCTCCTACCACTCTGATCCAAAAGGATCCTACAAGATGGAAGTGAGTTGTGTGGTTGATCTTGATATAAGAGATGTTTCTCTGTGCCAAGCTTCTGAACTTAGCTAAACTCAGCCTGACTATGACTCTAGGAAGATGATCCCAGAGCCTACTTCCTGAACTAAATGATACTCAGTCCTGACTTTCTTCTTCACACCTGCAGAGATTTTTCCTGCTGGAGCTGTGAAGTACCTGCAACAAGACTTTCTGCTACCTTAGCTGAAGGATTCTCAGCTCAACTTCTTCACAGCAATAAGGTTGTGTTTGAAGTAGCATACAGATAACTATTCTGCTTCTTCTTTCTTTCCTGATCTGAGGAGATTCAACCATAACTTCTTCTCCACAGCCTCCAGTAAATGTTCTCCAGAGTTATACAGCTAGATCTTTGAAGAACTTGCTTGTGCATATGGAAAATGGCACCAACTAATTTTCTTTCTCCTCTTCAAAGATCTGCTCATGTCTTGTTGTAGTCAATGATGAAGACAACAGCTAACTTGTTGAGCCTTTGGACCTGCAGTCGTTTTGCTCTTGTTCTTCTCTTCACAGCAATAATGACGATAAGGAAGAACTACACCAACAACTTCTTTTTCTATAAAAGGCTTCTCCTTTTATTGAATGCAACTCAACAGCTCTTTTGGGAGTAGGCCCCACACCATTGATGGTCAGCTGCTATCTTTCTTTAACCTTAATCGTCGTACAGTAGATCTGGGTTGCCTTTTGTCATGTAATGTAGCTTTGCCGCTAACAATTTGAATAGGGTTGACTTTTTAACTTGCTGACATCAGCACCTGTGGACTTAGTCAAAAATCAGGCATCAGTAGAATAGGAGTTGAGTGAGTGAGCTTCACTCAACCCCAGAGTACTTAGATAGAATTCTATCTATCTAGGCGTTGACAGTGTTGAGTGAGCAAGCCTCACTAAACTCTTTTTGCCTTAGCATATTCTTCAGCCATTTTTTCATGCTTGGTGTTGAGAGCATTGAGTGATCACTACTCACTCAACGCCTTGTGCCTTAGCCATGCTTTTTTTAATTTAGGCATTGAGGACATTGAGTGAGTATACCTCACTCAACGCTTTCTGCCTTAACCAATTTCCTACTGTTTCAGCATCTTAAGCGTTGAGAGCGTTAAGTGAGCATGCATCACTCAACGCTTTTTGCATTAGCCAGATTTTTCTGCTCCTTGGCGTTGGGTGAGTAAACTCCACTCAACGCCAAACTACTTAACAGATTTTATTCAGTTTAACTAGCATTCAGAGAGTAAGTTACACTCAATGCATTTGGACTTAGCCAGATATCAGCACGAATTTTTTGTGGCTGTGACTTATAGGGCAATACTCAACGAATATAGAGTATGGCGTTGAGTGAGTGATACTTACTCAACGCTTGTGGACTTCGCCACTTTTCTGCCCATTTCGTTTTAGGCTTTTACTGCATTAGCTGTCTCATAGCCATTTGCTATATGGCGTTGAGTGAGTTGACTTCACTCAATGCCTGTGGACTTAGCCACTTTCTCAGCTTACCACTATCTTGGCTTTGACAGTATAGGCTCCACTCAGTACTATAAGTTATCTAGCGTTGAGTGAATGACCTTCACTCAATGCCTGTGGATTTGGAAATTTTTCTGTCTATCCACACCTTAGGTCCTTGTTTACCTGACCTACCCACTTAGGTTACCTATCCCATCATTGTTGCTAGAACATCCTGCAATCACTAAACTAGAGTACAGGTTAGATAACCACATTTGTATGCATTGTTTGCTTGTCCTTCAAATCTAGGATATTGCGATCAATGGACCCAACAATCTCCCCCTATTTGAAGAAGTCAAAACCTATGACAATGTATAAACTAACACAACTATGCAACATATACAGTAAACAATAATTTGCATAACTCAGAAATAATGATTATCAACAAAATGATTTTCATTTATCTTTTAATTAATAATTGTTCTTGTGCTTTTAACAAAATAATACACATTCCTTAAGCCCCTTAAGCAGAACCTGAAACTTTTCAAGTTTCAGTTTCCCTTATCACAATCCCACTGCCCTTGAATTTCTTTACAGGTTTTTCTTCTGCTCCGGCTATCTTCTTTCACTTCTTGTCTGCTTCATCAACTACCTTAGCCTTAGTTGCTTTTTTCCTTTTCAACTTTAGCTTTATCTTTCTGCCTCTAAAAGTAGGTGAAGGGCTTGGGGAAGTACTTGGAGGGTTCAACTGCACCAGGAGGCAAAGTGTTAGCATTCTTATTTATCCAGTAAATCCTCCTTTCAGTCTCCCTCTTTTCCATCTTATCCAATTCCATTTTGTTATACCACTTTCCTCTGTCTGAACTCTTGTTTTTGACCTGATCCCAAGCAAGCAGAATGATAGATCTAGATTCAGGACTCCATTGCTCGAAATCAGGTATTTTCTCCATTTCTTCTCTATATTTCCTTTTCCTTAGCCCGATTTCCTCCTCAGTTTTAGCAGAAGACATATCTTTCATCTTTAGTGCCTGATCTACAGTGGGGCTGAAAGAAGGAATCTCAGCAGCATTGGATAGTTGTCCCCATAGATCACTAGCACTATCAACTTCTTCTATATACTAATAACTTTGATGATCTTGCTGAGCAGGTTCTTTGTTCAAAACCTCTAACATATGAGCAGGCATCATTGGGATGTTATCATATTGCACTGGCTCAATTCCCAATGAGACTCTCATCACATTGGTTGCCCAGACCATATTTTTTGTGTTAGTCCTTATAGCTTCTCTCTCACCCTTTTTGAGTTCTTCAACTATTTGAATGGCCTGGGAAGTGCTTGCCTTGCTTCTTTCTTTCTCTAGCTAGTTGACTCCAGCAGTAACATGATTCTTGACTTCCAGCATATGGTCATCAAGTAGCTTAGTACATGTGTCCATCTTGGTAAAGATTTCAGTATTTTGTTGATCCCTCAGAATTTTATCATTTTCATGATTGGTCACTGTGTTGTTAGCCTGAATCTTTTGATTTTCTATGACAATGGCTATATTTTGTCCTGACACATCCAGCTTTTCCATTCTGTTTTCTACAACCGGTGCTGCCCTAGTGAAAAAGTTTACAGTTTCACCCTACAGTAGGTTTACTTCAAATCTGATTGATTTGATTTATATGGTTAGATCATTCCTGATATCTTTAAGGGTTTCATCCACATAATTTTCTAATGCCCTCCTCTATTGATCCAGCAAACCTCCTATTTGGGCAAGGAAGGTAGGTGGAATCTGACTAATTTGAGTAGAGGTGGCTTCATCTAGGGATTCCTATATTGGCATGTTCCATGTTCCTTGTGCAGAGTCACTCTTGGACTGACCATTCTCTGTATGTGTTGAGGAGTGTGATTTCTCATGACTAGATTCCTCTTTCCCAGATTCGTAGGACACTAGATCTTGCACTTCATGAGTAGGGAGTTTATATGGAATCTCCCCCTCAACCTCTGCCATTCCTTCATTTGCATATAGTTTAGCAGCAGCTGTAGTATCATCTGTAGGTTGAATTTCTGTTGAGAGGATCTGAAATTTCTCACCCACAACTATTGTATCTTGCATTTTTTCTTCCGCAAGCTGCTCCTCCTTAGCCATTGCAGTCTTTTCCTTAGCAAATACAATTTCCATTACCTCTTCCAGAAGATGCTCCCCCTCACTCTGAGGTATGGGAACATCAGTATCATCAGATATAGGCAAATGCCCATCTGTATCATCAACTCTGGAAGCATCTTCCTCCATCCTTGCATAGATCTTGTCAACAACTTCCTTTGCCACTGCTTCAACCATCTCAGCAGTAGGCACATCATCTCGAGGGACAGTATCTAACTCAGGTCGGCTTACAAGACTTTTTGGGGTAAGTTCTGTAGAAGCTGATATCTGAGTGTCCATGTCCTTCCTGGACTTTTTTGCTGAAGATGTTTGTTCTGCATCATGAGGTTCTTCCTTATCAAAAGTGCTGCTAGTGGACCCGGGCTCTAGAATAACATCATTCTTTCCTTTCTTTTCTGTTGTTGATGGTCCATGGGGTTGAAGGACCCTATCCCACCTCTCCAGCATCTTGAAGTCCATTCTTCTCATGTGATGTATTCTTGCTCCCAACATCAAATTCAGAATCTCTGGAACAGTTTGTTATAGAAATAGGGACAGAATTCTTCCTAAATTTGGTACAGTCACACATTCAGAAATCCTTTCAAATATAATTCTTCCCCAGTCAGTTCTTCTGGTCAATATGACCCTGCTCATCAGGTCAGACATCTTTTTCGAGATCTTATCATGGGATCCTGTTTTACATAACAGAGCCTTCCCGATGACGTCTACCAAGAACTTACCTTTCATGTTCAGTTCTTTAGGATAGATCCGGTGGAGTGCTTGGACAACCCACACCATTTCAAGGTAGTCTTTACACCATCCTGCGACAGTTTGTCTTCGTCATCAGTTGCGGAGAACTTAGTCAGCATTATGACTTTGGCTATCCTTCTTGGTGTTATCTTGACCTTTGTTCCACTTACAGTTGTCTTGATTTTCCTAGCTGCAGCATCTTCCTTGGCATTGGAGAATAATTCTAGAACCACTCATTTCCATAGTAAATAGTGTTCCGACAGGATGAACTCTTGGTCAGATGTTCGGAGAAGATGAAGAACATATCGTACCTCTTCAGGATCATCTTTGAATCTATTTCTTACCAATTCCGAACCCTCGAATAGGAAATCTTGACTTTTGGGAGTTATTTCGCTAGAGAATTTGTGAGGGCTAGCGAGAATGACTTTCCGTAGATTCGGCGAATACAGGCTGGAGAGGGAAATGAACAGTGCTTTTACTTTATCCGCAAGCTTTTCTATTTATAGTTATTTTCAAGGAGAAGGAGGAAAGGAACTTACCTATTTGATGATCAATTTTAATCAATGGTTCGGGTTAATTTTAGCTACTTAGCTGCAGTCCGACTAATTGATAAACTTTGTTGAGTAAGCTAAATTTCCTCAACCTTTGACTTCTTGGTCTTAATTGATTGACCATTTCTTTAGCAATTGAATTGACTTTGACTCCTTTAGTAATTCTAAATTTTCCTAATTAGCAAGGATTAAAATGACCAGCAATGCACATTATAATATGTGTCCTAGTGGAGTGCAATTTGAACTAGCTTCAACATGCCCATGTTAATTTTGAGGATGTTGAATCTAGTTACATCTTATGGCATAGTGAACATGTGAGCCACTAACTTATTTATTGAGAAGAGTTTTTAAACAATTGTCTAACTTCTTCTCAGATTTCAATTTCAACTATCTTATCTCTAAGATGCATAAATTTAGCAATTAAGAGAACATTTAGTAGACTCATAAATAAGATGAATTCTACTTATCTTTGCCATGTAGACTTGAAGCAGATGTTGGATTCACAGTCTCTGAGCACACCAACATCCTTGCTCCTGAACTTTAGCCTTTTATGTGCATCGACTTTCCTCTGTTAGCTCCCCCTCAACAATTGCACATGTCTTTGACATCTTGAGCTTAATGGTCAGTACATCCACTATCAACTTCTTGTGAATTATTCAAAAGGTATCTTTCTTGTACCAGTTCTAGGTCCGGTACATCTCTGTGCAAGGACCACAAATGAGGATAGCCACTTGGACTATCCTGCAAAATAGAGTTTACCTTACCTTCGGAACCTAAGCAGACTTGGGCCCTAGGTCCCTGTTAGTATAAGAATGCATATATCTACTTACAGGAGTACTGTTAGGAAGACACTGCCTTACCTTTGGCACGGTGGGGTTGTGCCAACAATCTATGGCAAAGTGGCCCACTTTGCCACAGCACCAACAATCATGGATGTTGTATCTCATTTTCTGAACACACTTTGAGGTGTGCCAGTCATTTCATGTTGCCTGTTCAATGGGGAGAACTGAGGTATTCTTCTTGTTTCTTTCAGCAAGAGCTTGACCAGAAGAGTGTCTTCCAGAAGAGGAACTTGGCTTACTCTGAACTCCATTAGCAACAACCTTCATTGCAGTTGGCATGATCTTAATGGCTTCAGAGGCACCCAAGTTAGCTTTGCTGACTGAAGCACTATTGGTTTGTGTTCTTACATGAAGAGCCTTAGAATAGACCACTGTCTTATCCTTGTATGAGGGGGCTGAAGCAATAAATACAAAAGGACCAGGATTGGCCTTTGGACTTTTACATGGGAAACCTTATGTGCACTCAATCCTATGACCTCTCTTCTTCCATTGTAAGGTACTTTTGTAATCTTAAAAGGAAGATTCTCACACTTCCAGTGACCACACTTATAGTCTTGTTCATTCCTGTTGGATGGGAGAATTACCTTATAAAAGGTTGACTGAGTCCTGATAGGAGCTTGGCCTCTAGTCTGAGAATGGATAACTTTATAAATCTACTCAGACTCAAATTTTCTCTTGATAGCATCTATCTTAGAGAAATTGGCCACAATCCTCTTCTCCCTTTCACATTTCTCTTCAAGATCCTTTATAATAGAGTCCTTATATTTGATGGACTCAACGTGAATATCTACAATGATCTTCAGATGAGCTACTTCCCTCTCTTTTAGACATAGCAAAGATGAAGTCTCATCTTACTGGGAAGCAGCCAACTGTAGGGAGGCAATTTCCTCTGCTTGTTTCTTAACACGCATCTTGCTTTCTTTGAAAGCCTTCAGAAGTACACCCTGATTTTCAATCAGTTGATTGATATCATCTTCTGAAAGAGGACTCTCATCATCACTTGATGAGGATTCATTAGAATATGAGCAGGATTCATATCCTGACTCTGAGAATGAGCTAGGTGGAGAATATACCTGACTTTATCCAAGCTGATGCTAGCAGAATTCTTCTTCTAATGTAGCTATCAGTCCATAGCATATGCATTCACCTTCCTCAGTTTCATCCACCTTTGAGTCACTATCTGAATGTGATAGAGGGGCCCTGGTTTTTGCTCTTGTATCTGGATAGACTTTGTCTTCTGCAAGAGCTGTCAACAGTCCAATGTTGTTCTTATCCTTTTTGCTGATTTGAAGCTCCATTGATCTCCACACCTTATGGTTCAGTTTTGAACACCTAAGTTTAAACCTTTTTAGCTATGCTTTGAGGTCTACTCAGAATTTTAGGTCATTTTTGAGTAACCTCCCTCTGATACCATTTGAAAGTCTTTATTTCAAAGATTGCTAAATCACCTAGAGGGGGGTGAATAGGTTTCTTATTCCTTAGTGACTTATCTTTTTTTCCCTACCTTTAGGTGCCTTATTAGTTGGTTGGATTTCGCTTTAAAGATATATAACCTGCAACACAATAAACACACAAAGCACACACAAGATTTATAGTGTTTCCCCTAACAAGGGTACATCGACTTTCCCTCACACCTATCCAACTATCTTGTTCAGCTAGGCACTTCTCCAAAACTCTGCACCAAAGATCTTACACCTCATATCCCTCGGGATCTCTCAGTCTCCACCAAGACTTATAGTGTCACAACCCGAATTTTCTCCGCATTAAAGGATATATCAGAGTAAGGAGAAAACACGAGCCGTGATGCCACGTCAGTTGGGGATAACTGCAGTCGTTCAGACAAGACCTCAACTAAACACCTTTTAGAAAGATGTATAAATTATTTGACGAAAACCCAGTTTTAAGTTAAGAAATTAGCCGTATCCCTCGGCTTAGTGGATCAACTAGTCCACGAGTGAAAATATAGTTATACGTTGTGGAAATACTTTAATTATGTTGATTTAACATCCTACACTAGCATAAACATCCCCGAAGGATAATCTTGCGGCATGCAAGACTCTAGATTTATTATAAGTATAGAAATAGTCTTTACGTTAACTTAGAAAATAGTATATTAGTTTTAGAAAGATGGCATATATGAAATACTAGTAGTAATGCTTTTATAAGTTAAAATACCTAAATGCAACCTAGCATAAAACATTACTTGGAGAGCACATATAAACAATCACATAAAAGGCAACTCTGCATCTTTACAAAGTAATTAGTATTTCAAAATAAAACCACTAGTGGGCGTCAACAACCTGACACGAACCCATTGGAGAGCATGTATGTCTGTACTAACAAGAGAACAACCAAAAACTTTCTCATAGGGGTGAGGAAAACCTCTGCAACACAGCAGTCCACTAGCAACACCAACCGAGCCGCTCAACCGGCTACTACCCTGAACCTGAGGCATTCAAAAGAAGAACACGTTAGTAAGAAAATATAAGTGGCAAAGGAAAGTAATCAGGCAATAAGTACAAAGCAAGAAAAGGGTTTAACAAACCCAAGTACAATAAATGCTGAAGACCACAGCTGGCTAGCCAAATAAATATAAGTATTGTAAGAGTATGCAATAACTGAATTAATTGGATATTGCACCAAGTGTGTAACGAAGCCATGTTTTGACAATATCTGTCAGGATTAGTATAAAAATCCTAAACTTATTTAAGAAGCAAACTGAGCAAAAAATAGCTCGAAAAAACGTGGTTCATTAACACTTGGTAAAAATCAACCGGGCCGGAGTCGGTGACCAATTGTCCCATACCAGGCCCCTAGACCCAAATGTCTCAAAAATAAGGCCCTACGGTGGTTACCATTTATCCAAACCCAAACCAACAGTCCTCGAAAACAGAGACCAAACATCCTCCAAGTGTAATGATCCACAAACCGACATCCAGTTGGCGGTCCTTTATCCACTGTCAACCTTCATAGCCGAAGAAACATCAGATCCTAAGCAAATCCCAAGTCTAAACCCCAAGAAAAACTTAAACCAATCCTTAAACCGCTCTAAGATTCATACATGACGAATTGGGCCAAAAACAACAAAAATATTTCTAAGTCTGGCCAAATTCGGTGAAAATCACCAAGTCCAGCGAAAATTCGGCGGGTATGCTTGACACAAACGACGATACTCGTTGAATCGGCGAAAAAGACTTAGCGACGAAAATCTACCCGACGATACTCGACTAATCGGCATGATTCGTCGAGTATACTCAACGAATTTAAGACGGTATCCGACGAATTTCCTATAATACTCGGCGAATCTCCTATAGTATGACTGCAATACTCGACGAAGTGGACTGGCGATACTCATGGAATCTACCTTGAGCAAACTTACGATATCTGGCAACTACAAGATGATACATGCCAAAATTGACTTATCCTAATTCGGCGATACTCTCCAAATTTCTACCCGATACCCACCTAATTTCTACCCGATACCCGCTGAATTCTACTTAGGCTACATACCGTTACTCGATGAATGTTCCTTACCTAAACCCGATTAATTTCAGGTTCTCTACACCTATACTCGTCGAATTCTCTCGCAATATACACACTTCACCCGAATTTCCTAGTTTCTATGGTTTCGCCCCAAATCAAGCCCTAATCTAGGGGGATCTTTTCATGCTTCCTACATTACTCATATTCTCTAAGGGAGGAGGATAAGAGAAGGAAGATCAAGTAGGAAACAAACATGCAAGGGGGAAAGATCCACTTGCCTTGAACATTTGAAGAAACGTCGTCTGCTCGCAGCGCAACAAGGATCGGGCGTAAAATGCCCTAAGCAACATTTCATGAAATGTTTTGAGGAGAAAGGAGGTCAAAACCTCAAACCCTAATTCACAGAAATCGGGGAATCAATAAGATATTACCACGATCGAGAAGCCCTCGTAGAGAGCCTTCTGAATCTCCTATCAATAGACGAAACCGACCACCCGAACTACCGAAATCTCCTACTGAAAGCTTCGTCCACCGAACGTCCTGTTTCGTGAAGACTAGCGTCGTCGGGTTAGGGAATATGAACAGTAGGGTTTCTTTTATGCGGATATACAAATATACATAAAAATATTATATTAATAATTAATTAATTCATAATACATTATTACATTACAATTTATATTAATAATTCCCAAAACAATCTGAAATCCAAAACAACTCGAAATTAAACGAAATTCGCACTGTAACTAAATACCGACGCTACGAATTCAACGACGAAGTCGAAATTCAAATCCTACAAACCAAACTCAGGCAAACACCTCCCGAATTCAAAATACAAGCATTCCCAAAAAAGCTCCACCGAGTCACCAAAACAGACCCACCTCGCAAGGGAATCGTGTAAACAGGCTAAACTCAGCCACACTGAAAACTCAAAGAGCAAAAACCATGCTCTGACCATGCCACATGCCGAATATGCGTCGACGTAAAGCCCCAACGTCATAAATATGCCAAACAAAGAATTAAACCAAACATCAAAAATTTGGGGGCGTTACAGCCACTCCCCCTAAATGAAAGTTTTGTCCCAAAACTTAACATAAATATGATCAAATCCCGTACAGAATAAAAGCAATTATAGGCTAACAAATAAAACACTTACCAAAACATCAGGAGAATAGATGAGGATAAGCCTCCCTCATAGCTGACTCCAACTCCCAAGTCAAGCTTTCCACTTCTTGGTTCCACCACAAAACTTTAACCATCTGCATTGTCTTCCTTCGCAATACCCGATCTTGGTTATCCAAAACACAAACAGACACTTCGACATATGAAAGGTTGGGCTCCAACTGGGGAACCAAATTAATAACTTGTTTGTCGCTTAGCATACAATTCCGCAATTAGCTCACGTGAAAAACATTGTGCACTACCGAAAAATTTGCAAGCAAATCCAGCCTATAAGCTGACACACCAATCCGCTCTACAACTTTAAAAGGTCCCACATAGCCCGGGTCCAACTTATGGTTCTTACCAAACCTTTTAACACCAGACATCGGGGAAACCTTAAGAAACACCATATTCCCTACACCAAACTCCAAATCGGTCCTATGTCATTTTGCATTCTTCTGATATCGCTCTTAAGCTATCGGAAGGTTCTCTCGTATATGTCTTACAGAAACAACCATCTCTTCTAGCACTTCTGGACCCAACACCTGTCTCTCACCAACCTCGGCCCAAAACAAGGGAGTTCTATAACGCCTCCAATACAAAGCCTCGATCGGGGCAATCTGAAAACTTTCTTGATAACTCCTATTGTATGCAACTACATCAGTCTCAAACGCTCATCCCATGCTCCTTTGTGGTCCGAAATATAACACCTGATCATATCTTCCATGATCTGATTTACTCTCTCTGTTTGAACATTAGTCTGCGGATGATAAGCGGTGAAATACCTCAAATCGTTACCCACCCCTTCCTATAAACTCTTCCAAAAGCGAGACGTAAACCTGGAGTCTCGATCTGATATAATACTAACAGGCACTCAGTGCAGCCTGATAACCTCTTCTAAGTATAACTCAGCTATCTTCTTCATGGGGTAATCAATCTTAAAAGGCACGAAGTGAGCACACTTTGACAATCTATCCACTATAACCCAAACAGAATCATGCCCCCGGGGAGATCTCTAAAAAACAGTAATAAAGTCCATGGAAGTACTTTCCCACTTCCAGCTTGGAATCTCTAAGGGCGTTAACTTACCATCAGGCCTTCCATGTTCAGCCTTAACTCGCCTGCATGTGAAACATTCTGACACAAATCTAGCTATATCACTCTTCATTCCATACCACCAGGCAATCTGCTTCATGTCTCGATACATCTTAGTAAAACTAGGGTGGTATGCAACACTGGAACCATGAGGCGCACTGTACAACTTAATTCGAATATTCTCAATATTGGGGATACAAAATCTACCGCTGTACTTCAAGGTACCCGTGTCATTGATTGAAAAGTCTGGTAATTTCCCTTTCGCAGTTCTATTATAAAGGTGCAACAAGTCAGGATCTTCCTTTTGATGTAATTGAATGTCTTTGATTTTAAGGATAGCTAAATCACCTAGAGGGGGGTGAATAGGTTTCTTAATCCTTAGTGACTATCTTTTATTTTCTTTTAGTTGGATGCTTTATTGGTTGATTATATTCTTCTTTCAAGACATTCATCCTGCAATAAACCAACACAGAGAAAAAACACAAAGCACATAGGATTTATAGTGGTTCGCCTAATAAGGGTACATCCACTTTCCCTCCCATATATCCAAATATTTTGCTGGAGTAGGAACTTCTCCAAAACTACTGCTCCAAAGAGCATACACCTCAGATCCCTCAGGATCTCTCATTCTCCTCCAAGACTTACAGCTCAGTCATAAAGGGCCTATAACTAGTCGTCAGCAGACCACCTACCTCAGGCCAATGGCCCTATACTCAGGCAGGGAGGACAACCCTGCCTCAGATCCAAAGGATCATACCTCATAGAGTCATACTCTCCTACAGATTAGTGATCAATTCACCAGCTACCTCAGACGTAAATCCAAGTCCTATAGCTCAGATTCTCAACAGAATCCTACCTCAGTGCAAACTTGCTCCTACCACTCAGATCCAAAAGGATCCTAGAGGATGGAAGTGAGTTGGTGAGGTTCTTGATTGGGCACAAAAGAAATTTCTATGTGCCAATCTACCATGTCTGGGATAGACTCAGCCAAACTTTGACTCCAGAAATATTTTTCCTGAGTCTTACTTTACTTGAACTAAGATACACTCAGTCCTAGCTTCTTCTTCACAAAACCAGGGATTTTTTCTGCTGGATCTGTGAAGTAACTACAACAAAGTTTGTTGCTACCTGAGCTGAAGAATTCTCAGCTTAACTTCTTCACAGCAATAAGGATAACATCTTGTGTTGGAACTAACTTGCAGAAAGAGTTCTGCTTCTTCTTTATTTCCTGGGCTGAGGAAGTTCAGCCCTAACTTCTTCTCCACATACTCCAATAGATGTTCTTCGGTGTTATGTCTCTGGATCTGTGTAGAATCTACGGGTGTAGATGGAAAATGCCACCTACTAGCTTACTTCTGATTTTCTCTGATCTTGTTGTAGTCGTGTATGAAGACCAACTGCTAACTTTTTGAGCCTTTAGACCTCCAGTCTTTTTGCTCTCTGTTCTTCTCTTCACAGCAACAATGGTGAAGAAGAAGAACTTTCTCTACCTCCCCACTCCAAGAGTTTACACCTCTGTAAAGGCTTTTCCTTTTATCATTTATGTCCCAACAGCTCTTTGAGTAGTGGGCCCCGCATATTTAATGACAGTTGCATCCTTACTTTAACGCCTAACTATTGTATAGTAGGTCTGCGGCGCCTTTTGTCATGTACAGTAGCTTTGCTGCTAACAATTTGAATAACGTTGAATTTTTTGACTTGTTGACATCAGCACCTAAAGACTTAGGCAAAAATCAAGCATCAGTAGAATAGACGTTGAGTGAATGAGCTTCACTCAACTCCAAAGTGCTTAGATGTTTCTGTCTAACAAGGCGTTAGCAGCGTTGAGTGAGCAAGACTCACTCAACATTTTTTTCCTTAACTATTTCTGTAGCCTTTTCTGCATACCTGGTGTTAAGATCTTGAGTGAGCACACCTTACTCAATACCTTGTGCCTTAGCCATGCTTTCTGTTATTTAGGCATTGAGAGTGTTGAGTTGTAACACCCCCTATCCGTCGCATAGCATATAGCAGTAGGTCCGGCCGGGGCCCGACGCCATATACTCTAGACAGACCGGGTGGTTACTCAATGGAAACCATCCAACCAATCATAACGTTCTACACAGAGCATTCTAGCGGAAGCAGTTTAAGTTGCAATAAAGAACCCAGCACAAAGAGCACGAATGTCCACCAATAAACCAAATAGGAATGTCGTACATACACGAGTACAAGCCTTAAGGCCTTACAAAATGGTTTACTTCAATATTACATGTTTTACAAACCACGGCACGCAGGCCGGTCATACATGAGTAAAAGCAGTAAACACTCCAATTAGGCCTTCGAGGGCCGGCTTCGCAATTTGGGCTTTAGCCCGCTATTGACCGCTTGGTCCAGCAACACCTGCAAGCAACAAAACAACCGCACGATGGCAAACAAAGCAACGGTCAGCAATGCTGACCAAATTATAACGATCCCGCCCCCAACTCGGGGCGCCGATGCTCCTTCCCTGCATTTTAATAGCATAACCAAGCAGTATAAAAATACATTGCATCACGGGCGTTGGAATGCATGGCCACACGCCCCGTGCTCTCAGGGCACATTCTCGGTGATCGCAGTCTAAGCCGCTGACTCACCACCATCTCCAGGACGACAATATCTCGTGAGCAATTTGGTCTTTTAGGCAGATGTTATGGCACTTTAATGTCATCAACAGCCTATGTCATGACACTTTAATATCATCGACAGCAAGACTCGACCTCTATGCCCTCGGCATAAAACAGGAACGGTTCCACTCAACCCGTTGCTCACTTGCCACGCCACTTTAATATCATCGGCACGAGTTAAGTTTCCCCGAAGCCCGTGAATCGAACGTACAATATTACATAAACCAGTTATGTACAAGTTGGCTCCTAGGCCCACAAGTTGGCAAGATCACGTATCCGCCCAGTTTTCCGGGTGCACCTTTCGGTTAATCCCCAAGGCTCCCTGTTGCAATCTACCACGTAGAAAGCCCGAAAAACAACCAATCGCGCGGAGTCTTATCCGGCATTTATGCATTGCAACATCACCGATCCAGACCAACATGTTCAGGTAGGCTTCACACATCATGCCTATGTCCGTTCTCGAATACGGACTCTAAACAACGGGGACTTTACATATCTACCCGAAGGAACGCCTCCAACTCACCGCAAACTCGCGAGTGCGGGCTTCCTATGCAAAGAAGGAGAGCTTCACATGCTCAAGAAGATAATCGTTACCCTAGCGTTCCTCTTTGGCGCCATGGAAATGTAAGCGGATGAAAAGCACCGCACTCTCTTCGCCTCCGTGGATCCGAAGTCGGCTCGCGATTTGGAGCTTCGAAGCTCCTCCAATGGCCGGATCTAGCTTCTTCTTCCTCCTTTGCTCTCACCTCTCTATTATCTTAGAAATAGAACCACTCAAGTAAGAATGATGGTTTCAAAGGTCCAATCCCGTGTATATTCCATCAAGAATAACCCCCAGCCATTGGATCCCAAATAAAAGAAACGAACGGCCTTGATTCGGGCCTGAAAAGTAATACCTGGGCCGAACACGGCCTGAAACACGCCCGTGTCCAGGGCCGTGTCCCCCATTTGCCGTCAAAATCGACGCGCCTGGAACAACACACGGGCATCGAACACGCCTGTGTTCGACCTGACACGCCCGTGTTCCAACTGACACGGCCGTGTGGTCGGCCGTGTGCCTCCATCGACACAGCCCAAAAATAACCCGAGACTCACACGTGTTCTTGGACACGCCCGTGTCCTAACCCGTATCCATTCGAACACGCCAGGGATCCAGGCCGTGTTCACGGTCTCGACACTTCGTCAAGTGAAGTTTATCGACCACACGACACGGCCATTGACACCCCCGTGTCCTAGGCCGTGTGCCTTGTCTCGACACTTTGTCGAGCGAAAATATCAACACCCCGGGCCAGTTGTCGACACGGGCTCGACACGCCCTGAGACACGCCCGTGTCTCAGGCCGTGTGCCCCGTCTCGACACTTCGTCGAGCGCAAAATGTCGACTTTGCGGCCAAGTCGTCGACTCCAGCCTGACACGCCCTGGGACACGCCCATGTCCCAGGTCGTGTGCCTCCTGCCAGATTTCAACTCTGGCCCAAAACGTCTCCCGTTGATCTTTTGAGTTTCGGGGCGTTACAACTCTCCCCCTCTTAAAAGAATTTCGTCCATGAAATTTTATAAATGAAAGACAAGTACCAAAATTAAATTGTACCTGAGCGGAACAACTCCGGATACTCGTCAAGCATAGTCTGCTCTCGTTCCCAAGAGAGCTCCTCTCAACCGCAATTGTCCCATCGGACCTTGACCATCCTGATCTCTTTATTGCGTAGCCGCTTGACCTCCGAGTCCTTAATCCGCACGGGTTTGACCTTTGTCGTCAACCAACTATCCACCGGCACTTGATCAACCTCGATCACTTGCGAAGTCTCTTGCACCGCCTTCCTTAGCACCAAAATATGGAATACATCATGCAAATCACTTAGCTCCACTGAGAGCTTCAACTGATAGGCTGCTTCACCAACACGCTCCAAAACCTCAAACGGCCCAAGGTACCTCGGGCTTAGCTTTTTCAATCGCCGCACCCGCGAGACACCCTTGAACTGCTTGATCTTTAAGTACACATAGTCGCCCACAGCGAACTCCATGTGCCTGTGCTTGGCCTTATAGTACTTCGTCTGCCGGTCCTAAGCGATAAGAAACCTCTCCCGAATGGTACGAACCAAAGACGTAGCATCTTCCACCTCTTGGCGCTTGTACAACTTTGACTCACCCGTTTCTAACCAAGACAACGGCGTACGACATTTTCTACCATATAGGGCCTCGAAGGGCGCCATTTGAACACTCGCTTGGTAGATATTGTTTTACACAAACTCCACCAAATAAAGATGGTCTTCCCATTGCTTTCCAAAGTCCAAGACACACATACGGAGCATGTAACAGTCCAAATTTCTGAAATAGGAATTTTTGGGTGACACGGCCTGGGACACGGGCGTGTCCCAGGGTGTGTCAGCGGACACGGCCTGCGACACGGGCGTGTCGCAGGGCGTGTCGAGGTTGTGTCGACGATCGGCCTTTATGTCGATGATTTTTCGCTCGACGATGTGTCGAGAGGAGGAACACGGCCTAGGACACGGGCGTGTCCAAGGCCGTGTCGTGTGCTCGACGACTTTTGCTCGACGATCGTCGAGTGTCGAGACGTGAGTGTCGAGTGTCGAGTGTCGAGAGGTTGAACACGGCCTGTGACACGGGCGTGTCACAGGGCGTGTCAAATCGGGTCGACGAACTCAGCCCGCAGAAGGATTTCAACAGGGCGTGTCTTTGTGCCGTGTCAGGGCACACGGCCTGGGACACGGGCGTGTCACAGGCCGTGTGATGTCTCGGGATGTTTTGGGATTTTTTTCGCCCAGGCACACGGCCACAGACACGGGCGTGTCTAAAGGCGTGTTGGTGACACGGCCCATGACACGGGCGTGTTCCATGGGCATGCCACTGGTTTGGATAGGTCGGTTGACCACCGCTTGAGGCACACGGCCTGGGACACGGCCGTGTCACAGGCCATGTCAGGTCAAATTTAGCTTTTCTGGCAGTTTTGTGACCATCCATTCCTTCAGCCTGGATCCAAGGGCTGAAGCTTCTTTCCTCTTTTTCCTAAAGGCCGAAACTGAGAACTTATTCTCATTTTTCCTTAGCCTTTATCTTTCTTCAAGTTGGAGAGAAAGAGAGAGAGGAAGAAGGAGGAAGAAGGGGAAGGGCTGCTGCTGGTGGTGCTGTAGGTTACCGAGGAGAAATCCGAAGCAGGCGTTGCGGAGGAAACGCTCTTGCGATTCTTGCAAGCTAGCTTTGAGTCCATGGCACCGAAGCGGTCGTCAAGGGTAACGACTTTTCTTCCTAGCCATGTGAAGGCTTCTTTTTGGCATATCTTGTGATGTCCCACACCAAGAGGTGGCTGATTTTGGGAATCTTTGGGTGGATGCTTGAAATCCCCTTTGTTAGCATATAGATCCGGAAATGGAGTACGGAATAGGCATGCTGTGTGAAGCCCATCTGGACAGGTTGGTCTGGATTGGTGATGTTGCATACGAACCGGAGAAGACTCCGTGATAACGTGTAGTGTAAGGAGTCTACGGGTTATGCCTGCGAAAAGGAGTAGCAGGAAGTACTGGAGTGGTAGCCCAGGAAAAATAGCCATGTGATGTTTTTGGGTCCAACCTGTGAATGAGGCACAGAAAGTACTGGTGTGACCAGGAAAGACTCTTTGTGATGCTTGATGTCGTAGGGTGTCCACCTGTGAAGCGAGTAACAGGAAATACTGGCATGATAGCCAGGAAAGACCCCTGACATTTGTGCTTGTGCGGTGTCCACCTGTGGAGAGAGTCACAGGAAGTACTGGGAGGCCCAGGAAAGACCCGCTGTTGTGCTAAGGAAATGGGTATCGCGAAATACCCAGGCTTGAATGCCAAGAACAGGATTAGTGAGACCGACCCGCGCCTTTGATATAGCCATGAGTATGTTGTACTCGGAGAAGGCAAGGCGATTCGAGCAATGGGGGGTGGAGGATCCGACCTGCACTGTGTCCGTCCGACGTGAGACCAAAAGGTGCGGTCTGTTGGAGCGCATAGCAAGAGTCTTCGGCCTGCGCGCCATGACACAATGGGGGGCTACGGGCCATCCCGGTGTAGGAAGACAAACTCCGGCTGCACGCCATGGAGTAAATGCTCAAGAGATTTACCGTTGGGTTGTGACCCTGATACGGTGGTGGGCAAGAGTTTTGCCAGAACACCAAGAATGTGCCCTGAGTGCACAGACCGTTGGGCCGGATGGCGAACGGTTGTGATGGCTTGTGTGCGTGAAAGCACATGTTGATGATATATTGCCATACTTGTGATTTGATATGCCTGCAGGGAAGAATACCGCTGCCCCGAGAGAAGGGATAGGGTCGTTATAATTTGGTCAGCTGAACGCTGACCTTTGCTTTTGTTTGCCACCGTTGGGTGGATTGTCCCTATACAGGTGCTGGAGAGCCGAGCGGGACGCATAGAGGTTGATATTCCTGCTGGTGTTGCTGCTACTGCTGTTAGCCCTCGAAGGCTATGTTTTATGTTGTGTATTTTCTTTGATTGTGGCCGGCCTGCGCGCCAATTTGTTTAGGCCACTGTTTGATAGCCATGTAAGGCCATAAGGCCAACTCTTTTCACTTGTTGTACGACATTCCTATATGGTATAAAATGTGGAGTTTTATGTTTGGACATTCATGAGGATTTCCAGTTGTAGTATAGGCTTCCGCTAGAATGATTTGTGATAGGTGCGATGCGCTACTCTGGTATCATCATGTACCTTCACCGCCTGTTTTGTGATATATATTGTTGGGCCCCGACCGGACCTTCTAGAATATACCATATGAACGGATGGGGTTGTTACATTTTGGTATCGGTTGTCTTGGTCTTTCCCTCTCGAAGTCGTGGCCGACTTCTTTTGTGGGGTGGCGAGCACGTGTTTGTGCAAACCAAAGTCTACGCATGAACTCCTGAATGTCCATGATAGGAATGCAAACTTGATGTGTTTGAAGAACCTGTGTGTTCCTATTTTGTGTTGTTTGCTTGGGTACGACCACTAATGTGTGTGTCTTGTCCACCTTTAGGTGACACGAAGTGGAGCTGGGCCGTCTGAGTCCCAGCATTCTGATGAAAGTACGACACCTGCCGCGGTGCCTACACCTCCATCGTCTACGGAACATGTGCGTTTAGTTGCGGAGGCTTTATTTACCATGATCCAAGGCCAGCCCCTTAGGCAGGAGCAAGCGGATGTGAGGCCAGAACAGGTGGCGGCAAGGCCTGAACCTGTCGTGGATATGGCTCCTCGAGCGGCTGAGAAGCAGCTAACGCGGTTTATGAGTTTCCATCCGCCTACGTTCTCAGGAGCGGGAACTCCGACGCAGGCTGAGGATTGGCTATCGCGCGTCAAGCGAGTGATGACGGCGATAGGAACGGCAGAGCATCAGAAAGTGACTTTAGTTACCTTTTTGCTCGAAGGAGAAGCTCGGTTATGGTGGGATGATGTTTAGATTATATTAGCCAGCATGACACGTGTGTGTGGGACCGCATGTTTGGGCTTTCCCCATCGCGTTCCTGGTCTGGGTGTTGACCCCGGTGGGCCCCCTTGTATGGCGGAATATCCCCGCGGTCATGTGGTTGGGGTTAATCCCACACCGCCTGCAGACTTCTCCCCTTTGTGTTCATGTACCCCGCCACCCTTCATCTCAACACCTGGGTTTTGAGATGAACTAATGGGTTGGCGGGTTCTAACTGTAACGTCCGAGGAGGTCGCTCTAGGCCCCTAGTGTGTGTGTTTTGAGTCAGGAGGGTTGACTTGAGTCCTGAGAGTGCAGGGAATTGGACTGCACTTGTGGAGAAGTGGAGAATCAGTGTAAAAAGGAAGTGACACGGGTAGGGACACGGCCGTGTGTGCCTACCCGTGTGCGTCGAGTTGAGCTCGACGACCCGTGTCGAGATCGTCGAGCTGTGTCGACACCTAGGGACACGGGTAGGGACACGGCGTGTGCCTACCCGTGTGCGTCGAGTTGAGCTCGACGACCCGTGTCGAGATCGTCGAGCTGTGTCGACACCTAGGGACACGGGTAGGGACACGGCCGTGTGCCTACCCGTGTGCGTCGAGTTGAGCTCGACGCCCGTGGTCGAGATCGTCGAGCTGTGTCGACACCAAGGGACACGGGTAGTGACACGGCCGTGTCCCTACCCGTGTGCGTCGAGTTGAGCTCGACGAGAAGTGTCGAGATGCAACCCGAGAAGTACACGGCCAATGACACGGCCAGGCACACGGCCGTGTCATGTGAACACGGGTTGGGACATAACGGGCGTGTCCCTACCCGTGTCAAGCATTGAATCGACATGGAAACCGCCACGGCCGTTTCGCGGAAGCGGGACACGGGTACGGACACGGCCGTGTCCCTACCCGTGTCATATTTTATTTATATAAGGGACAGAAAACCCTAGCCGTTTTCATGCTCTTTTCATCTCCTATTTCCAGTGAGAACTGCTGTGAGAGGGAAAACTGCAGGAGCAAGTCCTACCGAAGGAGATCCGCCATCGCCGTGAAAGAGAAGATGCCGCCGAGGAGAACTACGCGATCCATGGCGAGAAATGGTGGTACCGCTGGAGCCAACGTGAGTTTCCTACCCTCTCCCTTGGTGCTAGATCTATAGTTATGCCTTAGGAGAGACATCGACTCAAGAGAGTCTTGATGGAGAGGAGAAGATCTCTAGGTTAGGCCATGTTAGAACTTGTGTTCTAGACTTTAGATCTCTTCAACCCTTCCCCTTATCTTCAATATGACGATGGGTGGATGGTCTCGTGAGGAGTTTATGGCCTTTGAGGTTGAATAAGGGAGGAGAATATTTCTGGAAAATTTAGAAACGATCGCTTGAGGAGGAAGACGAACCTATGCCGTTCATTTTCCTTTAAGATGCGCGCAGAATCTGTATTCTGCGCGCAGCGATCTTCTAGGCCATTTTCCCTATGGATAAGGCCAGATCTGGGCTTTCGGCTAAACACGAAAGTTGAAGCCCTTGGAAATACCTTTCCAACGAGTGGTTGCACGACTTCAGGTGATGAATGTAGCCACAGGAAAGTCTAAACGAAAATGGGGTCTTACAAATCCTGCATGCAGAAACTGTGTTCTGTACGCAGCGGACTTCAAGTCCGATTTCAAGTAGGATAATGTCAAATCTGGGTTGAGCTCTGAATATGAAAGATGTAGTCCATGGAAATACCTTTCCATCGAGGGGTTACAACGACTTCACCGGATTCCTGTAGCCTCGGGAATCTCCGGTCGAAGTTGCTGACCAGATTCAACCTGCGCCTAAATTCTGGGCTTAATGGAAAAATGGATTTTGTTTCGGTGAAATTATTAATGCAAGATACTTGCCTTGGATGAACCCTTATGATTAATCATTTGTTGTGTGATTGAAGTATCTTATTAATCATATTTCATATTACCAAATTGTGAAACAAACTTGTTTAAAAGAATTGAACTGGTAGGAATTGAAAGATTGAATATGGTACACTTCATGTTTAAGTTATGATATTACTAAAAAGGATGATGTGATAGATCTTATATGCGCATTACGTTACTTTACATTGTCATCATTTGGGAAGTCATATAGATGAATAGACCATGGCCATGGATATGTTTGACTAATGAAATGAGTCTAGTGGACCAATACTTAGAGCGTTGTCTCCCTACGGGTAGTATTGTGTAAGTTCGTAAGTGCGGTGTTGACCGCCACTTGTTTTGGTTGTGTTGAGATAGGGTGCGGATGGATGGTTGGGCTGTGCCCTCGTGTTTACTTCCGAGGCCCCTTCCATGTTGTGTTGATATGGTGTTTGCATGTGGTGTGAGTCGACACGCGGTGTCGTAATCCCGGGTTAAGGATAGTGTGGCAGGTCTACGGGCTCCCAGTCGTCACACCGACGGGAGTTGACAGTTAGACTTGGTCGGTTTGGGCTGTGTCCTCGGTGTTCACGTCCCGAGGCCCTCCGGCCATGTGAACGGTTGGGCTGTGTCCTCGTGCTTTCTTCCGAGGCCCCTTCCGGGTCACGCAAGGCCAGTTCGGGCTGTGTTCTTGGTGCACATCTACCCAAGACCCCGCTGGGCCATAGTACGCATGGGCTCCGCTGTTGTGTTCTTAGCGTTGAGGCGTACGGAGGCCTAGGTGAAGTAGTGTGATACCCGCCTAGTAGTAGAAGTGCCCGTTCTACTGTCACCGCCTGGCCACGGCGGCTGATGCCTGAGAGGTTAGCTACCTGCTCGAAAAGTGGGAACTACAGTCTGTGTCGACATAGCAAGTGCATGTGTGAGTCATTGCATAGCATTCATAGCATTTCATATCATTGCACAACAAGATCCTCATCGTATAAGTTTGTATGGGCACTCTTATACGATGAGTTACTTTATGTAACCCGATCCTTAACTTATAAGTTTGTATGGGCATTCTTATAAGTTAAGTTACTTTCCTGCTGAAGCTTTCTTACACTTGTTATTATACCTTGATGGCTCTTGTAGAATTGTTATTTTACATATTGATAGCTTTTGTAGAACTGCTAGTTATACATTGATACTCATGTACCTTGTCACCTGATTGTACTTTTATACTTACTGTTATATATATACTGTGCCCTTGTTTCTCTTTCTCCGCCCGGTGCCGAGGAGTCGCCGGGGGAGCGGATGTGAAACCACTTAGTCGTTTCGACTAACGGTTGCTACGTCTTCCTTTTTAGGAGGTCACGCCGCAGGTAGAGCAGCCGCAGACTACGCAGCAGGACAGCCAGGCCAGGACGACAGGGCCTGATGTGACGGTGCCGTCGATACCGTCTGTTACTCCGATGTTAGTGTTTTGCTTACTCTGATGTAGCCCGTTTGGGCAATGATTAGCTGTACTCTGATATTTTGTAGAAGCATGTTTTAGCTTCTCTTTATTGATGTTTTGGACTTTATATACTTAGTGTGGATTTGACTTCTCTTGCTTATTTATTTGGTTGGGTTGGCATGAATTATTGATATTGTTGTAGCCGGCGGAATAGGCGTCTTGTGGTACAGGTTAGCCCGTGTGCTAATGCTACCGCAAGGCGGCTGTTCCGGGCATAAGACTCCCTCTTCGTGCCGTGTTTTGGGATCCGGGAGGGGGGAGGGTCTTACAAATGGTATCAATTTGCCACGATCCTCAACTAAGAAGTCATTCAACAATGGTGCCACCCCCGTTTGGTTAGTCAGTTTGGGGACAAACTGACTTAGCGGAAGCAGTGGTGTGCCCATATGTAATTCACATTAAGTTTGTCCAACTTTGACCTTAAGTTTAGCCAACCTGACCACAAATTTGTCGTGTATGTGTAGGTTCCACTGCATGTTGAGCCGATGGGGGGTACTCCTACCCCTCCCATACCCACTCAGTTCCAACAGTCTGAGTTGGGGCAAACGCTTACCGCCATTCTTGATGCTTTTAAGGCTCAGCAGGCTCCGGTGCAACAACAGGCCCCGAGCTCCAACTGGCTGAGCACCTTCCGGGCTCTCTCCCCTCCGTCTACCTTGGGACGGAGTCAGCCGTACGTACAGAGGAATGGCTAGACACGATAGAAGAGTTGCTGGCTGGTATCCGTTGCCCGCCAACATGGCAGTGACATTGGCAGTGTCCGTCTTGGACTTACATGCGAAGAGGTGGTGGAAGTCCCTCATGGGCTCTACCTTCCAAGGCCGGATCTACACGGAGATAAGTTGGAATGAATTCTCGGGTGTTTTCTTGGAGCACTTTATCCCTACTTCGGCCCGAGATGAGCTTGAGCAGAGGTTCCTTCTACTAAAGCAGGGATCAAAGTCGGTTACAGAATACCAGCGGGAATTCCAGCATCTCGCAAGGTTTGCAGATTCTTATGAGTTGGATGACAGAGGTTATGCCAAGCGCTTCTATAAAGGGCTGCGAGATCCCCTAAGGCAGTCCCTTTTGTTTATAGCGGATGGTAGCTTGGCGGAGATCATTGATATGGCGAAAAGATTGGAGGCAGACCACATGGGATGTAGCAAGAGGCCTGCGGAGGACGTGATGGAAGCCGGCCCAAGTAATAGAAGGAGACGGGACTTCAGAGGAGGAAGAGGTTATCAAAGAGGTGGAGGGCGTGTCCACCGAAACTATAGGGTGGAGCATCCAGTTCCGCAGCCGCCTGCGTTGCCTCCACCCCCACAGCCTCAGCGATTCCAACAACCGGAAGGGCGGCGTGGTCTGGTGTGCTTCGAATGCAACCAACCGGGCCACATCCGGCGTTTTTGCCCGCAACTATATGGGAACGCCCCTCCTGCTCTCCCTCCTGCTCTCCCTCCTGCTCTCCCTCCAGCAGCTCCACGAGGGCGAGGATATATGCGCGGTCGAGGACGAGGACCGCCAAGAGGAAACCCCGGACCAGCCCTGGATCAGGTGTACGCGCTTGACATGGCGCAGGAACGGAACCCACAAGATGTGATTGCAGGTATGATTTAATTTATTTACATATTTGCATGGTCTAACTTGAATTGATTAGAACTTACTAGCCACTAGCAATAAGTTTTGGTTGTTGGTACTTAGGCACCGTGATTATTGGCGGGAAGACAGCCTATGCGCTGTTCGATACCGGTGCCTCACACTCCTTTGTGTCCGAGGATTTCATAAAAGACATGGGGGATGTACAGTACTTCACTGGCATAGCCCGACGTGTACGCCTTCCGGACGGCTCGGAGATGATCGCAACCGCCAAGTGCGAGTTGGAGTTATTTATTGATGGGAAGGCCTTTGATACGCCGGCCACGGTTCTGAGGATGCCGGAGTTTGACATCATTTTGGGCATGGCATGGCTGGACTGGCACTTCGCGAGGATCGACTGCGCGGAGAAGCGGATCTATTTGAGGCATGGAGACTCTGACGTCATCTTCCAAGGTATTGGCTTCGCGCCACGTATGATATTATCTTCTATTCAGGCTGTAAAGGCTCATATGAAGGGGGATGAGGTCTTCATGATCTGGTTCGAGTTGAAGGAAGCAGTGTTGGAATTAAAGGATGTACGGGTAGTGCGGGATTTTCCTGAGGTATTTCCTGAGAAGCTACCAGGATTACCTCCGCATAGAGAGGTTGACTTCCAGATCAATCTAGTACCAGGTGCCAAGCCTGTATCCAAGGCTCCGTACAGAATGGCTCCGAAAGAACTCGCGGAGTTTAGAGTTCAATTGCAGGAACTGGTGGATTCAGGGTTCGTTCGCCCCAGTTCATCACCATGGGGAGCCCTGTGCTGTTCGTGAAGAAGAAGGATGGAACACTGCGATTGTGCATAGATTATCGGGAACTCAATCGGTTGACGGTGCGGAACACTTATCCACTACCGCGGATCGATGAGTTGTTCGATCAACTAGTGGGAGCACATTGGTTTTCTAAATTGGATTTGCGCTCCGGATACTATCAGTTGAGGATACATGAGAAGGGGACATTCAGAAAACAGCCTTCAGTTCGAGATATGGTTTGTATGAGTTCACAGTAATGCCGTTTGGGCTCACAAATGCCCCTTCGGCCTTCATGAGCTTGATGAACAAGGTGTTTGAACCGTATTTGGACATCTTCGTCATTGTTTTCATCGACGACATCTTGGTCTACTCAAAGACGGAGGAGGAGCATGTCGAGCACCTGACCTTGGTTTTGAAGAAATTGAAGGAGCATGCCTTGTATGCCAAGTTTAGCAAGTGTGAATTCTGGCTTAAGGAGGTAGCCTTCTTGGGGCATGTGATCAGTGGAGCAGGATTAGCGTGGATCCAGCGAAGGTGCGAGCCGTGAAGGAGTGGTCGCCCTTGAAGTCGGCGGCTGATGTACGAAGCTTTCTTGGACTTGCTGGGTACTACCGCAAGTTCGTGAAAGGATTTCCAAGATTGCCCTTCCTCTTACCTCCTTGACGAAGAAGGGAGTGCCATTTGAGTGGACACCTCAATGTGAAGAGGCATTTCAAGAGCTGAAGGATAGGCTTACCTCCGCCCCCATCCTTGCACTTCCGTCGGGGAAGGAAGGATTTCAAGTTTACACGGACGCTTCATATCAAGGGATGGGAGCGGTATTGATGCAGCATGGGCACGTGATCGCATATGCTTCAAGGCAGTTAAAGAAACATGAAATTAATTACCCGGTTCATGATTTGGAGTTGGGAGCAGTGGTGTTCGCTTTGAAAGTCTGGAGGCATTATTTATATGGCGTGCACTGCGAGATCTTTTCCGATCACAAAAACTTGAAGTATGTTCACACTCAGAAGGAGTTGAACCTGAGGCAACGGCGGTGGTTGGAATTTCTATGCGACTACGAGTTCACCATGAACTACCACCCCGGGAAAGCGAACTCGGTAGCCGATGCCTTAAGTAGAAAAGTGCCAGGCTCTAGCCCAGAGTCTCGGCTGATGAGCATGGAGTTGGCTCGGATGATCGAGGAGATGGAAATTACTCTAGTATTCAAGGATCCTTCGGCAGAGTATGCGGAGTATTTGGCCAACATGAGCATAGTTTGTGATATCCGAGACCGGATTCGGGTGGAAGCAAGGAATGGATGCGGCCTTGGCCCCGGCAATCAAGGCAATTGAAGATGGGACCACCGATGAGTACATACTCAAAGACGGCCTCATTTATTTTCGTGGCCGACTCTATATTCCCAAGGGCGGCAAAATTCGGGAAGATATCTTGAGAGAGGCGCATTCCTCTCAATATTCAGTGCACCCTGGGTATTGCTAAGATGTACGCCGGACTGCGGAAGACCATGTGTTGGCCGGGAATGAAGAAAGGATGTTCGCTACTATGTTACACATTGCGAAGCTTGCCAAAGAGTGAAGGCTGAATGCAGGAGTCCCGGTGGTTTGTTGCAGTCATTGCCCATCCCCGAATGGAAGTTCGAGGATATCTCCATGGACTTTGTTCATGGGTTACCTCGTTCCCGCTCCGGGAATGATTCAGTATGGGTTATTGTGGATCGACTGACAAAGGTGGCCCGGTTCATTCCAATGAAGAAGGAAGCACACGTGGATGCTTTGGTACGCCTTTTTGTGGAGCAATTTGTACGGTATCATGGCGTGCCCAAGACAATTGTTTCAGATCGGGATGGTCGGTTTACATCCAATGAGTGGAAGGCGGTACAGGCGTATTTGGGCTCACGCCTAACCTTTAGTACCGCATTTCATCCACAGACGGACGGGCAGTCAGAGCGGACCATCAGAACACTGGAGGATTTATTGAGGTTATGTGTGTTGGACAGAGGAGAGCCATGGGAAAGGCTCTTGCCACTAGTGGAATTCTCCTATAATAATAGCCATCAGGCGAGCATCGGCATGGCGCCCCATGAAGCCCTTTACGGAAGAAGGTGCAGGACTCCCTTGTCTTGGGTACAAGATGAAGATCCGAAGGCATTGGGGAAACGAATACATAGATGATACTGATGCGGCGGTCAGATTGATACGGGATCGCATGTTGGAGGCTCAAAGTCGACAGGCGAAGTATTACAATAAAAAGCATCCGGATGGTGGAGTTCCAAGTGGGCGAAAAAGTGTTCCTTAAGATTCGGCCGATGCATGGAGTGTCGCGGGTGCGTGGAGTGAAAAAGCTCAGCCCGAAGGTATGTTGGGCCTTATACTATATTGGAAAGGATTGGACCCGTTGGCCTATCGGTTGGAGTTACCACCAGGAACTAGAAAATCTTCACGACGTGTTCCATGTATCGTCGCTTCGAAAAGCACTGTTGCGGCCCGACCAGTATATTCCCACTACTGATGGTGCAGGTGGCATCAGATAGGACTGTGCGACTAGAGCCGGTACGGAATTGCTTGACAGCGAGACAAGGAACTTTGCGCCGCAAAAGTGTTCCCTTAGTGAAGGTGCTAATGGATGAATCATGGGAAGGAGGAGTACACATGGGAGCCAATGGATTTAATGCAGGCAACGCTACCCGGAGTTGTTTGCTCAAGGTAATTCTTATTTAAAAGCATAGTGTTAAATTTCCTGTTATACATGCTTTCCTCCCCACAACCTAAGCCTGATTTCGGGGACGAAATCTTTTATTTTGTTTATAGGATTTGTAACGTCCCGAATCGCTCTAGGCCCCTAGTGTGTGTGTTTTGAGTCAGGAGGGTTGACTTGAGTCCTGAGAGTGCAGGGAATTGGACTGCACTTGTGGAGAAGTGGAGAATCAGTGTAAAAAGGAAGTAACACGGGTAGGGACACGACCGTGTGCCTTCCCGTGTGCGTCGAGTTGAGCTCGACGAGCTGTGTCGAGATCGTCGAGCTGTGTCGACACCAAGGGACACGGGTAGGGACACGGCCGTGTGCCTACCCGTGTGCGTCGAGTTGAGCTCGACGACCCGTGTCGAGATCGTCGAGCTGTGTCGACACCAACGGGACACGGGTAGGGACACGGCCGTGTGCCTACCCGTGTGCGTCGAGTTGAGCTCGACGACCCGTGTCGAGATCGTCGAGCTGTGTCGACACCAAGGGACACGGGTAGGGACACGGCCATGTGCCTACCCGTGTGCGTCGAGTTGAGCTCGACGACCCGTGTCGAGATCGTCGAGCTGTGTCGACACCAAGTGACACGGGTAGTGACACGGCCGTGTCCCTACCCGTGTGCGTCGAGTTGAGCTCGACGAGAAGTGTCGAGACGCAACCCGAGAAGTACACGGCCAAGGACACGGCTATGCACACGGCCGTGTCATGTGGAACACGGGTTGGGACACGGGCGTGTCCCTACCCGTGTCAAGCATTGAATCGACATGGAAACTGCCACGTTGCCGCTTTCGCCAAGGAAGCGGGACACGGGTAAGGACACGGCCGTGTCCCTACCCGTGTCACATTTTATTTATATAAAGGGGAGAGAAAACCCTAGCCGTTTTCATGCTCTTTTCATCCCCTAATTTCCAGTGAGAACTCCTGTGAGAGGGAAAACTGCAGAAGCAAGTTTTACCAAAGGAGATCCGCCATCGCCGTGAAAGAGAAGATGCCGCCAAGGAGAACTACGAGATCCATGGCTAGAAATGGTGGTACCGCTGGAGCCAATGTGAGTTTCCTACCCTCTCCCTTGGTGCTAGATCTATAGTTATTTCCTAGGAGAGACATCGGCTCAAGAGAGTCTTGATGGAGAGGAGAAGATTTCTAGGTTCGGCCATGCTAGGAACTTGTGAATCCTAGACTTTAGATCTCTTCAACCCTTCCCCTTTTCTTCAATACGACGATGGGTGAATGGTTTCGTGAGGAATTTTGGCCTTTGAGGTTGAATAAGGGAGGAGGAATATTTCTGGAAAATTTAGGAAACGATCGCTTGAGGAAGAAGACGGACCGATGCCGTCCATTTTTCTTTAAGAAGCGTGCAGAATCTGTATTCTGCGCGCAGCGAACTTCGTGGCCATTTTCCCTATGTATGCTATGCCCAGATCTGGGCTTTCGGCTTAACACAAAGTTGAAGCCCTTGAAAATATCTTTCCAACGAATGGTTGCACGACTTCTGGCGAAGTCTGTAGCCACGGGAAAGTCTAAACGAAAATGGTGTTCAATAAACCTCGTATGCAGAAACTGTGTTCTGTACGCAGCGGACTTCAAGTACGATTTCAAATAGGATAATGTCAAATCTGGGTTGAGCTCTGAATATGAAAGATGTAGTCTATGGAAATACCTTTCCATCGAGGGATTACACGACTTCACCGGATTCCTGTAGCCTCGGGAATCTCCGGTCGAAGTTGCTGTCCAGACTATTCAACTGCACTTAAAAATCTGGGTTTATGGAATATTTGGATTTGGATTCGGTGAAACTAATATTAATGCAGGTAACCTTGAGGCTTGGATAAACTCTTATGATAATTAATTCATTTGTTGCATAAATGATGAAGATTATTAATCGGATTTCATATTACCAAATTGTGATAACAAACTTGTTTAAAAGATAGTATACTGGTGAATGAAAGATTGAATATGGTACACTTCAGTTTAAGTTAGTAGATTTTACTAAAAAGGATGATGTGATAGATCTTGATATGCGCATTGTGTTGAAATCACCTGTCATATTTGGGAAGTCATATAGAAGGATAACTCATGGCCATGTGAATGTTGAATAGTGGATTGAATTTGGTAGTCCAATACTTAGAGTGTCGTCTTCCTATGAGTAGTGTTGTGTGAGTTTGTAAGTGCGGTGTTGACCGCCACTTGTTTTGGTTGTGTTGAGATGAGGTGTGGATGGATGGTTGGGCTGTGCCCTCGTGTTTGCTTCCGAGGCCCCTTCCACGTTATGTTGATGTGGTATTTGCATGTGGTGTGAGTCGACACGCGGTGTCGTAATCCCGGGTTAAGGATAGTGTGGCAGGTCTACGGGCTCGCCAGTCGTCACACCGACGGGAGTTGGCAGTTAGACTTGGTCGGTTTGGGCTGTGTCCTCGGTGTTCACGTCCCGAGGCCCCTCCGACCATGTGAACGGTTGGGCTGTGTCCTCGTGCTTTCTTCCGAGGCCCCTTCCGGGTCACGCAAGGCCAGTTCGGGCTGTGTTCTTGGTGCACATCTACCCAAGACCCCGCTGGGCCATAGTACGCATGGGCTCCGCTGTTGTGTTCTTAGCGTTGAGGCGTACGGAGGCCTAGGTGAAGTAGTGTGATACCCGCCTAGTAGTAGAAGTGCCCGTTCTACTGTCACCGCCTGGCCACGGCGGCTGATGCCTGAGAGGTTAGCTACCTGCTCGAAAAGTGGGAACTATAGTCTGTGTCGACATAGCAATTGCATGGGTGTGCATGGGTGAGTCATTGCATAGCATTCATAGCATTTCATAACATTGCACAACAAGATCCTCATTGTATAAGTTTGTATGGGCACTCTTATACGATGAGTTACTTTTATGTAACCCAATCCTTAACTTATAAGTTTGTATGGGCATTCTTATAAGTTAAGTTACTTTCCTGCTGTTACTTATACTTGCTAGTTTAGTGTAGCTCTTTCATATATGCTGACTATGATGCTATTACTCTTACACTACTGCCACTTGCTTGTACCTCCTTTACTTGCTTACTTGTTATATACTATACTCTTGTTTCTTTTCTCCGCCCGGTGCCGAGGAGTCGCCGGGGGAGCGGATGTGAAACCACTTAGTCGTTTCGACTAACGGTTGCTACGTCTTCCTTTTTAGGAGGTCACGCCGCAGGTAGAGCAGCCGCAGACTACGCCGCAGGACAGTCAGGCCAGGACGACAGGGCCTGACGTGACGGTGCCGTCGATACCGTATGTTTCTGATGTTAGTGTTTTGCTTACTCTGATGTAGCCCGTTTGGGCAATGTTTAGCTGTACTCTGATATATTGTAGAAGCATGTTTTAGCTTCTCATTATTGATGTATTTGGACATTATGACTTAGTGTGGATTTTGTCTTCTTCTGTTTATTTATTTGGTTGGGTTGGCATGATATATTGATATTGTTGTAGCCGGCGGAATAGGAGTCTTGTGGTACAGGTTAGCCCGTGTGCTAATGCTACCGCAAGGCGGCTGCTCCGGGCATAAGACTCCCCCTTCGTGCCGTGTTTTGGGATCCGGGGAGGGGGGGTCTTACAACCGACGCGCACCGGACACACAGTTATGCAAGGTCCCGCGCATGGTCAGAAGTGCACACATTAAAACTGGCGCACACCCTAACACACATGTGCTCAGGCAACAGGCCCCCGCGCACGCGCCTGCGTATGGCCACACTCACGCGAACATGCATGTGAGCTGGCCCATGGCCTGTAACACCCCCATCCGTCACATGGGATATAACAGAAGGTCTGGCCGGGGCCCCACGCCATATTCCACGGACAGTCAGGGGAGTTACATATTAATACCAAATTACTATGAAATAATATCGAAACCTAACACAGAGCATTCTAGCGGAAGCTTTTAAATAAGTTAGAAGAACCCATAAACATAACATGAATGTCCACTATAGCCACAGTAGGAATGAAATAACATACACAAAAGTCTTAGCCTTATGGCCTTACAACATTCAACTTGAATTATAGTGTTTTACGTACATCGGATCGCAGGCTGGCCATACATGATAGTATCAAAAGAAAACAATTCGCCTTGGCCTTCAAGGGCCAGCACAACAACAAGGGCTTCAGTCTGCTATTTGCCACTAGGCTCACCTGTTCCTGTATAAGAACAATCCACCGCACGGTGGCAAAACAAAGCAACGGTCAGCTAAAGCTGACCAAATTATAACGACCTCACCCCTTACTCGGGGCAGCTGTGCTCCTTCCCTGCAATTGTATTGACAAAATAGAATATGTAAATGAAAGTGCAATTTAAGCACACTTCACCACAGGCGTAGGCACAAACGGCGACACACTTTGTGCTCTCAGGGCACATTCTTAGTGACTCCGGTCCAATCTGAGTCTTCACCACCGCCGCCAGGATGACAACCATCGTGAACATTTGAGTCTTTCCGGCCAAAGCCTGAGACTAGTCCTTTTATGCCCCCGGTAAGTGCCACGTACTTTAGGCCTCTTGAACAGAACCACATAGAGCGGGTACGAATCCACTCAATCCGTTGCTCACATCGCCATGCCAATTTAAGCCATCGGCGCGGGTCAAGATTCCCCGAGGCCCATCATATCGATCATACAACAATACATAACCCGGTTATGCACAAGGTCATCTCTCAGGCCACCAAGCTGGGCTCCCAGAACACGCAGCCCCACACACTAGCCATCAGGTCTCCATGAGACAGGCCTCACAAAAGCTCTCTCACAGAGTTACTGCCGGCGGTAACACTACTGCGCGGGTACCTGGAAGAAATGTGTTTCTATCCAGTTTTTTGGGTGCTCCTTGGGGTTAGTCCCCAACGTTTCCTGCTACAAACAGCATGAAGTCTTCTCCGGCAATACATGCATAATGAAACATCACCAATCCACACCAACCCGTTCGGATGAGCTTCACACACCATGCCTATGTTCGTACTTTGATTCCGAACTCTATATGCAATACTATGGGGATAATCCATCTCTACCCAAAGGAATACCTCACGCTCACCGCACACTCGCGGAAGAGGGTTTCCTATGCAAAAGAAAGAGGACTTCACATGTCCATGTAGAGAATCGTTGCCCTTTACGATTTCTTCGATGCCTTGCCCAACATCTAGATGGATGGACGCGACCACAATGACCTTGCCTCCACAAATCAGGACTCGGTTTACGAATCGGAGCTTCAGAACTCCAATGGCGGCGGGATCTCTTCCTTCTTCTTCACTCTTCACTCTCTTTTCTCCCTAGTACTTAGAAAGAGAGAGTCAAGGAAGAAATGAGTTGGGAAAACTTAACTCCCAGCTATATACCCGCATAGGCACGCACCAGCCGTTGGATATCCAAATAAAATCAGTGGACGATCCTGATTCCTCAAAGAATTCAATTTACGAGAGCTACTGTCGCGTGGTAGGAAGTTACCGCCGCGCGGTAGCCCAATCGTTCGGCTTCTCGAGGATGCCACCTCTTAGAAACCCAATTGGGTGGTGACACGAGGAGACGTCATAACCTTTATGCTACTGCCATGCGGTATAAAACTATCATCGCGCTGTAGTTTACACGTTTGGAAGGAAATGACAAAACTATGTTACCTCTTGCGGTAGGGTTAATGTCGCATGGTAACAACTCAAGAGCTCTATCAAATAAATCATCAGGCTACCTCCCCACGCTACCGTTATCGCCGAGCACTCGCGCTTCTCAAGAATGTCGAGCTCTGAGTGCCCCGACCCAAATGTCGAGCGGACTACCGCCTCACAGTATGCATTACTGCCCGGCGCTAGCATGCACTGAGACATTGAGAGCATTGAGGGCGTCGAGAACACCGACCTACCGCCAGTGATAGCTCTACCACCGCGCGGAACCTTCCAAAAAGCATTTCCTGAACCTGGGCGTTACAACGTGTGCCCTCGCTCACCCTCTTGCGGTAGTGCTCACGTGTGCTCTTGGCCTGGCACGCGCTCCAGCTCATGTGGGCGAAATGGCGCATGCGCGGCCAGACACGCTCGCGTGCGCTTCCAGGCGTATGCACGTGCATGCACGCGCACGCCCGAGCGTGCCCCTGCGGGTGTTCCCACACGTTTTCATGTGTGCATCCGCACACCCGCATGCTCGCGCACGAACAAGACCGTGCATGACCATGGGCGGCCCCGCGCCAATATCCACATGAGCCTTCACGACCGCTGGTATGCCAACTTCCTTCCCCGGGCACGTTCATCGCCTCTCCTCCACCATAATATATTCTAACATTTTGACCCGAGTTTACAGGGCGCTACTACTCTCCATCTCAAGTTCATCACCATTCTCAATCGTCGCCACCATAAAAATGAGCAGAGAAAGATCCTTGTTTTTCTTCGTCCTAGCCGGTCTCGTGCATCAGGGATCTAGGGAGCAATTGTAACGCCCCCGATTTCTCGATATTATGTTTAATTCATTATCTGACATGTTTATGACGTCAAGGCATTTCGTTGACGCATTTTGGGCATTTGCTGTTGTTAGAGAGAAGTTTTAGCTCTTAGGTTTTTTGTGTGTGTTGCTGAGTTTAGCCTGTTTCCAAGATTTCCTAGCAAGCCGGGTCTATTTTGGTGACTCAGTGGAGCTTGGGAATGCTTGTGTTTTGGCTTCGGGAGGTGTTTAATCTCAAGTTTGGTTCATTGAATCTAAATTTTGACTGCATCGTTGGGTTTGTAGCATCGGTATTTAGCTACGGTGTGATTTTTGTAACGGGTAAGTTTGGTTTTTGGGTCGTTTTGACATTCTATTTAATTAATTATGTTATCTTATAATAAAATAATCATATTAAAGCATTATAAATAGAACCCATCGCTTCAAACCTTATTCATTTGTCTCCCTCGTGAAACCGTCAGCTTGTTGCGAAAGAACGAGATCGGCGAACTTTCCAAAGCCTTCGGCCGCCGATTTTTGGAGTTTTGGTGCTCGATTTATTCTTTGGAAGTGGATCCGGGTAGATCTCGCCTAGATCTAAATTTCTAGGGTAAGCTTTTCTAGTTTCTTGGATTTTAAGGGTTTAGGTATGCGGTTTTGACCCCTTTCCGTCCTAAAAAGTTTCAGGAAGTGTTGCTCGCGAAGTTTCAGGACTGTTTATGTGGCTGGATTGGCGATTTGAGACAAGTGGTGACTTCTTCCCCTTGTCAAGCTTGTCTTTTCCTGTATATTTTCCTTACTGTTCTTCCCTGTGTAGTTTTTGGGAGTACGGTTAGACCCGGCTTAGCCAATAATTTTTATGGTATCATTTTCTTTCCAGCCAAGTTCAACAAGCATTTGATTCAATGTATTAGCTTCTTGGAGTTGTTATCGGTTTGGAGTGGTCATCATTCGTCGAACTGAAGCTAATTTCATCAAATGGAGTTCGATGAATAGAGGAATTCGTCGAACGGAGTTCAACGAACAGAGGAATTAGGTCGAACGGAGTTCGTCGAGCTGAGCCATATCGTCGAACTCAGTTCGTCGAACTGTGCCAATTTCGTCGAATGGAGTAAGATTCATTGAGTATAAACCTTAGGCATTGAGTATAGCCCTTAGGCATTGAGTATAGCCTTAGCACTGAATCTGATTTCAAGCCTAAGTCCAAAATTGTTGAGTGTGTTGAGTGCACTCAATACAGGCATTGAGTGCGATGAATACACTCAACGCCTTGCTATAAGGTCTACGATGCTAAGCGTAAAAGAATTGAGTGCGTTGAGTGCACTCAATGTGGCATTGAGTGTGTTGTATATACTCAACGCCATCATAATTTGATGCTAAGTTAGAAAGAGTTGAATGCGTTGAGTGCACTCAACGCAGCGTTGAGTGTGCTGTATACACTTCACTCCATCAGGAAATCTTGGATCTAAGTGTAAAAGCGTTGACAACGTTGAGTTTCCTTAACTCACTCAACGTCATCACTTTATTCGAAAAGCTAAGTAAAAGCGTTGACAGCATTGAGTGAGCTGAACTAACTCAACGCCATCGTCTGTTCTTGTTGTTGTTGTGTTTAAGTGTTGAGTGTGCTGGGTTATGGCATCGAGTGTGTCGACTACACACGATGCGGCGTCGAGTGTACTCGACGCTTTTTCCTTAGATTTGAGCTGGCGTCGAGTGCGTCGACTACTCTCAATACAACATCGATTGTACTCGATGCTTTTTCCTTAGCTTTGTGTCCTTTCACCGGTTTGACTCTTACCACTATGGCTTAGTCTTGACAGGCTGAATCGTCAGTTTTCTACTGAATTTATTGGGTTTGGGTTTATGGGTATTTGGATATGGGGTTCGTTTGTTTGGCTTAGTTTCGTGAATCATTACACCCAAGCATGTTTGGGTATCGTTTTTGGGATGTTGGGTTGTGTTGGATCAGATGGCCACCACTGCTGTCCTGTTTTTGAGATGTTTGGGTCTATTGGTTCGGGTTTGATCCGGTTTGGTCCCGACTCAAATCCAGTAGCGTTACGGTGTTAATGATTCACGTGTTTATTGAGCCATTACCCCGTTTTTGTTTCCTATGGATTAAACTTATGTTATTTCTGTCTTTCCTCGCGGATTGTTTCTCGAGTATAACTCCGTTCACACTTGGTGCAAATTTCTTTACCTTTTAACTTTATAAGCTAACTCTTCGTTCTAAATCTCTTGTTAGTTTGCTGTGTTTTCTTTTGACAGCTATTCAGGTTTGGGATTAGTAATCTTGCTACTCCCTTGTTTTGCCACTTGTGTTTTTCTTGCTAAGGTGTTCTTTCTTTGAATGCCTCAAGTTCTGAGCAGTAGCCAGTTGAGCGGCTTGGTTTGGAGTTTGCTAGTGGACTGTAGTGTTGCTGGGGTTTCCTCTACCTTGAGAGGTAGTTCTTGGTTGTTTTCTTATTAGTACAGACACTCATACTGACCAGTGGGTTCATGTCAGTTTGTTGACGCCAACTGGTGGTTTTCTTTAGAATTGTTGAATACTTTGCTAAGCTGCTAGTTTTCCCTTTTGTGGTTGTTTTTACTTGCTCTTTGGGAATGTTTTATGCTAGGTTGCATATTATGTATTTTCACTTATAAAAAGCATTACTACATGTACTTCATGCATCTCATATTTCTAAAATTTACTATTTTCTAGCTAACGTAATGACTATTTCTATACTTATAATAAATCTATGATCTTGCATACCATGAGTTGTCCTTTGGGGATGTTTATACTCATGTAGGGTGTTAATCAACATAACAAAAGTATTTTCCGAAAAAAAACCTATACTTTTAGTCATGGACTAGTTGATCCACTATGCTAAGGGATACGTCCATACAATTTAAACTGGTTTTTACTTAATAACTTTTGGATTTCATATAAACTGTAGAGTTTGGGGTTGTGCCTGAGCGCCTGCAGTTATCCCCTGTACGGTGTGGCATCATGACGCGTATTTTCTCTTACTCTGATATAACTTAAATGTTGAGAAAATGTGGGTTGTGACAGCAATTATTGGGGATGAGACCCATTTTATAAGATTAGGTGTGCATATAACCACACACTCATGATCTCCACCTCAAAAGTAGTTTGATCATGGGATTGATTGCACGCGAGATCACCGTGCCCGATCCCACACGCGCTAATCCCATGACGCATAGTGTTGAAACCGCCGTGAGTCCCACCATGCAGGCGGAGTGCAGTCGACCTCCTTCCCGGATGTCGGCTGGCTGCCCTCTCTCATAGCGCCGACCCCAGCCACGGTAGAGGAGGTGGTAGCCCGGGCCGCTCCCTCCCTCGACCACCGGTCGCGGCCGAGGGAACGGCCGCCCGGGATGATCCCTCCCTCGGTCGCCGACTGCGGATGAGGGAGCGACCGCTTGTGTTTCCTGGCCGTCCCCTCCCTCGACCGCCGGCGTGTCGCCGAACGGGGCGGCCACCTCGCCGCCGTCGACGGTCCTGCCCTCACCTGCAAGTTTGATGGCAAATTCATCGTCTGATCGTTCGGAGTCATTCCCAACTGTATGATTCACATGCAACCACCCACTAACCACCGGGTTAGTGGTGGATTTAATTAATAACTTAATGATTTATTTAAATGGTCTCTAAATAGTGAAATTTGAAAGTCTTTATTTCAAGGATAGCTAAGTCACCTAAAGGAGGGTGAATAGGTTTCTTAGTCCTCAATGACTTATCTTTAATTTTACTTCCTTTAGGTGTTGTATTAGTTGGTTGGATTTTGCTTTCAAGATATATAACCTGCAACAAAACAAACACACAAAACACACACAAGATTTATAATGGTTCCCCTAATATGGGTACATCCATTTTCCCTCCCACCTATCCAACTATCTTGTTGGACTTAGCAATTCTCCAAAACTCTACTCGAAAGAGCTTACACCTCAGATCCCTCAGGATCTCTCAATCTCCTCCAAGACTTACAACTCAGCCACAAGGGCCTACAACTCAGTGGTCAGCAGACCACCTATCTCAAGCCAAAGGCCCTACACTCAGGCTAGGAGGACAGCCCTATCTCAGATCCATAAGGGATCCTACAGCTCAGAGAGAATTACTCTCCTACAATCTCAGGAACAAAGGCCCTACCTCAGATCTGTAGCTAGATCCTACCTCTGGCACAAGTGCCCTACAGCTCAGTGAGAATGACCCTCCTACCTCAGACTTGAAACCAAGTCCTACAGCTCAGATTCTTAACAGAATCCTACCTCAGAGCAAATTTGCTCCTACCACTCTGATCCAAAAGGATCCTACAAGATGGAAGTGAGTTGTGTGGTTGATCTTGATATAAGAGATGTTTCTCTGTGCCAAGCTTCTGAACTTAGCTAAACTCAGCCTGACTATGACTCTAGGAAGATGATCCCAGAGCCTACTTCCTGAACTAAATGATACTCAGTCCTGACTTTCTTCTTCACACCTGCAGAGATTTTTCCTGCTGGAGCTGTGAAGTACCTGCAACAAGACTTTCTGCTACCTTAGCTGAAGGATTCTCAGCTCAACTTCTTCACAGCAATAAGGTTGTGTTTGAAGTAGCATACAGATAACTATTCTGCTTCTTCTTTCTTTCCTGATCTGAGGAGATTCAACCATAACTTCTTCTCCACAGCCTCCAGTAAATGTTCTCCAGAGTTATACAGCTAGATCTTTGAAGAACTTGCTTGTGCATATGGAAAATGGCACCAACTAATTTTCTTTCTCCTCTTCAAAGATCTGCTCATGTCTTGTTGTAGTCAATGATGAAGACAACAGCTAACTTGTTGAGCCTTTGGACCTGCAGTCGTTTTGCTCTTGTTCTTCTCTTCACAGCAATAATGACGATAAGGAAGAACTACACCAACAACTTCTTTTTCTATAAAAGGCTTCTCCTTTTATTGAATGCAACTCAACAGCTCTTTTGGGAGTAGGCCCCACACCATTGATGGTCAGCTGCTATCTTTCTTTAACCTTAATCGTCGTACAGTAGATCTGGGTTGCCTTTTGTCATGTAATGTAGCTTTGCCGCTAACAATTTGAATAGGGTTGACTTTTTAACTTGCTGACATCAGCACCTGTGGACTTAGTCAAAAATCAGGCATCAGTAGAATAGGAGTTGAGTGAGTGAGCTTCACTCAACCCCAGAGTACTTAGATAGAATTCTATCTATCTAGGCGTTGACAGTGTTGAGTGAGCAAGCCTCACTAAACTCTTTTTGCCTTAGCATATTCTTCAGCCATTTTTTCATGCTTGGTGTTGAGAGCATTGAGTGATCACTACTCACTCAACGCCTTGTGCCTTAGCCATGCTTTTTTTAATTTAGGCATTGAGGACATTGAGTGAGTATACCTCACTCAACGCTTTCTGCCTTAACCAATTTCCTACTGTTTCAGCATCTTAAGCGTTGAGAGCGTTAAGTGAGCATGCATCACTCAACGCTTTTTGCATTAGCCAGATTTTTCTGCTCCTTGGCGTTGGGTGAGTAAACTCCACTCAACGCCAAACTACTTAACAGATTTTATTCAGTTTAACTAGCATTCAGAGAGTAAGTTACACTCAATGCATTTGGACTTAGCCAGATATCAGCACGAATTTTTTGTGGCTGTGACTTATAGGGCAATACTCAACGAATATAGAGTATGGCGTTGAGTGAGTGATACTTACTCAACGCTTGTGGACTTCGCCACTTTTCTGCCCATTTCGTTTTAGGCTTTTACTGCATTAGCTGTCTCATAGCCTTTTGCTATATGGCGTTGAGTGAGTTGACTTCACTCAATGCCTGTGGACTTAGCCACTTTCTCAGCTTACCACTATCTTGGCTTTGACAGTATAGGCTCCACTCAGTACTATAAGTTATCTAGCGTTGAGTGAATGACCTTCACTCAATGCCTGTGGATTTGGAAATTTTTCTGTCTATCCACACCTTAGGTCCTTGTTTACCTGACCTATCCACTTAGGTTACCTATCCCATCATTGTTGCTAGGACATCCTGCAATCACTAAACTAGAGTACAGGTTAGATAACCACATTTGTATGCATTGTTTGCTTGTCCTTCAAATCTAGGACATTGCGATCAATGGACCCAACAATCTCCCCCTATTTGAAGAAGTCAAAACCTATGACAATGTATAAACTAACACAACTATGCAACATATACAGTAAACAATAATTTGCATAACTCAGAAATAATGATTATCAACAAAATGATTTTCATTTATCTTTTAATTAATAATTGTTCTTGTGCTTTTAACAAAATAATACACATTCCTTAAGCCCCTTAAGCAGAACCTGAAACTTTTCAAGTTTCAGTTTCCCTTATCACAATCCCACTGCCCTTGAATTTCTTTACAGGTTTTTCTTCTGCTCCGGCTATCTTCTTTCACTTCTTGTCTGCTTCATCAACTACCTTAGCCTTAGTTGCTTTTTTCCTTTTCAACTTTAGCTTTATCTTTCTGCCTCTAAAAGTAGGTGAAGGGCTTGGGGAAGTACTTGGAGGGTTCAACTGCACCAGGAGGCAAAGTGTTAGCATTCTTATTTATCCAGTAAATCCTCCTTTCAGTCTCCCTCTTTTCCATCTTATCCAATTCCATTTTGTTATACCACTTTCCTCTGTCTGAACTCTTGTTTTTGACCTGATCCCAAGCAAGCAGAATGATAGATCTAGATTCAGGACTCCATTGCTCGAAATCAGGTATTTTCTCCATTTCTTCTCTATATTTCCTTTTCCTTAGCCCGATTTCCTCCTCAGTTTTAGCAGAAGACATATCTTTCATCTTTAGTGCCTGATCTACAGTGGGGCTGAAAGAAGGAATCTCAGCAGCATTGGATAGTTGTCCCCATAGATCACTAGCACTATCAACTTCTTCTATATACTAATAACTTTGATGATCTTGCTGAGCAGGTTCTTTGTTCAAAACCTCTAACATATGAGCAGGCATCATTGGGATGTTATCATATTGCACTGGCTCAATTCCCAATGAGACTCTCATCACATTGGTTGCCCAGACCATATTTTTTGTGTTAGTCCTTATAGCTTCTCTCTCACCCTTTTTGAGTTCTTCAACTATTTGAATGGCCTGGGAAGTGCTTGCCTTGCTTCTTTCTTTCTCTAGCTAGTTGACTCCAGCAGTAACATGATTCTTGACTTCCAGCATATGGTCATCAAGTAGCTTAGTACATGTGTCCATCTTGGTAAAGATTTCAGTATTTTGTTGATCCCTCAGAATTTTATCATTTTCATGATTGGTCACTGTGTTGTTAGCCTGAATCTTTTGATTTTCTATGACAATGGCTATATTTTGTCCTGACACATCCAGCTTTTCCATTCTGTTTTCTACAACCGGTGCTGCCCTAGTGAAAAAGTTTACAGTTTCACCCTACAGTAGGTTTACTTCAAATCTGATTGATTTGATTTATATGGTTAGATCATTCCTGATATCTTTAAGGGTTTCATCCACATAATTTTCTAATGCCCTCCTCTATTGATCCAGCAAACCTCCTATTTGGGCAAGGAAGGTAGGTGGAATCTGAGTAATTTGAGTAGAGGTGGCTTCATCTAGGGATTCCTATATTGGCATGTTCCATGTTCCTTGTGCAGAGTCACTCTTGGACTGACCATTCTCTGTATGTGTTGAGGAGTGTGATTTCTCATGACTAGATTCCTCTTTCCCAGATTCGTAGGACACTAGATCTTGCACTTCATGAGTAGGGAGTTTATATGGAATCTCCCCCTCAACCTCTGCCATTCCTTCATTTGCATATAGTTTAGCAGCAGCTGTAGTATCATCTGTAGGTTGAATTTCTGTTGAGAGGATCTGAAATTTCTCACCCACAACTATTGTATCTTGCATTTTTTTCTTCCGCAAGCTGCTCCTCCTTAGCCATTGCAGTCTTTTCCTTAGCAAATACAATTTCCATTACCTCTTCCAGAAGATGCTCCCCCTCACTCTGAGGTATGGGAACATCAGTATCATCAGATATAGGCAAATGCCCATCTGTATCATCAACTCTGGAAGCATCTTCCTCCATCCTTGCATAGATCTTGTCAACAACTTCCTTTGCCACTGCTTCAACCATCTCAGCAGTAGGCACATCATCTCGAGGGACAGTATCTAACTCAGGTCGGCTTACAAGACTTTTTGGGGTAAGTTCTGTAGAAGCTGATATCTGAGTGTCCATGTCCTTCCTGGACTTTTTTGCTGAAGATGTTTGTTCTGCATCATGAGGTTCTTCCTTATCAAAAGTGCTGCTAGTGGACCCGGGCTCTAGAATAACATCATTCTTTCCTTTCTTTTCTGTTGTTGATGGTCCATGGGGTTGAAGGACCCTATCCCACCTCTCCAGCATCTTGAAGTCCATTCTTCTCATGTGATGTATTCTTGCTCCCAACATCAAATTCAGAATCTCTGGAACAGTTTGTTATAGAAATAGGGACAGAATTCTTCCTAAATTTGGTACAGTCACACATTCAGAAATCCTTTCAAATATAATTCTTCCCCAGTCAGTTCTTCTGGTCAATATGACCCTGCTCATCAGGTCAGACATCTTTTTCGAGATCTTATCATGGGATCCTGTTTTACATAACAGAGCCTTCCCGATGACGTCTACCAAGAACTTACCTTTCATGTTCAGTTCTTTAGGATAGATCGGTGGAGTGCTTGGACAACCCACACCATTTCAAGGTAGTCTTTACACCATCCTGCGACAGTTTGTCTTCGTCATCAGTTGCGGAGAACTTAGTCAGCATTATGACTTTGGCTATCCTTCTTGGTGTTATCTTGACCTTTGTTCCACTTACAAGTTGTCTTGATTTTCCTAGCTGCAGCATCTTCCTTGGCATTGGAGAATAATTCTAGAACCACTCATTTCCATAGTAAATAGTGTTCCGACAGGATGAACTCTTGGTCAGATGTTCGGAGAAGATGAAGAACATATCGTACCTCTTCAGGATCATCTTTGAATCTATTTCTTACCAATTCCGAACCCTCGAATAGGAAATCTTGACTTTTGGGAGTTATTTCGCTAGAGAATTTGTGAGGGCTAGCGAGAATGACTTTCCGTAGATTCGGCGAATACAGGCTGGAGAGGGAAATGAACAGTGCTTTTACTTTATCCGCAAGCTTTTCTATTTATAGTTATTTTCAAGGAGAAGGAGGAAAGGAACTTACCTATTTGATGATCAATTTTAATCAATGGTTCGGGTTAATTTTAGCTACTTAGCTGCAGTCCGACTAATTGATAAACTTTGTTGAGTAAGCTAAATTTCCTCAACCTTTGACTTCTTGGTCTTAATTGATTGACCATTTCTTTAGCAATTGAATTGACTTTGACTCCTTTAGTAATTCTAAATTTTCCTAATTAGCAAGGATTAAAATGACCAGCAATGCACATTATAATATGTGTCCTAGTGGAGTGCAATTTGAACTAGCTTCAACATGCCCATGTTAATTTTGAGGATGTTGAATCTAGTTACATCTTATGGCATAGTGAACATGTGAGCCACTAACTTATTTATTGAGAAGAGTTTTTAAACAATTGTCTAACTTCTTCTCAGATTTCAATTTCAACTATCTTATCTCTAAGATGCATAAATTTAGCAATTAAGAGAACATTTAGTAGACTCATAAATAAGATGAATTCTACTTATCTTTGCCATGTAGACTTGAAGCAGATGTTGGATTCACAGTCTCTGAGCACACCAACATCCTTGCTCCTGAACTTTAGCCTTTTATGTGCATCGACTTTCCTCTGTTAGCTCCCCCTCAACAATTGCACATGTCTTTGACATCTTGAGCTTAATGGTCAGTACATCCACTATCAACTTCTTGTGAATTATTCAAAAGGTATCTTTCTTGTACCAGTTCTAGGTCCGGTACATCTCTGTGCAAGGACCACAAATGAGGATAGCCACTTGGACTATCCTGCAAAATAGAGTTTACCTTACCTTCGGAACCTAAGCAGACTTGGGCCCTAGGTCCCTGTTAGTATAAGAATGCATATATCTACTTACAGGAGTACTGTTAGGAAGACACTGCCTTACCTTTGGCACGGTGGGGTTGTGCCAACAATCTATGGCAAAGTGGCCCACTTTGCCACAGCACCAACAATCATGGATGTTGTATCTCATTTTCTGAACACACTTTGAGGTGTGCCAGTCATTTCATGTTGCCTGTTCAATGGGGAGAACTGAGGTATTCTTCTTGTTTCTTTCAGCAAGAGCTTGACCAGAAGAGTGTCTTCCAGAAGAGGAACTTGGCTTACTCTGAACTCCATTAGCAACAACCTTCATTGCAGTTGGCATGATCTTAATGGCTTCAGAGGCACCCAAGTTAGCTTTGCTGACTGAAGCACTATTGGTTTGTGTTCTTACATGAAGAGCCTTAGAATAGACCACTGTCTTATCCTTGTATGAGGGGGCTGAAGCAATAAATACAAAAGGACCAGGATTGGCCTTTGGACTTTTACATGGGAAACCTTATGTGCACTCAATCCTATGACCTCTCTTCTTCCATTGTAAGGTACTTTTGTAATCTTAAAAGGAAGATTCTCACACTTCCAGTGACCACACTTATAGTCTTGTTCATTCCTGTTGGATGGGAGAATTACCTTATAAAAGGTTGACTGAGTCCTGATAGGAGCTTGGCCTCTAGTCTGAGAATGGATAACTTTATAAATCTACTCAGACTCAAATTTTCTCTTGATAGCATCTATCTTAGAGAAATTGGCCACAATCCTCTTCTCCCTTTCACATTTCTCTTCAAGATCCTTTATAATAGAGTCCTTATATTTGATGGACTCAACGTGAATATCTACAATGATCTTCAGATGAGCTACTTCCCTCTCTTTTAGACATAGCAAAGATGAAGTCTCATCTTACTGGGAAGCAGCCAACTGTAGGGAGGCAATTTCCTCTGCTTGTTTCTTAACACGCATCTTGCTTTCTTTGAAAGCCTTCAGAAGTACACCCTGATTTTCAATCAGTTGATTGATATCATCTTCTGAAAGAGGACTCTCATCATCACTTGATGAGGATTCATTAGAATATGAGCAGGATTCATATCCTGACTCTGAGAATGAGCTAGGTGGAGAATATACCTGACTTTATCCAAGCTGATGCTAGCAGAATTCTTCTTCTAATGTAGCTATCAGTCCATAGCATATGCATTCACCTTCCTCAGTTTCATCCACCTTTGAGTCACTATCTGAATGTGATAGAGGGGCCCTGGTTTTTGCTCTTGTATCTGGATAGACTTTGTCTTCTGCAAGAGCTGTCAACAGTCCAATGTTGTTCTTATCCTTTTTGCTGATTTGAAGCTCCATTGATCTCCACACCTTATGGTTCAGTTTTGAACACCTAAGTTTAAACCTTTTTAGCTATGCTTTGAGGTCTACTCAGAATTTTAGGTCATTTTTGAGTAACCTCCCTCTGATACCATTTGAAAGTCTTTATTTCAAAGATTGCTAAATCACCTAGAGGGGGGTGAATAGGTTTCTTATTCCTTAGTGACTTATCTTTTTTCCCTACCTTTAGGTGCCTTATTAGTTGGTTGGATTTCGCTTTAAAGATATATAACCTGCAACACAATAAACACACAAAGCACACACAAGATTTATAGTGTTTCCCCTAACAAGGGTACATCGACTTTCCCTCACACCTATCCAACTATCTTGTTCAGCTAGGCACTTCTCCAAAACTCTGCACCAAAGATCTTACACCTCATATCCCTCGGGATCTCTCAGTCTCCACCAAGACTTATAGTGTCACAACCCGAATTTTCTCCGCATTAAAGGATATATCAGAGTAAGGAGAAAACACGAGCCGTGATGCCACGTCAGTTGGGGATAACTGCAGTCGTTCAGACAAGACCTCAACTAAACACCTTTTAGAAAGATGTATAAATTATTTGACGAAAACCCAGTTTTAAGTTAAGAAATTAGCCGTATCCCTCGGCTTAGTGGATCAACTAGTCCACGAGTGAAAATATAGTTATACGTTGTGGAAATACTTTAATTATGTTGATTTAACATCCTACACTAGCATAAACATCCCCGAAGGATAATCTTGCGGCATGCAAGACTCTAGATTTATTATAAGTATAGAAATAGTCTTTACGTTAACTTAGAAAATAGTATATTAGTTTTAGAAAGATGGCATATATGAAATACTAGTAGTAATGCTTTTATAAGTTAAAATACCTAAATGCAACCTAGCATAAAACATTACTTGGAGAGCACATATAAACAATCACATAAAAGGCAACTCTGCATCTTTACAAAGTAATTAGTATTTCAAAATAAAACCACTAGTGGGCGTCAACAACCTGACACGAACCCATTGGAGAGCATGTATGTCTGTACTAACAAGAGAACAACCAAAAACTTTCTCATAGGGGTGAGGAAAACCTCTGCAACACAGCAGTCCACTAGCAACACCAACCGAGCCGCTCAACCGGCTACTACCCTGAACCTGAGGCATTCAAAAGAAGAACACGTTAGTAAGAAAATATAAGTGGCAAAGGAAAGTAATCAGGCAATAAGTACAAAGCAAGAAAAGGGTTTAACAAACCCAAGTACAATAAATGCTGAAGACCACAGCTGGCTAGCCAAATAAATATAAGTATTGTAAGAGTATGCAATAACTGAATTAATTGGATATTGCACCAAGTGTGTAACGAAGCCATGTTTTGACAATATCTGTCAGGATTAGTATAAAAATCCTAAACTTATTTAAGAAGCAAACTGAGCAAAAAATAGCTCGAAAAAACGTGGTTCATTAACACTTGGTAAAAATCAACCGGGCCGGAGTCGGTGACCAATTGTCCCATACCAGGCCCCTAGACCCAAATGTCTCAAAAATAAGGCCCTACGGTGGTTACCATTTATCCAAACCCAAACCAACAGTCCTCGAAAACAGAGACCAAACATCCTCCAAGTGTAATGATCCACAAACCGACATCCAGTTGGCGGTCCTTTATCCACTGTCAACCTTCATAGCCGAAGAAACATCAGATCCTAAGCAAATCCCAAGTCTAAACCCCAAGAAAAACTTAAACCAATCCTTAAACCGCTCTAAGATTCATACATGACGAATTGGGCCAAAAACAACAAAAATATTTCTAAGTCTGGCCAAATTCGGTGAAAATCACCAAGTCCAGCGAAAATTCGGCGGGTATGCTTGACACAAACGACGATACTCGTTGAATCGGCGAAAAAGACTTAGCGACGAAAATCTACCCGACGATACTCGACTAATCGGCATGATTCGTCGAGTATACTCAACGAATTTAAGACGGTATCCGACGAATTTCCTATAATACTCGGCGAATCTCCTATAGTATGACTGCAATACTCGACGAAGTGGACTGGCGATACTCATGGAATCTACCTTGAGCAAACTTACGATATCTGGCAACTACAAGATGATACATGCCAAAATTGACTTATCCTAATTCGGCGATACTCTCCAAATTTCTACCCGATACCCACCTAATTTCTACCCGATACCCGCTGAATTCTACTTAGGCTACATACCGTTACTCGATGAATGTTCCTTACCTAAACCCGATTAATTTCAGGTTCTCTACACCTATACTCGTCGAATTCTCTCGCAATATACACACTTCACCCGAATTTCCTAGTTTCTATGGTTTCGCCCCAAATCAAGCCCTAATCTAGGGGGATCTTTTCATGCTTCCTACATTACTCATATTCTCTAAGGGAGGAGGATAAGAGAAGGAAGATCAAGTAGGAAACAAACATGCAAGGGGGAAAGATCCACTTGCCTTGAACATTTGAAGAAACGTCGTCTGCTCGCAGCGCAACAAGGATCGGGCGTAAAATGCCCTAAGCAACATTTCATGAAATGTTTTGAGGAGAAAGGAGGTCAAAACCTCAAACCCTAATTCACAGAAATCGGGGAATCAATAAGATATTACCACGATCGAGAAGCCCTCGTAGAGAGCCTTCTGAATCTCCTATCAATAGACGAAACCGACCACCCGAACTACCGAAATCTCCTACTGAAAGCTTCGTCCACCGAACGTCCTGTTTCGTGAAGACTAGCGTCGTCGGGTTAGGGAATATGAACAGTAGGGTTTCTTTTATGCGGATATACAAATATACATAAAAATATTATATTAATAATTAATTAATTCATAATACATTATTACATTACAATTTATATTAATAATTCCCAAAACAATCTGAAATCCAAAACAACTCGAAATTAAACGAAATTCGCACTGTAACTAAATACCGACGCTACGAATTCAACGACGAAGTCGAAATTCAAATCCTACAAACCAAACTCAGGCAAACACCTCCCGAATTCAAAACACAAGCATTCCCAAAAAAGCTCCACCGAGTCACCAAAACAGACCCACCTCGCAAGGGAATCTTGTAAACAGGCTAAACTCAGCCACACTGAAAACTCAAAGAGCAAAAACCACGCTCTGACCATGCCACATGCCGAATATGCGTCGACGTAAAGCCCCGACGTCATAAATATGCCAAACAAAGAATTAAACCAAACATCAAAAATTTGGGGGCGTTACAGCCACTCCCCCTAAATGAAAGTTTTGTCCCAAAACTTAACATAAATATGATCAAATCCCGTACAGAATAAAAGCAATTATAGGCTAACAAATAAAACACTTACCAAAACATCAGGAGAATAGATGAGGATAAGCCTCCCTCATAGCTGACTCCAACTCCCAAGTCAAGCTTTCCACTTCTTGGTTCCACCACAAAACTTTAACCATCGGCATTGTCTTCCTTCGCAATACCCGATCTTGGTTATCCAAAACACAAACAGACACTTCGACATATGAAAGGTTGGGCTCCAACTGGGGAACCAAATTAATAACTTGTTTGTCGCTTAGCATACAATTCCGCAATTAGCTCACGTGAAAAACATTGTGCACTACCGAAAAATTTGCAAGCAAATCCAGCCTATAAGCTGACACACCAATCCGCTCTACAACTTTAAAAGGTCCCACATAGCCCGGGTCCAACTTATGGTTCTTACCAAACCTTTTAACACCAGACATCGGGGAAACCTTAAGAAACACCATATTCCCTACACCAAACTCCAAATCGGTCCTATGTCATTTTGCATTCTTCTGATATCGCTCTTAAGCTATCGGAAGGTTCTCTCGTATATGTCTTACAGAAACAACCATCTCTTCTAGCACTTCTGGACCCAACACCTGTCTCTCACCAACCTCGGCCCAAAACAAGGGAGTTCTATAACGCCTCCAATACAAAGCCTCGATCGGGGCAATCTGAAAACTTTCTTGATAACTCCTATTGTATGCAACTACATCAGTCTCAAACGCTCATCCCATGCTCCTTTGTGGTCCGAAATATAACACCTGATCATATCTTCCATGATCTGATTTACTCTCTCTGTTTGAACATTAGTCTGCGGATGATAAGCGGTGAAATACCTCAAATCGTTACCCACCCCTTCCTATAAACTCTTCCAAAAGCGAGACGTAAACCTGGAGTCTCGATCTGATATAATACTAACAGGCACTCAGTGCAGCCTGATAACCTCTTCTAAGTATAACTCAGCTATCTTCTTCATGGGGTAATCAATCTTAAAAGGCACGAAGTGAGCACACTTTGACAATCTATCCACTATAACCCAAACAGAATCATGCCCCCGGGGAGATCTCTAAAAAACAGTAATAAAGTCCATGGAAGTACTTTCCCACTTCCAGCTTGGAATCTCTAAGGGCGTTAACTTACCATCAGGCCTTCCATGTTCAGCCTTAACTCGCCTGCATGTGAAACATTCTGACACAAATCTAGCTATATCACTCTTCATTCCATACCACCAGGCAATCTGCTTCATGTCTCGATACATCTTAGTAAAACTAGGGTGGTATGCAACACTGGAACCATGAGGCGCACTGTACAACTTAATTCGAATATTCTCAATATTGGGGATACAAAATCTACCGCTGTACTTCAAGGTACCCGTGTCATTGATTGAAAAGTCTGGTAATTTCCCTTTCGCAGTTCTATTATAAAGGTGCAACAAGTCAGGATCTTCCTTTTGATGTAATTGAATGTCTTTGATTTTAAGGATAGCTAAATCACCTAGAGGGGGGTGAATAGGTTTCTTAATCCTTAGTGACTATCTTTTATTTTCTTTTAGTTGGATGCTTTATTGGTTGATTATATTCTTCTTTCAAGACATTCATCCTGCAATAAACCAACACAGAGAAAAAACACAAAGCACATAGGATTTATAGTGGTTCGCCTAATAAGGGTACATCCACTTTCCCTCCCATATATCCAAATATTTTGCTGGAGTAGGAACTTCTCCAAAACTACTGCTCCAAAGAGCATACACCTCAGATCCCTCAGGATCTCTCATTCTCCTCCAAGACTTACAGCTCAGTCATAAAGGGCCTATAACTAGTCGTCAGCAGACCACCTACCTCAGGCCAATGGCCCTATACTCAGGCAGGGAGGACAACCCTGCCTCAGATCCAAAGGATCATACCTCATAGAGTCATACTCTCCTACAGATTAGTGATCAATTCACCAGCTACCTCAGACGTAAATCCAAGTCCTATAGCTCAGATTCTCAACAGAATCCTACCTCAGTGCAAACTTGCTCCTACCACTCAGATCCAAAAGGATCCTAGAGGATGGAAGTGAGTTGGTGAGGTTCTTGATTGGACACAAAAGAAATTTCTATGTGCCAATCTACCATGTCTGGGATAGACTCAGCCAAACTTTGACTCCAGAAATATTTTTCCTGAGTCTTACTTTACTTGAACTAAGATACACTCAGTCCTAGCTTCTTCTTCACAAAACCAGGGATTTTTTCTGCTGGATCTGTGAAGTAACTACAACAAAGTTTGTTGCTACCTGAGCTGAAGAATTCTCAGCTTAACTTCTTCACAGCAATAAGGATAACATCTTGTGTTGGAACTAACTTGCAGAAAGAGTTCTGCTTCTTCTTTATTTCCTGGGCTGAGGAAGTTCAGCCCTAACTTCTTCTCCACATACTCCAATAGATGTTCTTCGGTGTTATGCCTCTGGATCTGTGTAGAATCTACGGGTGTAGATGGAAAATGCCACCTACTAGCTTACTTCTGATTTTCTCTGATCTTGTTGTAGTCGTGTATGAAGACCAACTGCTAACTTTTTGAGCCTTTAGACCTCCAGTCTTTTTGCTCTCTGTTCTTCTCTTCACAGCAACAATGGTGAAGAAGAAGAACTTTCTCTACCTCCCCACTCCAAGAGTTTACACCTCTGTAAAGGCTTTTCCTTTTATCATTTATGTCCCAACAGCTCTTTGAGTAGTGGGCCCCGCATATTTAATGACAGTTGCATCCTTACTTTAACGCCTAACTATTGTATAGTAGGTCTGCGGTGCCTTTTGTCATGTATAGTAGCTTTGCTGCTAACAATTTGAATAACGTTGAATTTTTTGACTTGTTGACATCAGCACCTAAAGACTTAGGCAAAAATCAAGCATCAGTAGAATAGACGTTGAGTGAATGAGCTTCACTCAACTCCAAAGTGCTTAGATGTTTCTGTCTAACAAGGCGTTAGCAGCGTTGAGTGAGCAAGACTCACTCAACATTTTTTTCCTTAACTATTTCTGTAGCCTTTTCTGCATACCTGGTGTTAAGATCTTGAGTGAGCACACCTTACTCAATACCTTGTGCCTTAGCCATGCTTTCTGTTATTTAGGCATTGAGAGTGTTGAGTTGTAACACCCCCTATCCGTCGCATAGCATATAGCAGTAGGTCCGGCCGGGGCCCGACGCCATATACTCTAGACAGACCGGGTGGTTACTCAATGGAAACCATCCAACCAATCATAACGTTCTACACAGAGCATTCTAGCGGAAGCAGTTTAAGTTGCAATAAAGAACCCAGCACAAAGAGCACGAATGTCCACCAATAAACCAAATAGGAATGTCGTACATACACGAGTACAAGCCTTAAGGCCTTACAAAATGGTTTACTTCAATATTACATGTTTTACAAACCACGGCACGCAGGCCGGTCATACATGAGTAAAAGCAGTAAACACTCCAATTAGGCCTTCGAGGGCCGGCTTCGCAATTTGGGCTTTAGCCCGCTATTGACCGCTTGGTCCAGCAACACCTGCAAGCAACAAAACAACCGCACGATGGCAAACAAAGCAACGGTCAGCAATGCTGACCAAATTATAACGATCCCGCCCCCAACTCGGGGCGCCGATGCTCCTTCCCTGCATTTTAATAGCATAACCAAGCAGTATAAAAATACATTGCATCACGGGCGTTGGAATGCATGGCCACACGCCCCGTGCTCTCAGGGCACATTCTCGGTGATCGCAGTCTAAGCCGCTGACTCACCACCATCTCCAGGACGACAATATCTCGTGAGCAATTTGGTCTTTTAGGCAGATGTTATGGCACTTTAATGTCATCAACAGCCTATGTCATGACACTTTAATATCATCGACAGCAAGACTCGACCTCTATGCCCTCGGCATAAAACAGGAACGGTTCCACTCAACCCGTTGCTCACTTGCCACGCCACTTTAATATCATCGGCACGAGTTAAGTTTCCCCGAAGCCCGTGAATCGAACGTACAATATTACATAAACCAGTTATGTACAAGTTGGCTCCTAGGCCCACAAGTTGGCAAGATCACGTATCCGCCCAGTTTTCCGGGTGCACCTTTCGGTTAATCCCCAAGGCTCCCTGTTGCAATCTACCACGTAGAAAGCCCGAAAAACAACCAATCGCGCGGAGTCTTATCCGGCATTTATGCATTGCAACATCACCGATCCAGACCAACATGTTCAGGTAGGCTTCACACATCATGCCTATGTCCGTTCTCGAATACGGACTCTAAACAACGGGGACTTTACATATCTACCCGAAGGAACGCCTCCAACTCACCGCAAACTCGCGAGTGCGGGCTTCCTATGCAAAGAAGGAGAGCTTCACATGCTCAAGAAGATAATCGTTACCCTAGCGTTCCTCTTTGGCGCCATGGAAATGTAAGCGGATGAAAAGCACCGCACTCTCTTCGCCTCCGTGGATCCGAAGTCGGCTCGCGATTTGGAGCTTCGAAGCTCCTCCAATGGCCGGATCTAGCTTCTTCTTCCTCCTTTGCTCTCACCTCTCTATTATCTTAGAAATAGAACCACTCAAGTAAGAATGATGGTTTCAAAGGTCCAATCCCGTGTATATTCCATCAAGAATAACCCCCAGCCATTGGATCCCAAATAAAAGAAACGAACGGCCTTGATTCGGGCCTGAAAAGTAATACCTGGGCCGAACACGGCCTGGAACACGCCCGTGTCCAGGGCCGTGTCCCCCATTTGCCGTCAAAATCGACGCGCCTGGAACAACACACGGGCATAGAACACGCCTGTGTTCGACCTGACACGCCCGTGTTCCAACTGACACGGCCGTGTGGTCGGCCGTGTGCCTCCGTCGACACAGCCCAAAAACAACCCAAGACTCACACGTGTTCTTGGACACGCCCGTGTCCTAACCCGTGTCCATTCGAACACGCCAGGGCTCCAGGACGTGTTCACGGTCTCGACACTTCGTCGAGTGAAGTTTGTTGACCACCCGACACGGCCTTGGACACCCCCGTGTCCTAGGCCGTGTGCCTTGTCTCGACACTTTGTCGAGCGAAAATATCAACACCCCGGGCCGGTTGTCGACACGGGCTCGACACGCCCTGAGACATGCCCGTGTCTCAGGCCGTGTGCCCCGTCTCGACACTTTGTCGAGCATAAAATGTCGACTTTGCGGCCAAGTCGTCGACTCCAGCCTGACACGCCCTGGGACACGCCCATGTCCCAGGTCGTGTGCCTCCTGCCAGATTTCAACTCTGGCCCAAAACGTCTCCCGTTGCTCTTTTGAGTTTCGGGGCGTTACAACTCTCCCCCTCTTAAAAGAATTTCGTCCATGAAATTTTATATAGGAAAGACAAGTACCAAAATTAAATTGTACCTGAGCGGAACAACTCCGGATACTCGTCAAGCATAGTCTGCTCTCGTTCCCAAGAGAGCTCCTCTCAACCGCAATTGTCCCATCGGACCTTGACCATCCTGATCTCTTTATTGCGTAGCCGCTTGACCTCCGAGTCCTTAATCCGCACGGGTTTGACCTTTGTCGTCAACCAACTATCCACCGGCACTTGATCAACCTCGATCACTTGCGAAGTCTCTTGCACCGCCTTCCTTAGCACCAAAATATGGAATACATCATGCAAATCACTTAGCTCCACTGAGAGCTTCAACTGATAGGCTGCTTCACCAACACGCTCCAAAACCTCAAACGGCCCAAGGTACCTCGGGCTTAGCTTTTTCAATCGCCGCACCCGCGAGACACCCTTGAACTGCTTGATCTTTAAGTACACATAGTCGCCCACAGCGAACTCCACGTGCCTGTGCTTGGCCTTATAGTACTTCGCCTGCCGGTCCTAAGCGATAAGAAACCTCTCCCGAATGGTACGAACCAAAGACGTAGCATCTTCCACCTCTTGGCGCTTGTACAACTTTGACTCACCCGTTTCTAACCAAGACAACGGCGTACGACATTTTCTACCATATAGGGCCTCGAAGGGCGCCATTTGAACACTCGCTTGGTAGCTATTGTTTTACGCAAACTCCACCAAATAAAGATGGTCTTCCCATTGCTTTCCAAAGTCCAAGACACACATACGGAGCATGTAACAGTCCAAATTTCTGAAATAGGAATTTTTGGGTGACACGGCCTGGGACACGGGCGTGTCCCAGGGCGTGTCAGCGGACACGGCCTGCGACACGGGCGTGTCGCAGGGCGTGTCGAGGTTGTGTCGACGATCAGCCTTTATGTCGATGATTTTTTGCTCGACGATGTGTCGAGAGGAGGAACACGGCCTAGGACACGGGCGTGTCCAAGGCCGTGTCGTGTGCTCGACGACTTTTGCTCGACGATCGTCGAGTGTCGAGACGTGAGTGTCGAGTGTCGAGTGTCGAGTGTCGAGAGGTTGAACACGGCCTGTGACACGGGCGTGTCACAGGGCGTGTCAAATCGGGTCGACGAACTCAGCCCGCAGAAGGATTTCAACAGGGCGTGTCTTTGTGCCGTGTCAGGGCACACGGCCTGGGACACGGGCGTGTCACAGGTCGTGTGATGTCTCGGGATGTTTTGGGATTTTTTTCGCCCAGGCACACGGCCACAGACACGGGCGTGTCTAAAGGCGTGTTGGTGACACGGCCCATGACACGGGCGTGTTCCATGGGCATGCCACTGGTTTGGATAGGTCGGTTGACCACCGCTTGAGGCACACGGCCTGGGACACGGCCGTGTCACAGGCCGTGTCAGGTCAAATTTAGCTTTTCTGGCAGTTTTGTGACCATCCATTCCTTCAGCCTGGATCCAAGGGCTGAAGCTTCTTTCCTCTTTTTCCTAAAGGCCGAAACTGAGAACTTATTCTCATTTTTCCTTAGCCTTTATCTTTCTTCAAGTTGGAGAGAAAGAGAGAGAGGAAGAAGGAGGAAGAAGGGGAAGGGCTGCTGCTGGTGGTGCTGTAGGTTACCGAGGAGAAATCCGAAGCAGGCGTTGCGGAGGAAACGCTCTTGCGATTCTTGCAAGCTAGCTTTGAGTCCATGGCACCGAAGCGGTCGTCAAGGGTAACGACTTTTCTTCCTAGCCATGTGAAGGCTTCTTTTTGGCATATCTTGTGATGTCCCACACCAAGAGGTGGCTGATTTTGGGAATCTTTGGGTGGATGCTTGAAATCCCCTTTGTTAGCATATAGATCCGGAAATGGAGTACGGAATAGGCATGCTGTGTGAAGCCCATCTGGACAGGTTGGTCTGGATTGGTGATGTTGCATACGAACCGGAGAAGACTCCGTGATAACGTGTAGTGTAAGGAGTCTACGGGTTATGCCTGCGAAAAGGAGTAGCAGGAAGTACTGGAGTGGTAGCCCAGGAAAAATAGCCATGTGATGTTTTTGGGTCCAACCTGTGAATGAGGCACAGAAAGTACTGGTGTGACCAGGAAAGGACCTTTGTGATGCTTGATGTCGTAGGGTGTCCACCTGTGAAGCGAGTAACAGGAAATACTGGCATGATAGCCAGGAAAGACCCCTGACATTTGTGCTTGTGCGGTGTCCACCTGTGGAGAGAGTCACAGGAAGTACTGGGAGGCCCAGGAAAGACCCGCTGTTGTGCTAAGGAAATGGGTATCGCGAAATACCCAGGCTTGAATGCCAAGAACAGGATTAGTGAGACCGACCCGCGCCTTTGATATAGCCATGAGTATGTTGTACTCGGAGAAGGCAAGGCGATTCGAGCAACGGGGGGTGGAGGATCCGACCTGCACTGTGTCCGTCCGACGTGAGACCAAAAGGTGCGGTCTGTTGGAGCGCATAGCAAGAGTCTTCGGCCTGCGCGCCATGACACAATGGGGGGCTACGGGCCATCCCGGTGTAGGAAGACAAACTCCGGTTGCACGCCATGGAGTAAATGCTCAAGAGATTTACCGTTGGGTTGTGACCCTGATACGGTGGTGGGCAAGAGTTTTGCCAGAACACCAAGAATGTGCCCTGAGTGCACAGACCGTTGGGCCGGATGGCGAACGGTTGTGATGGCTTGTGTGCGTGAAAGCACATGTTGATGATATATTGCCATACTTGTGATTTGATATGCCTGCAGGGAAGAATACCGCTGCCCCGAGAGAAGGGATAGGGTCGTTATAATTTGGTCAGCTGAACGCTGACCTTTGCTTTTGTTTGCCACCGTTGGGTGGATTGTCCCTATACAGGTGCTGGAGAGCCGAGCGGGACGCATAGAGGTTGATATTCCTGCTGGTGTTGCTGCTACTGCTGTTAGCCCTCGAAGGCTATGTTTTATGTTGTGTATTTTCTTTGATTGTGGCCGGCCTGCGCGCCAATTTGTTTAGGCCACTGTTTGATAGCCATGTAAGGCCATAAGGCCAACTCTTTTCACTTGTTGTACGACATTCCTATATGGTATAAAATGTGGAGTTTTATGTTTGGACATTCATGAGGATTTCCAGTTGTAGTATAGGCTTCCGCTAGAATGATTTGTGATAGGTGCGATGCGCTACTCTGGTATCATCATGTACCTTCACCGCCTGTTTTGTGATATATACTGTTGGGCCCCGACCGGACCTTCTAGAATATACCATATGAACGGATGGGGTTGTTACATTTTTGGTATCGGTTGTCTTGGTCTTTCCCTCTCGAAGTCGTGGCCGACTTCTTTTGTGGGGTGGCGAGCACGTGTTTGTGCAAACCAAAGTCTACGCATGAACTCCTGAATGTCCATGATAGGAATGCAAACTTGATGTGTTTGAAGAACCTGTGTTCCTATTTTGTGTTGTTTGCTTGGGTACGACCACTAATGTGTGTGTCTTGTCCACCTTTAGGTGACACGAAGTGGAGCTGGGCCGTCTGAGTCCCAGCATTCTGATGAAAGTACGACACCTGCCGCGGTGCCTACACCTCCATCGTCTACGGAACATGTGCGTTTAGTTGCGGAGGCTTTATTTACCATGATCCAAGGCCAGCCCCTTAGGCAGGAGCAAGCGGATGTGAGGCCAGAACAGGTGGCGGCAAGGCCTGAACCTGTCGTGGATATGGCTCCTCGAGCGGCTGAGAAGCAGCTAACGCGGTTTATGAGTTTCCATCCGCCTACGTTCTCAGGAGCGGGAACTCCGACGCAGGCTGAGGATTGGCTATCGCGCGTCAAGCGAGTGATGACGGCGATAGGAACGGCAGAGCATCAGAAAGTGACTTTAGTTACCTTTTTGCTCGAAGGAGAAGCTCGGTTATGGTGGGATGATGTTGAGATTATATTAGCCAGCATGACACGTGTGTGTGGGACCGCATGTTTGGGCTTTCCCCATCGCGTTCCTGGTCTGGGTGTTGACCCCGGTGGGCCCCCTTGTGTGGCGGAATATCCCCGCGGTCATGTGGTTGGGGTTAATCCCACACCGCCTGCAGACTTCTCCCCTTTGTGTTCATGTACCCCGCCACCCTTCATCTCAACACCTGGGTTTTGAGATGAACTAATGGGTTGGCGGGTTCTAACTTGGTATCAGAGGAGGTTGTCATGCTGTGGGGGTGTGTTGAGATTATATTAGCCAGCATGACACGTGTGTGTGGGACCGCATGTTTGGGCTTTCCCCATCACGTTCCTGGTCTGGGTGTTGACCCCGGTGGGCCCCCTTGTGTGGCGGAATATCCCCGCGGTCATGTGGTTGGGGTTAATCTCACACCGCCTACAGACTTCTCCCCTTTGTGTTCATGTACCCCGCCACCCTTCATCTCAACACTGGGTTTTGAAATGAACTAATGGGTTGGCGGGTTCTAACTGATGATATGGAGTTGCATCACTTGGCGGGTCGTCCGTTAACCCAATTATCGATGGAAGAATTCTCCCGACTCTTCCTAGCGAAGCACCTTCCTGCGGCTCAGCGGATAGCCATGGAAAATGAATTCCAAAGGTTAACACAAGGTGATGACAGTGTTGACGCATACTTGCATGAATTTACTCGCTTGGGGCGGTATGCGGGTTCGATATTTGCTGATGAACAGAGGAAGACCAACAGGTTCTATGAAGGACTGAGGGACGAGCTGAGGTTCCTTGTGTCAAGTTCTGTGAACCAAGGTTTCCAAGCATTGGTTGACACTGCGAGCGCATTGGAAAAGGATATGAAGATGGTGCAAGGGAAGAGAGCTTTGGCTGTGTCGCAACCGGAATGGAAGGCGCCCCGATCGGGAAAACCATTTTATAAGAAGAGATGGGGCAAGAAGTCCAAGCCTAGTGGACAAGCTCCTTCATCAGTTGCAACGGGAGCAACGTCAGGGGCTACCTCCAAGCCAGATACTCGTATCTACTTCAATTGTGGCCGAATGGGGCATATTGCGCGAGATTGTCGGATGCCTCCAAAGAGTGAAAAGAAGACGGGAGCATCTTATGCGGAAAAAGGAAAGGCGGTGGTGGATTCCTCTGCCGCGCAGGCGCAACCCCGGGTCTACAATCTTGGCCTGCAAGAGGCCATCAAGCAGAGTGACGTGGTCACAGGTATGAGTTTAGTTTTGCATATGCTCTTGTTTGTCTGCTTTGCTTAGTACCCCTATGTTTGCGGTTTGTGTGTGTGACATGGTTGTCATAGGCTTTGTGATGATTCGGGACACGCTGGCATGAGCACTGTTTGATACGGGTGCATCGCATTCTTTTCTGTCTAATGAGTTTATTACGCGGCTTGGGATACCCAGTCGTGCAAAGACAGATAACGTCAGAGTGGTGTTGCCGAATGGCTGTTGGATGCTTGCGGATCAAGCTTGCGATGTGGCGGTTCAATTGGGAAGTCGGAATTTTCGTTTGACTGCATTTGTTTTGCCAATATCGGAATTCGACGTGATTTTTGGGATGGATTGGCTTGCGGAGCAGCATGCTATGATTGACTGCCAGTCCAAAGAAATCACGTTGGGCCAGAATACTGAATAGGAGACAAAGTTCGCGGGTATGCGAGGAGTGGGCGGGACGTTGATGTCTGCACTCCAGGTAGTCAAGGCTGTTCGGAAGGGTGCGGAGTGTTACTTTGCACTAATTCAGGCTGTTGAGCCTAAGGCCAGTTTGTGCGAGGTTCCGATTGTGGCAGAATTTACAGATGTGTTTCCCACGGATCTCCCTGGGCTACCACCCTAGCGGGAGATTGACTTCACGATCGAGTTGGTGCCAGGTGCAAAACCTGTGGCCCGCTCGCCATATCGCGTTGCGCCAAAAGAGATGGCTGAATTGAAGGTTCAACTACAAGAAATGCTAGAGCAAGGTTATATCCGCACAAGTATGTCACCTTGGAGTGCGCCTGTACTTTTTGTAAAGAAGAAAGATGGTGGGTTGCGGTTGTGTATTGATTACCGTGAACTGAATAAGCTGACCGAGAAGAATAAGTATCTGATACCCCGGATTGATGAGTTATTCGATCAGCTGGTGGGCTCGACCGTCTATTCGAAGTTGGACCTGAAGTCTGGTTATTACCAGTTAAGAATTCGGGAAGGTGACATTCCCAAAACCGCATTTGGAACGCGTTATGGGCACTATGAGTTCACAGTCATGCCATTTGGACTATGCAATGCGCCCTCGGTGTTTATGGATTTGATGCATCGTATTTTTCGTGAGTACCTGGATCTGTTTGTGATTGTGTTCATTGATGACATCCTGGTGTACTCAAAGTCAGAAGCTGAACATGAGATTCACTTGCGGTTGGTGTTGAACACGTTGAGGCAAAATCAGCTATATGCCAAGTTCTCGAAGTGTGAGTTTTGGCTATCATCAGTGGCATTTTTGGGCCATGTGGTGAGTGGAGCGGGCATTGCAGTGGATCCAGCGAAGATAAGGGCCATACAGGAGTGGCTAATCTTATCTTCCGTGGCCGAGGTCCGGAGTTTCCTTGGACTTGCGGGCTACTATAGAAGATTTGTGGAAAATTTCTCGCGGATCGCTTTGCCGCTAACCACACTGACGCAAAAAGATCAGAAGTTCGTTTGGACGCCAGATTGCGCACGAGCTTTTGAAGAGCTGAAGAGTCGGTTGACCACGATGCCGGTGTTGTCTTCGCCATGTGGAACCGATGGATTTGTGATTTATAGTGATGCCTCAGGGAGCGGCTTAGGCTGCGTTCTTCTGCAGAATGGAAATGTGATTGCGTATGGCTCACGCCAGCTGAAGGTGCACGAGCGAAATTATCCCGTCCATGATTTGGAACTAGCGGCGGTGATTTTTGCACTCAAGTTGTGGCGACACTACCTTTATGGCGTGAAGGTGGAGATCTATACCGATCATAAGAGCCTCAAGTATCTTTTGGAGCAGAAAGACTTGAACATGCGACAACGAAGGTGGTTGGAGTTCCTTGGAGACTACACTTTCGAGATTCACTATACGCCCGGGAAGGGGAATGTTGTCGCGGATGCCTTGAGTCGGCGAGTTCCGGCTAGAGCGAATTGGTTACAAAGGCATGATGAACGTCTTATCCAGGAGTTGGAAGCATTAGAGATCTATTGTGTTGACAAAAGTTCCACTGCCACTGCATGTTTGAACTGGACCGAGGTGCAATGTGACCTTGCGGACCGAGTTCGACGGGCAACGTAGTTGGATGACGATCTCTTACGCTATGTGAATGAAGGGCCAAAGGGCAAATTCACCTGGAATGACGGTCTTTTGCGAAAAGAGGGCCGTTTGTGCGTCCCGAATGTGGGGAAATTGAGGGAAGAACTGATGTATGAAGCGCATTATACAAAGTATTCCATTCACCCCGGGAGCACGAAGATGTTCAACGATATGAAGAAGCTTTTCTGGTGGCCAGGGCTCAAGAAAGATGTTGCCCTTTATGTAGCCAAATGTCAAACATGTGCGATGGTGAAGGCGGAATGCCAAAAGCCGGGCGGTTATTTGAAGTCACTGCCGATCCCAGAGTGGAAATTTGATGATATTTCCATGGATTTTGTGCATGGGTTGCCAAGATCGCAGCGAGGAAATGATTCCATTTGGGTCATTGTGGACCGGCTAACAAAAGTAGCACATTTTCTCCCGAACAGGCGGGATGATTCAGTTGAATGTTTGGCAAAGTTATATGTTGACCAGATTGTGCGGCTTCACGGTGTTCCTCGGAGCATCGTAAGTGATCGAGATGGGCGATTCACGTCAAATGATTGGAGGCTAGTTCACCGACTGTTGGGCACGAAGTTAACTTTCAGTACGGCCTTTCATCCCCAAACGGATGGCCAAACTGAACGTACCAACAGAACAATGGAGGACATGCTCCGAATGTGCGCCCTTGTCTTCGGAAAGAGATGGGAAGATCATCTCTATATGGTAGAGTTTGTATATAATAACAGCTACCAGGCGAGCATTGGGATGACACCATATGAAGCTCTATATGGAAGGAAGTGTCGTACACCCTTGGCTTGGGCAGAAGCGGGCGAAGGTCGGGTTTTTAAACCAAATGAGGTTGATGAAGCCAACTAAACCATATGGACTATTCGAGAGAGATTGCTTATTGCTCAAGATCGACAAGCGAAGTACTACAACGCCAAGCACCGGAACGTGGAATTTGCGGTTGGCGATTGGGTCTACTTGAAGATCAAGCCTTTCAAAGGTGTCTCCAGGATTCGACGATTGAAAAAGTTGAGTCCAAGATATTTGGGTCCTTTTGAAGTGGTTGAGCGAGTTGGCGAAGCGGCTTATCGGCTAGCTCTGTCGGCAGACTTGGGTGGGTTGCATGATGTCTTTCACATCTCGGTGCTTCGGAAGGCCGTGAAAGATCCAGCTCAAGTAATCGCGGACGATCGTGTGCCGGTGGAGTATGGGCTAACAACGAGAGTTAGACCCATTCAGATCGAAGATCGAGGCGAGAAACAGTTGCGGAACAAGACGGTAGGCATGGTAAAAGTCCGGTGGGACAACTGCGGCCGTGAAGAACTGACATGGGAGCGAGAGCAAACCATGCGAGAAGAGTTCCCTGAGCTGTTTTTGTAATCTCTAGAGAGGATGTTGTAACATAAAATTTTGTATGTTGTAACATATTTCTTGCTGGTTACTGTTGCCTTCCAGTGTCTGAATTTCGAGGACGAAATTTCTTGTAGGAGGGGAGGATTGTAACAGTACAAATTTCTGAAACAGGAATTTTTGGGTGACACGGCCTGGGACACGGGCGTGTCCCAGGGCGTGTCAGCGGACACAGCCTGCGACACGGGCGTGTCGCAGGGCGTGTCGAGGTTGTATCGACGATCGGACTTTGTGTCGATGATTTTTCGCTCGACGATGTGTCGAGAGGAGGCACACGGCCCAGGACACGGGCGTGTCCAAGGCCGTGTCGTGTGCTCGATGACTTTTGCTCGACGATCGTCGAGTGTCGAGACGTGAGTGTCGAGTGTCGAGTGTTGAGTGTCGAGAGGTTAAACACGGCCTGTGACACGGGCGTGTCACAGGGCGTGTCAAATCGGGTCGACGAACTCAGCCCGCCGAAGGATTTCGACAGGGCGTGTCTTTGTGCCGTGTCAGGGCACACGGCCTGGGACACGGGCGTGTCACAGGCCGTGTGAAGTCTCGGGATGTTTTGGTATTTTTTTCGCCCAGGCACACGGCCACAGACACGGGCGTGTCTGAAGGCGTGTTGGTGACACGGCCCATGACACGGGCGTGTTCCATGGGCGTGTCACTGGTTTGGATAGGTCGGTTGACCACCGCTTGAGGCACACGGCCTGGGACACGGCCGTGTCACAGGCCGTGTCAGGTCAAATTTAGCTTTTCTGGCAGTTTTGTGACCATCCATTCCTTCAGCCTGGATCCAAGGGCTGAAGCTTCTTTCCTCTTTTTCCTAAAGGCCGAAACTGAGAACTTATTCTCATTTTTCCTTAGCCTTTATCTTTCTTCAAGTTGGAGAGAAAGAGAGAGAGGAAGAAGGAGGAAGAAGGGGAAGGGCTGCTGCTGGTGGTGCTGTAGGTTACCGACGAGAAATCCGAAGCCGGCGTTGCGGAGGAAACGCTCTTGCGAGTCTTGCAAGCTAGCTTTGAGTCCATGACACCGAAGCGGTCGTCAAGGGTAAAGACTTTTCTTCCTAGCCATGTGAAGGCTTCTTTTTGGCATATCTTGTGATGTCCCCCACCAAGAGGTGGCTGATTTTGGGAATCTTTGGGTGGATGCTTGAAATCCCCTTTGTTAGCATATAGATCCGGAAATGGAGTACGGAATAGGCATGCTGTGTGAAGCCCATCTGGACAGGTTGGTCTGGATTGGTGATGTTGCATACGAACCGGAGAAGACTCCGTGATAACGTGTAGGGTAAGGAGTCTACGGGTTATGCCTGCGAAAAGGAGTAGTAGGAAGTACTGGAGTGGTAGCCCAGGAAAAATAGCCATGTGATGTTTTTGGGTCCAACCTATGAATGAGGCACAGAAAGTACTAGTGTGACCAGGAAAGGCCCTTTGTGATGCTTGATGTCGTAGGGTGTCCACTTGTGAAGCGAGTAACAGGAAATACTGGCATGATAGCCAGGAAAGACCCCTCACATTTGTGCTTGTGTGGTGTCCACCTGTGGAGAGAGTCACAGGAAGTACTGGGAGGCCCAGGAAAGACCCGTTGTTATGCTAAGGAAATGGGTATCGCGAAATACCCAGGCTTGAATGCCAAGAACAGGATTGGTGAGACCGACCCGCGCCTTTGATATAGCCATGAGTACGCTGTACTCGGAGAAGGCAAGGCGATTCGAGCAACGGGGGGTGGAGGATCCGACCTGCGCTGTGTCCGTCCGACGTGAGACCAAAAAGTGCGGTCTGTTGGAGCGCATAGCAAGAGTCTTCGGCCTGCGCGCCATGACACAATAGGGGGCTACGGGCCATCCCGGTGTAGGAAGACTAACTCCGGCTACACGCCATGGAGTAAATGCTCAAGAGATTTACCGTTGTGTTGTGACCCTGATACGGTGGTGGGCAAGAGTTTTGCCAGAACACCAAGAATGTGCCCTAAGTGCACGGACCGTTGGGCCGGATGGCGAATGGTTGTGATGGCTTGTGTCCGTGAAAGCACATGTTGATGATATATTGCCATACTTGTGATTTGATATGCCTGCAGGGAAGAATACTGCTGCCCCGAGAGAAGGGGTAGGTTCGTTATAATTTGGTCAGCTGAACGCTGACCGTTGCTTTTGTTTGCCACCGTTGGGTGGATTGTCCCTATATAGGTGCTGGAGAGCCAAGCGGGACACATGGAGGTTGATATTCCTGCTGGTGTTGCTGCTATTGCTGTTAGCCCTCGAAGGCTATGTTTTATGTTGTGTATTTTCTTTGATTGTGGCCGGCCTGCGCGCCAATTTGTTTAGGCCACTGTTTGATAGCCATGTAAGGCCATAATGCCAACTCTTTTCACTTGTTGTACGACATTCCTATATGGTATAAAATGTGGAGTTTTATGTTTGGACATTCATGAGGAGTTCCAGTTGTAGTCTAGGCTTCCGCTAGAATGATTTGTGATAGGTGCGATGCGCTACTCTGGTATCATCCTGTACCTTCACCGCCTGTTTTGTGATATATACTGTGGGGCCCCAGCCGGACCTTCTAGAATATACCATATGAACGGATGGGGTTGTTACAGAGCATGTCTTCCATAGTTCTATTGACCCTCTCGGTCTTCCCATCCGTTTGCGGATGGAAGGCTGTGCTGAATTTCAACTTTGCGCCGAACATTTGCTGCACTAGCCTACAATCATTGGACGTGAACCGCCCATCTCGGTCACTCACGATGCCGCGGGGCACACTGTAACATCTCCCCTGTAATGACCGTATAATATGGGTCCTGCCGGGGCCCCACAACATACGGACGCCACATCTTTAGTATTAAAAGTTGATATTGCTACCCACACTCAAAACACTTTGCACAATACAGCGGAAACACAAGCAAGACAAGAAGTTATCCACTACAAGAAGAGTAAAACAAATGGCCTTATGACCTTACAGCAAGTGTCCAAAATCAAATAATACAACAGTCATGAATGTGCGTAGCACACCTAGTCTACCTCGGCATGCAAGCCGGACAACATGAGTCTCAAACATACAACATCATATAAGTAGAGATACAAAAAGAAAAGCACTTCATGAGGCTTAGGCCTTTCTGGCCGGCGAGCTAGCTCCTGCATGCGATCCTTGGCCTATAAAATTTATTAGTAACGTGGGTCAGCAAAGACTGACCTCAAACTGTGTAACAACACATCTCCTCCCGGCCGCCCCTAACGGACCCCGAGGTATCCCTCCAACCTGCAAGTTATCACTTCGTATGCAATAATCATAAGCAAGAAGAGAAACTACAGAAACAAGCTTGGATGTCACACACATCATACATGTTCTCTACTGGTTGAGCATATAATAAAAGGGCCTACTTATGCAATCATGTATGCAACAACCCGGGTTTCACCCAAGGCACCCTATCTCGTATGCATCTAGCAAATCATCACATCATATGGGTACTCATCGATTCCCCATTGGCATAAAGCCGCAAATAAAGGGGTGGCACCATCCCCCCCCCCAACGGCTCACCGGCCGCCTCATGGAACTCTTGTCAAGGCCCCACCCGCTCAAGGTCTTAGACCCGGGCTTGCCTACAAGCTCTGACGTCTCATGTCAGGATTCCAACAAACACAAAACTGACCGATTCTAAGAAGCCTTGCCGGACCCCACCCGCTCATGGCCTCATTGCCCGGGCTTGCCCCCATGCTTGGTATTCTCGTCAGTCTCACAGAAGGGGACTAGTCTCGCCGGGACACTCTCCGCACATGACGTGAATGTCACGGGACAGCCAGCCGACCACGGAGACATAGCCACGCCTTGGCACATCACAAACCAAGACAATTCCACCCAAGTCCCTCATTTGTACTGCAGCGTTCCCGCGCACCAAGGAAACCATCTCCAACTCGTGCGGAGCTAACCTTGTCCACCAAGGAAAACATCTACCGCCACGAGGAGCTAACCTTGTCCGGTTCCGACTACACGTACTCACTCAAGAAAAGGGGGAAACATCACCACATCACAAACGGCGTCTTGTCGCAATGGAATCTCTACGAATCCTTAATGTTCGTATGCAACATCACCGAGTCGGACTAACGGTCGCGACTACGGCTTCACCCACCATTCCTAATCCACTAATGGAGCGGATCTCTAATGCAAAATATGCCGGGGACGGACTCAATCAACCCGGAGGTTCCTCTTGAACCTTGGCGACCAAAAACCCCTCTCATTTGGGAGTTTGGTGCCCAAGAACTAGAAAAGAAAAATGATGCTAAAGACATGCATCCTAAGACCGAGAGGAGAAGTGTCGTTACCTTCTGACTCCTCTTCCTTGCCATGGCAAAATATCCGGATGAAAACCTTTGCAAAGATCTAGCCTCCATGGATCCGGACTCGCCTCGCGATTTGGAGCACCGAAGCTTCTCCTACAGCCCAAACCCTCCTTCACCTTCTTCCTTGCTCTCCCTTCTCTCTAGAAATTAGTAAGAGAAAAGCTTGAAGAAGAATGAGGGTTTCCAACCCTATTCTCGGACTTAACTCCCCAAGAACAGTCCTAAACCGTCAAATCCTAAAATCAGGAAAAGAATGGCCACGATCCGCCTGAAAAATAAAATACCTGGGCCGAACAAGGCCTGGCACACGCCCGTGTCCAGGGTCGTGTGCCTCATTCGCCGTCTCAAATCGACGCGCCTGGAACAGCACACGGGCACCCGACATGCCCGTGTTCGATCCGACACGCCCGTGTCCCCAATGACACGGCCGTGTGGCCGGCCGTGTGCCTCCAATGACACGGCCCCGAAAACATCCCGAGAGGTGACACGGCCTGGGACACGCTCATGTCCCAAGCCGTGTGCCAAGTCTCGACACTCGTCGACAGCCTTTGTGTCGACACCGCGGAAAAATGTCGAGCGAAGATCGTCGACCAAGCGGGACATGCCCTGTGACACGCCCGTGTCACAGGCCGTGTGCTCCAGTCTCGACACTCGACACTCGACACTTGACACTCGTCGAGTGAACATTGTCGACTGAAGATCGTCGACAGACCCACACGGCCTTGGACACGCCCGTGTCCTAGGCCGTGTTCCTTGTCTCGACACAAAGTCGAGCGAAAAAAAATGTCGACACCCCGGGCTGAGTGTCGACACGGGCTCGACACGCCCTGCGACACGCATGTGTCGCAGGCTGTGTGCCCTTACTCGACACTTCGTCCAGCGCAAAGTGTCGACCATGCGACCAAGTCGTCGACACGGCCTGACACGGCCCAGGACACGCCCGTGTCCCGGGCCGTGTGCCCCCTGCCAAAAACCAAAAATGTCCAGAAACGTAAATCGACCCCTTTCTCCAAATCTGGGGTGTTACAACTCTCCCCCCTTAACAGAATTTCGTCCCGAAATTACAAAACAGAAGGAACAAAAACTTAAATTGTACCTGAAATGAAGAGTTCTGGATACTCTTCTCGCATGACCTGTTCTCGCTCCCAAGAGAACTCCTCTCGACCGCAGTTGTCCCATCGGACTTTCACGAATTTAACCTCTTTATTCCGCAACTGCCGAGTCTCCGAATCCTCTATAGCAATTGGAAGGACTCGCATCCTCAAGTTTTCCTCAATCAGCACCGATGCCGGCTCAATCACCACACTAGCCTCCACCAAGGCTTTCCTCAAAACGGAGACGTGGAAGACGTCATGCAATCCACTCAGCTCTGCAGACAACGCCAACCGATAGGCTGCTTCTCCCACCCGTTCAACAACTTCAAAAGGCCCCAAGAACCTCGGACTCAACTTTTTGAGTCGGCGAATCCGTGAGACGCCTTTGAACTATTTGATCTTCAAATAGACCCAATCACCTACCGCAAACTCCAACTTCCGGTGACGAGCATTAAAGTATTTTGCTTGCCGGTCCTGCGCCACCTTCATACGCTCTTGAATGGTCCGTACCAACTGACAAGCGTCCACTACCACCTCTTTTCCCAAAATTTTGGTGTCTCCCGCCTCTGCCCAAGACATCGGTGTTCGACACCGTCTCCCATACAAGGCTTTGTATGGCGCCATTTTTATACTCGCTTGGTAACTGTTATTGTACGCGAATTCCACCATGAAGAGGTGATCCTCCCACTTCTTGCCGAAGTCAAGAACGCACATTCTCAACATATCCTCCATAGTATGGTTTGTTCTTTCAGTTTGCCCATCAGTTTGAGGATGGAACGCTGTACTGAACTTTAGCTTCGTGCCCAAACTCTTTTGAACTAGTATCCAGTCCTTGGACGTAAACCGTCCATCTCGATCGTTGACTATACTCTTTGGAATCCCATGCAGTCGCACAATGTTGCGAACATACAACTCCACCAGCTTCTCCACGCTGTCCTCTTTACGATTTGGGATGAAGTGGGCCACCTTGGTTAAGCGGTCCACGATCACCCAAATAGCATCATTACCCTGCTGCGATCTAGGCAAACCATGTACAAAGTCCATGGAGATGTCATCAAATTTCCATTCAGGGATTGGAAGGGGCTTCAGGAACCCGCACGGCTTCTGACATTCGGCCTTCACCAAGGCACAAGTTTGGCAACGATTCACGTACAAAGCTACGTCCCGCTTCAGCCCCGACCACCAAAAGGATTTCTTCATATCCAAGTACATCTTTGTACCTCCCGGGTGAATGGAGTACTTTGTGAAGTGAGCCTCAAACATCAACTCCTCACGGAGTTTGCCGAACTGCGGTATACAAACCCTTCCGTCCTTCCTCAGAATCCCATCAATCATATCCCAGGCGCTGCTCTCGCCCGTTTGAGCCTCCAACACAAATGGTTGAAACTCCACATCCAACCGAGTCGCTTCCCGAATGCGATCGGTCAAGTCGTTTTGCACTTCAATCCAGTTCAACCGAGCCACGCTGGACTCGCCTCTTGCAACACATTCCAAACCAAGGGACTCCCATTCCCGTACCAACCGCTCATCATGAGCTTCGATCCAATTCCCTTGCCCTGAGTACTTCCTACTCAAAGCATCCGCCACCACATTGGCTTTAACTGGCGTATACTGAATCGCCACCTCGTAGTCTCCAAGAAACTCAACCCACCTGCGTTGCCGCATGTTCAAGTCCTTTTGATCCAAGAGATACTTCAGGCTTTTGTGATCCGTGAAGATCTCCACCTTTGCACCATATACATAGTGCCGCCATATTTTCAACGCAAAAATTACCGCCGCCAACTCCAAGTCATGGACGGGGTAATTCCTCTCATGAGGCTTCAGCTGTCTAGACCCAAAAGCTATCACCTTGCCATGTTGCACCAAAACGCAACCCAAACCGCATCCCGATGCGTCACTGAAGATCTGAAATCCCTCGGTCCCTTGCGGTAGACTTAGGATTGGAGCCATCATCAGTCTCTCCTTCAGTGCCTCAAATGCTTGACTGCACTCTTGAGTCCACACAAACTTATGATCTTTACGAGTGAGTGAGGTGAGGAGTAGAGCTATCCGCGAAAAATTCTCCACGAACATCCTGTAATACCCGACTAGTCCAGGAAAACTTCGGACCTCCGCCACGGTCCTCAAAACCGGCCAATCTCTAACGGCTTCCACTTTTGTTGGATCCACTGCCACCCCACCCCCACTAATCACGTGGCCTAAAAATGACACCTTCTCTAACCAGAACTCGCACTTGGAGAATTTTGCATACAACTGATTCTCCCTCAACACTTGCAAGACCACTCTCAAGTGGGTCTCATGCTCCACCTCGGATTTGGAGTACACCAAGATGTCATCGATGAAGACAACCACAAATGAATCCAAGTATTCCCGAAATACTCGATTCATAAGATCCATGAACACAGATGGTTCGTTCGTCAGCCCGAACGGCATCACCGTAAACTCAAGGTATCCATACCTTGTACCAAAGGCAGTCTTGGGTATGTCCTCATCCCGAATTCGCAGCTGATAATAGCCTAACTTCAAGTCCAATTTTGAATACACCACTGACCCTACCAACTGGTCGAACAAGTCATCTATCCGAGGAATCAGATACTTATTCTTGACGGTCAGTTTATTCAGCTCTCGGTAGTCTATGCACAGTCGCATGCTACCGTCTTTCTTCTTTACAAACAACACCGGCGCACTCCACAGTGAAGAACTGGGTCTGATATACCCTTGCTCCAACAGTTCCTGCAACTGCACTTTGAGTTCTGCCAACTCCTTTGGTGCCATCCTAAACGGAGGACGTGACACCGGCCTAGCCTCTGGCACTAACTCGATCGAGAAATCGATCTCCCTCCGAGGAGGCGCTCCAGGAAGTTCATCCGGAAACACATCCTTGAACTCTGTCACAACGGGCACTTCCTCAATAGTCAGCTGGGAGAGACGAACCTCCAATAACGCTACAAGCGCTACACCACCCTGGTTAACCGCCCGCATCAACTACATGACCGAAATCAGGGAACAGGCCACTCCACAAAGGCCCTCAAATTTGACCTCCGCCTGCCCTTTGCTCTTTAGGGTCACTACCTTAGATAGGCAATCAATACTGGCGTGCTGCTCTGCAAGCCAGTCCATGCCCAAAATGACATCGAACTCAACCAATGGTAAAATCGCTGCTACCAAAACGAATTCAACTCCGTCTAGCTCCCAACAGATGTGCCCTTTGGCCCCAGTGGTCATGGATGACCTATTGGGCATGCGCACTTTCAACTCCGCGTCTGCCGAGAAAGACTCAACTCCTATTCTCTGGATGAAGCTCTCCGCAAGAAAGGAGTGCGATGCTCCTGTATCGAACAATACCCTAGCGGGGTATCCGGAAACTAATACGAAGCCTACAACATAGACGTCAAACAAAAAGGGTCTAAAAGTATGAAGCACAAAATTTCAACTTAAATTTTCTTCATACCTGTCACCACATCGGTTTGGCGGATCGCTTCTTGCTGTCCAAGGTTGTAAGCCCTTGGTTGTACCGATTGGAACCGAGAAGCGCTCGACTCCGCCATCTTCCCTTTCTATGCAGCACTGGGGCCGGAGCGCACAGTCTGCTCCTGCCTTGTCTCTTGCCCCGCTCCTCCTTGGGGACAAAAACGAGCTATGTGCCCCACCTTACCGCAGTTGTAACATGTCGGCGGTCCCCTAGAGTGAGAACCTCCAGGCGTCCAATTGCTCTTCTCACCGGATCTGGAAGTGTGAGGCTTCTTCCTCCACCTACTCCCATCAGACTTTCTATGAGATTGGGAAGGCTTCCCTTCCCCTTGCTTGGGAGTAAAACCCTCACGGCGTTGGGTTCGCTCCAAATCACTTTCCAAAATCCTGGCAGCCTCAACTAGTTCATTGAATCCCGCTCTCTTCATGGAGATGAGGGGTTGTCTCAGGTTCTCCCTCAGCCCCTGGTAGAAGAGGTTATCCCTTTCTACATCATCTGCCATCGTTGTTCCCGCGTAACGACCCAAACGAGTGAACTCCTGCACATACGCATCCACTGTCTTGTCTCGCTGCATTAAATGCAGAAACTGCCTCTGAAGGGCCAAACGTGTAGAAACTGGAATATACCTCTTTAGAAACGCATCCCCAAACTCCTCCACTGACGGGATGCGTCTCGGGAACTAGCGGACGCTATGGCTTACCCACCACAACTTGGCGTCTCCTTCCAACATGAACACCGCATGTTCAGATTTCTTTTCTTCTGGCGTCTCTACCGCCCTCAGAAGCTCTTGAATGCGAACCCACCAATCCTCCGCATCCGTTGGCGTACCAACTCCCTTGAATGACGAGGGATGGAAGCTCAGGAAATACTTCAAGTGCCGATCTCCATGTCCGACAACTACCCTCTCCGCCAAAGGCTCCACTCGCCTGGCTTCTCCTCGTGGCACGGCCGTCGTCATATCCGGTGTAGCACGGGTTGCTAGCTGAGCTGCTGCTGCAGCTTGGGCTGCTACCATCGCTTCCGCAAGCATGCGACAGATGTCGGCCGAGTTAACACCCGTGCCCAAAAGACCTGGAGCAGTAGCACTGCTCGCCGAAAGCTCTTCTCTAGCTCTCGACATACCCGCCTCGTTGCTTGCACTCTTCAAGAAAACAAGAAACAAGGAATCAGTCTCAACTCTCAAGACTTAAACATAAGGACACTCATGGTCCCGCGTTACTCTTATGTGGATAACTTCTCGACGCACTGACCTTGAATCTAACCTGGATTTGATACCAAATTGTAACACATCCCCTGTATTGAATGTATAATATGGGTCCGGCCGGGGCCCCACAACATACGAACGCCACAACTTTAGTATTAAAAGTTGATATAGCTACCCACACTCAAAACACTTTGCACAACACAGCGGAAACACAAGCAAGACAAGAAGTTATCCACTACAAGAAGAGTAAAACAAATGGCCTTATGGCCATACAACAAGTGTCCAAAATCAAATAATACAACAGTCATGAATGTGCGTAGCACTCCTAGTCTACCTAGGCATGCAAGCCGGACAACATGAGTCTCAAACATACAACATCATATAAGTAGAGCTACAAAAAGAAAAGCACTTCATGAGGCTTAGGCCTTTCTGACCGGCGAGCTAGCTCCTGCATGCGATCCTTGCCCTGTAAAATTTATTACTAACGTGGGTCAGTAAAGGCTGACCTCAAACTGTGTAATAACACATCTCCTCCCGGCCGCCCCTAACGGACCCCAGGGTACCCCTCCAACCTGCAAGTTAGCACTTCGTATGCAATAATCATAAGCAAGAAAAGCAACTACAGAAACAAGCTTGGATGTCATACACATCATACATGTTCTCTACAGGTTGAGCATATAATAAAAGGGCCTACTTATGCAATCATGTATGCAACAACCCGGGTTTCACCCAGGCACCCTATCTCGTATGCATCTAGCACATCATCACATCATATGGGTACTCATCGATTCCCCATTGGCATAAAGCCGCAAACAAAGGGGTGGCACCATTCCCCCCCAACGGCTCACAGGCCGCCTCATGGAACTCTTGTCAAGGCCCCACCCGCTCAAGGTCTTATACCCGGGCTTGCCTACAAGCTCTGACGTCTCATGTCAGGATTCCAACAAACACAAAACTGACCGATTCTAAGAAGCCTTGCCGGACCCCACCTGCTCATGGCCTCATTGCCCGGGCTTGCACCCATGCTTGACATTCTCGTCAGTCTCACAGAAGGGGACTAGTCTCGCCGGGACACTCTCCGCACATGATGTGAACGTCACGGGATAGCCAGCCAACCACGGAGACATAGCCACTCCTTGGCACAACACAAACCAAGACAATTCCACCCTAGTCCCTCATTTGTACTGCAGCGTTCCCGCGCACCAAGGAAACCATCTCCAACTCGTGCGGAGCTAACATTGTCCACCAAGGAAAACATCTACCGCCACGAGGAGCTAACCTTTTTCGGTTCCTACTACACGTACTCACTCGAGAAAAAGGGGGGAAACATCACCACATCACAAACGGCATCTTGCCGCAACGGAATCTCTACGAATCCTTAATGTTCGTATGCAACATCACCGAGTCGGACTAACGGTCGCGACTACGGCTTCACCCACCATGCCTAATCCACTAACGGAGCGGATCTCTAATGCAAAATATGTCGGGGACGGACTCAATCAACCCGGAGGTTCCTCTTGAACTTTGGCGACCCAAAACCCCTCTCATTTGGGAGTTTTGTGCCCAAGAACTAGAGAAGAAAAATGATGCTAAAGACATGCATCCTAAGATCGAGAGGAGAAGTGTTGTTACCTTCCGACTCCTCTTCCTTGCCATGGCAAAATATTCGGATGAAAACCTTCGCAAAGATCTAGCCTCCACGGATCCGGACTCGGCTCGCGATTTGGAGCACCGAAGCTTCTCCTACAGCCCAAATCCTCCTTCACCTTCTTCCTTGCTCTCCCTTCTCTCTAGAAATTAGTAAGAGAAAAGCTTGAAGAAGAATGAGGGTTTCCAACCCTATTCTCGGACTTAACTCCCCAAGAACAGTCCTAAACCGTCAGATCCTAAAATCAGGAAAAGAATGGCCACGATCCGCTTGAAAAATAAAATACCTGGGCCGAACACGGCCTGGCACACGCCCGTGTCCAGGGCCGTGTCCCTCATTCGCCGTCTCAAATCGACGCGCCTGGAACAAAACACGGGCACCCGACATGCCCGTGTTCGATCCGACACACCCGTGTCCCCAATGACACGGCCGTGTGGCCGGCCGTGTGCCTCCAATGACACGGCCCCGAAAACATCCCGAGAGGTGACACGGCCTGGGACACGCCCGTGTCCCAAGCCGTGTGCCAAGTCTCGACACTCGTCGACAGCCTTTGTGTCGACACCGCGGAAAAACGTCGAGCGAAGATCGTCGACCAAGCGGGACACGCCCTGTGACACGCCCGTGTCACAGGCCGTGTGCCCCAGTCTCGACACTCGTCGAGTGAACATCGTCGACTAAAGATCGTTGACAGACCCACATGGCCTTGGACATGCCCGTGTCCTAGGCTGTGTGCCTTGTCTCGACACAAAGTCAAGCGAAAAAAAATGTCGACACCCCGGGCCGAGTGTCGACACGGGCTCGACACGCCCTGCGACACGCCCATGTCGCAGGCCGTGTGCCCTTACTCGACACTTCGTCAAGCGCAAAGTGTCGACCACGCGGCCAAGTCATCGACATGTCCTGATACGGCCAGGGACACGCCCGTGTCCCGGGACGTGTGCCCCCTGCCAAAAACCAAAAATGTCCAGAAACGTAAATCGACCCCTTTCTCCAAATCTGGGGTGTTACACACACCATGAAGTCGTATAATGTTATCCACATAAAGTTTTGCCAACTTCTCCACCAGATCATCCTTCCTATGCGGAATGAAATGCGACACCTTCGTTAGTCGATATACGACCACGCAAATGGCGTCGTTCCCCTTTTCCGACCTTGGCAAACCGTTCACAAAGTCCATAGAGATGTCGTCTAATTTCCACTCCGTAATAGGCAAGGACTTCAGAAATCCTCCCGGCTTTTGGCATTCCGCCTTCACCAAGACGCAAGTTTGGCACTTCGCCACGTAGAGCACCACATCTTTCTTCAAACCCGGCCACCAAAATAGTTTCTTTACATCGCGGTACATCTTCGTGCTCCCCGGGTGAATTGAGTACTTGGTATGGTGTGCCTCGTACAATAATTCCACCCGCAAATTGCCCACACTTGGGACTCACAGACGACTGTCTTTCCAAAGCAATCCGTCCACCACAACGAATAGGGAATTTGACCCACCCAGAGCCTCTACCATGAACTGCTTCATAAGGTCATCCAAATCCAAAGCCTGCCAAATCCGATCTGCCAGGTCATATTGGACTTCGGTCCAATTCAGTACTGCTTCAGCACTCGATTGCTTATTTACACAAACAATCTCCAACGCCTCCAACTCCCGAACCAACCGCTCATCATGCACCGATAGCCAATTGGCTTGAGCTGGGGCCCGACGACTCAACACGTCCGCAACTGCATTATCTTTACCAGACGTGTAGTGGATCTTGAATGTATAGTATCCCAGGAACTCCATCCATCTACGCTGCTGCATATTCAGATCTTTCTGATCAATCAGATACTTCAGGCTCTTGTGATCGGTGTAGATGTCAATCTTCACACCATACAAATAGTGTCTCCACAACTTCAAGGCAAAAATCACGGCCGCTAACACCAAGTCATGGAGCGGATAGTTCCTCTCGTGCACTTTTAGTTGTCTCGATCCATAAGCTATTACACTTCCATGTTGCAGTAGCACGCAACCCAAACCGTTGCCCGAAGCATCGTTATAAATCTCATAGCCTTCGGTCCCACTCGGCGAACTCAACACAGGCACCGTGGTCAACCGACATTTCAACTCCTCAAAAGCTCGCGCGCACTTCGGCGTCCAAACGAACTTCTGCTCCTTCCTCGTCAAAGTAGTGAGAGGTAACGCTATCCGCGATAAGTTCTCTACGAAGCGCCTATAATAGCCGGCAAGCCCCAGAAAGCTCCGGACTTCCGCTACCCTAGAAAGCTCAGGCCACTCCCGTATCGCAACAATCTTCGCCGGATCTACCGCAATACCTTCCCCACTCACTATATGACCGAGGAATGCCACGGAGGACAACCAAAACTCGCACTTTGAGAACTTGGCGTACAGCTGATTCCTCCTTATCGTCTCCAAAACCAAATGAAGATGCTTGAAGTGATCTTCCTCACTCTGCGAGTACACCAAAATATCGTCGGTGAAGACGAGGTACAAGTACTCCCTGAAGGTCCTGTTCATCAGATCCATGAACACTGACGGCGCATTAGTCAGCCCAAACGGCATGACCGTAAACTCGTAATACCCGTATCGCGTACTGAACGCTATCTTCGGGATATCACTCTCCCTTATTCACAGCTGATAGTACCCGGACTTGAGATCCAACTTTGAGTACACCATCGACCCGACCAACTGATCAAAAAGATCATCGATCCGGGGGGAATCGGGTACTTGTTCTTTTCCGTCAACTTGTTGAGCTCCCGATAATCAATACATAGCCTCAAGCTTCCGTCCTTGTTCTTAATAAAGAGGACTGGTGCGCTCCAAGGCGAAGAACTTGGACGCACATACCCTTGCTCCAACAACTTTTTGAAGTTGCACCTTCAGCTCCGCCATTTCCTTAGGCGCTAGCCGATATGGAGAGCGTGACACAGGCTTTGCACCCGGTACTAGCTCAATCATAAAATCTATCTCCCGTTGAGGCAGGGCTCCAGGAAGATCTCTAGGGAACACATCAGGGTACTCCGATACCACTGATATACTATCTAAAATGGGCTTCGGCTTTGCAAACTCCACTAGTGTAAAGAATAGTTCTGCACCGGCACGAACCGCCTTCACCACTTGAAGAGCAGACATCAACGTCTTGCTCGACCCCTTTAAGCCCGTAAAGGTCGTCTCACGACTAGCTCCCAGCTTGACTTCCTTGCTACCGCAATCGATATAGGCTTGCTGCTCTGAGAGCCAGTCCATGCCAAATGTTACGTCGAAGTCCCTAGCATTAGTAATGATACTTGGAAGTCAAAGTCTTGGCTCCCTGACCACACCTAAACGCAACAGATACTACCCGCGCGCATTGAGCGCTATTGGACCATAGAGCATCCAATTTGTCTTTTACCAATGAAGGAGGTACTCTGACACATAAAATAATTCCTAAATAAAGGAATTCGAAGCTCCCTAAACGAACGGTGCTCTCTCCAGATAAAGTAAAGTCAGAACAAAGATTAGCACAAGTAGTTTTGAGCTAACATGCACAAGGGCGACAAGTATTTAAGGCAATACTACTATAACTTTAAACCATACCTGTCATCACGACAGCATGCTTCTTCTCGGACTTGGGACGTCCACTCCAGCAGTCTCGGGCAAAGTGCCCCAGTTTTCCACAAGTGAAACATGCGCTCGTGGTTCGACCCGTAGTCACCCCAGAAGCACCAGCAGAGGGGGCTGGACCCGAAGTCCTAGCCTTCTTATACCACCTACGGTAACCAGACTTTGAGGTGTTCAGCATTTTGAATGCCGTTTCCTTCGCACTAACATCCTCAACTGCTCCTGACATAGCTTTCTTAGTCTTCTGAGCACCATTCCAACATTCTCGGGCAAAATGCCCTTTCTTTCCACAAGTAAAACATGTGTAAGTAGCTTTGCTAGTCGATGCCATAGCCCCTTTCTCCAGCACTCTGCCGGATGCAGCTCTTATGGGGCTTGCATAGTTCGATACCATGGTCTCTGGCATCGGGAGAGTCTTCCTCAAATCTGCCTCCAAAGATCTAGCTGATTCCACCAAGGCTCAGAATCCCAATAACTTTGGTCCTAGCAGTAGAACTCGTAACTCGGCACGCAGGCCATTATAAAATCTATCGACTGTAGCTTGCTCATTATCCAACTCGAAGCATGGGTAGCGGCTTATCATAAGAAATGCTTGCAAATATTCCTCAACTGTGTGCGCTCCCTGCAATAAATGCATATTCAGCTGCTGCCCCGATGGTCTACCAAAGGTCATCTGCTCCATCACGCCAACCGGCGTTGAAGCCACAATAGGGGCACAGGGTTGTACATTTCTTCCAAACTGTGCACCCATCACAGCGAACACCGCTTCAACGATCCTTCTAATGGTTTCATACGAAGGAGTGGTCTCAAACACCTCAACGGGCGTACTAAACTCCTCAGAAATCGGACATTCTGGCGGTCCAGCACCGCTTCCGGTCACCTATAGTGGTACAAAACACCGTTAAGCGACCAAATAAAATTGCAAACATCAATTATAGGAACACGTAGGTTCCCCAAAAATGTGTATTTTCATTCCTAAGTGGACATTCATGGGTTCTTTTACTGTTATAACGATGACGCACACACATGTGCTCACCACCCCTTAAAACAAATTCGTCCACAAATTCATTTTAAGCCCGACCGAAACCAGTAGTCTGATACCAAATTGTAACACCCCCTATATGTTGCATAGCATATAGTAGTAGGTCCGGCCGGGGCCCGACGCCATATACTACAGACAGACCGGGTGGTTACTCAATGGAAACCACCCAACCAATCATAACGTCCTACACAGAGCATTCTAGCGGAAGCAGTTTAAGTTGCAATAAAGAACCCAGCACAAAGAGCACGAATGTCCACTAATAAACCAAATAGGAATGTCGTACATACACGAGTACATGCCTTAAGGCCTTACAAAATGGTTTACTTCAATATTACATGTTTTACAAACCACGGCACGCAGTTCGGTCATACATGAGTAAAAGCAGTAAACACTCCAATTAGGCCTTCAAGGGCCGGCTTCTCAATTTGGGCTTTAGCCCGCTATTGACCGCTTGGTCCAGCAGCACCTGCAAGAAACAAAACCACCGCACGGTGGCAAACAAAGCAACGGTCAACAATGCTGACCAAATTATAACGATCCCGCCCCCAACTTGGGGCGGCGATGCTCCTTCCCTGCATTTTAATAGCATAACCAAGTAGTATAAAAATACATTGCATCACAGGCGTTGGCTTGCATGGCCACACGCCCCGTGCTCTCAGGGCACATTCTCGGTGATCGCAGTCTAAGCCACTGACTCACCACCATCTCCAGGACGGCAATATCTCGTGAGCAATTTGGTCTTTTAGGCAGATGTTACGACACTTTAATGTCATCAACAGCCTATGTCACGACACTTTAATATCATCGACAGCAAGACCCGACCTCTATGCCCTCAGCATAAAGCAGGAACGGTTCCACTCAACCCGTTGCTCACTTGCCACGACACTTTAATATCATCGGCACGAGTTACGTTTCCCCAAAGCCCGTGAATCGAACGTACAATATTACATAACCCATTTATGTTCAAGTTGGCTCCTAGGCCCACAAGTTGGCAAGATCACGCATCCGCACAGTTTTCCGGGTGCACCTTTGGGTTAATACCCAAGGCTCCCTGTTGCAATCTACCACGTATAAAACCTGAAAAACAACCAATCGCGCAGAGTCTTCTCCGACATTTATGCAATGCAACATCACCGATCCAGACCAACATGTCCGGGTAGGCTTCACACATCATGCCTATGTCCGTTCTCGAATACGGACTCTAAACAATGGGGACTTTACATATCTACCCGAAGGAACGCCTCCAACTCACCGCAAACTCGCGAGAGCGGGCTTCCTATGCAAAGAAGGAGAGATTCACACGCTCAAGAAGAGAATCGTTACCCTAGCGTTCATCTTTGGCGCCATGGAAATGTAAGCGGATGAAAAGCACCACACTCTCTTCGCCTCCGTGGATCCGAAGTCGGCTCGCGATTTAGAGCTTCAAAGCTCCTCCAATGGCCGGATCTAGCTTCTTCTTCCTCCTTTGCTCTCACCTCTCTCTTATCTTAGAAAGAGAACCACTCATGTAAGAATGAGGGTTTCAAAGGTCCAATCCCGTGTATATACCATCAGGAATAACCCCCAGCCATTGGATCCCAAATTAAAGAAACGAACAGCCTTGATTCGGGCCTGAAAGTAATACCTGGGCCGAACACGGCCTGGAACACGCCCGTGTCCAGGGCTGTGTCCCCCATTCTCCGTCAAAATCGACGTGCCTGGAATAACACACGGGCATCAAACACGCCCGTGTTCGACCTGACACGCTCATGTTCCAACTAACACGGCCGTGTGGTCGGTCGTGTGCCTCCATCGACACAGCCCAAAAACAACCCGATACTCACACGGGTTCTTGGACACGCCCGTGTCCTAACCCGTGTCCACTCGAACACGCCTGCGCTCTAGGCCGTGTTCACAGTCTCGACACTTCGTCGAGTGAAGTTCATTGATCACCCGACACGGCCTTGGACACGCCCGTGTCCTAGGCCGTGTGCCTTGTCTCGACCTTTCGTCGAGCGAAAATGTCGACACCCCGGGCCGGCTGTCGACACGGGCTCGACACGCCATGAGACACGCCCGTGTCTCGGGCTGTGTGCCCCGTCTCGACACTTTGTCGAGCGCAAAATGTCAACTTCGTAGCCAAGTTGTCGACTCCAACCTGACACGCCCTGGGACACGACCGTGTCCCAGGCCGTGTGCCTCCTGCCAGATTCTAACTTTGGCTCAAAACGTCTCCCATCGCTCTTTTGAGTTTCGGGGCGTTACAACTTTCCCCCTCTTAAAAGAATTTTGTCCACGAAATTATATAAAGGAAAGACAAGTACCAAAATTAAATTATACCTGAGCGGAACAACTCTGGATACTCGTCAAGCATAGTCTGCTCTCGTTCCCAAGAGAGCTCCTCTCGACCGCAATTGTCCCATCGGACCTTGACCATCCTGATCTCTTTATTGCGTAGCCGCTTGACCTCCGAGTCCTCAATCCGCACAGGTTTGAACTTTGTCGTCAACCCACTATCCACCGGCACTTGATCAACCACGATCACTTGCGAAGGCTCTTGCACAGCCTTCCTTAGCATCGAAATATGGAATACATCATGCAAACCACTTAGCTCCACTAAGAGCTTCAACCGATAGGCTGCTTCACCAACCCGTTCCAAAACCTCAAACGGCCCAAGGTACCTCGGGCTTAGCTTTTTCAATCCCCGCACCCGCGCGACACCCTTGAACGGCTTGATCTTTAAGTACACATAGTCACCCACAGCAAACTCCACGTGCCTGTGCTTGGCCTTATAGTACTTCGCTTGCCGGTCCTGAGTGATAAGCAACCTCTCCCGAATGGTACGAAACAAAGACGTAGCATCTTCCACCTCTTGGCGCTTGTACAACTTTGACTCACCCGTTTCTAACCAAGACAACAGCGTGCGACATTTTCTACCATATAGGGCCTCGAAGGGCGCCATTTGAACACTCGCTTGGTAGCTATTGTTGTATGCAAACTCCACCAAAAAAGATGGTCTTCCCATTGCTTTCCAAAGTCCAAGACACACATGCGGAGCATGTCTTCCATAGTTCTATTGACCCTCTCGGTCTGCCCATCCGTTTGCGGATGGAAGGCTGTGCTGAATTTCAACTTTGTTCCCAACATTTGCTGCACTAGCCTCCAATCATTGGACGTGAACAGCCCATCTCGGTCACACACGATGCTGCGGGGCACACCATGAAGCCGTACAATGTTATCCACATACAGTTTTGCCAACTTCTCCACCGGATCATCCTTCCTATGCGGAATGAAATGCGACACCTTCGTTAGCCGATCTACGACCACCCAAATGGCATCGTTCCCCTTTTGCGACCTTGGCAAACCGTGCACAAAGTCCATAGAGATGTCGTCGAATTTCTACTTCGGAATAGGCAAGGACTTCAGAAATCCTCCAGGCTTTTGGCATTTCGCCTTCACCAAGGCGCAAGTTTGGCACTTCGACACGTAGAGCGCCACATCTTTCTTCAAACCCGGCCACCAAAACAGTTTCTTTACATAGTGGTACATCTTCGTGCTCCAAGGGTGAATTGAGTACTTGGTATGGTGTGCCTCGTACAACAATTCCACCCGCAAATTGCCCACACTTGGGACGCACAGACGACTGTCTTTCCAAAGAAATCTGTCCTCCACAACGAATTGGGAATTTGACCCACCCAGAGCCTCTACCATGAACTACTTCATAAGGTCATCCAAATCCAAAGCCTGCCGAATACGATCAGCCAGGTCATATTGGACTTCGGTCCAATTCAATACTGCTTCAGCACTCGATTGATTATTTACACAAACAATCTCCAATGCCTCCAACTCCCGAACCAACCGCTCATCATGCACCGATAGCCAATTGGCTTGAGCTGGGGCCCGGCGACTCAACGCGTCCACAACTGCATTACCTTTACCAGGCACGTAGTGGATCTTGAATGTATAGTCTCCCAGGAATTCCATCCATCTACGTTGCCGCATATTCAGATCTTTCTGATCAATCAGATACTTCAGGCTCTTGTGATCGGTGTAGATGTCAATCTTAACACCATACAAATAGTGTCTCCACAGCTTCAAGGCAAAAATCACGGCCTCTAACACCAAGTCATGGACCGGATAGTTCCTCTCGTGCACTTTTAGCTGTCTCGAGCCATAAGCTATTACACTTCCGTGTTGCAGTAGCACGCAACCCAAACCGCTGCCCGAAGCATCGCTATAAATCTCATATCCTTCGGTCCCACTCGGCGAACTCAGCACAGGCGCCGTGGTCAACCGACATTTCAACTCCTCAAAAGCTCGCGCGCACTCCGGCGTCCAAACGAACTTCTACTCCTTCCTCATCAAAGTAGTGAGAGATAACGCTATCCGCGAGAGGTTGTCTACGAAGCGCCTATAATAGCCGGCAAGCCCTAAAAAGCTCCGGACTTCCTCTACCGTAGAAAGCTCAGGCCACTCCCATATCGCAACAATCTTCACGGGATCCACCGCAATACCTTCCCCACTCACTATATGACCGAGGAACGCCGGGGAGGACAACCAAAACTCGCACTTCGAGAACTTGACGTACAACTGATTCCTCCTTAGCGTCTCCAAAACCAAATGAAGATGCTTGAAGTGATCTTCCTCACTATGCGAGTACACCAAAATATCGTCGGTGAAGACGAGGTACAAGTACTCCCTGAAGGTCCTATTCATCAGATCCATGAACACTGACGGCGCATTAGTCAGCCCAAATGGCATGACCGTAAACTCGTAATGCCTGTATCGCGTACTGAACGCTGTCTTCGGGATATCACTCTCCCTTATTCGCAGCTGATAGTACCCAGACTTGAGATCCAACTTTGAGTACACCGTCGACTCGACCAACTGATCAAAAACATCATCGATCCGGGGGGAATCAGGTACTTGTTCTTTTCCGTCAACTTGTTGAGCTCCCGATAATCAATACATAGCCTCAAGCTTCCGTCTTTGTTCTTAATAAAGAGGACCGGTGTGCTCCAAGACGAATAACTTGGACGCACATACCCTTGCTCCAACAACTTTTTAAAGTTGCACCTTCAGCTCCGCCATTTCCTTAGGCGCTAGCCGATATGGAGAGCGTGACACAGGCTTTGCACCTGGTACTAGCTCAATCATGAAATCTATCTCCCGTTGAGGCGGGGCTCCAGGAAGATCTCTAGGGAACACATCAGGGTACTCTGATACCACTGATATACTATCCAACACAGGCTTCGGCTTTGCAACCTCCACTAGTGTAAAGAACAGTTCTGCACCGGCACGAACCGCATTCACCACCTGAAGAGCAGACATCAACGTCTTGCTCGACCCCTTTAAGCCCGTAAAGGTCGTCTCACGACTAGCTCCCAGCTTGACTTCCTTGCTACCGCAATCGATATAGACTTGCTGCTCCGAGAGCCAGTCCATGCCAAATGTTACGTCGAACTCCCCTAGCGGAAGTAATGATACTTGGAAGTCAAAGTCTTGGATCCTTGACTACACCTAAACGCAACAGATACTACCCGCGCGCATTGAGCGTCATTGGACCATAGAGCATCCAATTTGTCTTTTACCAACGAAGGAGGTACTCTGACGCGTAAAATAATTCCTAAATAAAGGAATTCGAAGCTCCCTAAATGAACGGTGCTCTCGCCAGATAAAGTAAAGTCAGAACAAAGCATAGCACAAGTAGTTTTAAGCTAACATGCACAAGTGCGACAAGTATTTAAGGCAATACTACTATAACATTAAACCATACTTGTCATCACGACAGCATGCTTCTTCTCGGACTTGGGACGTCCGCTCCAGCAGTCTCGGGCAAAGTGCCCCAGTTTTCCACAAGTGAAACATGCGCTCGGGGTTCGACCCGTAGTCACCCCAGAAGCACCAGCAGAGGGGGCTGGACCCCAAGTCCTAGCCTTCTTATACCACATACGGTAACCAGACTTTGAGGTGTTCGACATTTTGAATGCTGTTTCCTTTGCACTAACGTCCTCAACTTCTCCTGACATAGCTTTCTTAGTCTTCTGAGCACCATTCCAACATTCTCGGGCAAAATGCCCTTTCTTTCCACAAGTAAAACATGTGTAAGTAGCTTTGCTAGTCGATGCCATAGCCCCTTTCTCCAGCATTCTGCCGGATGCAGCTCTTATGGGGCTTGTATATTTCGATACCATGGTCGCTGTCATCGGGAGAGTCTTCCTCAAATCTGCCTCCAAAGATCTAGCTGATTCCACCAAGGCTCGGAATCCCAATAACTTTGGTCCTAGCAGTAGAACTCGTAGCTCGGCGCGCAGGACATTATAAAATCTATCGACTATAGCTTGCTCATTATCCAACTCAAAGCATGTGTAGCGGCTTATCATAAGAAATGCTTGCAAATATTCCTCAACTGTGTGCGCTCCCAGCACTAAATCCATATTCAGCTGCTGCCCCGATGGTCTACCAAAGGTCATCTGCTCCATCACGCCAACCGGCGTTGAAGCCACAACAGGGGCGCAGGGTTGTACATTTCTTCCAAGCTGTGCACACGTCACAGCGAACACCGCTTCAAGGATCCTTCTAACGGTTTCATACGAAGGAGGGGTCTCAAACACCTCAACGGGCGCACTAAACTCCTCAGAAACCGGACATTCTGGCGGTCCAGCACCGCTTCCGGTCACCTATAGTGGTACAAAACACCGTTAAGCGACCAAAAAAAATTACAAACAGCAATTATAGGAACACGCATGTTCCCCAAACACGTGTATTTTCATTCCTAAGTGGACATTCATGGGTTCTTTTACTGTTATAACGATGACGCACACACATGTGCTCACCACCCATTAAAAAGAATTCGTCCACGAATTCATTTTAAGCCCGACCGAAACCAGTAGTCTGATACCAAATTGTAACACCCCCTATCCGTCGCATAGCATATAGTAGTAGGTCCGGCCGGGGCCCGACGCCATATACTACAGACAGACCGGGAGGTTACTCAATGGAAACCATCCAACCAATCATAACGTCCTACACAGAGCATTCTAGCGGAAGCAGTTTAAGTTGCAATAAAGAACCCAGCACAAATTGCACGAATGTCCACTAATAAACCAAATAGTAATGTCGTACATACACGAGTACAAGCCTTAAGGCCTTACAAAATGGTTTACTTCAATATTACATGTTTTACAAACCACGGCATGCAGGCCGATCATACATGAGTAAAAGCAGTAAACACTCCAATTAGGCCTTCAATGGCCGGCTTCGCAATTTGGACTTTAGCCCGCTATTGACCGCTTGGTCCAGCAACACTTGCAAGCAACAAAACCACCGCACGGTGGCAAACAAAGCAACGGTCAGCAATGCTGACCAAATTATAACGATCCCGCCCCCAACTCGGGGCGGCGATGCTCCTTCCCTGCATTTTAATAGCATAACCAAGCAATACAAAAATACGTTGCATCACAGGCATTGGCATGCATGGCCACATGCCCCGTGCTCTCAGGGCACATTCTCGGTGATCGCATTCTAAGCCGCTGATTCACCACCATCTCCAGGAGGACAATATCTCGTGAGCAATTTGGTCTTTTAGGCAGATGTTACGACACTTTAATGTCATCAACAGCCTATGTCACGACACTTTAATATCATTGACAGCAAGACCCGACCTCTATGCCATCAGCATAAAGCAGGAACGGTTCCTCTCAACCCGTTGCTCACTTGCCACGACACTTTAATATCATAGACACGAGTTAAGTTTCCCTGGAGCCCGTGAATCGAACGTACAATATTACATAACCCCGTTATGTATAAGTTGGCTCCTAGGCCCACAAGTTGGCAAGATCACGCATCCGCCCAGTTTTTCGGGTGCACCTTTAGGTTAATCCCCAAGGCTCCCTGCTGCAATCTGCCACGTAAAAAACCCGAAAAACAACCAATCGCGCGGAGTCTTCTCCGGCATTTATGCAATGCAACATCACCGATCCAGACCCACATGTCCGGGTAGGCTTCACACATCATTCCTATGTCCGTTCTCGAATACAGACTCTACACAACGGGGACTTTACATATTTACCCGAAGGAACGCCTCCAACTCACTACAAACTCGCGAGAGTGGGCTTCCTATGCAAAGAAGGAGAGCTTCACAAGCTCAAGAAGAGAATCGTTACCCTAGCGTTCCTCTTTGGCTCCATGGAAATGTAAGTGGATGAAAAGCACCACACTCTCTTCGCCTCCGTGGATCTGAAGTCGGCTCGTGATTTGGAGCTTCGAAGCTCCTCCAATGGCCGGATCTAGCTTCTTCTTCCTCCTTTGCTCTCACCTCTCTCTTATCTTAGAAAGAGAACCACTCAAGTAAGAATGAGGGTTTCAAAGGTCCAATCCCGTGTATATCCCATCAGGAAAAACCCCCAGCCGTTGGATCCCAAATTAAAGAAACGAACGGCCTTGATTCGGGCCTGAAAAGTAATACCTGGGCCGAACACGGCCTGGAACACGCCCGTGTCCAGGGCCGTGTCCCCCATTCGCCATCAAAACCGACGCACCTGGAACAACACACGGGCATCGAACATGCCCGTGTTCGACCTGACACGCCCGTGTTCCAACTGACACGGCAGTGTGGTCGGCCGTGTGCCTCCATCGACACAGCCCAAAAACAACCCGAAACTCACACGGGTTCTTGGACACGCCCGTGTCCTAACCCATGTCCACTCGAACACGCCTGGGCTCTAGGCCGTGTTCACGGACTCGACACTTCGTCGAGCGAAGTTCGTCGACCACCCGACACGGCCTTAGACACGCCCGTGTCGTAGGCCGTGTGCCTTGTCTCGACACTTCGTCGAGCGAAAATGTCGACACCCCGGGCCGGTTGTCGACACGGGCTCGACACGCCCTGAGACACGCCCGTGTCTCAGGCCGTGTGCTCCGTCTCGACACTTCGTCGAGCACAAAATGTCGACTTCGCGGCCAAGTCGTCGACTCCAGCCTGACACGCCCTGGGACACGCCCGTGTCCCAGGTTGTGTGCCTCCTGCCAGATTCAAACTCTGGCCCAAAACATCTCCCGTCGCTCTTTTGAGTTTCGGGGCATTACATGAGTGATCATTCCTCACTCAATGCTTTTTTCCTTAACCTTTTCTTCTTCTTCAGCATCTTAAGTGTTGAGATCGTTGAGTGACCACGCCTCACTCAATGCTTTCTGTCTTGACCATTTCTACATCATGGCGTTGAGAGCGTTGAGTGACCACGCCTCACTCAACGCTTTTTTCCTTAGCCAAATTTTTCTGCACTGTGGCGTTGAGTGAGTAAGCTCCACTCAACACCAAACAACTCACTGATTTTCTTCGGTTATCTTGCATTGAGTGAATGAACAACAATCAACGCAATTGGACTTAGCCAAATTTCTGTGTCTAAGAAATAACACTGACTTTGATATTTAGTCAACACATTATCACATGGCGTTGAGTGAGCTTGCCTCACTCAACGCTTGTGGACATGGTAAATATTCCCAGTTTTCCTGTGGCATTGACTGACTGAGCTATACTCAATGATCATGGAGCTATGCCGTTGAGTGAATGATCTTCACCCAACGCCTGTGGACTTAGCCACTTTTCTGTCCATTTCTTCTTAGGCATTGACTGCATTAGCATATGTCACAGCCTTTTGATGTATGGCGTTGAGTGAGTTGACTTCATTCAATGCCTGTTACTTAGCCACTTTCTCAGCTTGCCTATTCATGGCTTTGACTATATAACCTTCATTCATCGCTATAAGTCATCTGACATTGAGTGAATGACCTTCTCCAATGCTCGTGGACTTGGACAGTTTTCTGTATTTCCACACCTTAGGTAAGTGTTTACCTGTCTTAGCCACTTAGGCTATCTATCCCATCATTGTTACAAGGACATCCTGCAATCATTAAACTTGAGCACAAGTTAGATCACCACATGTGTATACATTATTTATTATGAGTTCTTCAAATCCAGGACATTGGGACCAATGGACCCGACGACATTCTCGTGAGTGTAATCCATGAAGGCTCGGCTACCTCCAAACTACTTGGTCAGTTACAACTCCCAATAGAAATATTCATCATCTGAAATTCTTCAACCAGGGAATCCATAGAAAGATTAAAAATTTTAGTTGTCTTTCTACTCAAGGCTTAGGCTACCATGTTAGCTTTGCCCGTATGGTATTGAATCTTAACATCATAGTCTGTAACATACTCAAACCATCTCCGCTGGCGCAAATTTAACTCCTTTTAAGTGAAAACGTACTTTAAATTCATATGATCCGTGTAAATCTTACACAATGAGCCATATAAAAGGTGTCTCCACAGCTTTAGGGCATAAATCACAGCTGCAAACTCTAAATCATGCGTAGGGTAATTCCTTTCATGAATCTTTAACTGCCTCGACCCATACACTATTACTTTGCCCACTTGCATCAACATGCAACCAAGTCCAACGTGTGACGTGTCCATGATAGGGTTAAAACTTCAAAAATTATTTATGAAGCGCGACGCCCCGGGCAGTTTTATTTAAGTAAAGCGGAAGTGGTTTTATTATTTGGAAAATGGGGCGCGCGTATTTATTTATTTTTGATATAAAAAGGATGATCGAGTTTTAACGAAAGGAGGCAAGTGCACCTATCATGAGTAGTACAGGATATTCCGGGTGGAATATCGAGGTCGTATTGTTCTCGGGGTCGGTTCGATTATTTCTACTCTTCCCTGGAGGGGACTATTATTTTGCCGATAATTATCTTGTCGGGATATTTTATATATAATAAAAATGCAGAAAATGGCAGAAAGAAAATGAAAGCATGAAGGTGGTGCCGATGAAGAGCTTAGCTCGATGGAACTGAAAAAAAAACAATTGAACTAAAATAGACTTTAAATAAAAAGAGCTCCTAAATTTCTAATTAATTAAGGCGGATACTTGGCCGTGGAGGTTCCACTAGAATGAGCTCACCTAACTATATGGCTATCGCTCACCTGAAAGGTAAGACTATTCGACCGAACGTTAGTCCGACGAAGGATTCCTCTTAATGCCCGCATTACGCTAAGAACCCCGCTATTGGGTGGGGAACCCAATCCGGTTGAGTTGGCGCGTCTCCTCTCTCGAGGGTTAGTGCGGAACTCTCTTTGCCACGGGGTGATTGGTCCATATGCACGGCCTCTCGGCTAGCTAGCATATGGACTACGGAAATAGGGCCCACACATCGATATGTGGTCCTACGCGTCGTTAACCCCGGGCATCCTTAAGTACTGTTAAATTAATTAGAAAAATACGACCTTTAATTATTTTAAGCTATTTTATCTGTCCCAATGCTCTTTGATACCGAGGGCTAAGAACGGTTAGCCACTCATCGGAATGGGGACGGCTTGCGGGAAAAGCAGAAAATAAAGCAGTAAAGAAAGCGGTAAAAGAAAGCAGTAAAATAAAGCAGTAAAGGAAAGTAGAAAATTGCAAGTCCTACTCAAACGAGTAGGGCTGAAGAAAGCTGTAAATTGCGAGTCCCGGCGCAAATGCGTGGGCGGGAGAAAGAAAGCGGGTCCTACTCAAATGAGTAGGACTAAATAAATACAACACACGCACGCACTCTACATAAAGTAAAACTCACGCACACACTCTCTCGACATAAAGTAAAACACATACACAAATCCTACTCAAATGAGTAGGGAAAATAAAGACCTGCCATTTAACTCGAATGAGTAGGCGGAAATAAAGAAAATTACAAACTCACGCACTCTTCAGAAAGTAAAATAAGCAAGCGTTATTTAACTCTTAACGAGTAGGCGGAAATAAATGCGCAGAAGTACAGAAATGAAAAAAAAAACTAAGTTACCTAAAAATTAAAACAACTGCATTTCTACCGATATAATGCGGTAGAAATGCGTAAAAAGCTGAAATAAAAATAAACCGTGCAAAAAGGTTTGCAAATAAACGCAAAATGAAAATGCCCGAAAAATTGAAATAAATACATTTCTACCGCTAGAATGCGGTAGAAATGCGTAAAAAGAGAACAAAAAAAAATAAAAGGAGCAAAAAGTTATTGAAATAAAAGCAAAAATGCAAATGCTTGAAAAATTAAAACGATTATGTTTTCATTCTTATAACTCCGTAAAAATGCTAAAAAAGTGAAAATAAACTGAAAATAATGAAAAGGTTTTACATCCTAAAAAGAAAAATATAAGTTAAAAGAAATGAAAATCACTTTGAAATCAGTTTTACGGGTTTATAACAATGAGATAGAAAGCTATAAAAACCTAATCTAAACAAGTCTAAGTAAAGTTAATGAAAACATTAAAGTAAAAAACTATACTCATACACTCACACACGCCTTTTAAAAGAACTAAAACTAAGTTAAAACAAAAGCAAAAAAGATAAGATTGCATAAGGGATGAAACATAGATGAATTCCAAGGGTTGTAATGGAAAAAAAACTACAATTGCATTAATAAAAAAGGTTATTACAAAGCTAAAAAAAGAAGAGAAAGAGGGAGAGAAAATACCCCTTACAACACATTTGGATTTCATCCCAGCAGCATAACACTTATACAAAATGGTTCAAAAAAGTGGAACAAGAACTCAAGCAGAAGCTCTGAATTTATAGAAAAAAATGTACAAGTACACGCCCTCTGACACAGGCGTATCAGAGGGTGTGTTGACACTATTCATGATGGCGGCCAGCGATTTGACGGGAAAGTGGACTTCGGGCTGGACACGTGTCGGTCTCGCAGTGGTCACGCCCCAGGTCACGGGCGTGACGCTGTGCGTGTCAAGAAGGTGGATCTGGGTGCGGGCTGCGCCGAAAGTCGTCGCGCGGGTCTTGTCGGCCAGGTGGAGATGTCACGCCCCAGGTCACGGGCGTGACTCTGGGCGTGTCGGCTGGTGTCGACACTCGACAATCGTCGAGCGGAAAATGTCGAGTTGAAAATCGTCGAGCGGGAAGAGGTGTCACGTCGTAGGTCACAGGCGTGACTCTAGGCGTGTCAAGTGGGGGACGAACATCGAGCTGAAAACGTCGAGCAGGTGGACACGAGTTTGGGTCACGCCCCGTGTCGTGTGACACGGGCGTGTGGCCGGGCGTGTCGACGCTTTGCTTCTCGAAAATTGCTGATTTCACGGTTTTTGCATTGTCACGCCATGGTCACGGGCGTGACCAATTTGTCACGGGCGTGACTTGACAATTTTGGCATTTTTCCTGAAAATTTCAGGAAACAGAAATAAATTTAAGTTAGAAATATTTACAAAAAAAAGAAGCAATTTATTAAAGAAATATAAAACAAAATAACAAAAATAAACTAAAGTGACTTATTTAATGTACATAAAAATAGGTATATTTACAATTCATCAAATACCCCCATACTTAAGCTTTTGCTATTCCAGAGCAAAAGTTGGAGAAGAACTTATAAGGAATAAAAGAAATCCTAAGTTTAGCTACCGCTTGAATTAATTAAAAGTAAGATCAAAATAAACATCCGGGGTCAACGAATTAAATCCTAATTTATGAAATGTTATGAATAGAGGAAGAGTTTCAAAAAGACTTTTAGATAAAATAAAATAGAAAGCAAAAATTTATTTTTGTTAGTTTAACAAAGATGGATTGGATTTATATAAAAAACTTTAGCTTAAAAGAAGTTAAAGGAAATAATGCAATTTAAAAATTATGCCCACAAAAAAATTTAAATTAATTCTAGAATTATTGAAATAGGCTAAGTGGTTTGGTAGTTTATGAAGAGGGCTTGGATATTGAGGTGAGGTAATTTTTTCTCGAACCTCCAAAATTTTTTTTTCTTTTTGGATAGTTAGGAAAATGAAATCTTATTTTCCTAACACATAATAATTTTTTTTTCTTCATAGTTAGGAAAATGAAATCTTATTCGCCAAAAACTTGATGCTATAGATCACGGCAGTGAACCGGTCGCACAAGTAATATAAAATGGGGGTTTCCCCAAGTATCGATCTCACAAGGAACACAGTAAGGTGGAGTTAATTTCGAGGAGGACTTGAGATTGAAGTCCTCAGGTCGGAGCTAACTAATGAGGGGTTTTGATATTGTGGAAACAGAAAATAAAAGGCTAACAACTACTCCTATGCAACGCCGCTATGCGATGCTTCGCCAGACGGGATGGAAGACTAGTCGGGCCGCTATGCACCGAATCACTAGGCGGATGGATGAGAAGGCTAGCGGATGAGGTGGTTAGAACGACGGAATGAGGGTTGTGAGCACCTCTTGGCTACGCATGCCACTAGTAATTGCTAGTGCGACAAGACGGATGGTGGTGGATGGAATATGGCGCAACTCAAGCAAATAACCAAAACATACAATCACATAGACATAATTGTATAAAAACGTTTTACAAACTAAGCATACTTCATCAATATAAATAAAGTTAAACACCAATATTCAACAAGAAAGCAAGAACAAGTCAAGAGATCGACCGAATCTGAAGCCTTGCTGAGGATTCACGGTTGGAATCGTCGGGTTATCATTCCACGTCCAAGCTCGGTCCTCAACTGCGTCCGGGATAGAGAAGGGCTGTCACCACCTTCCAATTGCCCGTCTTCTTCGTCTCACGATAGCGGACGAAGTTTGCAAGCTTTCCTTTGCTTGATGGCTATGGCGTCAAACCCTACTTGAAGCTCACGGATGAAGGAGAAGGCCGAGAGGAAGCTCCGGCTTGGATTTGGCGGTGAAAGCTTGCCCGAAGCACCTCCCTAGGGTGGAAGATGAAGGGGAACGGCGGAGAAGGCGGAAAACGGCGGAGAAATGTCGAGCTCCGGATCCTCTTTTGAATTAGGGCGAGACCTGCACTATTTATACAAAGCAGAAATGAACAATGCGCACGATCACAGGCGCACGACCAGTGGTCGTGCGCACTATGTCATGTGCTCGTGCGCACTGGCATGGAATATCAGGAAGAAGAACAGGGATAACGCGCACGAGTAGTGGCGCACTACCAATGGTCGTGCGCACTAAGTCCAATGGTCGTGCGATTACCCTAGACAGGACTCCAGAAATGAGGAATCAATGCACATGATCAGTGGCGCACGACCGGTGGTCGTGCGCATTAGGTCCAGTGGTCGTGCGCTTACCCCAGGCTGATTCTAAAAAATGTAGATTAGTGCGCACGATCAGGGGCGCACGACCGGTGGTCGTGCGCATTAGATCCCATGATCGTGCGCAGTATTCCTGTTTCACAACCATCCCGGAACACGCACACGACCCCTGTACCGAAAGGAAAAACCAATCACTGATATGTGTAGACATTCCAGGAAATCACAAAAAGGAGTACAAACTATAAAAATAACAAAATACACAACCACGGGCAAAATGTGCACTTCCTATGGAAATAATGATTAGATGAAATAGGAACGATAAAGAACTAAAAGTGAAGTGCAAACACGTGAAAACTAGCCCAGATGAGTCCGAAAATAGGTATAAAAAGTGGACTCATCAATAATCAATACAAAGCCTCATCGATCCATCATTTTTCTTTACAAACATCACAGGGGCACCCTACGGAGAAGAACTCGGGCTAATAAAACCATTCTGTAGTAACTCATCCAACCGCATATGCAACTCCTCCAGTTCACGCGGAGCCATACGGTACGGTGTCTTAGCAATAGGGCGGGTACCCGGCTCTAGATCTATGACGAACTCCACGTCTCTCTCAAGCAGAAGAACAAGAAGATTATCAGGGAATACATCTCGAAACTTGCACACAACCACAATCTCCTCCACTCGTGGAAAACATCCATCGGTCACCATTACCGAAACCAAACAAGCAAAACATCCGAAAATTACCAGCTTCCGAGCACGTACCGCAGAAATAATCGGAGAAACTTGGTGTGTAAAACCATAAACACTCCTGGGTTGACCGTTGTCCATCTTAAAGTCCAAACACTTAACCTTGCAATGGATAACATCATCATACTTGGACAACCAATCTATGCCCAGAATCACATAAAAATCTTCTAAGTCTATCACCTTCAAATCCGTAACAGCTAGGAAATCACTTAACAGAATCACACAACTCTGAATGCCTTGGTCCGATACCACAGATTCGTTAGAGGGTAATTTGACACAAAACGCGTCACCAACCCGATCGAGAGTCAAACAATGACGTTCTACAAAAGCCATAGCCATGACTGAGTGGGTAGCACCGGAATAGAAAAGAACGTGCACCCAGATGTTCTTGACCTTAAACTTTCCTATAAGATCATGCACGCAACTAAGGGAACGAATGTCGAAACTATAGCTACAATTAGAAAGCTAAGACAAGTTTAGGATATAACCTGAGATCACTTGCGAAGACGTCTGATCTTCCTCCAACGAAAACATGTTCAGCTTGCCCTTCCCCTTATCTAATAGCTACGGTGGCGGCAAAGCCTGAAGTGGAACTGGTTGCAACTAGGGCTGAGCCTGCGGACACTTCGACTTAACATGTCCCTGCTGCCCTGATTGGAAGCAGGTCTTGTCTTTATGCCAATAATGGGCAGCATTGTGCGCCCTCCGCGTACATACAGAACAAACCAAATCTCCTTTAGGAGCACCCTGAATCACATGAACCTATTCTTTCTTCTAGGCTACTAATCTCTGGTAACATTTTTCAAATGGATGGTCGGGCCGGCCACAGAAACTGCATATTTCCTTACTTCTTTTCCCTGAAGCGGTGTCGGATTCTTGGGAACTCTTACCCTCACCTGTCTTCCTCTTATCCCTTCTCATCTATTGACCTCAATTTTTGGCATTGTCAATCGCCTCAACCTTCAGAGCAGCCTCCCCAACTTCAGCATAGCTTTCAAATCAATAAGCACTAGCTAGCTGCTGGATGTCATTCCTAAGACCACCCAGAAATCATTTAACTCAGTTTGACTTTGAAGACACCATGTCCGGGGCAAAATGACTCAGTTTTCTGAACTCCACCTCATACTCAGTAACAGTAAGCTGCCTCTGCTTAAGGTGTAGAAAATCGTTCATCAGACGGTCTTTCTCGACCGAAGGCAGAAACTTCTTTAACAGCAACTCTTTGAAGGATTCCCATGAACACCCATCCTTAAGATTCTCCTTCTCTCTCAACCACCAACTCTTAGCAAGTCCCTTGAGTTGATACGCAGCGACCATCACTCTCTGGTCCATTATCACTCCTGAGTAAGCAAACATCTTCTCGATGGCTATTATCCAATCATCCAAGGCCATGTAATCTGCTCTACCATCATAAGAAGGAGGTCCTAGTATCTTAAAATGCGAAATAAACATCATCTCTGGTGACAACAACACCGGGAGCACCAGAGGAGCAGGGGGAACACGAACAGGCTCACCCTGTAACGCCTAGAAAATCATATTTGAGCTGATCACGTCCAAAAGAAATTTTGGTGCCTGTATAGGGGTACACAGCCTAGGACACGGGCGTGTCCAAGGCCGTGTCTTGCTGGTGTTTTGGCCAGCAGGAAACACGGCAGAGTGATACGGGCATGTTATCTGACACGGGTATGTGCCTACCCGTGTCACTACCCGTGTTCCCAAGAGACGTGATGGTTGGCGTGACAGTTATACGTGACACGCTTCCCGTCACGGGTTTGTCGAGGATCCAACACGGGCATGTCCGGTTGAGACAAGGGCATGTCTTAGCCCGTGTGGTTTTTCTGCGTTCGACGATCGTGCCTGGATCGAGGCACACGGCCTGTGACACGGCCGTGTGTGAGGCCGTGTTCGGCCCAGGTTTGAGGATTTTTGTACAGATATGAGCCGTTCATTTTCTTTATGTAAGATCTGACGGCCCAGGTGTGTTCCTCCTCTGTTAAGGCCGGGAATGGTGGTTTAACTCCTCATTTCACCCTTAAGCTTTCTCTTTCCAAGGAGTTAGAGCAAGGAGGAAGAAGAAGGAGGATTCCGGTTGTCGGCGGAGCATCGGAGCACCGTTTAGAGAAACGAGAGCAGATCCGTGGAGGAAATCCCGTTGCGAAGACTTCTATCCGTGTAATTTTCCACGGTGCAAAAGTGTACTACAAGGGTAACGATTCTATATTTGAGCATGTGAAGCTCTCTTCCTTTTTGCATAGGGAAACCCGCTCCCGCGAGTGTGCGGCGAGTGTGTGGTGTTCCCTAGGGTTGACGGGAATAGTCCCCCTTCTGTTGCATATAGAGTCCAGAATCGAAGTACGGACATAGGCATTGTGTGTGAAGCCTACCCGGACATGTTGGTCTGGATCGGTGATGTTGCATTTGTTATGGTTTGCCGGAGAAGACTCCGTGCTTTGGGTTTTCGGGTTTCTATGCGGTAGATTGCAGCAGGGATACTTGGGGATTAACTCCAAGGCACACCCGGAAAACTGAGCGGAATCGTTGTTCTGCTAACTTGGCGGTCTGGGAACCGGCCTTGAACATAACTGGGTTATGTGATTGTTTGGAAATGTTAGGATCCGAGAGAAGCTTGGCTCATACGTACGTCTTAATGTGAACTATGCGGTGTGAGCAACGAGCAAGTGGAATCGAACCTAGGCTATGTGGTTCGGTGCGAGAGACCCGAAAAGGGGACTGGACGTTGGCATAGTTAGGAGCCTTAGACAGTGGTCAGAAAGGCTAAAATGCTCACGAGGTTGCCATCCTGGGGGTGGTGGTGAAGACGCTGAAGTGTTAGGATTCCCCGTTAATGTGCATTGAGTGCACGGGGTGTTTGGCTGTGCGAGCCTACACCTGTGGCGAAGCATGTTTGTACTATATTGTTTAGCTGGGCTAATGAAATGCAAGGAAGGAGCACCGCTGTCCCGAGTTAGGGGCGGGGTCATTATAATTTGGTCGGCATTGGCTGATCGTTGCTTTGTTTACCACCGTGCGGTGGAATGTTGCTTGTAGGTGTTGCGGAACAGAGTACCAAATAGCGGGCTGGAGCCCATGTTGCTGTGCTGGCCCTAGAAGGCCAAAGCGAATAGTTGTTGTTTATCTTGTCATGTGTGGCCGGCCTGCGAGCCGATGTATGGAAAACTTTATATTATTAAGTGAACCTCTGTAAGGCCATAAGGCTGTGTACCTTTCAGTGTATTTGTTTTCATTCCAGTTGTAGTGGTTGTGGACATTCATGATTAATGGATTACTATTACGGGTTCTTTCAACTGTTTAAAAGCTTCCGCTAGAATGCTCTGTGTTAGGTCGAGTAGTCTTAATTGGATAGTTTGGTTGTTCATACGTAACCCTTTTGATTGTCCGTGGTATATGGCGTCAGGTTCCAGCTGAACCTTCTGTTATATGTCATACGATGGATGAAGGTGTTATAATTTGGTATCAGACTTCTGGTTACGGTCAGGCTTAAATGAATTCGTGGGAGAGTTCTTTTAAGGGGTGGTGAGCACATGTGTGCGTCATCGTTATAACATCAAAAAGAACCCATGAATGTCCACTTAGGAATGAAAAAATACACTTGTTTTATGGAACCTGAGTGTTCTAATGATTGCTTTTATCAATTTGTGTGTCGTTTAATCTAGGTTCTTTGCTATTATAGGCAGCTAGGAGCGGTGCTGGTCAATCGAAGCTTCGTAATCGGCGGAAAGTAGTGCACCGAGGGATGTGCCTACAATACCTCCTTCAGCGGAAACCATCAGGTTGGTCGTTGAAACAGTTTTTGCCATGATAAATGCCCAACCTACAGGGCAGATGCATCACACACCTTCTGTGAATGAACAAGAACCGGTTAGGGCGGCAGAGCCGAGAGTGGTGGAGCGCTTGGCAGTGGATCAGGTAGAGCCGAGGAGGGCAACGGAGAGATAGCTAAAGCATGTAATGGGCTTTAATCCTCCGAGGTTTGATGGGGTTGGAACGCCAGCTCAAGCTAAGGATTGGCTCTCTACGATAAAGAGGGTCTTGACGGCCACATTAACTGAGGAGTGGCAGAAGACCACCATAGCGACCTTCCTTTTGGCTGGTGAGGCGAGGCTGTGGTGGGATGAGTTGGAGTTTCATCTCTTAGTGGGTAGGCAGCTTGCTGATGTGCCTATGGAGGAATTCTCAAATTGTTCTTTGTCAGATATTTACCCTCTACTCAGAAGCTTGAGATGGAGAATCAGTATCTTGGGTTCACTCAGGGAGCCAGAAGCGTGGATGAGTATCTCCATGAGTTTACATGGTTGGGTCGGTATGTTGGTGCTATGTTTACGGAAGAAGAGAGGAAAACCAACCGATTTTATGAGGGTCTACGCGGCGACCTACATTTACTCCTTGCTGGGCCTAAGGCGCAGGGATTCCTAGCCTTGGTCGATTCGGCCCGGTCATTGGAAAAGGTTGTGAGGAAAGTCCAAGAGAAGAAGGACCCAGGGGAAAAGAAGGCAGAGTTCAAAGTGCCAAATGCAAAGTCAGGATTCCGCAGATGGAACAAGAAGCAGAAGACTTCGAACTCAGCCCCTTCGTCCGGTGCGTCGGGGGAAACCATAAGTCGAGTTCCAGGAGCTTGCTACAACTGTGGGAAGATGGGGCACTTTGCTAGTGAGTGTTGGTGCGGACGTGCAAAGTCCGAGAGGAAGCCTGGAGCGACCTTTGAAGAGAAAGGGAAGTCGGTGGAGTCAACCGCATCCCATCATGCTCCAGCCCAGCCTAGAGTTTATAATCTTGGTCTGCAAGAGGCCATGAAACAAGCTGACGTGGTGACAGGTATAAGTTAAATTATAGCAGTTTAACTTTATGTAGTTGTTACGTTTTCATATGTTAGCTCATGTTTGTTGGTGCTAGGCTTCGTGTTGATTTTTGATCGTCCGGCGAGAGCCCTGTTTGATACGGGATCATCGCATTCCTTCTTGTCTGAAAGGTTCATATCGCGCATCGGGGTCCCTTCCACAATGGCAAAAGACAAGTTGGATGTGTTGTTGCCCAATGGGTGCTCAATGCGCGCGGATAAATTCTGTGTGGTAAAGATTCGGATTGGGGACGAGGAGTTGGATTTGCGAGCGTTGGTTCTGCCGTTAGTGGAGTTCGACGTAATCTTTGGTATGCACTGGCTCTCGGAGCAGCGAGCTTACATCGATTGCAACCGAAAGGAGGTTAAGTTGGGGTTGCATACTGAACGGGAGACTACGTTTGTAGACATGAAGGGGTCGGGTAAAGTTTTGATGTCGGCCCTACAATTGATTAAGGCAGTTCGGTCTGGTGCAGAGTTGTTTGTCACCTTAGTGCAGGCTTCAACACCTAGGCTAAGTCTGGACAGTATCCCAGTTGTGTCCGAGTATTCTGATGTGTTCCCAGATGATATCCCAGGAGCCCCTCCGCAGCGGGAGATTGATTTTACAATTGAGCTGGTACCGGGTGACAAACCGGTGTCACTCTCTCCGTATCGGATAGCACCGCGAGAGATGGCAGAGTTGAAGGTGCAACTGCAGGAGTTGTTGGAGCAAGGGTATGTGCGTCCAAGTTCGTCGCCTCGGAGCGCACCAGTTCTTTTCGTTAAGAAGAAAGATGGCAGCTTGCGACTCTGTATTGACTACCAGGTGTTGAACAAGCTTACGGAGAAGAACAAATATCTGATCCCCAGGATTGACGATCTATTTGATCAATTGGTTGGGTCAACGGTATATTCGAAGTTAGATCTGAAGTCCGGCTACTACCAATTGAGGATAAGGGAAAACAATATCCCAAAGACAGCGTTCAGCATGCGGTTTGGGCATTACGAGTTCACGGTCATGCCATTTGGGTTGACCAATGCGCCATCCGTGTTTATGGATCTGATGAATAGGACGTTCAGAGAATAGCTGTATCATTTCGTGATAGTATTTATCAATGATATCTTGGTATACTCGCAGTGTGAGGAGGAACATTACAAGCATTTACACGTGGTGTTGGATACGTTGAGGAGGAATCAGTTTTATGCTAGGTTCTCCAAGTGTGAGTTCTGGTTATCCTCAGTAGCGTTCCTTGGTCATTTTGTAGTGGAGAAGGGATAGCGGTGGATCCGGTGAAGATATCAGCGATACGGGAGTGGCCTGTATTGTCTACAGTGGCGGAAGTACGGAGCTTTCTGGGGCTTGCCGGCTACTACAGGCGCTTCGTAGAGAACTTCTCGCGGATAGCGTTACCACTCACGATGTTGACAAGGACAAATCAAAAGTTCGTGTGGTAGCTGGAGTGTGAGCAGTCTTTTGAAGAGTTGAAGAGGTGGTTGACCACGACGCCCATTTTATGTTCGCCAAGTGGAACCGAAGGATTTGAAATTTATAGTGATGCTTCGGGCAGTGGTTTGGGTTGTGTTCTACTAAAGCATGGGTGTGTGATAGCCTATGGATCACGACAGTTGAAGGTTCACGAGAGGAATTATCGATTCCGTGACTTAGAGTTAGCGGCCGTGATATTTGATCTAAAATTATGGAGGCACTATCTGTACGGGGTAAAGGTCGATATATACACCGACCATAAGAGCCTGAAGTACCTGCAAGATCAGAAGGATCTGAACATGAGACAGCGGAGGTGGATGGAGTCCTTGGGGGACTATACCTTCAAGATACATTATGTACATGGGAAAGGAAATGCGGTGGCGGATGCATTGAGCCGCAGGGCTCCTACGCAGGCCAGTTGGTTATCGGTGCATGATAAGAGATTGGCCTGTGATTTGGAGGCATTAGAGATTTCCTGAGTCGATAAGCAGTCTAGTGCCGAGGCGATTTTGTGTTGGACAGAGGTGCTGTATTACCTGGCTGATAGAGTTCGACGGGCTTTGGTTCAGGATAGCAGCATGAAGCGGATCTTAGATGAATCTTTGGATGGGTCAAATTCCCAATTTGCGGTTGAGGATGGACTGCTAAGGAAGGACGGTCGTCTGTGCATCCCTAGTGTAGATAATCTTTGGGAGGAGTTGATGTATGAGGCTCATCATACCAAGTACTCAATCCACCCATGAAGCACGCAGATGTATACAGACATGAAGAAGTTATTCTGGTGGCCAGGATTAAAGAAGGATGTAGCACTTTATGTGGCCAAGTGCCAAACTTGTGCCTTAGTGAAAGCGGAGTGCCAGAAGCCCGGAGGCTTCCTAAAGTCCTTGCCTATCCCGGAATGGAAATTCGACGACATTTCTATGGATTTTTGCATGGTTTGCAAAAGTCGCAAAAGGGTAACGACTCCATCTGGGTGTTCGTAGACAGGTTGACAAAAGTATCGCATTTCATCCCGAATAGGAAGGAAGATCCGGTGGAAAAGTTAGCCAAACTCTATGTGGATAATATCGTACGGTTGCATGGTGTGCCGCACAGTATTGTAAGTGACCGAGATGGACGATTCACGTCGAAGGATCGGAGGCTGGTGCATAGTTTGTTGGGAACTAAGCTGAGTTTCAGCACAACCTTCCACCCACAGACGGACGGTCAGACCGAGAGGGTCAACAGGACGATGAAGGACATGCTTCGCATGTGCGTCCTAGATTTCGGAAAGCATTGGGAGGATCACCTGTACATGGTGGAGTTTGCGTATAACAACAGCTTTCAAGAGAGTATTGGAATGGAACCTTTCGAGGCCTTGTATGGGAGGAAGTGTCGTACACCGTTGTCTTGGTTGGAGACAGGCGAGTCGAAGTTGTATAAACGTCAAGTGGTGGAAGACGCCACTTCAATGGTATGTACAATTCAAGAAAGGTTGAAGATCTCTCAGGACAGGCAAGCAAAGTACTATAACGCCAATCATAGAAACGTGGAGTTCGGTGTTGGCGACTGGGTGTATTTAAAAATCAAGCCGTTTAAGGGCGTTTCGTGGGTTCGATGCTTGAAGAAGCTGTGTCCGAGATACCTTGGGCCATTTGAAATCCTGGAGCGTGTTGGCGAAGCAGCGTATAGATTGAAGCTGTCGGTGGAGTTGAGTGGGCTGCACGATGTATTCCACGTATCGGTGTTGCGTAAGGCAGTGCAAGAGCCTTCGCAGATAGTTGCGGTCGATCAAGTGCCAGTTGATTATGAGTTGACGACAAAAGTTAAGCATATACGTATAGAAGATGTTGAAGTCAAATGACTCCGCAATAAGGAAATCCAAATGGTTAAAGTTCGTTGGGATAACTGCGGACGTGAGGAGCTTTCTTGGGAGCGAGAGCAAACTATGTTGGAGGAATACCCCGAGTTATTCCACTCAGGTAACATATAATTTTTGTGTACCTTTACTTAATTTCGGGACGAAATTCCTTAAGGGGGGGGGGGATTTGTAACGCCCCGAAAATCGTATTTGAGCTGATCGCGTCCAAAAGAAATTTTGGTGCCTGTATAGGGGTACACGGCCTAGGACACGGGCATGTCCAAGGCCATGTCTTGCTTGGTGTTTTGGCTGGCTGTGTCCCGAGAAGGACACGGCAGGAAACACGGCAGAGTGACACGGGCGTGTCATCTGACACGGGCGTGTGCCTACCCATGTCACTACCCGTGTTCCCAAGAGACGTGAAGGTTGGCGTGACGGTTATACGTGACACGCTTCCGGTCACGGGGTGTTGAGGACCCGACACGGGCGTGCCCGGTTGAGACACAGGCGTGTCTTAGCCCGTGTGGTTTTTCTGTGTTTGACGATCGTGCCTGGATCGAGGCACACGGCCTGTGATACGGCCGTGTGTGAGGCCGTGTTCGGCCTAGGTTTGAGGATTTCTGTACAGATCTGAGCCGTCCGTTTTCTTTATGTAAGATCTGACGGCCCAGGCATGTTCTTGCTCTATTAAGGCCGGGAATGGTGGTTTAACTCCTCATTTCTCCCTTAAGCTTTCTCTTTCCAAGGAGTTAGAGCAAGGAGGAAGAAGGAGAAGGATTTCGGCCGCCGGCGGAGCATCGGAGCACCGTTTAGAGAACCGAGAGCGGATCCGTGAAGGAAATCCCGTTGCGAAGACTTCTATCTGTGTAATTTTCCATGGCGCAAAAGCGTACTACAAGGGTAACGATTCTCTACTTGAGCATGTGAAGATCTCTTCCTTTTTTCATAGGGAAACCCACTCCCGTGAGTGTGCGGCGAGTGTGTGGTGTTCCCTGGGGTTGACGGGAATAGTCCCCCTTGTGGTGCATATAGAGTCCGGAATCGAAGTACGGACATAGGCATTGTGTGTGAAGCCTACCCGGACATATTGGTCTGGATCGGTGATGTTGCATTTGTTATGGTTTGTCGGAGAAGACTCCGTTCTTTGGGTTTTCGGGTTTCTATGCGGTAGATTGTAGCAGGGATCCTTGGGGATTAACTCCAAGGCGCACCCGGAAAACTGAGCGGAATTGTTGTTCTACTAACTTGGCGGTCTGGGAACCGGCCTTGAACATAACTGGGTTATGTGATTGTTTGGAAATGTTAGGATCCGAGAGAAGTTTGGCTAGTGCGAACATCTTAATGTGAACTATGCGGTGTGAGCAACGGGCAAGTGGAATCAGACCTGGGCTATGTGGTTCGTTGCAATAGACCCGAAAAGGGGACTGGCCGTTGGCATAGTCGGGAGCCTTAGATAGTGGTCAAAAAGGCTAAAATGCTCACGAGGTTGCCATCCTGTGGGTGGTGGTGAAGACGCTGAAGTGTCAAGGATTCACCGTTAATATGCCCTCAGTGCACGGGGTGTTTGGCCGTGCGAGCCTACACCTGTGACGAAGCATGTTTGTACTATATTGTTTAGCTGGGCTTATGAAATGTAGGGAAGGAGCACCACCTTCCCGAGTTAGGGGCGGGGTCGTTATAATTTGGTCAGCATTGGCTGACTGTTGCTTTGTTTGCCACCGTGCGGTGGAATGTTGCTTGCAGGTGTTGCGGAGCCGAGTACCAAATAGCGGGCTGGAGCCCATGTTGCTGTGCTGTACCTAGAAGGCCAAAGCGAATAGTTTTTCTTTATCTTATCATGTGTGGCCAGCCTGCGAGCCGATGTATGTAAAACATTATATTATTAAGTGAACCTCTGTAAGGCCATAAAGCCGTATACCTTTCAGTGTATTGTTTTCATTCCAGTTGTAGTGGTTGTAGACATTCATGATTAATGGATTACTATTATGAGTTCTTTCAACTGTTTAAAAGCTTCTGCTAGAATGCTCTGTGTTAGGTCGAGTAGTCTTAATTCGATAGTTAGGTTATTCATATGTAACCCTTCCGACTGTTCGTGATATATGGCGTTGGGTTCCAGCTGGACCTTCTGTTATATGCCATATGACGGATGGGGCTGTTTGTAATGCACCGAAACTCAAAGGAGCAAAGGGGGACGTTTTGGGCCAGTTTAGGTTCTGGCAGAAGGCACACGGCCTGGGACACGGGCGTGTCCCAGGGCGTGTCAAGCGTGTGTCGATACTTAGCCGCGAAGTCGTCGAGTTATACTCGACGATTCGTCGAGAATGGGCACACGGCCTGCGACACGGGCGTGTCGCAGGGCGTGTCGACCCGTGTCGACGATCGTCCCGGGGAGTCGTCGAGATTCACTCGACGATCGTCGAGACAAGGCACACGGCCTAGGAAACGGGCGTGTCCAAGGCCGTGTCATCAAGTCGTCGATCTTCACTCGACGAAATGTCCCGTGTACACGGCCTGGGGCCCAGGCGTGTCAAGGTGACACGGTCAAGGACACGGGCGTGTCCTAGAACCCGTGCAGTGCTCGGGTTGAAAACAGGGGAAAAATCATGGGGTACACGGCCGGCCTCACGGCCGTGTCAGCTGGAACACGGGCGTGTCTGTTGAATTCTGTGAAGTGAAAGTGGGTGAATGGAAGGCTTGGGAAACCTATCCGCGCGGACTACGCGGACTGGGTTGGCGGACTGCTAGGTCGGCAGGGATGTTGCAGGCGGTTTGCTCTGTGGCGGCCTGGGCGGTCTGTTCGCGCGGACTACGCGGACAACAGCGGCGGTCTGACAGGCCAGTGTATGCTCAGCAGGCGGTTTACTCCCAGGAAGTAACCGGGCGGATAGGAATGTTATCCGCGGAGTCCGGCTTGAAGCGGACTGAAGAACTGGAGCTCGGCAGACCGGTTTGGCAGATGCCTTGGTCTTGCTCTAGTAAAGCGGCAAGTGGAAGCCGCGGAGACCGCCGGTCAGCGCGGACAGGAACTGGAGGTCGCCCGGTATGGCGGGCTAGATCCAGTGTCCGCCAGTAAGTGCGGACTGGCCCTTGTGGCCAGCGGACTGGACTTGGTGGGAACTGAACCAAGTCCAGGAGGCTCAGTCCGGGGAGATCGCGCAGTGGAGCACGGGCTGGTTTCTCAGTCCGCCAAGCTTAGTAGAAGTGCTCTTGCCTTGTGTGCTAGCTTGGGGATATGCGGACTGGAGGATTGCTTGTGCAGGAGCGTGCGGACTGGAGCCAGAGTCCGCTGAGTCCGGTTGAGCCTTGTGATGAGGTTATGGACTCAGGGAAGCGGACTGGAGTTCGCTGTGTACGCGGACTGGATCGGCGTGTCCGCTGAGTCCGGCAATGCCTTGGTGATTAGGCAATGGACTTGGGATATGCGGACGGAAGCCGGGTGTTCGCTGAGTCCGGCAGGTGCCTTGATGGCGAGGCTGCGGGCTCGGATTTTGCGGGCTGATGCCTTGCCCGCAGAATGGCGGACACGGCTATTGTGGAGTCCGGCTGTTGTCCTGGCTTGGTCTCTGGCGGCAAGGCGGGCTGGATATTGGAGTCCGGCCTTGGAGAAGCTGGGGCGGACTGGCTATCTGCACAGGAGCGGCGAACTGGAAGGTGTGTCCGCGGGCTGAGCGGACACACTTGTTCTAGCTGCGGGTTGTGGCGGTGATCCTATCGGTCAGGGCGGTGACCATACTCATCGTCGTGCCTATAAATAGGACCCATGTCACATCAGGAGGAGGAACCTGGACCGAAGTAAGTGAACAGTAATTGAGCTCGCGTAAGTTGCTGCGGTCTGGACTTTGTGTCCGCGCGGATAGAGAGTTGACCCGGTTGTGCTGTGCAGGTTGTGCGGATAGCGCTGGAAAGCCAGGACTTGGCGCTGATTGCGGTCAGGGACAGTGCGGACTCTGCGGTTAAGCAACAGGCGGTAAACAGCAGGTCGCGGATAGCGACCAGGCGGTCTTCTCTTTGGCGACTTGGTTCGGGGTTCAGGAAGTCGCCTGCTTCAGGCGGACTGTTCCTTTCGGTGACGCAGCTTGTGCGGTCTGGCGCCGTGCAGACCGGCGGTGAAGAGCTAAGCATTGGAGTAAGGGTGAGTCCGCGCGGCTTGGGTTGCGGTCTGGCGACCTGGCGGACTTAGCGGACTCCACAGCAGTAGGTCGGCGGCTTGTTGATTGAGTCCGTGCGGCTTGTTTTGTGTTCTTGTCTTTGTAACTGTCTCTGCTCTCCCGGTATTGGGTTTTGGTGAAGTATGTCTCGCCATGTATATCTCGCCTTGTAAAGAAGTTTGCTCTTGATCAATAAAGAAGCCTGTGCTGCATGTGTTGCTGGTTGTTACTGCTTTATTGAGATAACCCCTGCTAACTCCACGATCCGGGAAGACTTTCAACATTATAAGTGGGCGTATTCTCCTTCGGTTTGTTGAGTTTTCAACAGGGTATCCAAGGGGGCGTCTGCGGTTTGTTGAATTTTAACATGGTATCAGAGGGAGGTTGTTGGAGTGGTCAAGCAGTGCTCAATGAAAGTAGTTGCTCGTCTGTAGAGGAAACCAGTGGTAGAACCATGGCAGTGGAGGATGCAAGTTGCCTTGGTATTGATCTTCTTACAGAGACGAACTGTGAACGGTGGAAGTCCTGTATGAAGAGCTTTCTTCTTGGAGAGGACCTTTGGGAGGTTGTATGTGGAGCAGGAAGACAAGAGGATACTGCTGTCAATGCTGCGGCGATGAGAGCTTGGAAGGAGGCAAATGCGAAAGCGGAGTCTATTCTCAAGCAGGTGATCTCATCGGAGCTCTTGGACCACATCAGTGGATGTCGGTCAGCTGCGGAGGTCTGGACTTCCCTTGATGGGTTGTTCAGGAAGGAGGTGAAGGTTGCTGCGGAAGATGGTCCCTCTACTTCATATCAGGAAGAAAGGAGTTGTTCTCCTAGGCGCGATAGGAAGAGGAAGGAAGGACCAAGGTGCTATAAATGCAAGCAGCAAGGTCATCTTCGGAAGGAGTGCAAGGTTGTCTTGCTCTCGGCGAACGTAGCTCTGGTAGGGAGGAAGGAGAAGAACGTAGTTGGGATTTCAACTAGTTCTGGAGTTGATCGGAGGAATGCCAGTGATAGTGCTGCTATCTGGCATGAAAGACTGGGGCATGTAGGGATGGACAAGCTGAAAGCAATGGCGGAAAGAAGACTCGTAAGAGGCTTGCCTAGATTGTCATCCTATGGCGATGGTCGGGGGTGTGCGGGATGTCAGGAAAGTGGAGCCTATCGCTTCATGGTCGACAAAGCACAATCCAGATGTAATGCACCATTGGCGGTTGTCCATTGTGCTCTGGTGGGACCGACCATCACGGCCAGTCTTGGAGGCAGCAGATTCATGCTGATATTGGTTGATGACTATTCTGGGTATACTTGGGTATACTTTATGAAGACGAAGTCCAGCATGGTACGCTTGTTTGTGGAGTTCAAGAAGCTTGTCGAAGGCCAGCTCGGCCGGAGGATCAAGGTGTTGAGGACAAGTATCGGTGGTGAGTTTGGCTCAACCGAGTTCTCACGCTTTTGCAGGAAGCAAGGGATCCGGATGGAGCTTTCTTGTGGACATACTTCACAATAGGGTAGTATTGCAGCTCGGATGATTCCGTTTGGTTAACGGAGACCTGCAAGTGTTGGCTTCGGAGTAAAGGCGTTCCGAAGGCTCTTTGGGCGGAGGGAATAGCCTGTGCTGCTCATGTCATCAACCGGATGCCTCTTAGTCCGATCATAATGAAGACTCCTTATGAGCTAATGTTCGGAGTGAAGCCCTCAGTGAAGCACCTTCGGGTGTTTGGATCTACCTGCTATATACACACTCCGGGTGCTCTCAAAACAAAGCTAGTCTTTGTTGGGTATGATGAGCAGAGAAGAAGATGGAGGTGTATGGATCCTGCGACGAAGAAACTCATAGTGTCGAGAGACATTGTTTTTGATGAGTTGACGCCGTATTGGGGTAGCTCTTATGTGGAGCTAGAGATAAGCAGGTCAGATGGTGGGCTGAAGGAGGCTGTTGCTAAGGAAGTGGAGTTGCCTGAGTCACCAGGTGCTCCAGGTTGTTCTAGCTCCGGGGCAAAGGCGTCAGAGTCGGTAAGAAGGGGGAGCAAAGCTCCAGGAACTTCAGACTCGAAGGCGGAAGCTTCCGGTTCAGGAAGCAGGGGGAGCGATGTTCCAGGTAGTTCTTGTTCAAGAGGGGAGTCTTCTGGTTCAGGTAGCAGGGGGAGCGTTGCTCCAGGTGCTTCTGGTTCCAGTAAGGAGGCGACTTGTTCAGGAAGCAAGGGGAGCATTGTTCCGGGTTTGCCTGGGAACGGAGCTGGTTCACAAGCAGCGGAGGTGGTTAGCCATGATCAGGTTCTTCGGAGATCGAAGAGGATCAGTAAGCCACCAGCTCGATATTGTGAAGGGAACACGGTGGACTTGGTCCCGTGTTTCCTTGTTAGCCCTCAGGTCGAGCAAGGTACTTCTGACTGTGATGACCCCACTAGAATCAAGGAGGTGGTTGACACCAAGTCTGAAGAGGTGACTTCTCTCAGAGGCAACGAGGCTTGGGCTTCTGGGTCCAAGGAAGTTGGTGATACTCCTGTGATGCATGAGTGGAGGTTGAAGCTGAAGAAGGCAGAGGGAAGCATGGCTCCTTTTGGGAGATGCTGGAGGGCTCCCTCATGGTCCATGATATGCGGGGCGAGGACTATGTCTTGGACATCTCTTCGTAGATGCTATCGGAAGGACCAGGTGCAAGGTTACGGGAGCTGCTGGAGTTATTCACCACTTCTCACTTCAAGGGGGAGTGTTGAATTCTGTGAAGTGAAAGTGGGTGAATGGAAGGCTTGGGAAACCTATCCGCGCGGACTACGCGGACTGGGTTGGCGGACTGCTAGGTCGGCAGGGATGTTGCAGGCGGTTTGCTCTGTGGCGTCCTGGGCTGTCTGTTCGCGCGGACTACGCGGACAGCAGCGGCGGTCTGACAGGCCAGTGTATGCTCAGCAGGCGGTTTACTCCCAGGAAGTAACCGGGCGGATAGGAATGTTATCCGCGGAGTCCGGCTTGAAGCGGACTGAAGAACTGGAGCTCGGCAGACCGGTTTGGCAGATGCCTTGGTCTTGCTCTAGTAAAGCGGCAAGTGGAAGCCGCGGAGACCGCCGGTCAGCGCGGACAGGAACTGGAGGTCGCCCGGTATGGCGGGCTAGATCCAGTGTCCGCCAGTAAGTGCGGACTGGCCCTTGTGGCCAGCGGACTGGACTTGGTGGGAACTGAACCAAGTCCAGGAGGCTCAGTCCGGGGAGATCGCGCAGTGGAGCACGGGCTGGTTTCTCAGTCCGCCAAGCTTAGTAGAAGTGCTGTTGCCTTGTGTGCTAGCTTGGGGATATGCGGACTGGAGGATTGCTTGTGCAGGAGCGTGCGGACTGGAGCCAGAGTCCGCTGAGTCCGGTTGAGCCTTGTGATGAGGTTATGGACTCAGGGAAGCGGACTGGAGTTCGCTGTGTACGCGGACTGGATCGGCGTGTCCGCTGAGTCCGGCAATGCCTTGGTGATTAGGCAATGGACTTGGGATATGCGGACGGAAGCCGGGTGTCCGCTGAGTCCGGCAGGTGCCTTGATGGCGAGGCTGCGGGCTCGGATTTTGCGGGCTGATGCCTTGTCCGCAGAATGGCGGACACGGCTGTTGTGGAGTCCGGCTGTTGTCCTGGCTTGGTCTCTGGCGGCAAGGCGGGCTGGATATTGGAGTCCGGCCTTGGAGAAGCTGGGGCGGACTGGCTATCTGCACAGGAGCGGCGAACTGGAAGGTGTGTCCGCGGGCTGAGCGGACACACTTGTTCTAGCTGCGGGTTGTGGCGGTGATCCTATCGGTCAGGGCGGTGACCATACTCATCGTCGTGCCTATAAATAGGACCCATGTCACATCAGGAGGAGGAACCTGGACCGAAGTAAGTGAACAGTAATTGAGCTCGCGTAAGTTGCTGCGGTCTGGACTTTGTGTCCGCGCGGATAGAGAGTTGACCCGGTTGTGCTGTGCAGGTTGTGCGGATAGCGCTGGAAAGCCAGGACTTGGCGCTGATTGCGGTCAGGGACAGTGCGGACTCTGCGGTTAAGCAACAGGCGGTAAACAGCAGGTCGCGGATAGCGACCAGGCGGTCTTCTCTTTGGCGACTTGGTTCGGGGTTCAGGAAGTCGCCTGCTTCAGGCGGACTGTTCCTTTCAGTGACGCAGCTTGTGCGGTCTGGCGGCGTGCAGACCGGCGGTGAAGAGCTAAGCATTGGTGTAAGGGTGAGTCCGCGCGGCTTGGGTTGCGGTCTGCGACCTGGCGGACTGAGCGGACTCCACAGCAGTAGGTCGGCGGCTTGTTGATTGAGTCCGTGCGGCTTGTTTTGTGTTCTTGTCTTTGTAACTGTCTCTGCTCTCCCGGTATTGGGTTTTGGTGAAGTATGTCTCGCCATGTATGTCTCGCCTTGTAAAGAAGTTTGCTCTTGATCAATAAAGAAGCCTGTGCTGCATGTGTTGCTGGTTGTTACTGCTTTATTGAGATAACCCCTGCTAACTCCACGATCCGGGAAGACTTTCAACATTATAAGTGGGCGTATTCTCCTTCGGTTTGTTGAGTTTTCAACAGGGTATCCAAGGGGGCGTCTGCGGTTTGTTGAATTTTAACAGTGTCAGCTCGAACACGGGCGTGTTCGATACCCGTGTGAGGTTCTAGGAGATTCGATTTTGACGGCGAATGCGGCACACGGCCCTGGACACGGGCGTGTGCCAGGCCGTGTTCGGCCCAGATTGGGCATTTCAGCCCCGAATCAAAGCCGTTCGTTTCCTTAGGTTGAGATCCGACGGCTGGGGGATGTTCCTGAAGGGATATACCCGTGAGTTGACTTGGAAAACCTTCACTTTTCTTCACTTGTTCTCTTTCTAAGTTCTTGGAGAGAGAGGAGAGCTAAGGGAAGTAGAAGAGCTAGATCCGCCATTGGAGGAGCTTCGGAGCTCCGAATCGCAAGCCGACTCCGGATCCACGGAGGCAACGCAAGTGCGGTGATTTCTATCCGATTACTTTTCGATGGCGCCAAAGAGGAACTCAAGGGTAACGATCCTCATCTTGAGTATGAGTCGCTCTCTTTCTTAGCATAGGAAGCCCGCTCTCGCGAGTTTGCGGAGAGTTGGAGGCGTTCCTTCGGGTAGATATGTAAAGTCCCCATTGTTTAGAGTCCGTATGTGAGAACGGACGTAAGCATGATGTGTGAAGCCTACCCGGACATGTTAGTCTGGATCGGTGTTGTTGCATTGCATAAGGCCGGAGAAGACTCCGTGCTATGGTTTGTTTTTCGGGTTTTCTACGCGGTAGATTGCAGCAGGGAGCCTTGGGGACTAACCCAAAGGTGCACCCGGAAAACTGGGCGGATACGAGATCTTGCCAACTTGGTGGCCTGAGAGCCAACTTGAACATAACGGGGTTATGTGTCTTGCGGTAGAATGGGACTCGGTGAAAGTTTGACCCGCGCAAATGGCTTAAATTGTCGTTGCGAAGTGAGCACGGGTTAGATGGAGCCGTACCCGCTTTATGTCGTTCGGTTAGAGAGACCTAAGGTTACGTGGCACTCGCCGTTGGCATAGATGGGAGTCTTCGGCGGTCAATGGCTTAAATTGTCGTGACCCAGGCCAGGAAGACGAATTGCTCATAGGTTTGGCCGTCTAAGTGGCGGTGGTGAGTCTGGAATGTTAATGGCTTTAATTGACGTAACATCGACCGGTTCACCGAGAATGTGCCCTGAGTGCACGGGGCGTGTGGCCGTGCGAGCCAACGTCTGTGATGTAATGGCTATGGTTATATAAATTGCTCGCTTATGCTAATGAAATGCAGGGAAGGAGCATCGCCGCCCCGAGTTGGGGGCGGGATCGTTATAATTTGGTCAGCATTGCTGACCGTTGCATTGTTTTGCCACCGCACGGTGGTTTGTTGCTTGCAGGTGCAGCTGGACCAAGCGGTCAATAGCGGGCTAAAGCCCTTTTTGCGAAGCTGGCCCTCGAAGGCCCAAGTGGAAATGTTTCTGTTTTATTCATGTATGACCGGCCTGCGTGCCGAGGTTTGTAAATCATGTATTATTCAAGTGAAACACTCTGTAAGGCCTTAAGGCCGATTTTGGGTATTTTGTATAACATTCCTAATTATGTAATAGTGGACATTCGTGCTCTAATGCTGGGTTCTTGTTTACAACTTATATAAACTGCTTCCGCTAGAATGCTCTGTGTAGGACGTTGATATTGGTTGGATGGTTTCCATACGTAACCACCCGGTCTGTCTGTGGTATATGACGTCGGGCCCCGGCCGGACCTACTGCTATATACTATGCGACGGATAGGGGGTATTACAATTTGGTATCAGACTACTGGTTTTGGTCGGGCTTAAACTGAATTCGTGGACGAATTCTTTTTGGTGAGCACATTGCGTGCGTCATTATTATAATGGTAAAAGAACCCATGAATGTCCACTTAGGAATGAAAATACTCCTGTTTGAGGAACCTGCGTGTTCCTATAATTGCTGTTTGCAATACAATTTGGTCGCTTAACGGTGTTTTGTACCACTATAGGTGACCAGAAGTGGTGTTGGGCCGTCAGAACGCCGAGTTTCTGAGGCTAGTAGTGCACCGGATGTTGCTCCTGCAACACCTCTGTCGGCTGAAAATATACGATTGGTGGCTGAAGCGGTGTTGGCCGTGATTAATGCGCAGCCTGGAAGGCAAACGCAGCAGCCCGCTCCTGTGATGGAGCAAGAACCTCTGCAAGAGGCTGAGCCGAGGAGGGTGGAGAAAGTGGTTGTAGAACCGATAGTGCCAAGGAGGGCAACTGAGAGGCAGCTAAATCATGTAATGAGCTTTAACCCTCCACTATTCTCGGGGTTGGGAACCCCATCTCAGGCTGAAGACTGGCTCTCCAGGGTGAAGAGAGTCATGACAGCGACGGAGACGGAGGAGTGGCAAATGACCACCATCGCTACGTTCCTTCTGGACGGGGAAGCGAGGATGTGGTGGGAAGGCTTGGAGTTGCATCATCTGAGAGGTAGACAATTGATAGACGTTCCGATGGAAGAGTTCTCGGGATTGTTCTTAGCAAGATACCTCCCTTCTACTCAGAGGATTTCGATGGAGAATGAGTTCCTGAAGTTGGTTCAGGGCGAGAGAAGCGTGGATGAATATCTCCACGAGTTTACTCGGTTAAGTCGATATGCTAGCTCCACCATCATGGATGAGGAGCGCAAGACTAATCGCTTCTACGAAGGGTTGAGAGACGAGTTGAGGTTGCTACTCTCGGGGCCGATGACGCAGGGTTTCTTAACCTTGGTCAATACTGCCCGGTCCTTGGAGAAGGACATGAAAAATGTACAAGCGAAGAAAAGCTTGGGTGAGAAGAAATCTGAATTTAAAGTCCCGACTACTTCAAAGTCCGGCTATCGGAGGGCTTTCAAGAAGCATAGGACTTCGGGTCCAGCTCCTTCTGGTGCTTCTGGGGCGACTACGAGTCGGACCCCGGGCGCGTGTTTTACATGCGGAAAGACGGGGCACTTTGCCCGTGATTGTTGGAGCGGACGTCCTAAGTCCGAGAGGAGGCCGGGAGCCACTTATGTAGAGAAGGGAAAGGCGGTGGAGTCGACCGCATCCCATTATGCTCCGGCCCAACCAAGGGTCTACTATCTTGGCCAACAGGAGGCCATTAAACAAGCTGATGTGGTGACAGGTACGATTTAATTTATAGCAAGTCAATTTCTTTATATGCTTGTTATGCACATGTTACCTTACCACTACTTGTTTAGGATTTGTATTGATTTGTGAAAATCCGGCACGAGCACTCTTCGATACGGGAGCCTCACACTCCTTCTTGTCCGAAGGATTTATATTACGCATCGGGGTCCCTTCCTCAATGGCGAAGGATAAGTTGGATGTGTTGTTGCCCAATGGGTGTTCGATGCGAGCGGATAGGATCTGCGATGTTAAGATTCGTATTGGGGAGCAGGAGTTCGACCTGCGAGCGTCTTTACTTCCGTTAGTGGAGTTCGACGTCATATTTGGCATGGACTGGCTCTCGGAGCAACAGGCCCACATAGATTGCGGTAGCAAGGAAGTTAAGCTGGGAGCGAGTCGTGAGACGACGTTTACGGGCTTAAAGGGGTCGAGCAAGATGTTGATGTCTGCTCTTCAGGTGGTGAAGGCGGTTCGTGCTGGAGCAGAACTGTTCTTTACACTAGTGGAGGTTGCAAAGCCGAAGCCCGTGTTGGATTGTATTTCAGTGGTATCGGAATACCCTGATGTGTTCCCCGCAGATCTTCCTGGAGCCCCGCCTCAGCGGGAGATAGATTTTACGATCGAGCTAGTACCAGGTGCAAAGCCTGTGTCACGCTCTCCGTATCGGCTAGCGCCTAAGGAAATGGCAGAGCTGAAAGTTCAACTGCAAGAGTTGTTGGAGAAAGGGTATGTGCGCCCGAGTTCTTCACCTTGGAGCGCGCCGGTCCTCTTTGTTAAGAAGAAGGATGGAAGCTTGAGGTTATGTATTGATTATCGGGAGCTAAACAAGCTGACGGAGAAGAACAAGTACCCGATCCCCCGGATTGATGATCTCTTTGATTAGTTAGTCGGGTCGACGGTGTACTCGAAGTTAGATCTCAAGTCTGGGTACTATCAGCTGCGGATAAGGGAGAGTGATATCCCGAAGACAGCGTTTAGTACGAGATACGGGCATTATGAGTTTACGGTCATGCCGTTTGGGCTGACTAATGCGCCGTCAGTATTCATGGATTTGATGAACAGGACGTTCAGGGAGTACTTGGACCATTTTGTGATCTTCTTCATCGACGATATTTTGGTGTACTCGCAAAGTGAGGAAGATCACTTCAAGCATCTTCATTTGGTGTTGGAGACGCTAAGGAGAAATCAGTTGTATGCCAAGTTCTCGAAATGCGAGTTTTGGCTATCCTCAGTAGCGTTCCTCGGGCATATAGTGAGTGGAGAGGGTATTGCTATGGATCCGGCGAAGATTGTTGTGATACGGGAGTGGCCTGAGCTTGCTACGGTAGCAGAAGTCCGGAGCTTTTTGGGGCTTGCCGGTTATTATAGGCGCTTCGTAGAGAACTTCTCGCGGATAGCGTTACCTCTCACTACTTTGATGAGGAAGGAGCATAAGTTCGTTTGGACGCCAGAGTGCGCGTGAGCTTTTGAGGAACTGAAGTGTCGGTTGACCACGGCGCCTGTGCTGAGTTCGCCATGTGGAACCGAATTCTATGAGATATATAGCGATGCTTCAGGCAGCGGTTTGGGTTGCGTGCTACTGCAGCACGGAAGCGTGATAGCTTATGGCTTGAGACAGCTAAAAGTGCACGAGAGGAATTATCCGGTCCATGACTTGGAGTTAGCGGCCGTGATTTTTGCCTTGAAGCTGTGGAGACACTATTTGTACGGTGTGAAGATTGATATCTACACCGATCATAAGAGCCTAAAGTATCTAATTGATCAGAAGGATCTGAATATGCGGCAGCGTAGGTGGATGGAGTTCCTGGGGGACTATACATTCAAGATCCACTACGTGCCTGGCAAAGGGAATGCGGTTGCGGTCGCGTTGAGTCGCCGAGCCCCAGCTCAAGCCAATTGGCTATCGGTGCATGATAAGCGGTTGGTGCGGGAGTTGGAGGCGTTGGAGATTGTTTGTGTGGACAGACAATCAAGTGCTGAAGCAGTTCTGAATTGGACTGAAGTCCAATATGACCTGGCTGATCGGATTCGGCAGGCTTTGGATATGGATGCTCATATGAAGCAGTCCATGATAGAGGCTCTGGATGGGTCAAATTCCCAATTCGTCGTGGAGGACGGATTGCTTTGGAAAGACGGTCGTCTGTGCGTCCCAAGCGTGGGCAATTTACGGGTGGAGTTGTTGTACGAGGCACATCATACCAAGTACTCGATTCACCCGGGGAGCACGAAGATGTACCGCGATGTGAAGAAACTGTTTTGGTGGCCGGGTTTGAAAAAGGATGTGGCGCTATACGTAGCGAAGTGCCAAACCTGCGCCTTGGTAAAGGCGGAGTGCCAAAAGACGGGAGGATTTCTTAAGTCCTTGCCTATTCCGGAGTGGAAATTTGACGACATCTCTATGGACTTTGTGCACGGTTTGCCAAGGTCGCAAAAGGGGAACGACGCCATTTGGGTGGTCGTGGATCGCTTAACAAAGGTGTCGCATTTTATTCTGCATAGGAAGGATGATCCGGTGGAGAAGCTGGCAAAGCTTTATGTGGATAATATAGTACGACTTCATGGTGTGCCCCGCAGCATCGTGAGTGACCGAGATGGGCGGTTCACGTCCAATGATTGGAGGCTGGTGCAGCAAATGTTGGGAACAAAGCTGAAGTTTAGCACAGCCTTTCACCCACAAACGGATGGGCAGACCGAGAGGGTTAATAGAACCATGGAAGACATGCTTCGCATGTGTGTCTTGGATTTTGGAAAGCAATGGGAAGACCACCTCTATTTGGTGCAGTTCGCATACAACAACAGCTACCAAGCAAGTATTCAGATGGCGCCTTTCGAGGCCCTATATGGTAGAAGATGTTGCACGCCGTTGTCTTGGTTAGAAACGGGTGAGTCAAAGTTGTATAAGCGATCGGAAGTGGAGGATGCTACTTCTTTGGTGAGAACCATTCGGGAGAGGTTGCTCATCGCTCAGGACCGGCAAGCAAAGTACTATAATGCCAAGCACAGGAACGTGGAGTTCGCTGTGGGCGATTATGTATACTTAAAGATCAAGCCGTTCAAGGGTGTCTCGCGGGTGCGACGATTGAAAAAGCTAAGCCCGAGGTACCTTGGACCGTTTGAGGTTCTGGAGCGAGTTGGAGAAGCGGCCTATAGGTTGAAGCTCTCAGTGGAGCTTAGTGGTTTACACGATGTATTCCACATTTCGGTGCTTCGGAAGGCGGTGCAAGAGCCTACGCAAGTGATCGCGGTCGATCAAGTGCCGGTGGAAAGTGGGCTAACGACAAAAGTCAAGCCCGTGCGGATTGAGGACTCGGAGGTCAAGCGGCTACGCAATAAAGAGATCAGGATGGTCAAGGTCCGGTGGGACAATTGCGGTCGTGAGGAGCTCTCCTGGGAGAGAGAGCAGACTATGCTTGACGAATATCTGGACTTGTTCCGCTCAGGTACAAATTTTGGTTTTGTATGTCTTTCCTATATGTAATTTCGTGGGCGAAATTCTTTTAAGAGGGGGAGAGTTGTAACGCACCGAAACTCAAAGGAGCAAAGGGGGACGTTTTGGGCCAGTTTGGGTTCTGGCAGAAGGCACACGGCCTGGGACACGGGCGTGTCCCAGGGCATGTCAAGCGTGTGTCGATACTTAGCCGCAAAGTCATCGAGTTATACTCGACGATTCGTCGAGAATGGGCACACGGCCTGCGACACGGGCGTGTCGCAGGGCGTGTCGACCCGTGTCGACGATCGTCCCGGGGAGTCGTCGAGATTCACTCGACGATCGTCGAGACAAGGCACACGGCCTAGGACACGGGCGTGTCCAAGGCCGTGTCATCAAGTCGTCGATCTTCACTCGACGAAATGTCCCGTGTACACGGCCTGGGGCCCAGGCGTGTCAAGGTGACACGGTCAAGGACACGGGCGTGTCCTAGAACCCGTGCAGTGCTCGGGTTGAAAATGGGGGAAAAATCATGGGGTACACGGCCAGCCTCACGGTCGTGTCAGCTGGAACACGGGCGTGTCAGCTCGAACACGGGCGTGTTCGATACCCGTGTGAGGTTCCAGGAGATTCGATTTTGACGGTGAATGCGGCACACGGCCCTGGACACGGGCGTGTGCCAGGCCGTGTTCGGCCTAGATTGGGCATTTCAGCCCCGAATCAAAGCCGTTCGTTTCCTTAGGTTGAGATCCGACGGCTGGGGGATGTTCCTGAAGGGATATACCCGTGAGTTGACTTGGAAAACCTTCACTTTTCTTCACTTGTTCTCTTTCTAAGTTCTTGGAGAGAGAGGAGAGCTAAGGGAAGAAGAAGAGCTAGATCCGCCATTGGAGGAGCTTCGGAGCTCCGAATCGCAAGCCGACTCCGTATCCACGGAGGCAACGCAAGTGCGGTGATTTCTATCCGATTACTTTTCGATGGCGCCAAAGAGGAACTCAAGGGTAACGATCCTCATCTTGAGCATGAGTCGCTCTCTTTCTTAGCATAGGAAGCCCGCTCTCGCGAGTTTGCGGAGAGTTGGAGGCGTTCCTTCGGGTAGATATGTAAAGTCCCCGTTGTTTAGAGTCCGTATGCGAGAACGGACGTAGGCATGATGTGTGAAGCCTACCCGGATATGTTAGTCTGGATCGGTGTTGTTGCATTGCATAAGGCCGGAGAAGACTCCGTGCTATGGTTTGTTTTTCGGGTTTTCTACGCGGTAGATTGCAGCAGGGAGCCTTGGGGACTAACCCAAAGGTGCACCCGAAAAACTGGGCGGATACGAGATCTTGCCAACTTGGTGGCCTGAGAGCCAACTTGAACATAACGGGGTTATGTGTCTTGCAGTAGAATGGGACTCGGTGAAAGTTTGACCCGCGCAAATGGCTTAAATTGTCGTTGCGAAGTGAGCACGGGTTAGATGGAGCCGTACCCGCTTTATGTCGTTCGGTTAGAGAGACCTAAGGTTACGTGGCACTCGCTGTTGGCATAGATGGGAGTCTTCGGCGGTCAATGGCTTAAATTGTCGTGGCCCAGGCCAGGAAGACGAATTGCTCATAGGTTTGGCCGTCTAAGTGGCGGTGGTGAGTCTGGAATGTTAATGGCTTTAATTGACGTAACATCGACCGGTTCACCGAGAATGTGCCCTGAGTGCACGGGGCGTGTGGCCGTGCGAGCCAACGTCTGTGATGTAATGGCTATGGTTATATAAATTGCTCGCTTATGCTAATGAAATGCAGGGAAGGAGCATCGCCGCCCCGAGTTGGGGGCGGGATCGTTATAATTTGGTCAGCATTGCTGACCGTTGCCTTGTTTTGCCACCGCGCGGTGGTTTGTTGCTTGCAGGTGCAGCTGGACCAAGCGGTCAATAGCGGGCTAAAGCCCTTTTTGCGAAGCTGGCCCTCGAAGGCCCAAGTGGAAATGTTTCTGTTTTATTCATGTATGACCGGCCTGCGTGCCGAGGTTTGTAAATCATGTATTATTCAAGTGAAACACTCTGTAAGGCCTTAAGGCCGATTTTGGGTATTTTGTATAACATTCCTAATTATGTAATAGTGGACATTCGTGCTCTAATGCTGGGTTCTTGTTTACAACTTATATAAACTGCTTCCGCTAGAATGCTCTGTGTAGGACGTTGAGATTGGTTGGATGGTTTCCATACGTAACCACCCGGTCTGTCTGTGGTATATGGCGTCGGGCCCCGGCCGGACCTACTGCTATATACTATGCGACGGATAGGGGGTGTTACACTGTTACACACCCACAGCTGGGTCCTGCAATCATGGTAGATATCCTGACACAACCCATAACAACGCTTGGATCTGCGACTGCATCTCCACCATCTGGCTAGACAATTTCTCATTACTCTGTCGCAGACTTTCAATCATTGCATCGATATGCACACCTGAAGACTCGCCCTTTGATTGGGGAGTTGACCTAATTGCCACATGCTTAAGCACCATTCTAATAAAATAACGAACACTAATCTAAACATAGCCCAACCGCTAGCACCAACCAATATAGTCTAGAAAAAACATACTAAGTACTTGCTCAAGCTGCTAACTTGCTCTGGGATTTTCAATATTATGTCATGCCTAGACTTAGGATGATATACTATCATCCCATTAACTCGTGTGCCTCATAATGAATGCATGAATTTCTTATTCTTTTTTACTCAAAACCATGTGTGTACATATGCCATCATGTAAATCTTTAGCTTGGCACGTGTGCTGATGCAATGTTATGTCATGCATGTTGTACTAGACAATCTAAAAAGTCCTTTATGCATGTTATTAGCGGTGTACCAGGTTGTACATATGTCATCATGTAAATCTTTATGAAATGTTATGTATCCCATACTACATAACATTGCATGTAACGAAAAAGAAAAACGTGTTAATGGGAACCCATGTTATGATGGTTATGCATCTCACACTACATAACCGTCACATGTTGCCACCTATGGTGGATCCATATACAAATACATATTATCAATTCCATACTACATAATATTCCTTGTGTACTTCTTATCATGCTATGAGTGTAGTGTTCATGCTTCAGCCAAGATGTACTAATGACACATCAGTGTGTGTATGAAATGAAACAAGACAACTAACACTAACTAGAGATAGTTGTTCGACCAATTATCAAACAACAACCTCCCACTGATACCAACTATCACAACCCGCATTTTCTCTGCATTAGAGGATATATCAGAGTAAGTATAAAACACACGCCGTGATGCCACATCAGTAAGGGCTAACTGCAGACATTCAGACAAGACCTCAACTAAACACCTTTTAGAAAGATTTTTAAATTATTTGACGAAAAACCAGTTTTAAGTAAAGCAGTTAGCTGTATCCCTCGACTTAGTGGATCAACTAATCCACGAGTGAAAATATATTTATACACTGCGAAAATACTTTAATTATGTTGATTTAACATCCTACACGAGCATAAACATCCCCGAAGGATAATCCTGCGGCATGCAAGACTCTAGATTTATTATAAGTATAAAAGTATTCTTTACGTTAGCTAAGAAAATAGTATATTAGTTTTAGAAAGATGACATATATGAAATACTAGTAGTAATGCTTTTATAATTTAAAATACCTAACATGCAACCTAGCATAAAATATTCCCCAGAGAGCAAGTATAAACAACCAAAGAAAAGGTAACTCAGCAGCTTACAAAAGTAATTAGTATTTCAAAAGAAAACCACCAGTGGGCATCAACAACCTGACATGAACCCACTGGAGAGCATGTATGTCTGTAATAATAAGAGAACAACCAAAAACTGCCTCACAAGTGTGAGGAAAACCTTTGTAACACAGCAGTTCACTAGCAACACCAACCTAGCCGCTCAACTGGCTACTGCCCTGAACCTGAGGCATTCAAAAGAAGAACACCTCCGCAAGAAAATACAAGCACCGGAACGTGGAGTTCGCTGTAGGCGATTGGGTATACTTGAAGATCAAACCCTTCAAAGGCGTATCAAGGATTCGACGTCTGAAAAAGTTGAGTCCAAGATACCTTTGTCCATTTGAAGTGGTCGAGTGAGTCGGGGAAGCCGCATATCGGCTACCTCTTTCGGCAGACTTGGGTGGATTGCATGATGTGTTTCACATCTCGATGTTGCGGAAGGCCGTGAAAGATTCAGCTCAGGTGATCAGGGATGATCAAGTGCCGGTGGAGTATGGGCTAATGACGAAGGTGAGGCCCATTTAGATCGAGGATCGGGCTGAGAAATAGATGCGGAACAAGACGGTCGGTATGGTTAAAGTCCGATGGGACAATTGTGGCAGTAAGGAGCTTACATGGGAGCGAGAGTAAACCATGCGAGCTGAGTTTCCCGACTTATTTTTGTAAAAACGGTTGAGTAGTGCAAAGTTTGTTGTAACCGAAACATTGTGATGTTATAACTTCTTGCTTGCTGGTTCCTTCCTGTGTACAAATTTCGAGGACGAAATTTTTTTATAGAAGGGGAGGTTTGTAACAGCCCAAAATCCAGAAACTGGAAAAAATTAGGTGACACGGCCTAGGACACGGGCGTGTCCCAGGGCGTGTCCTTCCTGGGTGAACAGTCGACGAGTGGTCGACAAAATTTGGTCGACGATCGTCGAGTGCTTAATACACGGCCTGGGACACAGGTGTGTCACAGGGCGTGTCAGCGCGGTCGACGAACTCAGCCCGATGAATTTGAGCTGGGGCGTGTCTAGTGTCGTGTATGGGCAGACGACCTAAGACGTGGGCGTGTCACAGGCCGTGTGAGTATCGGATGATTTTGAAGTTGTGCAGCCTGATGAATACGACCACAGACGCGGGTATGTTTTAAGGCGTGTCAGGTGACACGGCCCGTGACACGGGCATTTCACATGGGCATGTCACTGGATTGGATAAGTCGGTTGAGCACCGCTTGAGGCACACGGCCTGGGACACGAGCGTGTCACAGGCCGTGTCAGGCAAAAAATTATGATTTTGAGGGAAATCGTGGCAGTCCATTCCTTCAGCTGGGATCCAATGGCTGCACTGCCTCCCTGCTTCCTTAAGGGCGTGGATAAGAAGGGAAATCTCATTTTGCATTTGGCCTTCTCTTTCTACATTCCTAGTGAGAGAAAGGGAGAGGAAGAAGGATGAGGAGGAAAGGGGCTGGTAACCGGTGCTGTTGCGGTATTCTGATGAGAGATCCGAGGCCGGCATTGTGGAGGAAAAGCTGTTGCGGATCTTCCTAGCCAGTTAGGAGCTCATGGCACTGAAGCGGATCTTCGGGGGTAACGACCTTTCTTCCTAGCTATGTGAAGGCTTCCTTTTGGCATATGCATCTGATTCCCCCACCAGAGGATGGCTTGTTGTGGGAGTCTTTGGGTTGATTCATGGAATCCCCAATTGGTTGGCATATAGATCCGGAAATTGAGTACGGAATAGGCATGCTGGGTGAAGCCCATCTGGACAGGTTGGTTTGGATTGGTGATATTACATAGGAACCGAAGAAGACTCCGTGATAAACGCGTAGTTTAGGAGTCGACGGGTTGGACCTGTGAAAGGAAGTAGCAGGAAGTACTGGAGTGGTAGTCCAGGAAAATACCCGTATCATGCTTGTGCTGCTTGTGCTGTTGGGTTTTACCTGTGAAGAGAGTAGCAGGAAGTACTGGACTGGACGTCCAGGAAATACCCTTTTGATGCTTGATGTTCTTGGGTTTTACCTGTGAAGAGAGTAATAGGAAGTACTGGCGTGGTGAGCCAGTAAAGACCATTGACATTACGGAGTCATACCTGTGAAAGGAAGTAGCAGGAAGTACTGGTGTGCCCAGGAAAGATCCGCTGATGTGGTGATATGAAATGGGTGTAAGAGAAATACCCAGGCTTGAATTCCAGAACAGGATCGGTGAGACCTACCCACGCCTTTATATAGCCGCGAGTACGACGTACTCGGTGATGGCAAGGCGATTTGAGCAACGGGGGGTGGAGGATCCGACCTACGTTATGGCCGTCCGACGTGAGACCTGAAAGTGCGGTCTGTTGGAGCGCATAACAAGAGTCTTAGGCCAGCGCACCGTGATACAATGTGGGGCTACGGGCCATTCCCGGCTCACTAAGACTATAAAACCCCGGCTGCACGCCATGGAGTAAATGCTCAAGTGATTTGTCGTTGGGTTGCGACCTGATACAGTGGTGGGCAACTAGTTCGTCGGTACACCAAGAATGTGCCCTGAGTGCACGGATCGTCGGGCCGGGTGGCTGACGGTTGTGATGACATGTGTGCATGAAAGCACCTTATATGTGATATATATACATGGTTGTGATATGATATGCCTGCAGGGAAGAATACCGCTGCCCTGAGAAAGGGGTAGGGTCGTTATAATTTGGTCAGCTGAATGCTGACCGTTGCCTCTGTTTGCCACCCTTGGGTGGGATGTCCCTGTGTAGGTTTTGGAGAGCCGAGTGGGACGCATAAGGGATGAAGTCCCTGCTGCATTTGTTGCTGCCGTTGCTAGCCCTCGAAGGATAAAAGAAATGGAAATGTTGTGTTTTCTTTTGATGTGGCCGGCCAGCGTGCCAATGTTTGAGGCCACTGTTTTGAAGGCCCTGTAAGGCCATAAGGCCAACTACTTGTATGTGTAAGACATTCCTATCATATATAAAATGTGGAGTTTTTATGTGTTGGACATTCAGGTGTGGAGTTCAAGTGTAGTGTTATAGTCTTCCGCTAGAATGCAATGTGTTAGGGTGCGCTGCGCTACTCTGGTATCACTCCGTAGCTTCATCATCTGTTTTGTGGTATATGCTGTGGGACCCCGGCCGGACCTTCTAGTATATATTATATTAACGGATGGGGTTATTACATCCCTGCCATATTTGACCTGGCGCATTTTGATTCCACGAGAAATTCGGATGATTTCTCGCGTTTGAGTTATATGCATTATTATAGGGCGCAGCGCGTTTTTGACAGTTTATAAATTTAACACTTTCATCAAAGGTTATACCTGCCGGTTCCGCAAATGACTCTCCAGCTGGGCATTCAAAAGCGTGGTGGCCGGGATTTCCACATCCCAGGCATGATATGCCCCCAACCAGAGTCGGAGGAGTAGTCGATCTGGTCAGCATCCTTCTTCTGTCCATCATAGGGTGGCTTGCTTCGGCTTGCTGCATCACTGCATTAACATCAAACATATTTTTCACCCCCCTTGGGTCATTTCTTCCCGCAGTCCAGTATGTGTTATGGGAGGCCGTGTCTCGAAGAAGTCGCAAAGCCTCTTCAGGAGAAAGGTTCATAATTGTGCCGCCGGCTGCTGCATCGATCATAGCACGGTAGTTCAGCTCGACACCAAAATAGAATATTTCTACAAGATTCCACGGCTCGCAGTCGTGTTGGGGACAACGGCACTGCAGGTCAACGAAACGCTCCCACGCCTCAGACAACGTCTCTTGGTCCAGCTGCCGGAACGTAGAAATTTCCCTTCGGGCATTCACAATCTTGTCCACTGGGTGGAACTTGGCCAAAAACTTATAGGACAGATCCTCCCATGTGGTAGCGGTCCCAGGGGTAATTGTGTGAAGTAAGGTCTTAGCCATGTCCCTCAGCAAAAATGGGAATAGCTTCAGCTTAACTACCTCATCAGAAATTCCAACATATCGGAAGGTGCCCCAAATCTCTGAGAACTCCGCCAGGTGGAGCTGTGGGTCCTCACTCGGTAAACTAGAATACTGCGTATTATTTTTGATCATATTCAGAATCACGGGCTTTATCTCAAAATGGTTGTTGGCAATGGCTGGTCCGAAGCCTGGATAAACACTTCCCGTAGTCGGGGTAGTGAAATCACGCATTGTCCTAACGCGAGGTTGGATCACCTCCTGACCCTCAACAACTCTATCATCTTGGCCATGTCCTACTTGGCCCAAGTCTTCCATTCTAACTTCAGCATCAGCAGCACGCATACGAGCTCTCCTCGCTTGTGCGGTCTCAAGATCAGCTCCCAAATTTTCACCCCTATTTCCAGGGTTAGCATCTGTCATACAACAAGAAAAAAATCTATCAAAGCGTCAAACACTTTCAAATTTTTCCAAAAGAAAAACGAACACAATGGTTGCACTCCCCGGCAACGGCGCCAAAAACTTGATGCACTCTCGACAAGTGTACCGATCGTTGTCAAGTAATAAAAGTGAGGTGTTTAATCCCAGGATATCGATCGCTCGTGGAGTGCAAGTATTGACTGTGGTTTTGCTATTGGAAAAGGTGATTGCTAGTGTTAACATGGCAAAGGGGGTTTAGTTTTGGTCTCCTAAGCTTAATGCTAATGAAACTAATACGGGTCACCGTCACCGCGTCGCTTGGGTGGATTACTACGGAGAGTAGTATGGATAATGGATGAAATAGTGAGGGTCGCAATCACCTCTTCGTCACGCACGCTTCCAGCAATCGCTAGAATGACACAATCACAACAAGCATAGGAAAAACTGAAGCTTAACAACACAAGCAATGATTAAGACATAACAACATATCGACATGCTGAAACCTTAAGCAAAACATTATTCTCAAGCAACAATCCCACTATCACAAGTTCGGAATGAAGTAACCATAGGAAGCGGTGGAGAAATACAACCGAGCGCACTGTACCTCCCCGAAACTCAAAAGAAGGATGGGTGGCATTTTGAGCCAAGTTTCGGACTTGGTAGAGGTCACACGGCATGGGACATGTGCCTGTCCCAGGGCCGTGTCGTGTTCGATTTCGACGAGCTACTCGAGTGGTCGATGAAAGACACTCGAGACAGCGAAAACGGCCTGAGACACGGGTGTGTCTAGGGTCGTGTCGTGCTCGGGTTCAACGATTGTCTCGAGTGTTTGACGAAAGGTACTCGAGATATCGAACATGGCCTGAGACACGGGCGTGTCCCAGGCCGTGTCCTACTCGGGTTGTTGGCCGAGTTGTGTCATGGGATAAACATGGCCTGGAGCCCAGGCGTGTTCGGGTTTGACATGGGCGTATCAAATTGGACACGGGCGTGTCGAATACCCGTATTCTCCTCGGGTTGGTGTTGGTCCTGTGTCGATGGAGGAACACGCCCAGGTACACGGGCGTGTACTGGATGACATGGGCATGTCAATCCTAACATGTGCGTGTTGAGAGCCCGTGTACTTTTCGGGATGCGACGGTTTCAGCATCGAATGGGGCACACGGCCTTGGACACGGGCGTGTCACAAGCCGTGTTCGGCCCAAGTTTTGGATTTTAAGTGCGAATCATGGCCGTTCGTTTCCTTATTTTGGGATCCAGCGGCTCAGGGCTGTCCTTGCTGGGTTATACCCGGGATTATGGTTTGGATGCCTTCATTTCTTTCAAACCATCTCTTCCTAAAGTTCTAGAGATATGAGAGAGCAAGGAAGGAGAAGGAAGAGAGATCCGGCCGCCGGTGGAGCTTCGGAGCCCCAAATCACAAGCCGAGTTCGGATGTACGGAGGCGAGGACATTGCGGTGCTTTTCATCCGCATAGATCTTCATGGCGCTGAAGAGGAATGCTAATGTAATGATTCTCATCTTGGGCATGTAAAGTCCTCTTTTCCCTTGCATAGGAAGGCCGCTCTCGCGAGTTTGCGGTGAGTGTGAGGTGTTCCTTCGGGTAGACATGAATAGTCCCCGTTGTTTTGCATGTAGAGTCCGTAATTACGAAACGGACATAGGCATGATGTGTGAAGCCTACCCGAACAAGTTGGTCCGGATCGGTGATGTTGCATTGCTTGAATGGCCGGAGAAGACTCCATGCAGATGATTGTTTTTCGGGTTTTCAGCCCGGTAGATTGCAACAGGGAGCCTTGGGGACTAACTCCAAGGTGCACCCGGAAAACTAGGCAGGTGCGTGATTCTGCCAACTTGGTGGCCTGGGAGCCAACTTGTACATTACCGGGTTATGTAAAGTGTGAAATCGATTTATGACTCGGGAAAGCTTGACCCGCGCATATGGCTTAAATTGATATTGCGGTGTGAGCAACAGGTTAGGAAGAACCGTTCCCGCTCTATATCATTTGGTAGAAGCGACCTAAAGTACGAGTGACTTGTCGTTGGCATAAATGGACGGTCTTAGGCAGTGGCAAGAAAGACCATAATGCTCACAAGAAATTACCATCCAAGAGGTGCTGGTTAGACCGCGGACTTTGACCGAGTTTACCGAGAATGTGCCCTGAGAGCACGGGGTATGTGGTCGTGCGAGCCTAAGCCTGTGATGATGTGTAAAGTCTCTATTATTTGGCTATGCTAATAAAGTACAGGGAAGGAGCATCGCCGCCCTGAGTTTAGGGGCGGGGTCGTTATAATTTGGTCAGCTTTAGCTGACCATTGCTTTTGTTTGCCACCGCTTCGGTGGATTGTTGCTTGCAGGTGCTGCGGAGCCGAGTGGCAAATAGCGGGCAAGCGCCCTGGTTGCTGAGCCGACCCTCGAATTCCTAATTTTGAGTGTTTTCTTTTATTCTCATGTATGACCGGCCTGCGTGCCGAGGTTTGGAAGACACTTAGTTTTGAGCAAACTATTGTAAGGCCATAAGGCCAAGTACTTGTGTATTTGTATGTTCATTCGGATTGGGTTTATGTAGTGGACATTCATGCTTTTGGCTGGGTTCTTATTTTGCAACTTTTAAATTACTTCTGCTAGAATGTACTCTATGTAGGATGTTGGTTATTAGCAGGATGGTTTCCATTGCGTAACCTTCCGGTGTGTCTGTAGTATATGGCGTCGGGCCCCGGTAGGACCTACTGCTATATGCTATGTGACCGATAGGGGGTATTACACACACGAAGGATTTTCGAGATTCACAGCCGGAGTCAAGGGTTGTCAGGCCTTGTCCGAGCTCAGTTTATGGATGACGTCCATGAATCAAGAAGGACTGTCACTTCCATCGAATATCCCGTCTTATTCGTGAATGATTGTTGGACTAGTTCTGACCGAAGAACTCCGCAAGTGCAACAACAATTATCTTGGATGGTAGCTTGTAGGTCGGAAAAGATGAAGGTGGCCGGAGACGCAACTATTGTAAGCTTTCTGAGGACAAATGGTGGCTGGATGAACTCTCCAAGGAGGAGAGAGAAAATGGCGGCTGGAGGCGAGTTTTCCCGCTCGGAGGAGCGGAAATGGCTGGGGAGCGGAGCTGGATCCTTGGAAAGAGGAAATCTGCAACTTAAATAGAAAAGTTAGAAAAAATGGCTACGCACGGTTTGGCTAACGGCCGTGCGCAAACCGTACGATCTTAACTTTTAGGATACACACGAGGAAGGAGAAACATTGACCTGTGCGTTTTCCTTCGCGCATGGGCAGTTCCGCCCATGCGTGAAGGACATCGCACGAGTAGCGACAGAGCGCTGAAAACAGGGACACACAGGAAAATCGTGTGTTTTACTCTCTCACGGGCACTGCCGCCCGTTCGTGAACAAATCGCACGATTAGCCACAGAAAGGAACAAACTAAAAAGCTACACCAAAATCATTTGTTTCCTTCGTGCACGGTTTCTAAGAAACTGTGCGTGAAGATCGTCGAATTTAGCTCGACGAAATTCATCGATCTCGGCTCGACGTTCTTCCAGCTGACTAAAACGCACGATTTCACGCAAACCATGCATGAAAGAAACGCATGACCGTGCGTTTTCCTTGAGACAGAATTCATGCCTTGGGGGAAAACGCAGCACCTGTAAAACAAAACCAAAGCTGGAGCACAAGCTCCCAGCACCAAATACTATAAAGGAAACACCAGGAAAGAGCCACGGGGAGCACCATGTGCATACCCCCAATAACATAATGTGCAATTGCACACCCTCAGGCCAAAACAGTGCACAAAATGGTCCATGACCGAACGATGCAAATATAACCGATATCCTGTTGAAATGCAGTGCACGAGTGAGAAAACCTGCCCAGATGAGTCTGAAAAACCCTATAAATATCGGACTCATCAATAGTGCGCACCTCAATGAAGAGACATGAAATACATCATGCAACCCCTAAAGCTCTGGGGGTAGCTCCAACCTATGCGCCACTTCACCGATACGCTCTGTGACGGTATATGGGCCCATGTATCTTGGGCTCAACCTTCATTGTCGACGGAGCTGAGATACACCGTGTAAAGGGCGGATCTTCAAGTAAACCTTATCACCCATAGTGAACTCAACATGACAATGACGGGCGTCATAGTATTTATCTTGCCGGCTCTGAGCTTCACGCATCCGATCATGTATCACCTGGACAATCTCTATCATATTCTCCATGAAAACGGGCCACAAGGCCCTCAGATCAACATCTTGAGCCCAAGAAAGTGGAGTTCGGCATTTTCGGCCGTATAAAGCTTCATATGGAGCCATGCCAATGTTTTCCTGATACGTGTTGTTGTAGGAGAATTAAACTAAAGGTAGGAGCTGCTCTGATGGCTCCTTCTTATCCACCAGGCATAACCGGAGAAGGCCCTACAAAGTCTAGTTTGTGCATTCTGTTTGCCCATCTATTTGGGGATGAAATGATGTGCTGAACTTCAGTTTGGTCCCCAAATATGCTTGGACGCTCCTCAACTCATTTGAGGTGAATCGGCCATCCTGATCAGAAACTATAGTCCTTGGCACACCATGGTATCGAATCACATTCTCAATGAAAAGACGCACTAATTTCCTGACACCGTAGATCGGAGGTGATGAAAGATGAATCTTTTTTTGGTTTTCTATACTGACCTACTACCTATATATAATTTTAAACAGGGTATCCTTAGCTATAAACAAAGCGCTCCTTAGCGGAGCACAGCAGAGCTAACACATGGGACCTCCCTTGACGCACACATTGTGTATCCTTAGCGGAGCACAACAGAGCTAACACATGGGACCTCCCTTGACGTACGCTTTGTGTTAGATACCGGCTAGGATCCGAAGTCCCATAATCCTATGCATAAGAGTTGGACGACTCCTACTACACACATAAACACTCCCCACTATATGTGGTCATGGTGGTCTTACTGTTGTGTTTTTGTGGATGGCACAACACTTGTGCACGCAGCAGAAAAAAAACAAGAAAAAACCAAACGAGTTCGGATCTAGCAATATTCATGAATCAAGAAGTAAAGCATATTGTAATAAAAATTACCTTTGAGGGATTGAGTCAGAACTCAACTTAGAGGCTCCAAAAAAATCAGGTCGGCCACACAACGTCTAGAGTCTTGAGCGGTGAAAGTATATTCGCGCCTCTACAGTAATCCACACGATCGGGAGAACATACAGCAACTTGTCACACAAGCGCTAGGTCGGGAGAGGAAACTTAGTGTCTCCACAGTTTGTTAGATCTGTTGTAGGAGAGGCGTCGACGACACTCGTCGGGATCGGGATCAGAATCGGCGACAGGATTGGAGGAACACTTCCGTCGGGTTTCTAGGTTTTCTTCTTATCGCATAGTATCGGCTCGTATGCTGAAAGAAAAGAATCGTCCCTAGATAACCCTAAAACATCCTATTTATATCCCAGGAGATAAATTCAGCAAGCCAACATTTGACTCAGCATGACCATTCGTCGAACTCAGCTCGATGAATAATTCGTCGAACTCAGCTCGACGAATAATTTGTTGAACTCAGCTCGACGAAATCTGAGCCAAAGGCCAGAACGTCAAACTTGATTCATTGAACTCAACTCGACGAAATCTGCGCCAAAAGCCAGCACGTCAAACTTCATTCGTCGAACTCATCTCGACGAAATCTGCACCAAAGGCTAGAACGTCGAACTTGATTCGTCGATCTCAGCTCGAAGAAGTCTGCGCCAAATGCCAGTACGTTGAACTTCATTCGTCGAACTCATCTCGAAGAAATATGCGCCAAAGGACAGAACTGTGAACTTGCTTCGTCGAAATCAGCTGGATGAAATCTTTGCCAAAAGCCAGCATGTCGAACTTCATTAATCGAACGGCGTTGAATGAATATAATACACTCAATGCCTAAGAGCCAGATTCACCAGGTAAATCCTTTACTCGACGAAGGCGTTAAGTGGACTCGACGCACTCAATGCTTAAGTGCGTCAGTCAACGCACTCAATGCCAACATTCGCAGAGTTAACACTTAACCCGCAAAAGCGTTGACTGGTCTCAACGCTCTCAACTCTTTCAGCCTGATGGCGTTGAGTGAGCTAAACACACTCAACGCCTAATGCCTTAGAATCGTTCAACCTCTATGGAATTAAGTGAACTAAATACACTCAACGCCTTCAGCCCAATGGCGTTGAGTGAGATAAACACACTCAACGCCAAATGCCTTATAATATTTTCAGCTCCCTTTTTTTCAATATCCTTCAACTCACCATATGAGCTAAATAGTACAGATCCAATCTCCCAATTTCTCCACAATCATATGTGCGACCCTAATAGGCTCATACTGAGTTGGCAGTGTGGTTATATGCTTGATCACTTCCAGATCACTATGGTTGCACCAATAGTCTCCCACTTGATCTAGAAAGTATCAAACAAAGGCTTCACAATCAATGAGCGGCATCTAGTAATACATCATTGCTCCCCAAACAGTAAGAGTTTATAAAACTCAAAAGCCATTGTGACCAATGTTATAGTTGTACAACCCTGTATCCATTGAGTGGAGTCGCCAAGAACCAGACAGGTCATCTCTTTTCTCTCAAGTCCCGGGCGAGCACCATGGGGGGTAGAGCTCGGCAGCCCCCAGCTCGCCCAGACGAACCCGGCTAGTTGCAGGCGAGTAGGGCCAGCCGGGCCCGCACTCGCCAGGAGATAGGTAGAGGCGGCGAGTACCATCCAGTCTAGACAATACCATTCTACGTTTAGCGCTGAGTGAGGTCCAGACACTCAACGCCATTCTGCCTTTAGCGTTGAGTGAAGTCCAGATACTCAAGTCATTCTGCCTTTAGCGTTGAGTGAAGTTCGGACACTTAACGCCATTCTACCTTGGCGTTGAGAGAAGCCCGCCCAGTCCACCCAGTTTGTCGAATAGAGCTCGGCATTCGTCGAACGGAGCTCGGCGTTCGTCGAACGGTGCTCGACGTTCATCAAACGGAGCTCGGCATTCGTCGAACGGAGCTCAGCATTTGTCGAACGGAGCTCAGCATTCGTCGGGCTCAATTTCTTAAGAGCCTACCTGTAGGATCATGCAGTCCAAGTCCTAGGCGAGCACTCAAGGGGCCTAGCAAGACCAGCCGAACCCGTATTCGCCTCCCCAGGCGAGCAGAGGCTTTAGTGGGGCACTCGCCCAGCGCCCCATGATGTTTTTTACCATTTTTGCCCCTGCTGGTCTGCCTAAAGCCTGTTAGAACAGCGGAGTTACGATGTTGGCAGACCCAGTTGGGATGCACATAGCTGTTCAAAATAGCGGAGGTTGGCTATTTACAGGTCGTTTCAGAAATCTATAAATAGTACCCAAGGGGCACCTCAGAGAGCATTCTTACTAGTATTCAGATCTTCTTGCGCTTTTTGAGGTAGCCTTAGCTCGGCCTTTGCCTAAGGAGGGGAAGTACTCCAAGATCTTCCGAGTGTGTGGTGGGACTTCTGCGCCGATCCCTTGGGTCAGTTTTCTTTTCTTTTATTGTTTGGCTTGCAGGAGAGATGTAAGTGCGCGATCACCCCTTCCCTAAGGGTGAACTCCACAAGAGATCGAGTTTTCGGTTTCAACAACAGTGTTGTCATGTCCCTTCGTCCCTTACATCCGAGTAGAACTAGAGATATAGACCGTGTCACCCTCATAAATTGTAACATCCCTCAGACAACTAGACCCCCTAGGAGTAGTATTTTCAAGACTAGGTCATGATAAACCCTAGGAAGCCCAAGAAGACCAAGTGGACCTAGGAATATGGGTGAGATCGCTATGGTCTGCAAATAGTAGATTTCTAAAAACTAGTTTGGGATGATCATGTAACACCCCCTATCCGTCGCATAGCATATAGCAGTAGGTCCGGCCGGGGCCCGACGCCATATACCACAGACAGACCGGGTGGTTACTTATGGAAACCATCCAACCAATCTCAACGTCCTACACAGAGCATTCTAGCGGAAGCAGTTTATATAAGTTGCAAAACAAGAACCCAGCAACAAGCATGAATGTCCACTAACATGATAATAGGAATGTTATTACAAAATACTCAAAAGTCGGCCTTAAGGCCTTACAAAATGTTTCACTTGTCTTTTACATGATTTACAAACCTCGGCTCACAGGCCGGCCATACATGAATAAAACATAAAACATTTCCACTTGGGCCTTCGAGGTCCAGCTTCGCAAAAAGGGCTTTAGCCCGCTATTGACCGCTTGGTCCAGCTGCACCTGCAAGCAAACAAACCACCGCACGGTGGCAAACAAGGCAACGGTCAGCAATGCTGACCAAATTATAACGATCCCGCCCCCAACTCGGGGCGGCGATGCTCCTTTCCTGCATTTCATTAGCATAAGCGAGCAATTATAACCATAGCCATTTCATCACAGGCGTTGGCTCGCACGGCCACACGCCCCGTGCACTCAGGGCACATTCTCGGTGAACCGGTCGATGTCACGTCAATTAAAGCCATTAACATTCCGGATTCACCACCGCCACTTAGACGGCCATTCCTATGAGCAATTCGTCTTCATGGTATTGGTCACGTCAATTTAAGCCATTGACCACCGAAGACCCCCATCTATGCCAACGGCGAGTGCCATGTAACTTTAGGTCTCTCTAACCCGAACGACATAAAGCGGGTACGGCTCCATCTAACCCGTGTTCACATCGCAACGGCAATTTAAGCCATTTGCGCGGGTCAAACTTTCACAGAGTCCCATTCTACCGCAAGACACATAACCCCGTTATGTTCATGTTGGCACTCAGGCCACCAAGTTGGCAAGACCTCGTGTCCACCCAGTTTTCCGGGTGCACCTTTGGGTTAGTCCCCAAGGCTCCCTGCTGCAATCTACCGCGTAGAAAACCCGAAAAACACCCAATAGCACGGAGTCTTCTCCGGCCTTATGCAATGCAACATCACCGATCCGAACTAACATGTCCGGGTAGGCTTCAACCAAAATGCCTATGTCCGTTCTCGCATACGGACTCTAAACAACGGGGACTTCACATATCTACCCGAAGGAACGCCTCCAACTCTCCGCAAACTCGCGAGAGCGGGCTTCCTATGCAAAGAAAGAGAGCGACTCATGCTCAAGATGAGGATCGTTACCCTTGCGGTCCTCTTTGGCGCCATCGAAAAGTAATCGGATGGAAATCACCGCACTTGCGTTGCCTCCGTGGATCCGGAGTCGGCTTGCGATTCGGAGCTCCGAAGCTCCTCCAATGGCGGATCTAGCTCCTCTTCTTCTTGCCTTAGCTCTTCTTTCTCCAAGGGTTTGGAGAGAGAACAAGTGGAAAAAGTGAGGGTTTTCTAAGTCAAAACCCAGGTATATCCCTTCAGGAACAACCCCCAGCCGTTGGATCTTCAGTCAAAGAAATGAACGGCTTCGATTCGGGACTGAAATGCCCAATCTGGACCGAACACGGCCTGGCACACGCCCGTGTCCAGGGCCGTGTGCCTCATTCGCCGTCAAAATCGAATCACCTGGAACCTCACACGGGTATCGAACACGCCCGTGTTCGAGCTGACACGCCCGTGTTCCACCTGACACGGCCGTGTAGCTGGCCGTGTACCCCATGATTTTCTCCCGTTTTCAACCCGAGCACTGCACGGGTTCTAGGACACGCCCGTGTCCTTGCCCGTGTCACCTTGACACGCCTGGGCTCCAGGCCGTGTACAAGGTCTCGGCACTTCGCGGCTAAGTGTCGACACGGGTCGACACGCCCTGCGACACGCCCGTGTCGCAGGCCGTGTGCCATGTCTCGACACACTGTCGACACCAAAGTGTCGACTTCGCGGGACGAGTGTCGACACGGGTTGACACGCCCTGCGACACGCCCGTGTCGCAGGCCGTGTGCCGTGTCTCGACACAACGTCGAAGCACTGTGTCGACTTCACGGCTAAGTGTCGACACGGGTCGACACGCCCTGCGACACGCCCGTGTCGCAGGCCGTGTGCCCAGTCTCGACACAATGTCGAGACCAAAGTGTCGACTTCACGCCTTAGTGTCGACACAGGCTTGACACGCCCTGGGACACGCCCGTGTCCCAGGCCGTGTGCCTGCAGCCAGAACTCAAATTGGCCCAAAAATATTCCCCTTTGCTCCTTTGAGTTTCGGGGCGTTACAACTCTACCCCTCTTAAAAGAATTTCGCCCACGAAATTACATAAAGGGAAAAACATGTACAAAACTAAAATTTGTACCTGAGCGGAACAACTCCGGATATTCGTCAAGCATCGTCTGCTCTCGCTCCCAAGAGAGCTCCTCACGACCGCAATTGTCCCACCGGACTTTGACCATCCTGATCTCTTTATTGCGTAGCCGCTTGACCTCCGAGTCCTCAATCCGCACGGGCTTGACTTTTGTCGTTAGCCCACTATCCACCGGCACTTGATTGGCCGCGATCACTTGCGTAGGCTCTTGCACCGCCTTCCGAAGCACCGAAATATGGAATACATCATGTAAACCACTTAGCTCCACTGAAAGCTTCAGCCGATAGGCCGCTTCTCCTACTCGCTCCAGAACCTCGAACGGTCCAAGGTACCTCGGGCTTAGGTTTTTCAATCGCCGCACCCGCGAGACACCCTTGAACGGCTTGATCTTCAAGTATACATAATCGCCCACAGCGAACTCCACGTTCCTGTGCTTGGCATTATAGTACTTTGCTTGCCGGTCCTGAGCGATAAGCAACCTCTCCCGAATTGTCCTTACCAAAGAAGTAGCATCCTCCACTTCCGATCGCTTATACAACTTTGACTCGCCCGTTTCTAACCAAGACAACGGCGTGCGACATCTTCTACCATATAGGGCCTCGAAAGGCGCCATCTGAATACTTGCTTGGTAGCTATTGTTGTATGCGAACTCCACCAAATAAAGGTGGTCCTCCCATTGCTTTCCAAAGTCCAAGACACACATGCGAAGCATGTCTTCCATCGTTCTATTGACCCTCTCGGTCTGCCCATCCGTTTGTGGATGGAAGGCTGTGCTAAACTTCAGCTTTGTTCCCAACATTTGCTGCACCAGCCTCCAATCATTGGACGTGAACCGCCCATCTCGGTCACTCACGATGCTACGGGGCACACCATGAAGCCGCACTATGTTATCCACATAAAGCTTTGCCAGCTTCTCCACCGGATCATCCTTCCTATGCGGAATAAAATGCGACACCTTTGTTAATCGATCGACCACCACCCAAATGGCGTCGTTCCCCTTCTGCGACCTTGGCAAACCATGCACAAAGTCCATAGAGATGTCGTCGAATTTCCACTCCGGAATAGGCAAGGACTTAAGAAATCCTCCCGGCTTTTGGCACTCCGCCTTTACCAAGGCGCAGGTTTGGCACTTCGCTACATATAGCGCCACATCCTTTTTCAAGCCCGGCCACCAAAACAGTTTCTTTACATCACGGTACATCTTCGTGCTCCCCGGGTGAATCGAGTACTTGGTATGGTGCGCCTCGTACAACAACTCCACCCGTAAACTGCCCACACTTGGGACGCACAAACGACCGTCTTTCCAAAGCAATCCGTCCTCCACGACGAATTGGGAATTTGACCCATCCAGAGCCTCTATCATGAACTGCTTCATATGAGCATCCATATCCAAAGCCTGCCGAATCCGATCAGCCAGGTCATATTGGACTTCAGTCCAATTCAGCACTGCTTCAGCACTAGATTGTCTATCCACACAAACAATCTCCAACGCCTCCAGCTCCTGCACCAACCGCTCATCATGCACTGATAGCCAATTCGCTTGAGCTGGGGCTCGGCGACTCAACGCGTCCGCAACCGCATTCCCTTTGCCAGGCACGTAGTGGATCTTGAAAGTATAGTCCCCCAGGAACTCCATCCACCTACGCTGCCGCATAATCAGATCTTTCTGATCAATCAAATACTTTAGGCTCTTGTGATCGGTGTAGATATCAATCTTCACACCGTACAAATAGTGTCTCCACAGCTTCAAGGCAAAAATCACGGCCGCTAACTCCAAGTCATGGACCGGATAATTCCTCTCGTGCACTTTTAGCTGTCTCGAGCCATAAGCTATCACGCTGCCGTGCTGCAATAGCACGCAACCCAAACCGCTGCCCGAAGCATCGCTATATATCTCATAGCCTTCGGTTCCAACCGGCGAACTCAGCACAGGCGCCGTGGTCAACCGACACTTTAACTCCTCAAAAGCTCGCGCGCACTCCGGCGTCCAAACGAACTTATGATCCTTCCTCGTCAAAGTAGTGAGAGGTAACGCTATCCGCGAGAAGTTCTCTACGAAGCGCCTATAATAGCCGGCAAGCCCCAAAAAGCTCCGGACTTCTGCTACCGTAGCAAGCTCAGGCCACTCCCGTATCGCAACAATCTTCGCCGGATCCACAGCAATACCCTCTCCACTCACTATATGCCCGAGGAACGCCACTGAGGATAGCCAAAACTCGCACTTCGAGAACTTGGCATACAACTGGTTTCTCCTGAGTGTCTCCAACACCAAATGGAGATGCTTGAAGTGATCCTCCTCACTTTGCGAGTACACCAAAATATCGTCGATGAAGACGATCACGAAATGGTCTAGGTACTCCCTGAACGTCCTGTTCATCAAATCCATAAATACTGACGGCGCATTAGTCAGCCCAAACGGCATGACCGTAAACTCATAATGCCCGTATCTCGTACTAAACGCTGTCTTCGGGATATCACTCTCCCTTATCCGCAGCTGATAGTACCCAGACTTGAGATCTAACTTCGAGTACACCGTCGACCCGACTAACTGATCAAAGAGATCATCAATCCGGGGGATCGGGTACTTGTTCTTCTCAGTCAGCTTGTTTAGCTCCCGATAATCAATACACAACCTCAAGCTTCCGTCCTTCTTCTTAACAAAGAGGACCGGTGCGCTCCAAGGCGAAGAACTCGGGCGCACATACCCTTGCTCCAGCAACTCTTGCAGTTGAACTTTCAGCTCCGCCATTTCCTTAGGCGCTAGCCGATACGGAGATCGTGACACAGGCTTTGCACCTGGCACTAGCTCGATAGTAAAATCTATCTCCCGTTGTGGCGGGGCTCCAGGAAGATCTGCGGGGAACACATCAGGGTATTCCGATACCACTGAAATACAATCCATCGCGGGCTTCGGCTTTGCAACCTCCACTAGTGTAAAGAACAGTTCTGCTCCGGCACGAACCGCCTTCACCACCTGAAGAGCAGACATCAACGTCTTGCTCGACCCCTTTAAGCCCGTAAAAGTCGTCTCACGACTTGCTCCCAGCTTTACTTCCTTGCTACCGCAATCTATATGGGCCTGCTGCTCCGAGAGCCAGTCCATTCCAAATATGACGTCGAACTCCACTAACGGAAGTAAAGACGCCCGCAGGTCGAACTCCTGCTCCCCAATACGAATCTTAACATCGCAGATCCTAACCGCTCGCATCGAACACCCATTGGGCAACAACACATCCAACTTATCCTTCGCCATCGAAGAAGGGACTCCGATGCGTGATATAAATCCTTCGGACAAGAAGGAGTGTGAAGCTCCCGTATCGAAGAGTGCTCGTGCCGGATTTTCACAAATCAATACGAATCCTAAACAAGCAGTGGTAAGGTAACATGTGCATAACAAGCATATAAAGGAATTGACTTGCTATAACTTAAACCGTACCTGTCACCACGTCAGCTTGTTTAATGGCCTCCTGTTGGCCAAGATTGTAGACCCTTGGTTGGGCCGGAGCATAATGGGATGCGGTCGACTCCACCGCCTTGCCCTTCTCTTCATAAGTAGCTCCAGGCCTCCTTTCGGACTTAGGACGTCCGCTCCAACAATCACGGGCGAAATGCCCCGTCTTTCCACACGTAAAGCACGCACCCGGGGTCCGACCCGTAGTCGCCCCAGAAGCGCCAGAAGGAGCTGGACCCGAAGTCCTATGCTTCTTAAAAGTCCTCCGATAGCCTGACTTTGAAGTAGTCGGCACTCTGAACTCAGATTTCTTTTCACTCAAGCTTTTCTTCGCTTGCACACTCTTCATGTCCTTCTCCAAGGACCGGGCAGTATTGACCAAGGTTAAGAAACCCTGCGTCATTGGCCCCGACAGTAACAATCTCAGCTCATCCCTCAAGCCTTCATAAAAACGATTAGTCTTGCGCTCCTCATCCATGATGGTGGAGCTAGCATAACGACTCAACCGCGTAAACTCGTGGAGATATTCATCCACGCTCCTCTCACCCTGCACCAACTTCAGGAACTCATTCTCCATTGAAATCCTCTGAGTCGAAGGGAGGTATCTTGCCAAGAACAATTCCGAGAACTCTTCCATCGGAACGTCTATCAGTTGTCTACCTCGCAGATGATGCAGCTCCAAACCTTCCCACCACATCCTCGCTTCACCGTCCAGCAGGAACGTAGCGATGGTGGTCATCTGCCACTCCTCCGTCTCCGTCGCTGTCATGACTCTCTTCACCCTAGAGAGCCAGTCTTCAGCCTGAGATGGGGTTCCCAACCCCGAGAATAACGGAGGGTTAAAGCTCATTACATGCTTCAACTGCCTCTCAGTCGCCCTCCTTGGCACTATTGGTTCTACAACCACTTGCTCCATCCTCCTCGGCTCCGCCTCTTGCAGAGGTACTTGCTCCATCACAGGAGCGGGCTGCTGCGCTTGCCTCCCAGGCTGCGCATTGATCACGGCCAACACCGCTTCAGCCACCAATCTTATATTTTCAGCCGACAAAGGTGTTGCGGGAGCAACTTTCGGTGCACTACTTGCCTCAGAAACTCGGCGTTCTGACGGCCCAACACCACTTCGGGTCACCTATAGTGGTACAAAACACCGTTAAGCGACCAAATAAATTGCAAACAACAATTATAGGAACACGCAGGTTCCTCAAACACGAGTATTTTCATTCCTAAGTGGACATTCATGGGTTCTTTTTACGGTTATAACGATGACGCACACAATGTGCTCACCACCCCTTAAAAAGAATTCGCCCACGAATTCAATTCAAGCCCAACCAAAACCAGTAGTCTGATACCAAATTGTAACACCCCCTATCCGTCGCATAGCATATAGCAGTAGGTCCGGCCGGGGCCCGACGCCATATACCACAGACAGACCGGGTGGTTACTTATGGAAACCATCCAACCAATCTCAACGTCCTACACAGAGCATTCTAGCGGAAGCAGTTTATATAAGTTGCAAAACAAGAACCCAGCAACAAGCATGAATGTCCACTAACATGATAATAGGAATGTTATTACAAAATACTCAAAAGTCGGCCTTAAGGCCTTACAAAATGTTTCACTTGTCTTTTACATGATTTACAAACCTCGGCTCACAGGCCGGCCATACATGAATAAAACATAAAACATTTCCACTTGGGCCTTCGAGGGCCAGCTTCGCAAAAAGGGCTTTAGCCCGCTATTGACCGCTTGGTCCAGCTGCACCTGCAAGCAAACAAACCACCGCACGGTGGCAAACAAGGCAACGGTCAGCAATGCTGACCAAATTATAACGATCCCGCCCCCAACTCGGGGCGGCGATGCTCCTTTCCTGCATTTCATTAGCATAAGCGAGCAATTATAACCATAGCCATTTCATCACAGGCATTGGCTCGCACGGCCACACGCCCCGTGCACTCAGGGCACATTCTCGGTGAACCGGTCGATGTCACGTCAATTAAAGCCATTAACATTCCGGATTCACCACCGCCACTTAGACGGCCATTCCTATGAGCAATTCGTCTTCATGGTATTGGTCACGTCAATTTAAGCCATTGACCACCGAAGACCCCCATCTATGCCAACGGCGAGTGCCATGTAACTTTAGGTCTCTCTAACCCGAACGACATAAAGCGGGTACGGCTCCATCTAACCCGTGCTCACATCGCAACGGCAATTTAAGCCATTTGCGCGGGTCAAACTTTCACCGAGTCCCATTCTACCGCAAGACACATAACCCCGTTATGTTCATGTTGGCACTCAGGCCACCAAGTTGGCAAGACCTCGTGTCCGCCCAGTTTTCCGGGTGCACCTTTGGGTTAGTCCCCAAGGCTCCCTGCTGCAATCTACCGCGTAGAAAACCCGAAAAACACCCAATAGCACGGAGTCTTCTCCGGCCTTATGCAATGCAACATCACCGATCCGAACTAACATGTCCGGGTAGGCTTCAACCAAAATGCCTATGTCCGTTCTCGCATACGGACTCTAAACAACGGGGACTTCACATATCTACCCGAAGGAACGCCTCCAACTCTCCGCAAACTCGCGAGAGCGGGCTTCCTATGCAAAGAAAGAGAGCGACTCATGCTCAAGATGAGGATCGTTACCCTTGCGGTCCTCTTTGGCGCCATCGAAAAGTAATCGGATGGAAATCACCGCACTTGCGTTGCCTCCGTGGATCCGGAGTCGGCTTGCGATTCGGAGCTCCGAAGCTCCTCCAATGGCGGATCTAGCTCCTCTTCTTCTTGCCTTAGCTCTTCTTTCTCCAAGGGTTTGGAGAGAGAACAAGTGGAAAAAGTGAGGGTTTTCTAAGTCAAAACCCGGGTATATCCCTTCAGGAACAACCCCCAGCCGTTGGATCTTCAGTCAAAGAAATGAACGGCTTCGATTCGGGACTGAAATGCCCAATCTGGACCGAACACGGCCTGGCACACGCCCGTGTCCAGGGCCGTGTGCCTCATTCGCCGTCAAAATCGAATCACCTGGAACCTCACACGGGTATCGAACACGCCCGTGTTCGAGCTGACACGCCCGTGTTCCACCTGACACGGCCGTGTAGCTGGCCGTGTACCCCATGATTTTCTCCCGTTTTCAACCCGAGCACTGCACGGGTTCTAGGACACGCCCGTGTCCTTGCCCGTGTCACCTTGACACGCCTGGGCTCCAGGCCGTGTACAAGGTCTCGGCACTTCGCGGCTAAGTGTCGACACGGGTCGACACGCCCTGCGACACGCCCGTGTCGCAGGCCGTGTGCCATGTCTCGACACACTGTCGACACCAAAGTGTCGACTTCGCGGGATGAGTGTCGACACGGGTTGACACGCCCTGCGACACGCCCGTGTCGCAGGCCGTGTGCCGTGTCTCGACACAACGTCGAAGCACTGTGTCGACTTCACGGCTAAGTGTCGACACGGGTCGACACGCCCTGCGACACGCCCGTGTCGCAGGCCGTGTGCCCAGTCTCGACACAATGTCGAGACCAAAGTGTCGACTTCACGCCTTAGTGTCGACACAGGCTTGACACGCCCTGGGACACGCCCGTGTCCCAGGCCGTGTGCCTGCAGCCAGAACTCAAATTGGCCCAAAAATATTCCCCTTTGCTCCTTTGAGTTTCGGGGCGTTACAGATCAAGGGGCTTCCCCATGACTCCAATACCCCACCACAACCTCACCAATCTATTGAAAGGCCCTAAGTGTCCCTTGGAGTCAACCCAGGGTGGGCAAGTTGACCTAGGACCATCCTAGGCCTAAATTGGGGAGGGTGCCCTAACTAAGTGCAATGTGCCCCTAATAATCCCAACAAACCCTACCAAGGTATTCCTAGACCTAAAGTGGGGTCAATGGGTCACCAAAGATCCATTGGGATCATCGCTAGAGCCTGAGTTGACCTAAGTCAACCCTAGGCCTAAAGTGGTCAAAGTGCCTTAACTAAGGGGCAAGTGACCTTCAGTGTGTAAATTTAACTCTACACAACCCTTCCTAGACCTTAGGGGAAGCCAATGGGTCACCAAGGACCCCTTGGGGTCAACCCAAATGGTCATGTTGACCAAAGTCAACTCTAGCCCTAACTTGGTCAGAGTACTCTTCCTATGGGTCAGGTGACCCCCAAAGTGCCAAGACAACCCTACCTAGCCCTACCTAGACTCTAGGGGAAGCCAATGGGTCACCAAGGACCCATTGGAGTCAACCCAAAAGGGTCAAAAGGACCAAGGTCAACCCTAGTCCAATTTAGATCAACTTAGCCCAAATGGGCTAACCCAAGCTCAAGTCCTCTTTCATTTGGGCTAACCAACTCTTAATTATGTGATGATATGAATTAGTGGACTGCAAATAGCCTAAAGGGGTTGACCAAGTCAGCCTTGATGACTAGGAGAGAGGAAACTTCATTTTCTCCCTTTAATGGAGGAGAGAGAAAATGAAGGGAGGGGCCATTCATGACTAGAAAGGCCAAGAGCCCTCTCCTCTTGCTAGAATCATCTCCCCTAGTCAGTTAAGAGGAGGCCAAGGGTTTTCCCGGCCATGACAGAGGCTAGTGGAGGAGAACCACTGTAACATCCCATGTTACTTCTAGACCGCCTCAACTTAGATTGCGTTAGGCATGGGGTGGCTGATAGGGAATTTAGCTAGGTTTGACCCTAAGTAGTGGGTTGTAGCCATGTGGGGCCCACTAAGGGGCCCAATCAAACTAGGTCAAACTAGCCTAAATAGGAACCCTAGCCACACCATGACCCCACCACATTGCCCTAACCCTAAAATAATCTTAGTGGACCCTAGGGCATGTCATTAGGTCAACCCTTTGACCCTAGTTGACCAAAGTCAACTATGGCCATAATTTGCTCAAACCTATTCCTATAGGCCCAATTAGCCCAAGTAGGGCACCACATTGACCCAACCCAAGTTTGGTGGTGCCATTAGACCCATGACCACCAAGTGGGGTCAGCCCACTCACCATGGTTGACCAAGTCAACCCAAGTCAACCTAATTAACCTAAAGGAGAAAATGAGGGCTAAGCCCACCCCCGTTGGGCCAAGCCCACCAAACCTGATACATGGCCAGCCCAAGTGGTCAATGACCACCCCTACCCTCAGGTTTTGAATAGAGGGACACATGCATGAGGGTAAAGTGGGAATTTTAGGAGAGAGAAGGTGAGTTAAGAAGAAGAGGCCACTTGGCCTTGGATCCATCAGCCCAAAATTGTGTTGGCTGGCCTCCTCAGTAATTTCCAGAGAATTTGGCATCATGGGGGCCACTTGGCACCAAGGGTGAAGCCTCCAAAGCCCCAAACTGAGCTCACCTTGATTGTATCTCCCTATACAGTCACTTCCAGCTCAAACCGACCACACCATCATCTTCAGTGAGGGGAATCGAGTGGAGAACGAGTCTTGGAGCAAAGCTTTTGGTGGAGAATCAAGGATTTGAGCAGGAGATCGCCGGAGCAGCTCATCCATGGCCAACCGCCGCCAACCTCGCCGTCGTGCCGCCATTCGGGTCTGTTTCGCCTCCCCTCTACTCGTGCTAGATTTCTAGATCTTTAGGGAGAGACATCGGGCTCAATTGAGCCAGATACCATGAGAGGAAAATGAGAAATTTCCGAGTTTTATTTCTTGCTCGAGTTCACCGGACGAGCCAATTCCGGCGGCCTCATCACCGAAAACCGCTAGCCGCCACCCCAGTGAAGGTGGTGGCGACATCCGCCGGCGGTGGTGGTGGCTCAGCTGGCCGGAATCAGCCAGCAAAGGTGGCCTAGCCAGAATCAATCTATGCCGTTGGCCGTTTGTGGACGATGAACCGATCCCGTCCAATATGCTTTAGGATTCGTGCATAACAGTTATATTAAATCAAATAAAAAATATAGTATTTTATATAAATCTATCACACTTATTCTGTAACATTGCATGGTTAGTTTAGGCCTCTTAGAGGCATTTCCAGGGCACGCACCTTGAATTAAAGTTGTACCTTAAGCTCTTAAATTTAATTTGACACCTTGATCTTGTAATTTGGAGCAGTATACTGCCCTATAGGTCAGTTTTCCTAGGACTGGTCCTAGGCAAGGGCAGAACTTCAATTTGATGCCCAAGCCAAACCATTAATCAAAATGACCCCAAATTTTGGGTGCATGCATGTCTAGGGCATATGTATCCCCTGCCAAAAATTGGGAATTTCTGGGAAAAGTTTTTCTATAGTTTTATTCATAATACACAAAATTAAATAAATGAAATATTTGGAATGTTATGGCTCCAAATGGCCCCACATTTTGGTGGCATGTCCTTGGGGACTATATATGTGCATGGTAAAAAAGCAGAACATTTGGACAAGTGCATGTTCGGTAAACTCACTTGCATGTGTTGGTTATATATAGGCTTGGTGTGTAAATAGCCAGTTTTGATATATTGTGTATTAAGCCTATTTGGAACATCCAAAAATCATGGTATTGATTTCAGAGGCTCATTAAGGTTAATTATACCCCACATTGTAATAATGGGATTTTTGGAAGCAAAAATCCCATTATTTACAATTTTTGCAATAATAGAACTTTTGAAAAATAAATGTAAAAATAGGTTCATCATTGAGATAAAATCCCCAATTTTTGACAAGGTCAATATAATGTTAGATTTAACTCCTGAAAATCTTTATGTCTTTGTTTGAAGAATTTTGATAGGAGATATGTGGAAATTACCTTTTTACCCTCATTTTACTTAATTAGCAAATTGGTGAAAATACTTGGTAGAAAATTTTGGAAAGTTTCTTGATGATATATCTGAGTATGAATAACCTTGTATAATTTTCTCAGCATTTTTGGATTACTCATTAATGTTTAAAACCTTATTATGACATTTTGGTAAATTATTAAGAATTGAAATTTGTAGGGCATTACATTGTAGATGTTGATGAAACTCTACCATTAGCCGTAAATCCATGCTATATATGCTCTGTAATTTCCTAGAATTTTTAATAATGTATTCCTTATACTTCATTTGGAAAATGACAATTGTATGAATATTGTATAAATTAAGGAATAAATAGAAATAATTAAAGGCAAATTATAAATTTTGGTAGACAGTAATATTTTACCAAGATATAACTTAGGAAAAATTCCTTAGGTCAGTGGACTATAAATTGTCATACTTCATGTATTAAATGACCTACGACATTAATTAAATGATTTAATTAGAGGCCTTAATGACTTAGGAAAATTATGAAAATCAATAGGCTCACTTCATTAGTCCATACCATCCTAGGATAAATAATTAGGGGCAGGTGGCCCAAGGAATTGGAAGTTCCATTTCGGGGTGGTATTAGGTCATGGGGTGCGCATTGTGTAAGTAGGTCATGTTATAAGGACCACCGGGGGATAGATCAATAAATGAGCTAGAGACTTCAATTGGAATATGACCCTGGTAGGTCTAGTTGTCTTAGCGACGAGAGTAAAGTGCAAGCCCTTGGATAGTAACTGGAGTGGAGGCCGGCGGAAGACCGTCGCCCTGCTGAGAACACCTTAAGTCATTAGGATCACTCAAGAGTAATAACGAGAGCTGGGGGTGAATTTTGGGTAGCCATCAACTAAAGTAAATATCCTTGAGAAAGGGAGCTTTGGGCATAATCCCATCGTAGTTCCTAGTGCCGCCAAGTGCCCTTCACCGGGTATACCCTGGACAGTCCTGGGATTAACCTTAAATCACTAAGTATAATAATCCGTAGACAAGAGTAGTCTAATAGGTTACGACATTGTGGTTCATTCTCGCCCGTGTATGGTTTGAGGGATTTGGAATAAAGGCACTATTGTGCGTTCTCACCCGTGTAGGGTTGGAGGGATTGTGATAAATTCTCACCCGTGTAGGGTTTGAGTGATTCAGGACAGGTTGGTCCTGCGAGCTGAAGGCTCGGGATGAAATAGTTGCATGTGCATAAATTTAGTGTAGGGGCATACGGTACTGGCCATTCGTCATACCGATTGCAGTACGGTACACCCGGCGGGTGTGAGGGTTTGAGGGGCCAGTGGGTTGTTTTACACTACGGTCTAGAGGACGATCCTCGATAACGCACACCCGACCTAACAAGACTGACGGGTTGTCAGCAAAGTACGTACGCATGGACTCTAGAGTACACCTTGGACGTGTACAGAGGCGTATGAGAGGGGTCTAAGGTTTGGTAGTGTGCATACCAGCCTAGAAGTGGAGATGCCCGCTCCGCTGCTGCCGTAGTCACAGAGGTGGTACCCGAGAGTGAAGCTAGCTCTCAAAAAGTGGGAACTAAAGGTCTGTGATCACAGAGTCATTGTGTGTGAGTTGCACTTGCCTATGTATAAACTACATCATAAACATTCTTTCATATTAGGTCATACGCTTCATAGATCCTTATCATATAAATTATTATGGGCTCTTTTATATGATAAGTTAAATTTCCTGGAAACCCTAACTTATAAATTTGTATGAGCATTTTTATAAGTTAAGGTACGAATTGTGATGGTAAAGTAGTGGTAGCATAGTTTTACTTCCTGTACTTACTTTCAGTTCTTTACTTACTTTACCGTACTGCACTTTTCTTACTTACTTCAGTTTTATACTTCATTACTGCACTTGTACTTCTTACATAGAACTGCTAGAGTAGAACTACTATTACTCTTCTTATATTTATTAGTATAGTGCCACTGCCACCTGTTTACTCTTGATACCCCTTGTTATCCTCCGCTTCGTCCTCCCGCACGGTGCCTAGGAGTTGCGGGGCGAGGTGTGGAGGAAACGACTTAGTATTTTTGACTAATGGTTGGTGAACAAACTATTTTTAGGAGCTCGAGGAGATGGAGCACCAGCACGACCAATGGGACGAGATGGCAGGACGTGAGGAGCTGATACCACCACCGACTACTACTATTATAGAGTTGCCCCAGGTGGGATGACTTGGTGATGATAGATATCTTCCGCTGTTTAGAGTTGAGTGAGAGAGTTTTGATTTGATGTACTGGGCATAAGCCCTTATTACTCTTCATTTTATTTATGTACTCATTTGGACTGATGTTTTTCCTTCATATATTATATATATGTGTTGTGACTGTGGACTAGCTGTGTTGTACTTGAAAGTCCACCTAGTGTCAACAACCTTCACCTATGGGGGGGGGAATAGGTGATGGGCAGCGTTTTTGCGGAATTTAAAATTGTACCTGCACAAGAAAACAAACCAGCACAGCAAAGAAGTACACAAGCAATTTATAGTGGTTCCCCGATTTGGGTACATCCACTTTCCCCCTTCGACCTATCTCCCTACAAGGGACGGCTCGGTCACTTCACCAACAGGATTGAAATCCAATCCTTGCACTATCGGAAGGAACCCTTCCACACGTAGGAGTCAACACTCCCACAACACGGGTTGCACCCAACCCTTACAACTAGAAACCAACGTTCCTTTACAATAAAAATAAACTAGAATGTACAAGAAATACAAATTACTTTTGGAGGCTAAGGAGTCCCTCTTCGTTCGATGAAAGTCACGAAGAGTCCACAACCCTAGATCTCACTTGGAGAGAATCTCCCCGAAACCGGCGGCGGCAAGAAGGGCGGCGGCTTGGTTCTCGGGATCGGCGGCGACAACAGAGTGCGGCTGCTGTACTTTGGAGATTCAAACTTCATAGCGAAGCTAGCTAGGTCTTCCAACGGTCACACTAGGATCGATCGTCTCGATCGATTCGGACGGGGAAGGTTTTCCCGATCAACAAATCAAGAGACAAAGGATCTCTGGTTAGACGCGTGAGACGCTATGCTTGGCTAAATTTCTGTCGACAGGAGATCTGGAAGAAACCACGATCAAGACCGACGATCAACTTGCTCGAGCGGCGACGGCGGCGGCGTAGCGGAAATCGCGATTTTAGGTCAAGGTCGTCGCTCGACTTCTTTCTGTGTGTCTTCTGTTCAAAATACGCCTATATTTATATGGTGGAAATACGCCATTATAACTGTTATGGGTCGCACCTGAAGAAACCCTAACCCCGGTTCAGAACAGTGCCAGCGGCAGAATCCGGTCCAGCGGTTTCCAGGAAATTGCCCAAGGCAAAATCGACGAGAATCAAAGTTGATTCTCGCCGATTCGGCGAGAATCAGAGGTGATTCTCGTCGAATCGTCGAGAATCAAAGGTGACTCTCGACGATGTAGACTTGTTTGCACGCTCTGAGAAAGCTGGAAAGAGATGGCGAGAATCAGCTAATGATTCTCGATGATTCGGCGAGAATCACTAGTGATTCTCGCCGAATCAGCGAGAATCACTTGGTGATTCTCGTCGATTATGACTTATCCCCAGCTTTGATGTAGCCGGATAGAGACGGCGAGAATCAGCTGGTGATTCTCGACGATTCGGCGAGAATCACTAGTGATTCTCGCCGAATCGGCGAGAATCACTTGGTGATTCTCGTCGATTCACACTTAGACGATTTTTTCGGCTATCCGCCCATGGACTGCTCTTTGACCCATCCTTGCTCCTTGTCTGCTCTTGCAAAATCACAGCCCTGTACTTGAAAATAAGTACACTCCAATAGAAAGAGTACACGTAGGACAACACACTGATCTGCTCAACGAGGGATTACGTCGTGCAGACCCGTGTATATTGACCTACTGCACCATGACATTGGTGTGCACTTAGCGTGGAAAAACTGCAAGCACAACTTGAAATATTTTATCAAATACATTGTCTATTTACCTTAGCTTGTTCAGGGGCTTCTTCAAATCAGGTGCGTTGTCGATACAATACCCAACAATCTCCCCCTATTTGAAGAAGCCTAAACCCTACAAGCTAAGGTGAATAAGGCGTATGGGAATGAAAATCATAACCTTGAAATTGATTTGAGAGAGATATTCATTACCAATACCAAGTTGAGAGCAAACTGGGAGCCACCTTAGCCTTAGCCGAGAGGGTAATCTCCTCCTTTTCGGCTTCTGCAAATCGGGGTCTGTAGCATTTGACCCCTTGCTCCCCCTCAGTTCTTGCACCTGTGCTCACCCTGGAGTTCCTGGCAAAGCCTCCCCCTAGATGCACGAGCATGGAGCTTCTGTAGTCTTTATTCCTCATAGTTTAGCATCCCCAATTCAGTTTTGAAAAGACTGAACTTGGCTTCGTCTAAGGGCTTTGTGAAAATGTCTGCAATCTGCTTGTCCGTGGGGACATAACAGAGAGAGATGTCCTTGTTCTCCACGTGCTCCCGAATGAAGTGGCAGCGCACTTCAATATGCTTCGTTCTGCTGTGCGATACCGGATTGTTGGCAATTGCAATTGCACTGGAGGAGTCGCAGTACATTGGTACTTCCTTGAACTGAAGGTCGTAGTCGGCTAACTGGTTTCTGATCCATAGGAGTTGTGCGCAACAGCTGCCTGCCGAGATGTACTCAGACTCTGCTGTGGAGGTAGCTACACAATTCTGCTTCTTGCTGTTCCATGAGATAAGCCTTCTTCCGAGGAATTGACACGTCCCGGAAGTGCTTTTCCTGTCATCCCTACTCCCTGCAAAATCAGCATCTGAAAAACCTATTAGCTCGACATCATTGTTTCTCGGGTACCACAAGCCAAGATTGGGAGTACCTTTAAGGTATCTTAGAATTCGCTTTGCAGCGACATAGTGAGATTCCTTAGTGTTCACCTGATATCTGGCACAGACACATGTGGAGAACATGATATCCGGTCTACTGGCAGTAAGGTAGAGCAGGGATCCAATAATGCTTCTGTATTTGATTTCATCGAAAGGTCTACCTTTCTCATCCTTATCCAGAGACATAGTGGATCCCATTGGAGTCCTCATAGAGGTTGCACTCTCCATGCCGAATTTCTTGAGGAGTTCATTTATGAACTTCGTCTGAGAGATGAAGATTCCATCCTCAGACTGTTTCACTTGAAGTCCCAAGAAATACTTTAGCTCTCCCATACTGCTCATTTCAAACTTTCCTTGCATAAGTTTGGAAAACTTTTTGCAAAGATTGTTGTCCGTTGAGCCGAATATTACGTCATCGACATAGATTTGCACCAGCAAAATCTTGCCTTTGACTTCCCTAAGAAACAATGTCTTATCTATTTTACCTCTAGAGAACTTGTTCTCAAGAAGAAAACTAGATAAAGTCTCATACCAAGCTCGTGGAGCTTGTTTTAAACCATATAAAGCTTTATTAAGAAAATATAAATGATTGGGATAAGTAGGATTAACAAAACCTGGGGGTTGAGCGACGTATACTTCCTCTTTCAGGTCTCCGTTCAAGAATGCTGATTTCACATCCATTTGATAGACTGTGAATCCTTTGTGCGAAGCGTACTCCAGGAACAATCTGATTGCCTCGAGCCTTGCCACTGGTGCAAAGGTCTGGTCGAAGTCAATCCCCTCCTCCTGTCTGTAACCTTGAGCCACCAGCCTGGCCTTGTTCTTTATGATGACACCATGTTCATCCAGTTTGTTTCTGAAGATCCACTTGGTGCCAATCACATTCTGCTTGCGTGGTCTAGGAACCAGCGTCCAAACGTTGCAACATTCGAATTGATGTAGTTCATCTTGCATGGCCAGAATCCATGCCGCATCTTTGTTCGCCTCGTCGAACTTCTTTCGCTCAACCTGTGACAGGAAGCTAAGATGCAAAATTTCGTTAATAGTACCTCTTCGAGTTCTGACACCGACATGAGGATCTCTGATGATCTGATCTCTAGGATGATCCCTCACGTGCCGGAGCTCTAGAAGTCTGTCGTCTGGAGCTTCGACTACTTCTTGGGCTTCTCCTTCTTCTAGGAGATTTGTTCCATTTTGATCTTCAACATTCCCAGATGACGTGGAGGTGGAAACTTTGACGTACTTAGGAGTTTCATCTTTAGCGGTCTCATCGAGATCCAGCTGTTCAAGTCGTGCACCTGCATCTTCAAGAATACCACTGGAAGAATTGCTGTTAAGCAAACTTCCTTCATCAAATACAACATTAATTGATTCTTCTACCACTAGGGTTTTCTTATTGAAGACCCTATATGCCCGACTGTGGGAACTATAGCCCATGAATATGCCTTCGAAGCATTTTTCACCAAATTTAGTACGCGGGTACTTCCCATTATTCAGTACATAGCATCTGCAACAAAAGATCCTCAAGTAGGATCTGGTTGGTTTCCTGCCTCTCAGTAGCTCATAAGGCGTCTTATGATGATGCTTGTTGATCAATGCTCGGTTTTGTACATGACAAGCTGTATTGACATCCTCTGCCCAGAAGTATTCTGGGAGAGAAGCGTCTTTCAACATTGTCGTGCAGGCTTCAATGAGTGTTCTATTTCTCCTCTCCGCAACTCCATTTTGCTGAGGAGTTCGCGGGGAGGAAAACTCATGAAAGATACCTTGTTCTTCACAAAACTCTATCATAGCACCAGATTCGAATTCTGTTCCATGGTCACTTCTGATTTTGACCACTGGGCAGTTAAATTCGTTCTGAACCTGCTTGACAAAACTAGTGAAGATGTCAAACGTATCCGACTTTCGTTTTAAGAAGAACACCCATGTAAACCGAGAATGATCATCAACTATCACTAGCGTATAGGACTTGCCTCCCAAGCTATGAACTTGCATTGGACCAAACAAGTCCATATGTAGAAGGTAAAGACATCGGGAAGAGTCTTTGTCTGCAATGCACTTAAAGGTAGCCCGAGTCTGTTTGCCCATCTGGCATGCAGGACAGGGGCTATCTTTGATGCACTTGATAACGGGAGCATCCCTTACTAAGTTTTTAGAAAACAGCATACTAATTGTTTTGAAATTAATATGTGCCAATCTCTTGTATCATTGTTCACAAAGAGATGCACTGCCTGTTGCCACAAGGCATACGGGGGTAGATGAATCTAAACTGAGAAAATCTAAGCAAAAGATATTTCTCCTCCTAATGCCTGATAATACCGTCTCAGAAGAGGTACGTGAAATTATCAGACATTTATCCTTGCAGAACTTAACGTCATAACCTTTGTCACATAACTGACTTACACTGATCAGGTTATGGTTTAACCCTTCAACATAAGCCACGTCGGTGATAGAGATTATACCGTTGGAAATCATACCGTAACCTCTGGTGACTCCTCGATCTGACCCTCCAAAGATGACTTTGGGTCCATTCTCGACTGGAGTGTAATCACGCAGCAGGCTTCTTGTCCCAGTCATGTGCCAGGAGCATCCACTGTCCAAGTACCCGATTGGAGTTTTGGTGGCCTTTGGACATTCATGCAAAACAAAATTAATTTCCCTTAGGAACCCAATCGAACTTGGGTCCTAGATTCCTGGTTATCATACTCCCCCTCGGTTGGTTAACCTTACGAGTGGTCGGCCTCGCAGTGCTAACACAGGGAGTCTCGTTATACCTCGGGTTAAACCAACAATCCACGGCAAAGTGACCGACTTTGCCACAACACCAACATTCAAATCTGTTGTACCTCTTCCTAGGCTCCTTCCTTACCCTGGGAATGGTGGGTACAGCCGGGGCCTTGGATCTGGAGGTGGAGGCCTCATAGTGATTGCAGTCACATGACTTCTTCACCTTTTGATTCGTCAGTATAACAGGCTTGACTCTTGGTGCCTGCTTTCCATTATGGCCGCTAGAGAATTGACCATAATTTCCCATGTGGATTTCCTCATAAGGGGCCTTGAGGGCACTCTCACCGAAGTTCCGGGGAAAGGTCCAACCATCATATCGGCTCTTTGGATTTGCAACCGAGGGCTGGAAATGATGACCAAAGGTTGATTCAAAGTCATGTTGGTTGAAAGGAAAGCTAGGCTTTCTGAACGCAACAGGACTAAGCGGAGCCTTTCCCTTTTCAGCAGCAGAGGCCTTCTTGGCGGCCTTATTCTTCCTCTGGTTCCTGTTTCTCCTGGATGAGGATCCAGATACCCCTACATGCCCCAAGCCAGCTCCTTTGGCCTGAGCAGAGAAGGTATCAACTACTGGAAGAACTGTTTTTGGCATAGAGAAGCTCTTGGCGATCTTCCTTTCTGCCGCAAGTTGTTCTTCCAACTTGTCGACTTCCTCCTGCTTAAGATCAAGGAGCTTAAGAGACTCTGAATGCTTTGAAGTCAGGTCAAGGTGCTCCTGTCGGAGAGAAATCAAACTTGTGATTTCTTCCCTTAGGGAGACACTCTCTCCCTTAAGGAATTTCACTTCCTTTTTCTCAGCCTTCAATCTCTTACGGCACTCCTCAAAAGTGTTGAGCAGAAGCTCATACTTCTCGAGGAGCTCCCCTTCACGGGCCGAAAGGCTATCCTCAGGGTCATCATCCTGAGACTCAGGATCAGATTCAGAGTCGGAGAGAGGGGTGTGAGCTTTTACCTTCCCAGTAAATGGGGGGCATTCTCCTTCTGAGTCGGAGCGACCCACCAGCCCGAAGTAGGCTTCCTCATCATCACTGGAGTCTGAGGAATCAGACTCACTCAGTGTCTTTGGCCTTTTGGCGATGTAGCTCCGCTCTTTCTTCTTATCTCTAGAGGATTTGTGCTCCTCTCCTTTCCCTTTTTCTCTCTTGCCTTGGTAGCAGTCGGCCACGACGTGTCCTGGCTTATTGCATCCAAAGCAAATGATGTCAGAGGAGCGATGTTTGTTCGGTTTAGAAGCATACCTGTCAGAAGAATAATTTTTCTTCTGATGACTGGAGGAGGAGCCGTCTTTCTTTCTTTGATTCCTCATCTTGAGGAACTTCTTGAATTCTCGGGTGATGAGGGAGAAATCCTCCTCAGACAGCTCTGAGCTAGAGTAGCATGGCTCGGAGTCCTCCTCCTCATCGTTTTTCCTGGCACGGTATGAAACCGCACCCTTGCCTTCTCTGGAGTGAATGGCTTTTAGAGCCACAGTCTTTTCTTTGGCGGCAGCCTTCTCAGCTTCTTCTTCTGCTTTCCTGGTGTTCAGTTGAAGCTCATAGGACATCAGCTTCCCAAACAGAATTTGCGGGTCTGTTTCAGCCAGTCTGCCAAACTCTCGGATGGCGCAGATCTTTGTGTCCCATTCCTTAGTAAGGGACCTAAGGAATTTATCATTAAGTTCACCATCAGTGAACACTCTTCCATATCCTTTGAGGGCATTGGCAATCTTGTGGAAGTTCTCGAAGGTGACTCCGATCTCTTCCTTAGGCCCTTCTCTGAAGGCCTCATATTTCTGGTTCAGATGGGATCTCCGATCATCCCTTACTTCATCAGTGCCCTCCATTAGGATAATCAGGCAGTGCCAGATCTCCTTTGCTGTCCTGAAATTGCAGAAGTTCTGCATCATTGAGTCATCGACCGTGCTGACCAGAATGTTCTGCGCCTTCTTGTCTAGTCCTACCATCACCATCTCATCCTTGTCCATTTCTGAAAGTTTCTTTGACACTTTCTTGGTATGATCTATGGTGGAGACCTTAGTGGGGACATAAGGTCCCTCCTCCACGATCATGAAGAGTCGAGGATCAACTGCTTCCATGTAGAACCTGATCCTTTCCTTCCAGATAGGAAAGTTGAGCCTAGTGCACACTGGGATCTTGCCTGTGAACTTGAGCCCGTCCATAGTAGATGTTTGCCTTCTTCTTGACACTGGCAGCAGGATTCAACTCAAGGTGTTAACCTTTTTGATGAGTAACCTCCCTCTGATACCACTTGAAAGTCCACCTAGTGTCTACAACCTTCACATATGGGGGGGGGGGGGGAATAGGTGATGGGCAGCGTTTTTGCGGAATTTAAAATTGTACCTTCACAAGAAAACAAACTAGCACAGCAAAGAAAGTACACAAGCAATTTATAGTGGTTCCCCGATTTGGGTACATCCACTTTCCCCCTTCGACCTATCTCCCCACAAGGGATGACTCGGTCACTTCACCAACAGGATTGAAATCCAATCCTTGCACTATCGGAAGGAACCCTTCCACACGTAGGAGTCAACACTCCCACAACACGGGTTGCACCCAACCCTTACAACTAGGAACAAACGTTCCTTTACAACAAAAATAAACTAGAATGTACAAGAAATACAAACTACTTTTGGAGGCTAAGGAGTCCCTCTTCGTTCGATGAAAGTCACAAAGAGTCCACAACCCTAGATCTCACTTGGAGAGAATCTCCCCGAAACCGGCGGCGGCAAGAAGGGCGGCGGCTTGGTTCTCGGGATCGGCGACGACAACGGAGTGCGGCTGCTGTAGTTTGGAGATTCAAACTTCGTAGCGAAGCTAGCTAGGTCTTCCAACGGTCACACTAGGATTGATCGTCTCGATCGATTCGGACGGGGAAGGTTTTCCCGATCAACAAATCAAGAGACAAAGGATCTCTGGTTAGACGCGTGAGACGCTATGCTTGGCTAAGCTTCTGTCGACGGGAGATCTGGAAGAAACCACGATCAAGACCGACGATCAACTTGCTCGAGCGGCGACGGCGGCGGCGGAGCGGAAATCGCAATTTTAGGTCAAGGTCGTCGCTCGGCTTCTTTCTGTGTGTCTTCTGTTCAAAATACGCGTATATTTATACGGTGGAAATAGCCCATTATAACCGTTATGGGCCCCACCTGAAGAAACCCTAACCCCGGTTCAGAACAGTGCCAGCGGCAAAATCCGGTCCAGCGGTTTCCAGGAAATTGCCCAAGGCAAAATCGACGAGAATCAAAGTTGATTCTCGCCGATTCGGCGAAAATCAGAGGTGATTCTCGTCGAATCGTCGAGAATCAAAGGTGACTCTCGACGATGTAGACTTGTTTGCACGCTCTGAGAAAGCTGGAAAGAGACGTCGAGAATCAGCTAATGATTCTCGACGATTCGGCGAGAATCACTAGTGATTCTCGCCGAATCGGCTAGAATCACTTCGTGATTCTCGTCGATTATGACTTAGCCCCATCTTTGATGTAGCCGGATAGAGACGGCGAGAATCAGCCGGTGATTCTTGTCGAATCGGCGAGAATCACTTGGTGATTCTCGTCGAATCGACGAGAATCACTTGGTGATTCTCGTCGATTCACACTTAGACGATTTTTTCGGCTATCCGCCCATGTACTGCTCTTTGACCCATCCTTGCTCCTTGTCTGATCTTGCAAAATCACAGCCCTGTACTTGAAAATAAGTACACTCCAATAGAGAGAGTACACGTAGGCCAACACACTGATCTGCTCAACGAGGGATTACGTCGTGCAGACCCGTGTATATTGACCTACTGCACCCTGACATTGGTGTGCACTTAGCGTGGAAAAACTGCAAGCACAACTTGAAATATTTTATCAAATACATTGTCTATTTACCTTAGCTTGTTCAGGGGCTTCTTCAAATCAGGTGCGTTGTGGATACAATACCCAACAGTACTCTGCTATGTATTACCTCTTTTCTCATATTGGCCTACAGGTTATGATCGTACTAGCCAGCAGAATTGGCGTGTTACGGTATCGACTAACCCGTGCGTTAGTGTCACCGTAAGACGGAGGTTCTGGGCATAAGACCCGGTAGCCTCCTTGGTAAGGGGGAGGGGGATCTTGCAAACTGGTATCACTTGACCGAATGATCATATGAGAAAGAAGTCCACAACACTGGACCACCCCGCGCGAGCATTAGTTTGCAGACAAACTATGCAGCGGAAGTAGTGGTGTGCCCATTTGTAAAAAGTCACATAAACAGTCCATTAAGTACAATGAGTTAGGCCAGTTCTGTTTTAACCTTACCTTTATGCAACCTACATAGTTCGCCGCGCCGCAAAATGTGGCTCCTCCCCCTCCAGCTGCCACTCCATTTCTACAGACGGAGATGGGGCAGACTTTGACGGCGATTCTGGAAGCCTTCAAATCCCAGCAAGTCCCGGCCCCGCAGTAAATCTGGGGTCAAGCTGGCTAAGTGCCTTCAAGAGCCTATCCCCACCGATGTACCGTGGGATAGAGGATGCTGTAAAGACGGAGGAATGACTGGAGGGCATACATGAGATACTGGCAGACATCAGCTGCCTGGTCGGCCAGGCGGTACCTTTAGCAACCTCTGCACTAGAAGCTCATGCGAAGAGATGGTGGAAGTCAGTGCGGGAGTCTACATATGTGGACTGGGAGCTATCATACATATCTCGGGAGGAGTTTGGCGATGTATTTTTGGATCACTTTGTATCTACTACAGACAGAGATGCTTTGGAGGAGAGGTTTCTGAACCTCAGGCAGGGGAGCAGATCAGTGATTGAGTACCAGAGGGAGTTTTCCCACCTTGCCAGGTTACAGGGATACATGATACAAATGATAGGAGGTATGCCAAGAGATTCTACCGGGGCCTCAGAGATGACTTGAGGCAGGCTTTGTTGTTCATTTATCATGGCACATCTTCCCAGATTATCGAGATGGCAAAGAAGCTGGAGGCTGACCAGCTGATGGTTCAAGGTAGAGGGAAGAGACCGTACGATGGGTTGACATCAGGAGAGAGCAGCAGGGGCTCTTAGAGAGGCAGGACTATTGGATACAAGAGGGGTGGGGGACGTCGTCGTCCAAACTTCAGGTAGGAGTAGGGGCCTCCTATAGCATTAGCTCCCCCACCTCTACAGGTGCATGCTCTAAGGATGAAGGATAACCATGGACATCATCCATTAGTTTGTTACGGATGCAGCCAGCCCGAGCACATTAGATCGGAGTGTCCGCATCGATTCCATCCACCTCCTCCTCCTCCACCTCCAGTGGCCCCAGTACAGCATGGTCGACGCCGAGGCCGAGGACGAGGTCGAGGCCGAGGCCGTGGATATCACGGCAGAGGATGTAACCAGGAGCATATGTATGCCTTGGACCTCACGGAGCAGAGGAACCCCGAGGAGGTGATTACAGGTACTTAAATTATTTTAATTTATAAATTTCAACCTTAGTAGTGCCTTGAAAACCATAGAAATAACATCCATTATACCTCAAATAAATCTCAGGCATAGTTATGATCAGCGGCAAGCCCGCACATACCCTCTTCGACACGGGTGCTTCCCACTCATTCATGTCAGACACTTTTATGGAAGGACTAGAGGGTGTGGAGAGATTCCCTAGCACAGAGATGAGGGTGCGTCTTCCTAACAGCTCGGAGCTACGGACTACAGATAGCTGCAACATGGAGGCCGAGATTGGAGGCAGGACATTCGAAGCTCCGACGACGATCTTGAGATTGTCGGACTTTGATTTGATTTTGGGCTTGACCTGGCTTCATTGGAACTATGCCCATATCGACTGCACCTCTATGAGGATCACACTCAGGCATGGAGACTCCTAAATTACTATTGAAGGTATCCGACCTATCCCCTATCTATCATTATCTTATGTACAGGCTGTCAAGACATATGAGCAGGGGAAGAGGTGTACCTCATCTGCTTCGAGATGGTGGCAGCAGAGAGTTCTATAGCTGATATTCCGGTGGTTCGGGATTTCTCTGATGTATTCCCGGAGAAATTGCCCGGACTACCACCAGCTCGGGACTTGGATTTCAGGATTCAGTTGGTGTCGGGGGCGAGACCAGTGTCCCGGGCACGTTACAGGATGGCTCCCAGAGAGTTGGTAGAATTCAGGACCCAGCTTCAGGAGCTTGTGGACTCAGGATTTGTGCGGCCGAGCTCGTCGCCATGGGGAGCACCAGTTCTCTTTGTAAAGAAGAAAGATGGATCATTGCGGCTGTGCATAGATTACAGGGAGCTGAACTGGTTGACGGTCCGTACTACCTATCCACTGCCTCAGATAGACGAGTTATTTGATCAGCTTTAGGGGGCCTTCTTGTTTTCTAAGCTGGATTTGAGATCCGGTTACTATCATCTGCGCATTCGAGAGGAAGACATCCCGAAGAAGGCTTTCAGCTCACATTATGGGTTATTCGAGTTCACGGTGATGCCTTTTGGGCTCACGAATGCCCCAGCCACATTTATGAGTCTAATGAACCGTATATTTGAGCCCTTCTTGGACCGCTTCATGATTGTATTCATCGACGACATTTTGATCTACTCCCGGACTCAGGAGGAGCATACAGAGCATTTGACACAGGTTTTGCAGAGGCTGAGGGAGTCCCAGATGTATGCAAAGTTTTCAAAGTGCCAGATCTGGCTACAGGTGGTGGCCTTCTTGGGGCATACGATCAGTGGAGCTGGATTGGCGGTGGATCCAGCCAAGATAGAGACAGTGCGGGATTGGCCATGACCGAAGACATCATCCGACATTCGCAGTTTCTTGGGATTAGCATGTTACTATCGTAAGTTCGTGGAGGGGTTCTCGAGGATAACACTCCCCCTTACGACCTTGACGAGGAAAGATGTATAGTTTGCTTGGACAGAGCAATGCGAGACAACATTTCAGTAGTTGAAGGACCGACTTACCTCATCCCCTATCCTTGCACTCCCATCTAGGACTGAGGGATTTCATATTTACACGGATGCCTCATACGAAGGGATGGGTGCTGTACTGATGCATCACCGACATGTTATCGCTTATGCTTCGAGAAAGTTGAAGAAGCACGAGCATAACTATCTGGTACACGATTTGGAGCTCGGGGCTGTTGTATTTGCGCTAAAGATATGGCGGCATTATCTGTATGGGATTCATTGTGATATTTTCTCAGATCACAAGAATCTCAAGTACATCGATACACAAAAGGACCTAAACCTGCGATAGAGAAGATGGCTAGAGTTTCTCTATGACTATGATTACCAGATTCACTACCACCCAGGAAAAGCAAACACAGTAGCAGATGCATTGAGCAGGAGGGCCGACACCTCTGGGTCGGAGCCTCGGATGATGGCTATGGAGCTGATACATGTGATGGACGACATGCATATTACTATGGTTTCTGAGGCCGAACCAGTTGGATACCGTGAGTACCTGAGCTCTTTGATCAGTGATGATGACATTCAGGAGCGCATTATGGCGCATCAGAGGCTAGATGCTACTTTGGAGCCGATTTTCAGTGCCCTGTGTAAAAAGAAGCGAACATGCAATAACAAACAGATAGAATTTTGAATAATTGAAATTTTATTATCCAAAAAAGATATCATTTACAAAGGTATGACCTCCCTTATATAGAATGGAGGAGATATGAGAGAGTATAAACAAATAATGTGGGACTAAACATGTACATGGCTGAGCGGCTAGAAATAAAGGAGACCGCATAGGCCGTGCGGTTAGACAGATGGGTTAACCGCACGGCAACACCTGCAGGATAAGAACAAGCCGCAATGTGAGTCTGATAGACCGCCCGATCTCCAAGCTCCTGAGAAGACCGCCAGACCGCTCGGTCAACAAACCGCCAGAGAAGACCGCAAGGCCGCCCGGTCTAATACTTCAACACTCCCCCTCAAGCTGGAGCATAGATATCAATCATGCCCGGCTTGTCACAAATGTGGAAGAAGGAAGTAGAGACTGGCTTGGTGAAGATTTCTGCCAATTCCTTATCAGAGGTGACAAACGAAGTACAAATCTGTTTCTTCAAAATCTCTTCCCGAATGAAGTGGCAGTCAACCTCTATATTCTTTGTTCTCTCATGGAAGACCGGATTTCTGGATATGTATATAGCGGCCTTGTTGTCACAGAACATAGGAAGAGGATATTCATATACCTCGCCTAGGTCAAGCAATAGAGCCCGCAACCACTTTAACTCACACGTGGTTGATGCCATACTCCGGTATTCGGCTTCTGTACTGGATCTGGAGACAACAGACTGTTTCTTGCTCTTCCAACTCACAAGATTTCCTCCAACAAAAGTACAGAAACCTGATGTGGACTTACGATCGCCTTTATCATCCGCATAGCTTGAATCTGAGTAGGCCTCAACCCTCAAATGACCATTCTTCTGAAAGATTAGCCCTTTGCCTGGTGCTGCTTTGATATATTCTAAAATCCTCAAGGCAGAATGAAGATGGCACTCCCTAGGAGCTTGCATAAACTGACTGACCTTGCCTACGACATAGCAGATGTCGGGTCTAGTCACTGTGAGATAGATGAGTTTTCCTACCAAACATCTGTACCTTGTGGCATCAGATAGAAGAGGCGAGTCGTCCGTCCACGTTTTGTCTTCTCCAATAGCCATGGGAAACCGAACCGGTTTGGCACCTGTCAATCCTGCTTCTCGTAGAAGATCAAGGGCATATTTCCATTGGGAGAGAACCAACGAGTCAAGTTTCAGAGAGATTTCTATCCCCAAAAAGTATTTTGGGGAGCCCATATCCTTCGTGACCAAGTGTTGACGGAGGTGCTTCTTCGTCAAGTCCACCCCATCTTGGTCATCGCCATTAATATCATCCACATATACTGCCAAAACCACCAGTCCCGAGGCTATTTTCCGAATGAATAAGGAGTGGTCGGCCGAACTCCTTGTAAAGCCGATGGTAGTCACAATGCCTCTGAATTTGTCGAACCACGCCCGAGGGCTCTGCTTTAGGCCATAAATAGCCTTCTTCAAACGGCATACGCGTGTCTCCCCCTGAGCAACATACCCAGGAGGTTGCTCCATGTGGACATCTTCCTGAAGATCGCCATAGAGGAAGGCATTCTTCACATCAAGATGGGAAATATCACAATCCCGATTAACAGCCACAGAGAGAAGAACCCGGATGGTGCTGGGGCGAGCAACCGGAGAAAAAGTGTCGAAGTAATCAATGCCGTAAGTCTGAGTGAAGCCTTTGGCCACCAGCCGGGCCTTGTAGCGATCCACAGTGCCGTCGGGGCGAAATTTCACAACAAAGACACAGTGACAGCCAACCACATCAGTGCCCCCGAGAGGAGGAACAAGGGTCCAGGTACCCCTCTCAGTAAGAGTAGCCATTTCTTCATCCATGTCAGATTTCCAATGAGGGATAGCAAGAGCCTCCTGGTAGGTGCAGGGAGTAAAAGTAGCGGAGATAGCCAAGGCAAAGCACCTGCGAGAAGGAGAAAGCCGATGATAGGAAACAACTGTCGTAAGCGGGTGTTGAGTACATGCCCGCACCCCTTTGCGAAGAGCAATGGGAAGATCCAGGTCGACGGGTGCGTCAGCGACCGGAGCATCCGTGGCAGAGAAGGCTGGCCTGGGACTAGAGAGAGACGGCGCCGGAGAAGAGGGAGGAGGGGTGGGTTGGGAGCCGAACATGGTAGAAGACGGAGGAGGAGGGGGCGGAAGGGGGGAGATGTCGAGAGGCGTGGAGGGAACGAAGATAAGCGGTGGAGAAGCAGAAACATCAGGAGGAAGAGAGGAGGGAGGGGGGAAGTAGGAAGCATTCTCGAAAAATATCACATCTGCGGAGACAAATTGCTTGCGTAGAAGGGGATCAAAGCAGCAATAGCCTTTTGGGGTTGTAGAGCAACCCAAAAAGACACACTTGGTGGAACGGGGGGAAAGTTTGTCGCGGGTAGCGGAGGGAGCGTGAACAAAAGCCGTACAGCCAAAGATACGGAGAGGGAGAGGAAAAGGTTCCTTATGGGGGTAGAGAATGGAGAAGGGGGTCTGGCCGTGGAGAACTGTGGAGGTAAGACGATTGATGAGATAGCAGGCGAGGAGAACATCGTAGCCCCTGTAGGAGCGAGGTACCTGCATTTGCGTCATGAGAGTACGAGCAACATCAAGGAGGTGACGGTTTTTGCGCTCCGCCACCCCATTCTGCTGGGAGGTGTAAACACAAGTAGTTTGATGAAGAAGACCATGTTGGTGAAAGAAAGAGGAGAACTCATGATTAAGATATTCTTTAGCATTATCAGAGTGTAAAATTTTAATAGAAAGGTCAAACTGATTCTTAATCATAAAATAAAATGATTGCCAAACAGAAAACAGTTCAGAGCGATCTTTTAGTAGATACACCCAGGTACATCATGAAAAATCATCTATAAAAGTGACAAAATAGGAACTACCCCGACCAATAGTGAGGGTAGGAGCAGGACCCCAGACATTAGAATGAATGAGATCAAACGGGCAAGAGGAGCCACTGCCTTGCTTTGGTGGGAAGGATGAGCAATGATGTTTGCCAAGCTGACATGCATCACAGTGGAGCGGAGGACTGGTCGGAGGTAAGTGGGGCAGAAGTTGTCGAAGAATCCGAGAAGGAGGATGTCCAAGGCGAAGATGCCATTGAAGCAGATCTGTAGAGGAGGAGTAGGCAGACATAGCAGAAACATCGTTGAGGAAATAGAGGCCGCCGCTCTCAGTCCCAGTAGCAATCGTCTGCTGGGTCCTCGGGTCCTGAAAAGAACAAGAAGTGGGAGTGAATAAGACAGAGCACTGGAGTTGCCGGCAGAAAGTGGTAACAGATAATAAATTGCACGGGAACTTTGGGACATAGAGAGTGTCCTCCAAGCGAAGGGACGGGGTGACTTGAACCAAGACCGTCCCGAGCACCGGGGATGGTGAACCATCCGCCACACGAACTGGGGGTAGGCGGTCATGCTTTTCAAGTAGGGATAAGCAATGATGGTTGCCGGTCATATGATTGGTAGCACCCGAGTCAATCAGCCATTTACCTTGGGTAATAACGTGAGCAGTACCTGAAGTCGTGGCCATAGATGCAGACGGCCAGGAGGAGGCAGAGGTTGAGGAAGGAGCATCACCAGAAGGGCGAAGACGAGGATGTTTCTGCCAGCAGCGGTCAACAGAGTGGCCGGTACGACCACAGAAAGAGTAGAGGAACTGGGACAAACCACGCACGCCGGAGTGGCTGTGGCCAGTAGGACCCCCCCCCCCCCCCCCCCGTTGAGCCTGGTGAGTATAGGAGTCCGGGGAAGGGGGGAGGCCAACAAAGGCCGTTGAAGCAACGAAGTAACAACGGCAATGCGAGCCGCAGTGGCATCCAAAGTAGGAGACTCCGCCTCACCCAAGATCTGTTGGCGGATCATATCATAGGAATCAGAAAGACGGAGAAGATAACAGACAACCAGAAGTTCCTGGAAGTGTTTGTGCTGGTCAGCCAAGTCTGCGGAGAAAGGATGATTCTGTGGGATCTCGGCGCCAAGAGCCTGAACTTGCTGGTAAGCCGCAGCAGGAGACATGGAGGGGCGGGCAAAGAGGTCCGCATAAAGAGTATAAATGCGGGACGTCTGGCCCCCCTTGGAATAGAGAGCAGCGAGGTGAAACCAGGCGGCTTTGAACGTCTCATCATGGCGAATAACGGGAAGGCACTCACCAGAGAGGCTGTTGGCGAGCCAAGTGCGGACAAGTGCATCAATCGCATCCCAGTCGTCAAATTCAGGCAAGGTACGAGGAGGAGGGTCATCGGTGATGTGATGACGCTTGCGCTGAGAGCGAAGAAGAAAGGTGAAAGAAACGCTCCAATCGGGATAGTTGGAGCCAATAAGCTTAGAGAGCGTGCCAATATTGCCCGAAGGAGTAGGTGGAGGAGGAGCGGCGGGAGTGGTGGAGATACCGGGGGTGGAGAGACCGGAAGTAGTCATAGGAAACCGCGCGAGAAGAGGAGAAGCTGCGGGGAGAAAACAGGACAGCAACCCGGGAGAAACCGCCACGGATTAAAGGGAAGAAGCCGCGCGAACACTAGCGGCCAGGAAGCAGACAAAGGCACAGTGGGGAAGAGGTCGCGCGGACTAGAAAATCCAAGCGAACAGAAGAGAAGAGAAAGCGAGAAGCAGGCGGCGACAACAACAAGTTGCAAGCCGGGCGAACAGATGCAGGCCGCACAGAGAGGGGAAACAGGCGGCTAGAAGGGAACAGGTCGCTGCGACAAGTAGACAGGTCGCGGCGACGAAAAACAGACAGAGGAGAGAAGCAACAAGCCGCGCAAACAGTACAGCGGGCTGAAGAGAAGGCACGCCGCGAGAATCAGAGAGCGCACACAATCAGGAGGAAAAAACATGGCTCTGATACCATGTAAAAAGAAGCGAACATGCAATAACAAACAGATAGAATTTTGAATAATTGAAATTTTATTATCTAAAAAAGATATCATTTACAAAGGTATGTCCTCCATTATATAGAATGGAGGAGATATGAGAGAGTATAAACGAACAATGTGGGACTAAACATGTACAAGGCTGAGCGGATAGAAATAAAGGAGACCGCACATGCCGCGCGGTTAGACAGATAGGTTAACCATACGGCAACTCCTGCAGGTTAAGAACAAGCCGCAATGTGAGTCCGATAGACCGCCCGGTCTCCAAGCTCCTGAGGAGACCGCCAGACCGCTAGGTCAACAAACCGCCAGACAAGACCGCAAGGCTGCCCGGTCTAATACTTCAACACCCTGAAAAGGGGAAAGGTTGAGGACAACACGCTGCAGGATGATCTCCTTCGATTCTGTGGACGCATTTATATACCAGCAGGGGGCGGTGTCCGGGATGATATACTTAGAGAGGCACATTGCTCCAGATATTCAGTACATCCCGGCATCACCAAGATGTGGGCAGATCTACAGAAGACTATGTATTGGCCTGGGATGAAGAGGGAGATCACCCACTTTGTGACACATTGTGAGACGTGCCAGTGCGTTAAGGCAGAATGCAACAGCCCGGGAGGTTTATTACAGCCATTGCCAGTCCCAGAGTGGAAGTTCGAGGACATTGCTATGGACTTTGTGCACGGACTACCTCGCTCCCACTCTGGGCATGATTCTATATGGTTCATAGTAGACAGACTGACCAAGGTGGTGTGCTTTATTCCAGTCAGGTAGGACGCTCCAGTTGTAGTTTTGGTGAGATTATTCGTGGAGCAGTTTGTCAGATACCATGACATCCCCAGGTCGATTGTTTCGGATCGTGATGGTCGGTTCACTTCGAGCGAGTGGAGGGCTGTGCTTGCTTACTTGGGCTCTCGGCTTAGTTTTAGTACTGCCTTCCACCGGCAGACCGACGGACAGACCGATCGGATAATTCGGACCATGGAGGATCTACTCCGCCTATGCATATTGGATACGGAGAAGCCTTGGGAGAGGCTGCTACCATTGATCGAGTTTTCCTACAATAACAACAACCAGGCTAGCATCAGGATGGCTCCATATGAGACACTTTGCGGGAGGAAGTGCCAGACACCACTGTCATGGGTTCAGGATGTGGATACCAAGGCTCTTGGTTCTGGTTATGTGAAGGATGCGTATGCTCAGGTTCATTTGATCAGGGATTGGTTGTTAGAGGCCCAAAGCAGACAGACGAAGTATTATGATGCTTGGCACCGGAAGGTGGAGTTCCAGGTTGGAGGCAGGGTTTTCTTAAAGATACATCCGGTACACGGTGTCTCTCGGGTGCGGAGGCACAAGAAGCTCAGTCCTCGATTCATGGGGCCATACTTGATCCTGGAGCGGATCGACCCCTTAGCTTACCGACTGCAGTTGCCACCGGAGTTGGGTACACTACATGATGTCTTCCATGTATCTTCCTTGCGAAGAGCTCTCCTACGGCCGGAGCAGCATGTTACTACTACCTCCGGTCTGATAGCGCCAGACAGATCCGTCAGATTGGAGCCGATCCGGATTGATGATACAGATGTCCGTGTGTTGTGGAAGAAGAAGGGCCCTCTCGTGAAGGTGTTGTGGTCCAATCATGGACAGGAGGAGCACACCTGGGAGCCGAGGGACCTGATGATGGAGCAACACCCGGAGCTGTTTACTTCAGGTATGCTGCAAATTATGTTTTGAATTTACTTAAACTGTTACGAGTAGAACCCCGTAGACCGAAACTTAAATTTCGGGGACGAAATTATTTTCTTGTTTATTGTGATTTGTAACATCCCATGTTACTTCGAGACCCCCCTCAACTTAGATTGGGTTAGGCATGGGGTGGATGATCGGGAATTTAGCTAGGTTTGACCATAAGTAGTGGGTTGTAGCCATGTGGGGCCCACTAAGGGGCCCAAGTTAAACTAGGCCAAACTAGCCTAAATAAGAACCCTAACAACACCATGACCCCACCACATTGCCCTAACCCTAAAATAATCTAAGTGGACCCTAGGGCATGTCATTAGGTCAACCCTTTGACCGTAGTTGACCAAAGTCAAACATGGCCCTAATTTGGTCAAACTTATACCTATAGGCCCAATTAGCCCAAGTAGGGCCCTACATTGACCCAACCCAAGTTGGGTGGTGCCATTAGACCCATGACCACCAAGTGGGGTCAGCCCACTCACCATGGTTGACCAAGTCAATCCAAGTTAACCCAAGTTAACCTAATTAACCTAAAGGAGAAAATGAGGGCTAAGCCCACCCCCTTGGGCCAAGCCCACCAAATCTGATCCATGGCCAGCCCAAGTGGTCAATGACCACCCCTACCCTCAAGTTTTGAATAGAGGGACACATGCATAAGGGTCAAGTGGGAATTTTAGGAGAGAGAAGGTGAGTTAAGAAGAAGAGGCCACTTGGCCTTGGCTCCATCAATCCAAAATTATGCTTGCTGGCCTCCTCAGTAATTTCCAGAGAATTTGGCATCATGGGGGCCACTTGGCACCAAGGGTGAAGCCTCCAAAGCCCCAAACCGAGCTCACCTTGATTGTATCTCCCTATACAGTCACCTCCAGCTCAAACCGACCACACCATCATCTTCAGTGAGGGGAATCGAGTGGAGAACGAGTCCTGGAGCAAAGCTTTTGGTGGAAAATCAAGGATTTGAGTAGGAGATCACCGGAGAATCTCATCCATGGCCAACTGCTGCCAACCTCGTCGTCGTGCCGTAATTCGGGTCTGTTTGGCCTCCCCTCTACTCGTGCTGGATTTCTAGATCTTTAGGGAGAGACATCGGGCTCAATTGAGCCCGATACCATGAGAGGAAAATGAGAAATTTTCGAGTTTTATTTCTTGCTCGGGTTCGTCGGAGGATCCAATTCCGGCGGCCTCATCGCTGGAAACCGCTAGCCGCCAGCTCAGTGAAGGTGGTGGGGACATCCGCCGGCGGTGGTGGTGGCTCAGCTGGCCGAAATCAGCCAGCAAAGGTGGCCTAGCCAGAATCAATCTGGGCCATTGGCCGTTTGGGGACGATGAACCAATCCCGTCCAATAAGCTTTAGGATTCGTGCATATCAGTTATATTAAATCAAATAAAAACTATAGTATTTTATATAAATTTGTCACAGTTATTTAGTAACATTGCATGGTTAGTTTAGGCCTCTTAGACACATTTCCAGGGCATGCACCTTGAATGAAAGTTGTAGCTTACCTCTTAACTTTAATATGACACCTTGATCTTGTAATTTGGAGCAGTATACTGCCCTGTAGGTCAGTTTTCCTAGGAATGGTCCTAGATAAGGGCAGAACTTCAATTTGATGCCCAAGCCAAACCACTAAACAACATGACCCCAAATTTTTTGGTGCATGCATGTTTATGGCAAATGTAGCCCTGCCAAAAATTGGGAATTTTTGGGAAAAGTTTTTCTATAGTTTTATTCATAATACACAAAATTAAATAAATGAAACATTTGGAGTGTTATGGCTACAAATGGCCCCAACTTTTTTTGGCATGTCCTTGGGGACTAGATATGTGCATGGTAAAAATTATAACACATTTGGACCATTGCATGTTGGGTAAACTCACTTGAATGTGTTGGTTATATATAGGCTTGGGGTGCAAATTGCCAATTTTGATATATTGTGTATTAAGCCTATTTGGAACATCCAAAAATCATGGTATTGATTTCAGAGGCTCATTAGGGTTAATTATACCCCACATTGTAATAATGGGATTTTTGGAAGCAAAAATCCCATTATTTGGAATTTTTGGAATAATAGAACTTTTGAAAAATAAATGTAAAAATAAGTTCATCATTGAGATAAAATCCCCAATTTTTGACAAGGTCAATATAATGTTAGATTTAACTCCTGAAAATCTTTATGTCTCTGTTTGAAGAATTTTGATAGGATATATGTGGAAATTACCTTTTTACCCTAATTTTACTTAATTAGCAAATTCGTGAAAATACTTAGTAGAAAATTTTGGAAAATTTCTTGATGATATATCTGAGTATGAGTAAGCTTGTATAATTTTCTCAGCATTTTTGGATTATTCAGTAATGTTTAAAACCTTATAATGGCATTTTGGTAAATTATTAAGAATTGAAATTTATAGGCCATTACATTGTAGATGTTGATGAAACTCTGCCATTAGCCTTAAATCCATGATATATATGCTCTGTAATTTTCCTAGAATGTTTAGTATTGTATTCCTTATACTTTATTTGGAAAATGACAATTGTATGAATTTTGTATAAATTAAGGAATAAATATAAATAATAGAAGGAAAATTATAAATTTTGGTAGACAGCAATATTTTACCAAGATATAACGTAGAAAAAATTCCTTAGGTCAGTGGATTAAAATTGTCATACTTCATGTATTAAATGACCTAGAGGATTAATTAAATGACTTAATTAGAGGCCTTAATGACTTAGGAAAATTATGAAAATCAATAGGCTCAATTCATTAGTCCATACCATCCTAGGATAAATAATTAGGGGTAGGTGGCCCAAGGAATTGGAAGTTCTATTTCGGGGTGGTATTAGGTCATGGGGTGCGTATAGTGTAAGTGGGTCATGTTATAAGGACCACCGGGGGATAAATAAATAAATGAGTTAGAGACTTCAATTGGAATATGACCCTGGTGGGTGGAGTTTTCTTAGCGATGAGAGTAAAGTGCAAGCCCTTGGATAGCAACTGGAGTGGAGGCCGGCGGAAGACCGTCGCCCTACTGAGAACACCTTAAGTCATTAGGATCACTCAAGAGTAATAACGAGAGCTGGGGGTGAATTTTGGGTAGCCATCAAATAAAGTAAATATCCTTGAGAAAGGGAGCTTTGGGCGTAATCCCATCGTAGTTCCTAGTGCCTCCGAGAGCCCTTCACCGGGTATACCCTGCGCAGTCCTGGGATTAACCTTAAATCACTAAGTATAACAATCCGTAGACAAGAGTAGTCTAATAGGTTAGGGCATTGTGGTTCATTCTCGCCTGTGTAGGGTTTGAGGGATTTGGAATAAAGGCTCTATTGTGCGTTCTCACCCGTGTAGGTTTGGAGGGATTGTGATAAATGCTCACCCGTGTAGGGTTTGAGGGATTCAGGACAGGTTGGTCCTGCGAGTTGAAGGCTCGGGATGAAATACTTGCATGTGCATAAATTTAGTGGCGGGGCATGCGACACTGGTCATTCGTCACACCTATGACAGTACGGTGCACCAGGCTGGTGTGAGGGTTTGAGGGGCCAATGGTTTGTTTTACATTGCGATCTAGAGGACGATCCCCGATAACACACACCCGACCCAACAAGTCTGACGGGTTGTCAGCAAAGTACATATGCATGGACTCTAGAGTGCACCTTGGACGTTGATGCTTAAATATCACGACAGTGAACTGGTCGCACAAGTAATATAAAATGGGCGAGTTTTCCCAAGTATCGATCTCTCAAGGAACACAGTAAGGTGGAGTTAATTTCGAGGAGGACTTGAGATTGAAGTCCTTAGGTCGGAGGTAACGATGGGGGTTTTGATATTACGGACAAAGAAAATAAAACACTATCAACTACTCCTATGCAACGCCACTATGCGATGCTTCGCCAGGCGGGATGGAAGACTAGTCGGGCCGCTATGCACCGAATCGTTGGGCGGATGGACGAGTAGGCTTGCGGATGAGGTGGTGAGAATGACGGAATGAGGATCGAAAGCACCTCTTCGCTACGCACGCCACTAGCAATTGCTAGTGCGGCAAGGGTGGATTGATGGTGGATGGACTATGGCACACCTCAAGTAAATAATGAAAACATACAAAATCACATAGACATGATTGAATTTAAACGTTTTACAGACTAACCATACTTCATCATATACAAGAGTTCAACTACACATTCAACAACCAAACAAGAAAAGAGTGTGCGAAATCGACCGAATCTGAAGTCTTGCTGAGGATTCATGGTTGGAATCGTCGGGTTGTCAATCCGCGTCCAAGCTCAGTCCTCAATTGCGTCCGGGGTAGAGAAGGGCTGTCACCACCTTCCAATGGCCCGTCTTCTTCGTGTCACAATCCGGTGGAGGATGGCACAACTTCCCATAGCTTGGTGGAGAAAGCTAGGTCAAGCTCTTCTTGAAGCTTAAAGATGAATGAGGAGGCCGAGAGGAAGCTCCGGCTTGGATTTGGCGGTGAAAGCTTGCCCGGAGCACCTCCCTAGGGTGGAAGATGAAGGGGAATGGCGGAAACCATCGTCGGGGACGAAAATGGCGGAGAAATATCGAGCGATCCGGAATTAGGGCGGAACCAGTGAATTTATAGATTGCAAAAATTATAATGCACACGACCAGTGGCGCACAACCAGTCTCATGCGCACTATGTCCAGTTGTAGTGCGTTTTCCCCAGCCAGAATTTGGAAGAAAATGGAATCAATGCACACGATCAGTGGCACACGACCAGTGGTCGTGCGCACTATGTCCAGTGGTAGTGCGCATACCCCAGGCTGATTCTGGAAAACATAGAGTAGTGCGCACGATCAGGAGCGCACGACCAGTGGTCGTGTGCATTAGATCCCATGATCGTGCGCAGTATTCCTGTTTCACAACCATCCCGGAACACGCACACGACCCTTGTGCCGCAGGAAAAACAAATCACTAATCTGTGCAGACATTCCAGGCAATAACAAAAAGGAGAACAGACTATAAAAATAACAAAATACATAAGCATGGGCTTAAATGTCCACTTTCTATGGAAATATAGGCAAGATGAAATATATATGATAATGAACTAAAAGTGAAGTGCAAATGCGTGAAAACTAGCCCAGATGAGTTCGAAAAACCCTATATAAATCGGACTCATCACACCCCTAGAATTAACTGTTTGCGCGTCCCGAGCAAACAAAATCTAAGCAGATGGGGAAAAATACTAGTTAACAAAGAAATTGCGATACGAAGTCCGATGCGAAGTCGCATGCTCGCACGCGTAAAAATATAATAGAAGAAATTTCTAAGTATGCATAATAGTTTATATTTTTCTCAATGCGTATCAAAATTTTATTATTACTCAAAAATGAAATCACGGTAAATCATTCGGTCACGCATAGGGAGAAAGTAGACTAATCGCTAGGCGAGCATTGCCAAAGATCGGGGCTCGGGATAACCTCCAAAGGAATCCACCAATGTCGGTGACCATATGCTTGCCCTTTCGCACTCTCTCCACGGCACTAGTTAGACTCAAGCACGAATCTGTAGGACTTGGAGTATAATATATGCTTAGGTTAAGGCAGGGTATAAAAAGGTAAACAAGACGGACACGCACACCCAAAATAAGATCGCCCGAAAATGCACACAGCTAAACTCAATGGACAAACACGTGCGACGCACCACCAGACCTGTACTTTTGACGGTCCGTGCAAGCCCATAACGAACGCAAATCAACAACATTGTACAACTCAGCAATAAAATATATGCAAATACATTTCCCTTTTTTTGTATTCCACATTGGGAATTTTCTTCTTTTTTTTCATATTTTTTTTCTCCTAGCAATAATATATATACAACTCAGCTTGGTTTACTATCATTTTTTTCCTTTTTTTTCTTATCCAAATAGCCAAAACAAAATATAAAAACACGGCAACACCACAAGCTGCACAAACACCAACAAAACTGCCCACACGAAACGGATATAAACTACAACAAAACACACTAACCGAGCGACCACATTCAGATGTGCGAGTAGGAAAGGCTATATGGCTATGGTAGCGAGGCGAAGGGATTTCAAAGGAAGGGACAGGCTCAACGGGGATAGCAACAGATAGATGTCGGGAATGGTACAAGGCTCAAACGAGACAAAGTGACGGCCCACATCACGCACGCACTTGACTAAACATGTACCCAAGCTTCGAGAGTAGCTAGGGGCAAGTTCTTAGCCAACGAGAAAGACTATCCATCCTCCCGACTCGAGCAATATGAACCTAACGGCCGTCTACACACATCCCTAAGCTACCGTCGGATTCACACCGGATTCACCAATTTTTGAGTAGAATAAAAAGTATTTACGCAATTAGAAAAATATAAAACTAAAAGTATACAGAAAAATTAAATCTACTCGAATTTCTACACGAGACGAGAGCAGTTGACTAGAAACACAACAAAGTCAACATTTTACTCTACCTCACAATCCTATGCCAACACCACAATTTTCCCAAATCTAACGAAGAAATGAGTTTAACTCGCGGCACACAAACAGCTAAGCACGCGCTCAAGTGGGTGCAGTGGTGTGTAGTGCAATGAACTAATCAAAATAAAATAATAAAAGCTTCTAGTATGCACATGAAATGTGCGCGTGCAATAGGCAACAAATCTCTCCCTCAGACTTAAACTAAACTACACAGCATAAGATAGAGAAATTAAAATCATAAATAGCTAAGGGAAGAGGTTACCCAATGCTCAGCCAGTGAGCATTCCAGAAGACGCGTGGAAACCTGAAGCAGGCCCGCCATACGAAGAATTACAACCCCGGTAATGCAATTTGCCAAGAATACCTGCAGGGGTGAGCTCCGCAAAAACAAAAGAAAAAATACAAAAAGAAATGCTAAAACTAAAATAGACATTAAAAATAAAAATGCAGGACATAAAAGATAAGTACTGGGGTTATTGTCATCCCAGCACGACTTATTCGGATACGAAAGGGTTCTAGCTAATGGGCCTATGAAAAGAAAAATGCACAGGTAACTGTCCCAATATCCATTTCGGTAACGGGTACCGATACGATGATAGAACAGTTACCCCTCTACCTAAATAGTAATACCAGCCCAACACAGGTAGAGGAAATAGGAAGTAAGAAGAGAAGGAGCACTGGTCCTCACTCTTCTCACCACAAAATGAATCCTTGCCTAGTAAGGTATCGTCTACCACAAATTCATTGGGGGCGAAGGTGACGGCAGGGGCTTCCACTGTGAAGGAGGTAGGAACCTCCTCACACAAGAGGATGCACTCTTCGACAGCCTGAGTGCAAGGCTCAACGTCAACCCAACTTACCCGTGGAGATTCAACCTGCACAGGCTCAGATAAGGAAGGGGGGTCAAGAAATAAAAGAGATGAAGAACATAAAGAAATAATCGGGGGAGTGATCCCGGTTTCACTCCCCAAAGGCTGACGTAGAAAAATATCGTCAGAAATGTCGACAATGCTACAAGGCTCGGCCGGATCCATAGATTCCTCCACCAAGACTTGGACGTCCTCCTTTGGTATCAAGGGAGAATCCTCGACACCAGGAAGGTTGTCCTCATCCATGGGAGTGGAAACAACCCATGTATCACAAGCCTCAACTTGTGTTGCATCATCAAAAATGTCATCAGAGACGACTAAAGTAGAATGCACAAAAGGCGGAAGAACTTTGCTTGAATAAAAGTCAAGCGCAGGTTCCTCACAAAGAATCGGCTCCACACTTGGAGATGTATGCACAGGAGAGATGGGCTCAGCCACGTCAAAGCCTAGATCAGCCACACATCTGGTGGTTGTGTCCATATCATTCCCTTCAACAAATAAAGGTGACAAAGACACATAACCAGATGATGAAGGTGTGCCACCAAGGGTAGGAGTCGGGATGATCAGGATGTTCGGCTCATCATCCTCTTCCATAACACGGAGGTACTCGGCGCAATCCTTCAGGAAATGATTTGTTCGACAACAATACAAACACTTCCTCCCATTACGCTACGGTCCCTGTGGGGCCGGAGAGGAATAGGAGAACGGTGTATGTGGCGAGTACGATTGACCATAAGCTCAGGGCACAGTGTTCGAAAGGTTGTACGAATACAGCATCTCATGCATTGTGTGCTGAGGCTTATGCGCAATATCTCTCGTAGGGCATTCATGACTAGCGTGGGAAGGCTTCCCACACCAACGACATTGGGCATACGAATATCCCCACATGGTGTTGAAACAGCAAATTCAAAATAAATTGTGCAAATTACTAAATCCAATAATATATTACTATAATTGCCTAAACAAACAAGAAAAAGGCAGGCAAAATAGAAATAGAACAAAACAAAAGCGATTTACAAAGGAAAAGGAAATCAATCTCACGTCTCCCTCTCCAGAAACTCACACGACTGTGTTCCCCGGCAACGGCGCCAAAAACTTGATGCTTAAAGATCACGACAGTGAACCGGTCGCATAAGTAATATAAAATGGGCTAGTTTTCCCAATTATCGATCTCTCAAGGAACACAGTAAGGTGGAGTTAATTTCGAGGAGGACTTGAGATTGAAGACCTTAGGTCGGAGGTAACGATGGGGGTTTTGATATTGCGGACAAAGAAAATAAAACACTATCAACTACTCCTATGCAACGCCACTATGCGATGTTTCGCCAGGCGGGATGGAAGACTAGTCGGGCCGCTATGCACCGAATCGTTGGGCGGATGGACGAGTAGGCTTGCGGATGAGGTGGTGAGAATGGCGGAATGAGGGTCGAAAGCACCTCTTCGCTACGCAAGCCACTAGCAATTGCTAGTGCGGCAAGGGTGGATGGATGGTGGAGGGACTATGACACACCTCAAGTAAATAACAAAAACATACAAAATCACATAGACATGATTGAATATAAACGTTTTACAAACTAAGAATACTTTATCATATACAAGAGTTCAACTACACATTCAACAACCAAACAAGAAAAGAGTGTGCGAAATCGACCGAATCCGAAGTCTTGCTGAGGATTCACGGTTGGAATCGTCGGGTTGTCAATCCGCGTCCAAGCTCGGTCCTCAATTGCGTCCGGGGTAGAGAAGGGCTGTCACCACCTTCCAATGGCCCGTCTTCTTCGTGTCACGATTCGGTGGAGGACGTCACAACTTCCCCTAGCTTGGTGGAGAAAGCTAGGTCAAGCTCTTCTTGAAGCTCAAAGATGAAGGAGGAGGCTGAGAGGAAGCTCCGGCTTGGATTTGGCGGTGAAAGCTTGCCCGGAGCACCTCCATAGGGTGGAAGATGAAGGGGAACGACGGAAACCTTCGTCGGGGATGAAAATGGCGGAGAAATATCGAGTGATCCAGAATTAGGTCGGAACCTGCGAATTTATAGATTGCAAAAATTATAATGCACACGACCAGTGGCGCACGACCAGTGGTCGTGCGCACTATGTCCAGTGGTAGTGCGTTTTCCCCAGCCAGAATTTGGAAGAAAATGGAATCAATGCACACGATCAGTGGCGCACGACCAGTGGTCGTGCGCACTATGTACAGTGGTAGTGCGCATACCCCAGGCTGATTCTAGAAAACGTAGAGTAGTTTGCACGATCAGGGGTGCACGACCAGTGGTCGTGCGCATTAGATCCCATGATCGTGCACAGTATTCCTATTTCACAACCATCCCAGAACACGCACACGACCCCTATGCCGAAGGAAAAACAAATCACTAATCTGTGCAGACATTCCAGGCAATAACAAAAAGGAGAACAGACTATAAAAATAACAAAATACATAACCATGGGCTTAAATGTGCACTTCCTATGGAAATATAGTCAAGATGAAATATATATGATAATGAACTAAAAGTGAATTGCAAATGCATGAAAACAAGCCCAGATGAGTTCGAAAAACAATTTATAAATCGGACTCATCAGACGTGTATAGAGGAGTATGAGAGGGGTCTAAGATTTGGTAGTGTGCATACCGGCCTAGAAGTGGAGATGCCCGCTCCGCTGCTGTCGTAGCCACAAAGGTGGTACCCGAGAGTGAACCTAGCTCTGAAAAAGTGGGAACTAAAGGTCTCTGATCACAGAGTCGTTATGTGTGAGTTGCACTTGCCTGTGCATAAACTGCATTATAAACATTCTTTCATATTAGGTCATACGCTTCATAGATACTTATCATATAAATTAGTATGGGCTCTTTTATATGATAAGTTAAATTTCCTGGAAACCGTAACTTATAAATTTGTATGGACATTTTTATAAGTTAAGGTACGAATTGTGATGGTAGAGTGGTGGTAGCATAGTTTTACTTCCTGCACTTAATTTCAGTTCTTTACTTACTTTACCGTATTGCACTTTTCTTACTTACTTCAGTTTTATACTTCACTACTACACTTGTACTTCTTACATAGAACTGCTAGAGTAGAACTACTATTACTCCTCTTATATTTGTTAGTATAGTGCCACTGCCACCTGTTTACTCTTGATACCCCTTGTTGTCCTCCACTTCGTCCTCCCGCACGGTGCCTAGGAGTTGCGGGGCGAGGTGTGGAGGAAACGACTTAGTCTTTTTGACTAATGGTCGGTGACCATACTATTTTTAGGAGCTCGATGAGATGGAGCACCAGCACGACCAACGGCACGAGATGGCAGGACGTGACGAGCTGATACCACCACCGACTACTACTACTACTGCAGAGTTGCCCCAGGTGGGATGACTTGGTGATGATAGATATCTTTCGCTGTTTAGAGTTGAGAGAGAGAGTTTTGATTTGATGTACTGGGCATAAGCCCTTATTACTCTTCATTTTATTTCTATACTCATTTGGACTGATGTTTTTCCTTCATATATTATATATATGTGCTGTGATTGTGGACTAGCTGTGTTGTACTCTGCTATGTATTACCTCTTTTCTCATATTGGCCTACAGGTTATGATTGTACTAGCCGGCAGAATTAGCGTCTTGCGGTGTCGACTAACCCGTGCGTTAGTGTCACTGTAAGACGGCGGTTCTGGGCATAAGACCCGGTAGCCTCCTTAGTAAGGGGGAGGGGGATCTTACAACCACCTTGGACGAGCTAAGCTTTCAATGGCAATTAATGGCCATTGATGACTTGGCCTCACCCCTCCCTAAATGAGGCTTTAAACACCATCAGTGGCACGTGAGGACTTTTCCCCACCGTTTACCTGAAGAATTCGAGCCCTTCCACTGTGTAGTTGCAAAAACCCGAGCTGCGCCACCACCACCATGACGACCCGACGATTAGCGCGACTCCAGACCACAACAAAGGTCCTCATCCTCTCCTTACTCTGTGGGTAGATCTTAGGTTTCAGTTATAATGAAGATCGGGCTCAATTGAGACCGATAAAAGCTTTCAATTTCCTGGTTTTTCGGGAACTTTCCTCTTATCGGGCTCACCGGAAAAGGCCCCTCCGGCGGCTGTGCCGTAGCCTGGCGATATCCACCACCTCTGCGGAGGTGGTGGTGGCGGTGGCCGACCAGGGAGGTGGCCGGATGGCCGGGAATTAGGCCGAGAAGTGTCTCCAGGTCGGGATTATCCTGGCCATTAGCTGGAGGTAGACGATGACCAGATGTCGTCCATCATGCGCCAAGATTCGTGTTGAATAATATTTAAATTATAGGTTATATTTTCATTTCATTTCATTTCTGTCACAGAATATACATTTAATATTTATATTTATTAAAATACCCAGGTTCACCTACAAAAACATTGGTAAATATCAAAGTTGTAGCCCTAGGGTGTACTTTATTTTAAAATTGGTTTGAACCAATTTGAGTGCCTGGTTTGACCAGGGCACTCATTTTGGTGGGGTCTATACCTAGGGATAGTCATAGATTAAAATGAGTGCCCCCACTTCATTCTTTGTCCAAATGACCTGAAATTGGGACAGGGAGTCACCCTAACCTATACCTAGTCCTGTCCAAGAATGGGATTTTTTAGGGATTCTTTTTCTATAGTTTTTGGAAATATTAATAAGTAATATATAATTTAATTAGGTGTTTTAAGCACTTCCAAAACCCCTCAAATTTTGGAGAGAGATCTTGGAGAGTATTTTTAGGCACTAGTAAAAATTTCATCACTTTTGGGCTTGGTTTGATAGGGTATTGGTGTAGCCAAGGGTTGGCCCCTTTTGGTCAAATTTGGGCTAAGTGCCCTAAGTACTCTTGCGTTGGCCCATCTCACCCAAGGGTGATGGAACTTGGCACTCAGCTTTATTAGCACACAAAGTACCGCCCCTCCACTGTTATTTGGTTGAAGTTGAAGGGTAGAGCCCTAGGACTCTAGGGTAGGTCCTAAGTGTGCAAACCTAGGGTTTGAAGGTGAAGGCGTCAAATTACCTTGAAATGACTTGCAACTTGGTGGAGAGGACTTTAGGGTTGTCAAAGTTCTCTGGTATAACTATATGAGATTTCGAGGCTATTTGACTGCCCAAAACCCTAACCCTAGTTTAGGGCACGACCCTTAAACATGTAAGATAGGCCATCAAAACTTAATGAAAAGCTATGAAACTTGGGTAGTAGGGTCATGGGGTTAATATGAGCCTCTGGAAATTTTATTGGGAATTATGGAACAATATATGTGGTACCTCCTTTTAATACATGAATTTGCCTTTGATAGTCATTTATTTATTTTGATCCACTGTTCATTAGAAAATTATGAAAATTGGGCAGAGGGTGTTTAGGTCATTATACTCATACATTATTTTTATTATAATTTTTAGATTCAAATTTTCAGTACTTACTTCACAAGCATTTAAATATGCAAATATGTTTAATATTAGATTCAGAGCATAATGTTGGTTAGCAAATTTTGAAACTTATTTAAAAGTGCACTTTGGTTATTATGCTCATGAGGAAATTTTATCATAATTTAAGATGAATATTTTCAGTAGTTGGTTCATTGATTTATGGAAGAGGGTTATTGATCAAAATTAAAATTAGAGTTTATTATGCACTAAAAAAATTGGAAACTTGGTCAGGAGTGTTTTTAGGGCATTTTAGTTATGCTTAAATTTTCGTATAATTTTTGGTAGCTTATTTACAACACTTGCTTCTTCAGTTGTTAACTCTGTGATTATATTTAAAATTATGGATCAGAGGCTTAAACCTTACAAAAAAATTGGGAGACTTGAACTTATTGTTATTTAGCTGCCTAGTATTTTTCATAATTTTATGGAGCATTTTGCACGAGTGTAATGACCACTTCATATACAACCTGAGGCATTTGGATTTTTAGGAGAAATAAATAAAATGTCAGATAAATTAGGAAAATTCCAAGTTTCTGGATTTTGGCTATAAATGTCATGATAGGCCTCCATTAATTATCTTAGGGTGTTTGGATGAGGATTTAGAGTACCTCCTATCGTGCACGTCATATAACATAAGGTGGTCTGCATTTAGTAAAACTGCAGAAATCGAGTTAACATGAGGAATGGTCGTAGGGTGATGGGATTGTGGTTTACTGATTTTAGTGAAGTGGATTGGAGTATACCATTGGAGGCTGGGATGAGTAGGTTGTAGAGTTGTCTAAGATTAGGTGGTGCTCGGGATCGACGAAAGATCGTCTTTCCTGTGGAGGGAGAGAGAGAGGGTCAAAACACATTAGGGTTCGAACCAGTATAATACTAAAGGTATCGGGAATCAGGTATTAACCAATAATAATAAGTGTCTTGCGAAAGGAAACGATGGGCTTCAGCTACCATCATAGTTCCTAGTGCCCTTTGAGAGCCCTTCACGGGGAATACCGGGGGCAGTCCTGGGCTAACCTAAACTGTAGGCAAAATAAACTGTAAGAGTAACTAGTATAACTAGGAATTCACTTTCACTCACCTTAATGTTTCGGGGTGTTAGGTTGGGTCACACGGGCAGTAGTCTCGGGGGTTTAGATGATGGGCAGGTTGGCCCGGTGAGCTTTGGCTCGATTGTTGACTATGGCAGACGGGATGGTCCGGGGAGCTTTGGCTCGGTAGCCGATACATAGGGTTTCATGTGCATAAGTATAAGGTGGTTGGTCTTCAGTATTGGAGGGTCGATGCACCAACGCCAATACGTCAACTCGGCAAGTGTGGTTTTGCACTTAGCCAAGATAGGTCCGGTGGATTTACCGGCAAAGAGTATGCAGGAGCTCCACTTAGTGCACCAGCGTCGAGGCGTATGATAGGTCTGACTGGTATTGCAATTACCGGTCTAGAGGTGGGCGAGGCCCAACCCACCGATTCCATCTGCCAATACGGAGGTATCCTGGGAGGTTAGGCTCCAAAAAGGGGGAACTAAAGGTATGTGTGCACAGAGTCGAGTGGGTGTGTTGCACTTGCATGTTCACATAATGGTATACTTGCATGTCATAGCATCATCATTGCATATAACCCTGACACCTATTGTATAAAGTGGTATGTGATGCTTTATACAATTGGTCCTGCAAAACGACACCTTAGATTATAAGCTTGCTTGAGTGTGCTTATAAGTTAAGGTTATTATTCTTTAAATATATACATGCTTGCTAGAAAATCGACACCCTATCGTATAAATTGGTATGAGAGTCTTTATACGATAGGAGCCTTGCAAAATATCCCTTAGCTTATTTGTTTTCATATAAGTTAAGGTCACTTATTTCTTGTTCAGGTTTTCATACCTTTATTACGAAATATATACTTATAGAACTGTTAGATTAGTTCCGCCGTCACCTGCTTCTTGTTCATTCTCCACCCTCACTACCTCTCCTTTCCTCCTCCCCGCTCGGTGCCTACGATCCATGGGGGAAGTGGTGGGGGATGATAGGACTTAGTCTTATAGACTAACGGTTTTCGAACCACATCATTTTAGGGGACCGTGGAGCCCAGTATGGAGGAGCAGCCCCGGAGGTCGGCACGCTTGGAGATGGGACAGTCTAGCACTGGAGTTCAGACAGCTGGGACTGTGAGTCCCAATCATTAGTAGATGTTTAGTTTTGCTTCCACGCTGAGTGATGTGTAGTGAGGATATTGATGTACCGGGCATGAGCCCTATTTTTCAGTACCTTTATCATTATTTCTGTGGACTCTCCCTTCGTGGAGATTATTTACTATATATGTGATTTTTGTGGACATGTTTCATTTACTCTCTTGCTACTTTTTCTGTGATCGATATGGCCGGCAGGATCGGCGTTTTGTAGTGATGACCATCCCAGGCGCGAAGGTGTCACCGCAAAGCGACGGTTCTGGGCCTAAAACCCCGTGGTTTGAAAAAAAAAGGGGCGGGGGTCTTACAAGTGGTATGAGAGCAGAGCTCGATCGAAAAGTAGAAGTCCACAAACCCTGGATCACCCCTGCGTGAGTTTAGTTTGTGGATAAACTAAGCAGCGGAAGCAGTGGTGTGCCCATATGGGGTATCACATGTAAATTGTCCACTTTTAATTAGGTTTGAGTCGATTACTTACAAATGGCTTTTGTTACGCAGACTCCGGCACAGCATACACCATAGGGCGGAGTTCAACAGACTCCGAATGTTGCACGAACTCCCTTGGTTCCCACTCCGTTGCTACAGTCGGAGATGGGGTAGACTCTGATAGCCATACTGGAGGCTTTCAGGGTCCAGTAGGTTCCGGCTGCGCAGCCAAACCTGGGGGCCAATTGGTTGAGTATTTTCTGAGGGCTTTCTCCCCCATCCTACTTGGGGACAGAGTCGGTCATTCGGACGGAGGAGTGGCTAGACATCATGTATGAGATGCTGACCAGGATACGGTGCCCATGGGAGGAGAGGGTGCCTTTGGTAGTCTCTTGCTTGGAGTCCCACGCCAAGAGATGGTGGAAGACACTACTGGACACGACGTTTGCTAATAGAGAGGTTACAGAGATTGCTTGGGAGGACTTCAGGGCCGCATTGTTTGAGCACTTTGTTCCGCAGTCGGCCAGAGATGAGTTGGAAGATAGATTTCTACAGTTGAGGTAGGGAAGTAAGGCAGTGGTGGAGTACCACCAGGAGTTCATTCATCTAGCCCGGTTCGCACACTCCTATCAGCTGGATGAGGCAGGATACACCAAGAGGTTTTACAAGGGCCTACGAGAGGATCTAAGAGAGGCTCTGATGTTCGTATTCGACAGGTCTATTCCTCGGATATTGGAGATGGCGAAGAGAATTGAGGTAGATTGGCACACTACTCGAGGCCGGAAGCGGCCAACTGAGGATCAGGGCTGAGGAGCGAGAAATGATCAGCAGCGGGGCCACATTACTGATGGGAGAGATGGGAGTAGGGCAGAGGACCAGCCTCATCAGGAGGTGAGACAAGAGCCAAGGGAGCCGGTGGTAATGGCTCCTCAACCTCTCCAGATGCGGGAGCTGCATAGACCCGGGGGAATGGCATATCCCCCGCCCGAGTGCTACTATTGTCATCAGGTGGGGAATATCCGGAGGAGCTGCCCCATGAAGGGGGCACCACTACTAGCACCACTGGCTGCCCCGCCTACTCAGCAGTTTGGAGGCCGAAGATGTGGCCGAGGACGTGGATACCATGGCGGAGACCGCAGGCAGGAGAGGGAGCAAGTGTATGCACTGGATCTGGCTCAACCTCGAAACCAGGAGCAAGTGATCACAAGTACGCCAGAAAATTTTAAGTTTTATTTCTTCTTTCCTAAAAAGTTGGACTTATGGATGTAGAATTGTTAGAACTAGGAAGGAAAACCATAACTAGAATTCTAAATATTTAGCCACCCCAGGCAGAGTCTTCATCGACGGCAAGACTGCTTATATGATATTCGATATGTGTGCTTCACACTCATTCGTATCGGAAGCCTTCGTGGAAGGACTAGAAGATGTGGAGCGATACACAGGCTTGATGATGAGGGTGCAACAACCTGACGGATCAATGTTGTTCACCTCCACCCACTGCAACATTGAGGCAATGATTGGCGGAAGGAAATTCGAAGCACCGGCGACGATCCTAAGGATGCTAGCCTATGATCTGATACTAGGCATGACATGGTTGCATTGGAACCATGCCCAGATCCACTTCCTGTCAAAGAGGATCACCTTGAGGCATGAGGATTCCTATGTCGTCATCGAAGGTATTAGTCCTACCATCCATCTCTTGTTATCATCTGTACAGGCCATCAAGGCCCACCTGTAGGGAGATGAGGTCAATGAAGTGTTGTTTGAGATGGCCGAGGCCAAGGGTTCGATCTCTAGTATCCCGATGGTGCGGGATTTTACTGACGTGTTCCCAAAGAAGCTGCCAGGGCTACCCCCGTACTGGGAGAAGGAATTCCAGATACAACTCGTATCGGGGGCTAAGCCGACATCTAGATCTCCTTACTGGATGGCCCCGAAGGAGTTGCGGAGTTTCGAAGCCAACTTCAGGAACTAGTGGAAGCCAGATTTTTCCGGCCGAGCTCTTCACCGTTGGGTGCGCCGGTGCTGTTCGTCAAGAAGAAGGACGGGACGCTCAGATTATGCATCGACTACCGAGCTCTGAACAGACTGACAATCCGGAATACCTATCCACTACCGAGGATAGATGAGCTGTTTGACCAGCTGGAGGGGGCGCATTTCTTTTCAAAACAGGATTTGAGGTCAGGCTACTACCAGCTGCGGATTCAGGAGGACGACATTCCGAAGACTTCCTTCAGTAGCAGATATGGGTTGTTCGAGTTTACCGTGATGCCCTTCGGGCTCACGAATGCATCGTCGGCATTCATGAGCCTCATGAATCGGGTGTTTGAGGCTTATCTGGGCGTGTTCGTGATCGTGTTTATTGACGACATCCTCATCTACTCGAGGACAGAGGAGGAGCACACCCGACATCTGACACTGACTCTAGAGAGACTGCAGGAGCACCGCCTTTATGCGAAGTTCAGCAAATTCCAGTTCTGGTTGAAGGAGGTGGCCTTCCTAGGCCACATTATAAGTGGAGCCAGGTTGGCAGTGGACCTGGCTAAGATTCAGGCGGTTCGGGATTGGCCGCCGCTTAAGACGTGTAACACCTCCCCTGTAATGAACGTATAATATGGGTCCGGCCGGGGCCCCACAACATACGGACGCCACAACTTTAGTATTAAAAGTTCATATAGCTACCCACACTCAAAAATCTTTGCACAACACAACGGAAACAAAACAGGACTAGAAGTTATCCACCACTAAAGAGTAAAACAAATGGCCTTAAGGCCTTACAACAAGTGTTCAAAAGCAAATAATACATCAGTCATAAATGTGCTTAGCACTCCTAGTCTACCTCGGCATGCAAGACGGACAACATGAGTCTCAAACATACAACATCTCATAAGTAGAGCTACAAAAAGAGAAAAACACTTCATGAGGCTTAGGCCTTTCTGGCCGGCGAGCTAGCTCCTGCATGCGATCCTTGCCCTGTAAAATTTATTAGTAACGTGGGTCAGCAGAGGCTGACCTCAAACTGTGTAACAACACATCTCCTCCCGGCCGCCCCTAACGGACCCTGGGGTACCCCTCCAACCTGCAAGTTAGCACTTCGTATGCAATAATCATAAGCGAGAAAAGCAACTACAGAAACAGGCTTGGATGTCACATACATCATACACGTTCTCTACTGGTTGAGCATAATATAAAAAGGGCCTACTTATGCAATCATGTATACAATAACCTGGGTTTCACCCAAGGCATCCTATCGCGTATGCATCTAGCACATCATCACATTATATGGGTACTCAATGATTTCCCATTGGCATAAAGCCGCAAACAAAGGGGGTCACCATTTCCCCCAACGGCTCACAGGCCGCCTCAAGGAACTCTTGTCAAGGCCCCACCCGCTCAAGGTCTTAGCCACGGGCTTGCCCACAAGCTCTAACGTCTCATGTCAGGATTCCAACAAACACAAAACTGACCGATTCTAAGAATCCTTGCCGGACCCCACCCGCTCATGGCCTCATTGCCCGGGCTTGTCCACATGCTTGGCATTCTCGTTAGTCGCATAGAAGGGGACTAGTATCGTCGGGACACTCTCCACACATGACGTGAACATCATGGGATAGCCAGCCGACCACGGATACATAGTCACGCCTTGGCACGTCACAAACCAAGACACTTCCACCCTAGTCCCTCATTTGTACTGCAGCGTTCCCGCGTAACAAGGAAACCATCTCCAACTCATGCGGAGCTAACCTTGTCCACCAAGGAAAACATCTACCGCCACGAGGAGCTAACCTTGTCCAGTTCCGACTACACGTACCCACTCGAGAAAAAGGGGAAAATCATCACCACATTACAAACGGCGTCTTGCTGCAACGAAATCTCTACGAATTCTTAACGTTCGTATGCAACATCACTGAGTCGGACTAACGGTCGCGAAACCGGCTTCACACACCATGCCTATTCCACTAACGGAGCGGATTTCTAATGCAAAACATGCCGGGGACGGACTCAATCAACCCGGAGGTTCCTCTTGAACCTTGGCAAACCAAAACCCCTCTCATTTGAGAGTTTGGTGCCCAAAAACGAGAAAGAAGAATAAATGATGCTAAGACATGTATCCTAAGACCGAGAGGAGAAGTGTCGTTACCTTCCGACTCCTCTTCCTTGCCATGGTGAAATAGCCAGATGAAAACCTTCGCAACATGCTAACCTTCACGGATCTGGACTCGGCTCGCGATTTGGAGCACCGAAACCCCTCCTACAGCCCAAACTCTACTTCTCCTTCTTCCTTGCTCTCACTTGTCTCTAGATCTAGTAAGAGAAAGCTTGGAGAAGAATGAGGGTTTTCAACCCCAATCTCGGACTTAACTCCCTAAGAACAGTCCTGAACCGTTAGATCCTAAAATCTGGGTAAGAATGGCCACGATCCGCCTGGAAAATAAAAGACCTGGGCCGAACACGGCCTGGCACACGCCCGTGTCCAGGGCCGCGTGCCTCATTCGCCGTCTCAAATACGTGCCTGGAACAGCACACGGGCATCGGACACGCCTGTGTTCAATCCGACACACCCGTGTCCCCAGTGACACGACCGTGTGGCTGGCCGTGTGCCTCCATCGACACGGCCCCGAAACCAACCCGAGAAGTGACACGTCCTGGGACACGCCCGTGTCCCAAGCCGTGTGCCAAGTCTCGACACTCGTCAACAACCTTTGTGTCGACACCGCGGAAAAACGTCGAGCGAAGATCGTCGACCAAGCGGGACACGCCCTGTGACATGCCCGTGTCACAGGCCGTGTGCCCCAGTCTCGACACTCGTCGAGCGAAAGTGTCGACACCCCGGGCCGAGTGTCAAAACGGACTCGACACGCCCTACGACACGCCCGTGTCGCAGTCCGTGTGCCCTACTCTCGACACATTGTCGAGCAAAAGTGTCGACACTTGGGCCGAGTGTCGACACGTGCTCGACACGCCCTGCGACACTCCCGTGTCGCAGGTCGTGTGCCCTACTCTCGACACATTGTTGAGCGAAAGTGTCGACACTTGGGCCGAGTGTCGACACGGGCTCGACACGCCCTGTGACACGCCCGTGTCGCAGGCCATGTGCCTCCTGCCAGAAACCAAAAAAATTTTCCAGAACTGCAGACTGACCCTCTTGCAAAACTAGGGTGTTACAACTCTCCCCCACTTAACAGAATTTCGTCCCGAAATTACAAAACAAAATGGTACAAAACTTAACTTGTACCTAACATGAAGAGTTCTGGATAATCTTCTAGCATGGCCTGTTCTCGCTCCCAAGAGAACTCCTCACGACCGCAGTTGTCCCATCGAACTTTCACGAGTTTAACTTCTTTATTCCGCAACTGTCGAGTCTCCGAATCCTCTATAGCAATTGGAAGGACTCGCGTCCTCAAGTCTTCCTCAATCGGCACTGATGCCGGCTCAATCACTACACTAGCCTCCACCAAGGCTTTCCTCAAAACGGAGACGTGGAAGACGTCATGCAATCCACTCAAATCCGCGGACAACGCCAATCGATAAGCTGCTTCTCCCACCCGTTCGATAACTTCAAAAGGCCCCAAAAACCTTGGAATCAACTTATTGAGTCGGCGAATCCGTGAGACGCCTTTGAATGGTTTGATCTTCAAATAGACCCAATCGCCTACCGCAAACTCCACCTTCCGGTGACGAGCATTAAAGTATTTTGCTTGACGGTCTTGCGCCACCTTCATACACTCTTGTATGGTCCGTACCATCTCACAAGCGTCAGCTACCACCTCCTTTCCCAAAATTTTGGTGTCTCCCGCCTCTGCCCAAGACATTGGCGTTCGACAACGCCTTCCATACAAAGCTTCGTATGGCGCCATTTTTATACTTGCTTGAAAACTGTTGTTGTACACGAATTCCACCATGAAGAGGTGATCCTCCCACTTTTTGTCGAAATCAAGGACGCACATTCTCAACATATCCTCCATAGTACGGTTCGTTCTTTCAGTTTGCCCATCGGTTTGAGGATGGAACGCCGTACTGAACTTTAGCTTCGTGCCCAAGCTCTTTTGTACCAGTCTCCAGTCCTTGGATGTAAACCGTCCATCTCGATCACTGACTATGCTCTTAGGAATCCCATGCAGTCGCACAATGTTGCGAACATACAACTCCACCAGTTTCTCCACGCTGTCCTCTTTCCGATTTGGGATGAAGTGAGCCACCTTGGTTAGGCGATCCACGATCACCCAAATAGCATCATTACCATGCTGCAATCTAGGCAGACCATGCACAAAATCCATGGAGATGTCATCAAATTTCCATTCAGGGATTGGAAGGGGCTTCAGGAACCCTCCCGACTTCTGACATTCGGCCACCACCAAGGCGCAAGTCTGGAAACGATTCACATACAAAGCTACGTCCCTCTTTAACCCCGGCCACCAAAAGGATTTCTTCATATCCAAGTACATCTTTGTACTGCCCGGGTGAATGGAGTACTTTGTAAAGTGAGCCTCAAACATCAACTCCTCACGGAGTTTGCCGAACTGCGCTATACAAACCCTTCCGTCCTTCCTCAGAATCCCATCAATCATCTCCCAGACGCTGCTCTCGCCCGCTTGAGCCTCCAACACAAAGGGTTGAAACTCCACATCCAACCGAGTCGCTTCCCGAATGCGATCGGACAGGTCGTTCTGCACCTCAATCTAATTCAACCAAGCCACACTGGACTCGCCTCTCGCAACACATTCCAAACCAAGGGACTCCCATTCCCGAACCAATCGCTCATCATGAGCTTCGATCCAATTCCCTTGCCCCGAGTACTTCCTACTCAAGGCATACGCCACCACATTGGCTTTACTTAGCGTATACTGAATCGCCACCTCGTAGTCTCCAAGAAACTCAACCCACCTGCGTTGCCGCATGTTCAAGTCCTTTTGATCCAAGAGATACTTCAGGCTTTTGTGATCCGTGAAGATCTCCACCTTTGCACCATAAACATAATGCCGCCATATTTTCAACGCAAAAATAACCGCCCCAACTCCAAGTCATGGACGGGGTAATTCCTCTCATGAGGCTTCAGCTGTCTAGACCCAAAAGCTATCACCTTCCCATGCTGCACCAAAACGCAACCCAAACCGCATCCCGATGCGTCACTGAAGATCTGAAATCCCTCGGTCCCTTGCGGTAGACTTAGGATTGGAGCCGTCATTTCAGTGCCTCAAATGCTTGACTACACTCTTGAGTCCACACAAAATTATGATCTTTACGTGTGAGTGAGGTGAGGGGTAGAGCTATCCGCGAAAAATTCTCCACGAACCACCTGTAATACCCGGCTAGTCCAAGAAAACTTCGGACCTCCGCCACGGTCCTCAAAACCGGCCAATCTCTAATGGCTTCAACTTTTGTTGGATCCACTGCCACCCCATACCCACTAATCACGTGCCCCAAAAATGCCACCTCCTCTAACTAGAACTCGCATTTGGAGAATTTTGCATACAACTGATTCTCCCGCAACACTTGTAGAATCATTCTCAAGTGGGTCTCATGCTCCACTTCCGATTTGGAATACACCAAGATGTCATCAATGAAGACAACCACAAAAGAATCCAAATATTCCCGAAATACCCGATTCATAAGATCCATGAACACAGATGGTGCGTTCGTCAGCCCGAACGGCATCACCGTAAACTCAAAGTGTCCATACCTTGTACCAAAGGCAGTATTGGGTATGTCCTCATCCCGAATTCGCAACTGATAATAGCCTGACTTCAAGTCCAATTTTGAATACACCACTGACCCGACCAATTGGTCGAACAAGTCATCTATCCGGGGAATCAGATACTTATTCTTGACGGTCAATTTATTCAGCTCTCGGTAGTCTATGCATAGCCGCATGCTACCGTCTTTCTTCTTTACAAACAACACCGGCGCACTCCACGGTGAAGAACTGGGTCTGATATACCCTTGTTCCAACAATTCCTGCAACTGCACTTTGAGTTCTGCTAACTCCTTTGGTGCCATCCTAAACGGAGGATGTGACACCGGCCTAGCCTCCGGCACTAACTCGATCGAGAAATCGATCTCCCTCCGAGGAGGCGCTCCAGGAAGTTAATCCGGAAACACATCCTTGAACTCTGCCACAACGGGCACTTCCTCAATAGTCAGCTGGGAGAGACTAACCTCCAACAATGCTACAAGCGCTACAACACCCTAGTTAACAGCCCGCACCAACTGCATGGCCGAAATCAAGGAACAGGCCACTCCACAAAGGCCCTCAAATTTGACTTCTGTCTGCCCTTTTCTCCTTAAGGTCACCACCTTAGATAGGCAATCAATACTGGCGCGCTGCTCTGCGAGCCAGTCCATGCCCAAAATGACATCGAACTCCACCAATGGCAAAATCGCCGCTACCAAAACGAAGTCAGCTCCGTCTAGCTCCCAACAGATGCGCCCTTTGACCCCGGTGGTCATGGATGACCCATTGGGCATGCGCACTTTCAGCTCTGCTACCGATGAGAAAGACCCAACTCCTATTCTCCGGACGAAGCTCTCCGCGAGAAAGGAGTGCGATGCTCCCGTATCAAACAATACCCTAGCGGGATATCCGGAAACTAAAACGAAGCCTACAACATAGACAACACACACAAAAAGGGGTCTAAAAGTATGAAGCACAAAATTTCAACTTAAACTTTCTTCATACCTGTCACCACATCGGTTTGACGGATCGCTTCTTACTATCCAAGGTTGTAAGCCCTTGGTTGCACCGGTTGGAACCGAGAAGCACTCGACTCCGCCATCTTTCCTTTCTCTGCAGCACTGGGGCCAGAGCGCACAGTCTACTCCTGCTTTGTCTCTTGCCCCGCTCCTCCTTGGGGACAAACATGAGCTATGTGCCCCACCTTACCGTAGTTGTAACACGTCGGCGGTCCCCTAGAGTGAGAACCCCCAGACGTCCAATTGCTCTTCTCACCAGATCTGTAAGTGTGAGGCTTCTTCCTCCACCTACTCCCCTCAGACTTTCCATGAGATTGGGAAGGCTTACCTTCCCCTTGCTTGGGAGTAAAACCCTTTCGGCATTGGATTCCCTCCAAATCACTTTCCAGAATCCAGGCAGCCTCAACTAGTTCATTAAATCCCGCCCTCTTCATGGAGATGAGGGTTGTCTTAGGTTCTCCCTCAGCCCCTGGTAGAAGAGGTTATCCCTCTCTACATCATCTGCCATCGTCGTTCCCGCGTAACGACCCAAACGGGTGAACTCCTGCACATACTCATCCACTGTCTTGTCTCGCTGTATTAAATGCAGAAACTGCCTCTGAAGGGCCAAATGTGTAGAAACTGGAATATACCTCTTAAGAAAAGCATCCCCAAACTCTTCCACCGATGGGGCGCGTCCTGGGAACTGGCGGCCGCTATGGCTCACCCACCATAACTTGGCATCTCCTTCCAACATGAAAGCCGCATACTCAGCTTTCTTTTCCTATGGCGTCTCTGCCGCCCTTAGCAGCTCTTGAATGTGAACCCACCAGTCCTCCGCATCCGTTGGCGTACCAACTCCCTTGAATGACGGGGGATGGAAGCTCAGGAAATACTTCAGGTGCCGGTCTCCATGTCCGACAACTACCCTCTCCGCCAAAGGCTCCACTCGCCTGGCTTCTCCTCCTGGCACGGCCGTCGCCGTATCCGGTGTAGCAAGGGTTGCCACCTGAGCTGCTGCTGCAGCTTGGGCTGCCACCATCGCTTCTGCAAGCATGCGGCAGAAGTCGGCCGGGTTTAGACCCGTGCCCAAAAGACCTGGAGCAGTAGCACTGCTCGGCGAAGGCTCTTCTCTTGCTCTCGACGTTTCTGCCTCGTTGCTTGCACTCTTCAAGAAACAAGAAACAAGGATTCAGTCTCAAATCTCAAGACTTAAAAATAAGGACACTCATGGTCCCGCGTTACTCTTATGTGGATAACTTCTCTACGCTTTGACCTTGAACCGAACCTCGCTATGATACCAAATTGTAACACCTCCCTTGTAATGAATGTATAATATGGGTCGGGCCGGGGCCCCACAACATACGGACGCCACAGCTTTAGTATTAAAAGTTGATATAGCTACCCACACTCAAAACTCTTTGCACAACACAGCGAAAAAAAACAGGACTAGAAGTTATCCACCACTAAAGAGTAAAACAAATGGCCTTAAGGCCTTACAACAAGTGTTCAAAAGCAAATAATACATCAGTCATGAATGTGCTTAGCACTCCTAGTCTACCTCGGCATGCAAGACGGACAACATGAGTCTCAAACATACAACATCTCATAAGTAGAGATACAAAAAGAGAAAAACACTTCATGAGGCTTAGGCCTTTCTGGCCGACGAGCTAGCTCCTGCATGCGATCCTTGCCATGTAAAATTTATTAGTAACGTGGGTCAGAAACTGTGTAACAACACAACTCCTCCCGGCCGCCCCTAACGGACCCCGGGGTACCCCTCTAACCTGCAAGTTAGCACTTCGTATGCAATAATCATAAGCGAGAAAAGCAACTACAGAAACAGGCTTGGATGTCACATACATCATACACGTTCTCTACTGGTTGAGCATAATATAAAAAAGGCCTACTTATGCAATCATGTATGCAATAACCTGGGTTTCACCCAAGGCATCCTATCGCGTATGCATCTATCACATCATCACATCATATGGGTACTCAACGATTTCCCATTGGCATAAAGCCGCAAACAAAGGGGGTCACCATTTCCCCCAACGGCTCACAGGCCGCCTCAAGGAACTCTTGTCAAGGCCCCACCCGCTCATGGTCTTAGCCCCGGGCTTGCCCACAAGCTCTGACGTCTCATGTCAGGATTCCAACAAACAAAAAACTGACCGATTCTAAGAAGCCTTGCCGGACCCCACCCGCTCATGGCCTCATTGCCCGGGCTTGTCCACATGCTTGGCATTCTCGTCAGTCGCACAGAAGGGGACTAGTCTCGCCGGGACACTCTCCACACATGACGTGAACGTCACGGGATAGCCAGCCAACCACGGAGACATAGCCACGCCTTGGCACGTCACAAACCAAGACACTTCCACCCTAGTCCCTCATTTGTACTGCAGCGTTCCCGCGCACCAAGGAAACCATCTCCAACTCATGCGGAGCTAACCTTGTCCAACAAGGAAAACATCTACCGCCACGAGGAGCTAACCTTGTCCGGTTCCGACTACACATACCCACTCGAGAAAAAGGGGAAAATCATCACCACATTACAAACGGCGTCTTGCCGCAACGAAATCTCTACGAATCCTTAACGTTCGTATGCAACATCACCGAGTCGGACTAACAGTCGTGACAACGGCTTCACCCACCATGCCTATTCCACTAACGGAGCGGATTTCTAATGAAAAACATGTCGGGGACAGACTCAATCAACCCGGAGGTTCCTCTTGAACCTTGGCAAACCAAAACCCCTCTCATTTGAGAGTTTGGTGCCCAAAAACTAGAAAGAAGAATAAATGATGCTAAGACATGCATCCTAAGACCTAGAGGAGAAGTATCGTTACCTTCCGACGCCTCTTCCTTGCCATGGCGAAATAGCCGGATGAAATCCTTCGCAACGTGCTAACCTTCACGGATCTGGACTCGGCTCGCGATTTGGAGCACCGAAACCCCTCCTACAGCCCAAACTCTCCTTCTCCTTCTTCCTTGCTCTCACTTGTCTCTAGATCTAGTAAGAGAAAGCTTGGAGAAGAATGAGGGTTTTCAACCCCAATCTCAGACTTAACTCCCCAAGAACAGTCCTGAACTGTCAGATCCTAAAATCTGGGAAAGAATGGCCACGATCCGCCTGGAAAATAAAAGACCTGGGCCGAACACGGCCTGGCACATGCCCGTGTCCAGGGCCGTGTGCCTCATTCGCCGTCTCAAATCGACGCGCCTGGAACAGCACACGGGCATCGGACACGCCCGTGTTCAATCCGACACGCCCGTGTCCCCATGTGATACGGCCGTGTGGCCGGCCGTGTGCCTCCATCGACACGGCCCTGAAACCAACCCGAGAAGTGACACGGCCTGGGACACGCCCGTGTCCCAAGCCGTGTGCCAAGTCTCGATACTCGTCGACAGCCTTTGTGTCAACACTGTGGAAAAACGTCGAGCGAAGATCGTCGACCAAGCGGGACACGCCCTGTGACACGCCCGTGTCACAGGCCGTGTGCCCCAGTCTCGACACTCGTCGAGCGAAAGTGTCGACACCCCGGGCCGAGTGTCGACACGGACTCGACACGCCCTGCGACAAGCCCGTGTCGCAGGCCATGTGCCCTACTCTCGACACATTGTCGAGCGAAAGTGTCTACACTTGGGCTGAGTGTTGACACGGGCTCGACACGCCCTGCGACACGCCCGTGTCGCGGGCCGTGTGCCCTACTCTCGACACATTGTCGAGCGAAAGTGTCGACACTTGGGCCGAGTATCGACACGGGCTCGACACGCCCTGCGACACGCCCGTGTCACAGGCCGTGTGCCTCCTGCCAGAAACCCAAAAACTTTTCCAGAACTGCAGACTGACCCTCTTGTAAAACTGGGGTGTTACAAGACGGCCACAGACGTGGGGAGTTTTCTAGGACTTGTCGACTATTACCGGAAGTTCGTGGAGGGATTCTCTCGAATTGCCCTCCCACTCAGATCCTTGACGAGGAAGGATGTGCCCTTTGTCTGGACCCCGCAGTGCGAGACGGCTTTTTAGGAGCTGAAGGATCGACTCACCTCAGCACCTATCCTTGCCCTCCCTTCGGGGAAAGAAGGATTCCAGGTCTACACCGACGCTTCCTTCCATGGCATGGGTGCTATGCTGATGCAGAAAGGCCACGTTATTGCTTATGCTTCCCTCCAGATGAAGAATCATGAGCAGAATTACCCTGTTCATGACTTGGAGATGGGAGCGGTCATGTTTGCTCTGAAGGTCTGACGGCACTACCTCTACGGTGTCCACTGCGACATATACTCTGATCACAAAAATTTGAAGTACGTGGACATACTGAAGGAGATGAATATCAGGAAGAGACGATGGGTGGAGTTTCTAGCAGATAACCAATATGAGATGCACTACCACCCAGAGAAGGAGAATGTGGTAGTCGAAGCGCTGAGTCGGAGAGCCGCCACCTTTGGAATTGTGCCACAGATTATTTCCAAGGAGCTGGTGTAGAGATTAGAAGTTATGCACATCACGCTGGTGTCGTCTGATGACCCTGAGATCTATGAGGATTATTTAGATGTAATGAGCGCCATAGATGATATTTGAGACCGAGTCAGAGATGGGCAGAGGCAGGACGCCAAGCTTGAGCCGATATTCGGGCCTTGGAGGCAGGCACTGCTGGAGACTACACACTGAGGGATGAACTGGTATGCTTCAGAGGATGGGTTTACATACCAGAGGGAGGCCAGGTCCAGTAGGATATCATGATGGAGGCCCACTGCAGCCGGTATTCGTTATACCCGGGAGTTACGAAGATGACTGTGGATTTGAAGAAGACCATGTATTGGCTAGGCATGAAGAAGGATATCACCTACTTATTGACCCACTGAGAGACATGCCAGCTGGTGAAGGCGGAGTGCAGGTACCACGCAGGACTGTTGCAACCACTACCGGTGCCGGAGTGGAAGTTTGATGATATCACGATGGACTTCATACATGGGCTTCCCCAATTGCGGGCGGGGAACGATTCGATCTGGGAAATCGTCGATTGGCTAACGAAGGTAGCCAGATTTATCCCGATCAGGAAGGATGACTCGGTTGATGTGCTGGTGCGGAAATTTGTGGAGCAGTTCGTCCGTTATCATGGCCTGCCTAGGACGATCATGCCGGATCGGGATGGACGGTTTACATCTAGGGAGTGGCAATCAGTGCAGTCCTATATGGGCACTTAGTTGACATTCAGTACAACTTTTCATCCCCAGACTGACGGCCAGATGGAATGCACCAATCAGACTTTGGAGGATCTGCTTAGCCTATGCATTCTGAACTGCGGAGAGCCTTGGGAGAGGCTGTTGTCACTGGTCGAGTTCTCTTACAACAGCTACCAGTCCAGCATAGGGATGGCCCCTTATGAGGCCCTATACGGACAAAGGTGTAGGACTCCGTTGTCATGGATATAGGACGAGGGCCCAAAGGTGCTGAGCTCTGAGTTTGTTGAGGACACCGAGGCTCAGGTGAGGCTGATACGGATCGAATGCTGGAGGCGCAGAGTAGGCAGGTAAAGTATTACGATGCGAGACACTGTCAGGTAGAGTTCCAGGTTGGAGACCGGGTATTCTTGAAGAACCGACCGATGCATGGAGTTTCACGGGTGCGGGGTCGGAAGAAGAAGCTCATCCCGAGATATATGGGGCCTTATAGGGTCCTGGAGTAGATCGGTCCCTTAGCATATTGATGGGATTGATGGCGACGGCCATGGCGACGGCCACCATGACAGCCAACTTGGTGACGAAGATGGCGACGGCCATGGCGAGGAAGACGGCGTCCATGGCGCACTTGGTGATCATGGGGTAGTGGCGGAAGATGGTGATGATGCTCCACCAGCCAAAGACTTTTGGCGCCGTAGCGGTCATGACTACAATCTTCGCCCACGCAACAATATTTAAATTTACTTTATCTTGCTAGTTTGTGGTCTGCGTTTATCCATTCATATGGCTTGTATTAAACTATTTTTATTCCTGACATTTGGAACTTGTGGTGGGCGCTTAGCCACTAATTTTTGGGCTGCTAATAGCCCCTTGGATGTAAGCCTTATATAAGGCCAAAACTATTGTTATCATGTAGACTAATATTGAAATTAAAATCAAGGATTCCTCCAACCCTAATCTCCTATTTTCATCCTCCCTCTCTCCTTGCCTCCTCCCAAAGGGGCCTTCCCCTTCTTCATCTCTTGGCCGCCCCTTGATGGGCCCGCGAACAGACTCTTATTGTGGTTGGTTCGGTGAGTCGATCGCCGCGGGCTTGCTGAGGTATGCAAGCGCACCTATCGCAAGTAGTACTCGATATTCGGGGGAATACCGAGGTCGTATTGTTCTCGGGGTCGTGTTGACTATTCATACTCCTCCGGGAGGACTATTATTTTACTGAAAGTAAGGTGGATTTTTTTTTACTTAATAAAAGACGGAAAAGCAAAGGAGAGAAAAAATGATTTAGAAAATATTCGATGAAGGGTTAACGCTCGGCATCGAATCGGATTAAGACTAAAACAATTTTTAATAATTATAGGACTTAGTTTTCAAATTAATAATAAGGCAACTTGGCCGTGGAGGTTCCACAAATGTGAGCTCACCTAGCTATAGGGATATCGCTCACCTAAACGTTAAGACGATTCGACCGAACGTTAGTCCAACGAAGGATTCCTCTTAACGCCCGCTTTACGCTAAGAACCCCGCTATTGGGTGGGGAACCCAATCCGGTAAAATTACGCTTGTCCTCTCTCGAGGGTATGCACGCAACTCTATTTACCCAGGGGTGATCGGTCCATATGCACGGCCTCTCGGCTAGCTAGCATATGGACTATGGAAATAGGGCCCACACATCGATATGTGGTCCTACGCGTCGTAAACCCGGGGTTACCCTTAAGTCCTTAAATTAAAATGAAAATAAAGAGCTTCAATTATTAGAAATCATTTTAAATGTCCCAATGCTCTTCGATGCCGAGGCTAATAGCGATTAGCCACACATCGGTATGGGGACGGCTTATAATTTAGTGAGGCGCAAGTTCGAAATTAAACGATAGCACTAGTATCCACGGATTAAGCCCACAAAAAGACACTAAAATGGCCCAAAAATCTGAACCCTTGGACCTTACAGAATTGGGCAATTTATAGGCAAAAAATTCTAAGTACACGCCCTAGGTCACGGGCGTGTAGGGGGGCGTGACAGTACTATTCATGAAGGCGGCCGTCGATTGGACATGAAAGTTGACTTCGGGCTGAGTTCGCGGCAGTCACGCCCCAGGTCACGGGCGTGACTCTAGGCGTGTCGGGGAGGTAGAACCGGGCGCGGGTTGCGCCGAAAGTCTTCGGCAGCATCTTGTCGGGCTAGCTGGAAAGGTCACGCCCCAGGTTACGGGCGTGACGCTGGGCGTGACAGTTGGTGTCGACACTCGACGAATGTCGAGCGGAAAGTGTCGAGTCGAAATCGTCGAGCTGAGATTGAGTCACGCCCTAGGTCACGGGATTGACGGTGGGCGTGACTGTTGGTGTCGACACTCGACGATCGTCGAGCGGAAAGTGTCGAGAGGAGAGGACACGGGCTTGGGTCACGCCCCGTGTCGGGTGACACGGGCGTGTCGCCAGGCGTGTCAAGCTTGTACTTCAGAAATCGTCCGATTTCACGGGAAATGCAATGTCACGGCCCGGTCACGGGCGTGACCAAATTGTCACGGGCGTGTACTGCCCAATTTTGGCAGATTTGGAAATTTTTCTGCAAAATAAAATAAAACAAGTTAGTAATAAATTTACAAGAATAGGAGCATTTTATTGAACAAAAATAAGTAAAAAACGATGAAAATAGATGAAAATGACTAAATTAATGTGCACAAAAATACGTATATTTACAATTCATCAAATACCCCCATACTTAGGCTTTTGCTATTCCAGAGCAAAAGTTTGAGGTGAATCTATAAGAAATAAAAAAAACTCTAAGTTTAGCTATCGCTTAATCAATTATAAGAGAGATCAAAATAAATATACGGGGTGTAAGAGTTAAGTCCTAAAATTATGTAGATGATTTAAATAGCGCAAATGTTTTGGCCAAAAGACTTCTTGATGTAATCAAATAGAAGACAACATTTGTAATGGTTAGATTAATGAAAATAGTTTGGAATTATAGGAACTCTAGCTTATACGAGTGCTACTGGAAATAATACAATTTACTAATTATGCTCTCAAAAAGATTTTTGAATTAATTCTAGAATCGTGTAATTGGCTAAGGGGGTAGTGGGTTTATGAAGAGGGTTTTGATATTTGAGGTGAGGTAATTTTTTCTCGAACCTCCATTTTTTTTTTCTTTTGGATTATTAGGAAAACGAAATCTTATTTTCCTAATATAATTTTTGTTTTTCAACTTCATAAGAATAAAAATAACCCAATGTATATTTGTAGGAGTAATGAATTTTATCCTCTTACTCCATATATAATCTTTTAAAATTATTGGGTGCCTATGTTTACGGAACGAAATCTTATTCCCATTGACATAGGATCTTTTAGGGATAAAATTTTTCATGCCAAGTAGGTCATGAAAAGTAAGGGGAGAAAGGAAAACTAGATTGTAATCCTAAAAAAATTTTTGAGAGCAACCATAATAATTTGTACGTTCCAATTTTTTTTCAGAAAGCTAAAAATAAGTATAATTGAATTCTATAGTCGTTATTTCCTAACATAATATACGTGCTCCTATCAATGAAAAATTAGAAGTAGTGCCTAAAATGAGTTCGCTATTTTTAACAAAGCATAAAGAATTCTTTAAAACTTAACCCCGGGTATTTAAATTTTTCAGTCAATAATTAACAAACGGGTAGTGAACAAAGAATTAATCAAATTCGCATATAAATAAACTCAAAACGGAATTTTTGGATAGCAGGAAAGTTAAGGATGAAATATTTGATTTATTTGTTTCAAAACATTTTTTGATTTTTATGGTTTTTATCATCATTTTTTTTGTTTTTCATTTATTATCTTTTTTTTTGTATTTTTGTTTTTCTGAAAATTTTTTTTGAATTTTGTTTTGACCTATTATCTTTTTTTGTATTTTTTAAGAGAATTTTCATTATATGTACAAAATCAAGGGAGAAAAAGAGAGGTTTTTACAAAAATGAGGAAGGGGGAGAGAGAAAAGAGTATGTACAAAAAATGAAAAAAAAATATTTACAAAGTGAAACTAAATATTATTGTTTTTCTTTTGTTATATATTTTTTTGAATTTTGTTTTTGAGTTTTTGGAAAAAAGAAAGAAAGAGAAAATTTTTTTTGGATTTTTCATAAATTTTTTTTTTCATTTTAAGATGTTTTTTAATTTTTTTTGTTTTTGTTTTGTTGTTATATGTATTTTTTTTGTATTTTTGAAATGCAGAAAAAATTGAAGTGCAGAAAGTAAAGCACGAAAATACCCCCATACTTAAGTCCAACATTGTCCCCAATATTGTAACGTAAGTATGCGGAACAAAAAAAAGAAAGACAATATATACAAAGAAAAGAAAAGGAAGGGGGTAGAAGCTTCCCTGAAACGCGTAGGGGAAGGCCGATCAGAAACCTTGCGTTTATTAGGAAAAAAAACAGCAAAGATAATAAGGAAAGAGCGAAAAAGATAAGCGAGGGGTGCCTCCCAGGAGCGCTTTGTTTATAGTCGTGTAGCTTGACTATTTTTGCGGGTTTATAATGTAGAGGAAAGTTATGGTTTCGCTAAAACCGATCACTGGGTCGCCTGCTATATAAGACTTTAACCGATGACCGTTTACCTTAAATGAACCTTTGTCCGGGTGGGAGACGAGTACGGTTCCATAAGGAAAAACTTCTTCAACTAGGAAGGGACCGGACCATCTAGATTTTAATTTACCTGGAAAAAGCCTAAGACGTGAATTGTAAAGAAGGACAAGATCGCCCGGAGAAAATAATTTTTGGGACTTGATTTTTCGATCGTGATATAACTTAGAGCGCTCCTTATAGAATTTATTGCTCTCGTAAGCGTTCGCACGCCATTCATCGAGCTCGTTTAGTTGCAGTTTTCTATTCTGAGCGGCTAAGTTGGAGTCGAGGTTTAAGAGTTTTAAAGCCCAAAGAGCGTGATGCTCTAATTCTATGGGTAAATGGCACGCTTTGCCGTAGACTAACCGGAACGGCGTACAACCAATTGCGGTTTTGTATGCCGTCCGATACGCCCACAACGCATCGTCGAGTTTAACGGACCAATCTTTCCTATTTAGCGAAACAGTTTTTTCTAAAATTCGCTTAATCTCTCGATTTACTACCTCAACTTGGCCACTTGTTTGCGGGTGGTAGGGGGTGGCAAGCTTGTGCGTGACTCCGTATTTAGCTAACGTCTTATCCATAAGAGCGTTATAGAAATGCGTTCCCCTATCACTAACAATTACGCGAGGCGTGCCGAAGCGAGAAAATAATTTTTTAAGAAATGTAACGACGACTCGCGCATCGTTGGTGGGGAGAGCTTGCGCTTCCGCCCACCTTAATACGTAGTCGGCCGCCACTAAAATATAGATATTTTTGAAAGAAGGAGGTAGGGGGCCAACAAAATCTATGCCCCACAAATCGAAGACTTCGCACTCAAAAAACATATTTTGGGGCATCTCGTCGCGACGAGAGATGTTACCCGACCGCTGACAGCTATCGCATGCGCGCACAAAATTATGCGTGTCTTTGAAGAGAGTGGGCCAAAAGTAGCCCGCCTCTAGCGCCTTCCGAGCGGTCCGGTTGGCTTGATAATGCCCACCGGCTGGACCCTCGTGGCAGTGCTTAAGAATTTGCAAGCACTCCACACCCGCAACGCATCTTCGGACCGCTTGGTCCGCGCAGATACGAAAAAGAAATGGGTCCTCCCAAAAGAAATTTTTCAAGTCAGAAAAGAATTTCTTCTTTTGATGACTGGAAAACTCTTTTGGAAGGACCCGCGCTACTAAGAAATTTGCAAAGTCTGCGAACCAAGGCGAAGATGACGAAGATTTATTAATGGCAAGAAGGCGTTCCTCGGGGAATCTGTCATTTATTTCAGATTCGACGAGCGCTTCCACACTCGGATTTTCTAAACGGGAGAGGTGGTCTGCCGCTAGATTTTCCGCTCCCCGCTTATCTCGGATCTCCAAATCAAACTCTTGTAGGAGGAGAATCCATCGAAGAAGGTGGGGCTTCGCGTCATATTTAGCTAATAAATATTTAAGCGCGGAGTGATCGGTAAAAACGATAACTTTAGATAGCGTTATATACGAGCGAAACTTATCGAAAGCGAAAACGACGGCTAAGAGTTCCTTTTCCGTTGTCGTGTAATTTACTTGTGCGGAAGTGAGCGTCTTGCTAGCGTAATAAATAGGATGAAAATGTTTTTCTACGCGTTGGCCAAGAACGACACCTAAGGCAATATCACTAGCGTCGCACATTATTTCGAACGGAAGGGAACAATTAGGGGCCACTAAAATTGGTGAAGTGATAAGTTTTTGTTTTATTAAATTAAAGGCGGACTCGCATTCGCTACTAAAGATGAAGCGTGATTCCTTTTCCAAGAGGTGAGTTAGCGGCTTTGTTATTTTTGAAAAGTCTTGAATGAAGCGTCGATAAAAGCCCGCATGGCCTAAGAAACTCCTAATAGATTTTACGTTTGTTGGATGCGGAAGTTTTTCTATAATTTCTATCTTGGCCTTATCCACCTCTATCCCCTTAGACGAAATCATATGGCCGAGGACCAAATCTCCTCGAACCATAAAGTTGCATTTTTCCCAATTTAAAACAAGGCTTGTGTCCTCGCACCGTTGAAGGACACGATCTAAATTGTGAAGGCAATCGGGAAAAGAGCGTCAGAAAACAGAAAAGTCATCCATAAAGACTTCCATAATGTCTTCTACTAGCTCGCTAAAGATCGCTAGCATACATCTTTGGAATGTAGCCGATGCATTACAGAGTCCAAATGGCATTCTTCGATATGCGAAGGTGCCAAACGGGCAAGTAAAAGTTGTTTTCTCTTGATCATCGGGGGAAATGGGGATTTGGAAAAACCCCGATAAACCGTCAAGAAAACAATAATACAGATGACTGGATAAACGCTCTAAAATCTGGTCTAAAAATGGCAGAGGGAAATGGTCCTTGCGGGTGGCATCATTAAGTTTTCTATAATCAATGCACACTCGCCAACCCGTAACAGTACGAGTTGGGACGAGCTCGTTATGCTCATTCGCCACTACGGTAAGACCGCCCTTCTTAGGCACGACATGCACGGGACTAACCCATGCACTGTCCGAAATAGGGTAGATAATCCCCGCATCTAATAACTTAATGATTTCGGCTTTAACGACGTCTTTCATGTTTGGGTTAAGACGACGCTGTGGCTGAATCGTTTTGCGGCAATTATCGTTAAGGAAAATCTTATGGGTGCAAAAGGAGGGGCTAATCCCCTTTAAGTCAGAGATTTGCCACGCAATTGCGTGGCGATGTTTAAATAAGACTTCCAATAAATCGGAAGTCTCTGAATCACTCAAGTCCGAAGAAATAATAACGGGAAGCGTATCGCCTTTTCCCAAAAAAGCGTATTTGAGCGATGCGGGTAAGGGTTTGAGGTCTAGGATGGGCGGTTCTTCTATGGAGGTTTTAATGCCTATGTCTTTCTTACCAATTGGTTCGAAAGACAAGTCTAAAGAAGTATCCTCATCGCATTTAAAATTTTCGAGCGCATAAATATCGTCGTTTAAAAATACGGACTCAAAAATTGGAGAAGAACGATCTCCGAAAAAGGTATCTAAAGAGTAGCAGAAATCGTCGCTCGATGACAAATTGTCCATCGAGGGATTAATAGAGAAAGTAACCTGATCATTGCCTACTCGGAGGAGAAGGCTACCATTACTAACATCTATTAGTGCGCGGGAGGTGGCGAGAAAAGGGCGACCGAGTATTATTGGTACCTCGGCGTCCTCCTCGATATCTAAGATGACGAAGTCTACCGGGAAGGTAAACTTGTCGACTCGGACAAGGACGTCCTCCACTACCCCGATAGGGAACTTAACTGACAGATCCGCTAATTGGATGCGCATATTCGTAGGACTAGGAGTACCCAAACCTAAACGTGAAAAGAGCGAGAACGGCATCAGATTAATGCTAGCCTCTAAATCAGCTAAGACGTACTTTACTAATATATCGCCAAAAAGGCACGGGATGGAAAACCGTCCCGGGTCGTTTTGTTTTGTGGGCAATTTATTAGTAAGGGCCGCCGAGCAGACAGCGTTGAGAGATACATGCGAAATATCCTCCAATTTGCGTTTATTAGAATGTAGTTCTTTTAAAAATTTCGCATATTTGGGCATTTGCGAGATAGCCTCGCAAAAAGGAACATTAATGTGAATTTGTTTTAATAATAAAATAATTTTTTCATATTGCGCGTCCTTACGCTCGTTTTCTAACTTATGCGGATATGGAAGAGCCTTGTTTAAAATAATTTTTTCTTTTATAATTGGTAAAGGCGGCGTTACCGAAGAAAGGGGAAGAGGGGTCGGAGGTGAAATATGTACCTGAGGGTCGGTCCGTTTTGGATCGACCACCTCCTTTCCGCTACGGAGGGTTATAGCGTCGGCGTTCTCCCGCGGATTGGGCTCCGTGTTTCCCGGCAGTGCCCCGAGCGTGCGCTCGGACATCATCCTCGCCAGCTGTCCAACCTGTTGTTCGAGTGTTTTTAGCGATCCGGTAATGTTCCGGATATTTGACTCGTTGGACGCAATATACTTCAAAAAATTTTCCTCCATCGGGGAGGGTTTCGGAAGAGGAGGAGGAAGAAATCCGGGCGCATAAGAAATAGGGGGACGCTGAGCATTATTCGGGTTGCTCCATGAGAAGTTGGGGTGATTCCTCCAACCCAGATTATAGTTATTACTATAAGGGTTGTTGTTGGGGTTGAAGGGAGGACGACCCGAATTTCCCATGATGTCCACGAACTCTTCAGCTACGCAGACGTTAGGGGGAATAAAACAAGGCGGAGTGGAGGAGGCAGCAGACATCTCCGCCACCTGCTTTGTTAACCTTTCAACTTGAAGGGTCAAGAGAGCAGTGGCATCCACTTCAAAAAGACCAGCCGCCGGCTTTGGGCGTCCCCGCGGGACGTTCCATTGATAGGCGTTCATAGCCATCTCTTCGAATAAAGCCTGGGCGGCCTCGGGGGTTTTGTTGTTTAGAGTACCCCCGGCAGCCGCGTCAATCATTTGACGCGTCTGAAAATTCAGCTCATTATAAAAAATTTGAACTTGCAACCACGTTGGCAGCGCGTGGTGCGGGCAACGGCGGAGGAATTCCTTAAACCGTTCCCAAGTCTCGTATAGAGACTCAGGATAGTTTTGCACAAACGAAGAAATGTCCGCCCGCAACTTTGCAGTTTTTGCGGGCGGAAAGTACTTCGTTAGGAACCGTTCCGTCAACTCAGCCCACGTGGTGATGCATCCTCGCGGGAGGGCATCCAACCACGCCTTGCCTTTGGACTTAAGGGAAAAAGGAAATAAGCGCAAACGAATGGCGTCATCAGTGACGCCATTAATCTTGAAGGTGTCACATATCTCCAAGAAATTGGACAAGTGGACATTCGGGTCCTCATCCGGCAGTCCATCGAACTGCACGGCGTTTTGGACCATTTGAATGACACTTGACTTTATTTCAAAATTATTATTCTCCACCGCAGGGCGAACAATACTCGACCCAGAATCATCCAGGTCAGGCCGGGCGTAATAAGACATAGTACGATCGGCCGCCGGGGGAAGGTTAGGCGCGGCCATAACTACAACATTGGGTTCTCCGATAGATTCCTCGGGATCTAAAGAAGGATTTCGGCGTTGAGATCGGATACGCGCAAGAGAGCGTTCGATCTCAGGGTCGAAGTCAAAATCTTCAGACTCGGAGGGTTGTCCACGGGTCATACACCCAAACAAAAATAAAACAAAATAAACTTCTTTTTTTGTTTTAAAATAAAGTTTTTTGTTTTTTTTATAGAAAATAAGTAAAAGTAATAGACTCCGGAATTCGAAATAGCAACTCGAAAAGAGAGTCCCCGGCAACTGCGCCAAAAACTTGATGGGCCCGCGAACAGACTCTTACTGTGGTTGGTTCGGTGAGTCGATCGCCGCGGGCTTGCTGAGGTAGGCAAGTGCACCTATCGCAAGTAGTACTCGGTATTCGGGGGAATACCGAGGTCGTATTGTTCTCGGGGTCGTGTTGACTATTCTTACTCCTCCGGGAGGACTATTATTTTACTGAAAGTAAGGTGGATTTTTTTTACTTAATAAAAGACAGAAAAGTAAAGGAGCGAAAAAACGATTTAGAAAATATTCGATGAAGGGTTAACGCTCGGCATCGAATCAGATTAAGACTAAAACAATTTTTAATAATTATAGGACTTAGTTTTCAAATTAATAATAAGGCAACTTGGCCGTGGAGGTTCCATAAATGTGAGCTCACCTAGCTATAGGGATATCGCTCACCTAAACGTTAAGACTATTCGACCGAACGTTAGTCCGACGAAGGATTCCTCTTAACGCCCGCTTTACGCTAAGAACCCCGCTATTGGGTGGGGAACCCAATCCGGTAGAATTACGCTTGTCCTCTCTCGAGGGTATGCACGCGACTCTATTTACCCAGGGGTGATCGGTCCATATGCACGACCTCTCGGCTAGCTAGCATATGGACTACGGAAATAGGGCCCACACATCGATGTGTGGTCCTACGCGTCATAAACCCGGGGTAAATCTTAAGTCCTTAAATTAAAATGAAAATAAAGAGCTTCAATTATTAGAAATCATTTTAAATGTCCCTATGCTCTTCGATGCCGAGGCTAATAGCGATTAGCCACACATCGGTATGGGGACGGCTTATAATTTAGTGAGGCGCAAGTTCGAAATTAAACGATAGCACTAGTATCCATGGATTAAGCCCACAAAAAGACACTAAAATGGCCCAAAAATCTGAACCCTTGGACCTTACAGAATTGGGCAATTTATAGGCAAAAAATTCTAAGTACACGCCCTAGGTCATGGGCGTGTAGGGGGGCGTGACAGTAATATTCATGAAGGCGGCCGTCGATTGGACAGGAAAGTTGACTTCGGGCTGAGTTCGCGGCAGTCACGCCCCAGGTCACTGGCGTGACTCTAGGCGTGTCGGGGAGGTAGAACCGGGCGCGGGTTGCGCCGAAAGTCTTCGGCAGCATCTTGTCGGGCTAGCTGGAAAGGTCACGCCCCAGGTCACGGGCGTGACGCTGGGCGTGACAGTTGGTGTCGACACTCGACGAATGTCGAGCGGAAAGTGTCGAGTCGAAATCGTCGAGCTGAGATTGAGACACGCCCTAGGTCACGGGCGTGACGCTGGGCGTGACTGTTGGTGTCGACACTCGACGATCGTCGAGCGGAAAGTGTCGAGAGGAGAGGATACGGGCTTGGGTCACGTCCCCTGTCGGGTGACACGGGCGTGTCGCCAGGCGTGTCAAGCATGTACTTCAGAAATCGTCTGATTTCACGGGAAATGCAATGTCACGGCCCGGTCACGGGTGTGACCAAATTGTCACGGGCGTGTACTGCCCAATTTTGGCAGATTTGGAAATTTTTCTGCAAAATAAAATAAAACAAGTTAGTAATAAATTTACAAGAATAGGAGCATTTTATTGAACAAAAATAAGTAAAAACGACGAAAATAGATGAAAATGACTAAATTAATGTGCACAAAAATACGTATATTTACAATTCATCACCCCTCTCCCTCTCTTCCTATTCTCCTTTCTTCTCCATCACGCCTCCTTACTAAATCCTCTCTCCCACGTTATTCTCCAACACTCTCAACGGATTTGTGGCCAACTTTGGTGGAGGAGAAGCAAGTGCAAGGAAGAACGGCTTGGGTGAACTTCTTCGGCATGAAGCGGGGAAGAAGGGCGAGGTCTTCATCCGTGGTGCGTTTCCCGTGGATTTCGAGGGAAGGGCGATCATTTTCGTGGATCCAAAATCTCGAATCTACTAGTCCGAGAGGAACACTCTCAACGGATTTGTGGCCAACTTTGGTGGAGGAGAAGCAAGTGCAAGGAAGAACAGCTTGGGTGAACTTCTTCGGCGTGAAGCGGGGAAGAAGGGCGAGGTCTTCATCCGTGGTGCGTTTCCCGTGGATTTCGAGGGAAGGGTGATCATTTTCGTGGATCCAAAATCTCAAATCTACTAGTCCGAGAGGGGTAACTAGATTCCTACTCAAGAGATTTTTCCCTCTTAGATTGTTCTTGTGGTGGACGATTTTTGCGTGAATTTTCGAAGCTTTAATTTTCACGGTATTACTCTTAATAGATTGTGTGATTTTCCGTTTGGTTTTCCGATACTCCCGAGAGGATTGGCGATCCTCGTTGTTTTCTTTAATTGGGATAGATCCTACCACTTTCGAAATCATGATTTTCTTGGTGGATCTATTTTGGTACAACTCCAAGCTCGTCGGAACCAATATTGTTCCTTTTAGCCGGAGAGGATTTTGGTCTATAGTCAATCTACGATCCACTTGCGGTTCGGCTACCCGTACGATAGCGCGAGAGATAAAAAAAAACAAAAATTGTAGTTGCTGTGTTTCGTTAGTGTGAGGACAAGAGGGCATTGAGCGTAGCGAGTGTCGTCGATACTCCGTCCGTTTAGTGGCATTTAGGACGGGCCTACATCAATTTTGGTATCAAAGCGAGGTTGTGTTGATTTCTCAATCGACACCATCCTTAAATCTTTTTTGTCGTAGGGTTTCCGACTCTCGCTTTGTTGTGCACGGTCCATCATATACAACATAAACCTAAAATTTCAAAATTTGGTCTGCGAATAGTAAAAAAAAAATTCTGCAGAAAATTACAAAAAAATTCCTGAGAACTCTCCTTATTTTTTTAGGAACAAAAGCCAGAAAAGTCTTTTCGTTCGCCCACTCGAAAGTGTCAAAACAAAATCCGACTTTATAAATTTATTCTGGTCAAAACCCCCCTTTCTCCTGTTGTTCATGCGCACTATGCGTGGCACGGAGTATTCCCCATCCACTTCCAATATGGCAGACGACCATGATGATGAGCACGCTCCGGCCACAATTGCGGAGCTTCGGGAAGAGTTTAACGCTAGGTTCGATGCACTCACCCAATTAATACAAGGGCTGGAGTTAAATCAAGTGGCGCCTCGTAATCATGGCATTGGGATAAATCGACCGGGTCCCAAACCCCAGGCCGCTAACCAACGAGAGGAAAGACAAAACCAACCTCGTGATTAGGACGATGATCAAGCGCCTCGAGCCCCTTATGAGTTCGATGTAACCAGAGCCGTTAAGATTGATCCACCCTCATACGATGGTATGGGTGAACCCCAAGTATTTCTAGACTTGATCATGGAGATCGAGTGCTATTTTGAGTGGCACAACCTGACGGACGATGAGAAGGTGCGGGTTGCACGGATGAAACTTCTGGGTAGGGCCAAAATGTTCTCCGTGAACGAAGAGAGGCGTCTAGGTACAGTGAATGGAGTACCACCAATTGGGTGGGCTGCCATGAAAGCACTCCTGACTGACCAATATGTCCCTACGTATCACCGAACCCAAATGTGCGACGAGTTAGCCACCCTTCGTTAGTGGGGCAAGTCGGTAGCGGAGTACATGGGACTCCTTAAGGATATGATGGTGCGTTGTGAAGTCCGAGAAATGCCCGAAGTTACACTCTCCCGTTTTCGTAAGGGACTCAACCCGGACATCCAAGGCATGCTCTTGCGTTATTGTCATACGGACCTTAACACGACATTCAATGCAGCCTTGGATATAGAAAAGCACCATGCTTACAAGTCCAAGGGACGAGCATTCCAGAAGGGAAAGTCCATTTTAGGACCCCCACCTTTGTCATCCATGCGGGACAAGGGAAAGTTCCGATCGACTGATTCGAATTCCTTCGTCATTACCGCTAGGAACATCAGACAACCCACCGGTGAGAGGGTTCCGATAGGACGGATTAGTAAGAATAATGTCACCTGTTTTTCTTGCGGAATCCAAGGGCACTACTCTAATGAGTGCCCTACTAAGAGTAAACCACTAGCCCTACTAGACTCCCCGTCTGAGCCCGCCGAGATCATCTATGAAGCCGACAGTGAATCTGATGCCGAGCCGAGTGATATTGAAGACGATTCTTATATGATGGTTATGAGGTGTATTCTGGCCACACCGCGTGCGTCGGATGAGTATAATCGGACGAACATCTTTTCATTGAATTTTAAAAGCGGTGAAAAGTGGTGCAAACTAATAATAGATAGCGGTAGTTGCATGAACGTTATTTCGGAGAACGCCATCACTCGTATGCATTTAGTCACTGAACCGTACCCCCATCCATATAAAATAGCATGGGTAAAAAAAACGTCTATCGCGGTCTCTAAGCGATGTCTAGTGCCACTTACGGTGAAGAGCTATATCGATAAGGTGTGGTGCAACGTCATTCCCATGGACGTCTGTCATGTATTACTAGGACGTCAGTGGCTTTATGATTATGACATGACTCATTTCGGCCGGGCCAACACCTATGAGTTCAAGTTTAATGGTAAGAACATTGTCTTGAAACCTACACCACCTAAGGATCCGTCGATTGCATACAAAGACACAATTGTGCCTGCGGAAAAGATAACTATAAGCTTGATAAGTAAGAAGGAGTTAGAGCGTGAGACCTTCTTGGATGGCGTCATCTATGCTCTAGTATGCCTACAAGCTAAAGAAGATTCCCCGTCTTCAGAGAACCTACCGTTATCTCTGCGGGCACTATTGGACGAGTATAAGGACGTTTATCCGGTGGACCTACCATCTATGTTGCCACCCATAACGGAAATTCAGCACGAGATTGATTTCATCACGGGCTCATCATTGCCTAATCTTCCCTATTATCGGCTCAATCCCTCCGCACATAATGAGTTACAAACTTTAATTTCAGATTTATTAGCAAAGGGATTTATTCGTCATAGTAAGAGCCCTTGTGCCGTCCCTGCCCTTTTGGTGCCAAAGAAAGATAAGACTTGGAGATTGTGTGTAGACTACCATGCCATAAATAAAATCACTGTCAAATATAGGTTTCCCATTCCCAGGTTGGATGATTTATTAGATATGTTATCCGGAGCCACTATATTCTCAAAGTTGGATCTTAAAAGTGGTTACCACCAAATAATGATACGGGAAGGAGACGAATGGAAAACATTCTTTAAATCTAAGGATGGGCTCTATGAGTGGTTGGTGCTTGGAGAGGGGCTCACCAACAGACCGAGTACCTTCTCGCGATTGATGACCCACGTATTTAAACCATACATGGGTAAATTTGTAGTAGTGTACTTCGATGATATCTTGGTATTTAGCCTTTCGCAGATGGACCATGAGACACATTTAAGGACAATCCTTACCACATTGCGTCAAGAAAATTTATTTATAAACCTTAAAAAGTGTGAATTTGGTGTGACTTCCGTGTAGTTTTTAGGATACATAGTGAGTTCCAAAGGTATTCATGTTGACCCTAAAAAGGTCGAAGTTATTAGAGAGTGGTCGGAACCAACAAATATTCGGGAGGTTAGAAGTTTTCATGGATTGGCAACATTTTATCGAAGTTTCATTCGAATTTTTAGTAGTATCATGGCACCAATCACTGAATGCATAAAGAAGGGTGATTTTATTTGGACTAAAGCGGCCACTAGTGCGTTTCAAACGATTAAGGAACGGATGTCCGAAGCCCCACTACTACGGTTACCGGATTTTAGCAAGGTGTTTGAATTATCATGTGACGCATCTGGGGTAGGAATAGGAGGAGTTTTGAGTCAGGAGGGACATCCGATAGGTTACTTTAGTGAAAAGCTTGCGGGCCCGAAGTTAAATTATTCCAATTATGACTGCGAGTTTTATGCAGTGATACGTTGTCTCCAACATTGGCGACACTATCTTATATTGAAAGAATTTGTAATCTTATCTGATCATGAGGCGCTAAAATTTATAAACTCCCAAATAAAATCAGTCCTCGGCACGCCAAATGGGTCTCCTATCTTCAGCAGTACACATTCATTATCAAGCATCTTAAGGGTACATTAAATCGTGTGGCGGATGCCCTTAGTCGAGTCACCCTATTACTATCTACAATGAAAGTATCTGTCATAGGATTTGAAAGAATTAAGGATGAATATGTTCAATGCACGGATTTTAAGGATATATACTTAACCGCTCAAGACAATTCCCCTTCTACCATCTCTGCATATTACATCCATGACGGTTATCTATTTAAGCATACGCAATTATGTATTCCCCGCTCTTCCTTACGCCATTATATTATATGGGAGTTACATAGCGGAGGGCTAGGTGGACATTTCGGGCGAGATAAAACTATAACACTAGTAGAGGACAAATTCTTTTGGCCGGGCCTCAAACCAATGGTCAATAAAATCGTAGGGAGTTGTCGTATATGTCAATTAGCGAAAGGTAACTAAACCAACGCTGGTATTTACACACCACTTCTGATTCCGTCCGTTCCATGGGAGGACGTTAGCATGGACTTCATATTGGGCATACCCATGACATTTCGATGACACGATTCCATTCTGGTCGTAGTGGATCCCTTTTCTAAAATGGCCTACTTTATCGCTTGTCACAACACCAACGATGCATCACATGTTGCTAAGTTGTACTTCAAGGAGGTCGTGGCACATCGTGGCGTCCGCAAAACAATATTGACTGATATGGACGTTAAGTTTACTAGCTACTTCTGGAAAAGACTTTGGAAGCTTTTGGGTACTCACCTTATGTTTTCATCGGCCTATCACCCCTAAACGGATGGGCAAACAGAGGTGGTTAACCGAAGCTTGGGTGGATTACTTCGTTGTTTAGTGGGTGATCATAAAGGTACGTGGGACCTTATTCTTCCTCATGCTCAATTAGCTTACAATAATTCTAAGAATAGGTCCACCGGTTTATCTCCAAATGAGATCGTACATGGATACAAGGCGCCCGTCCATCTTGACTTGGTTCCGCTACCACAATCTTTTAAATCCAGTCAATTTGCACAGGACTTCGCCTCGCACGTTCACACTCTCCACAAGCACATTAGCGAGACGTTAGCTAAGCAATATGCTATTTATCAATCGAATGCTAACGTGCATAGGCGAGCAATCCCCTTGAATGTTGGTGATTTGGTAATGGTTCGTCTTATCCCGGAACGGATGCCTTCGGGCACCGTAAAGAAATTGGCGAATAGGAGAGCCGGTCCTTTTCACGTTTTAAAGAAGCTAGGCGAAAATGCATATTTATTAAAGTTACCCGCTGATTGGGGAATCTCCCCTGTTTTAACGTTTCGGATTTAACGCTTTATGTCGCTCCACCACCTGAACTTTCTGTCTCTCCGTTTAATATTTCCACTATACCTTCTCATGGGGTGGGTGGTGAGATTGTTTCTGGATCGCTCTCCCCTTCGGATTCGTCGGGAGGTATGTTGCCTAAAGATGATGAAACTTGTATTTCTTCTTTGCCTAACGCATTTCCATGGTTCCCCTGAATCGCTTTCTTGCCTGACAGGATTTTGCAGGATGCAGTGTTTCCCACTCCCGACGGTGACATTCACAGGTTTTTGGTCAGGTGGCACGATCGCCCTGTTTCGGACGACTCTTGGCTCTCTGCCTCGGAGGTGGCTCTTCTCGATGAGGATCTCTCACGCCGTTACCTTCCTGCCCACTCATCGGTGATGAGTCCTTTTGAGCGGGGGAGGATTAATGGCGACGGCCATGGCGATGGCCACCACGACAGCCAACTTGGTGACGAAGATGGCGACGGCCATGGCGAGGAAGACGACGTCCATGGCGCACTTGGTGATCATGGGGTAGTGGCGGAAGATGGTGATGATGCTCCGCCGGCCAAAGACTTTCGGCGTCGTAGTGGTCACAGCTACAATCTTCGCCCACGCAATAATATTTAAATTTACTTTATCTTGCTAGTTTGTGGTCTGCGTTTATCCATTCATATGGCTTGTATTAAACTATTTTTATTCCTGTCATTTGGAACTTGTGGTGTGCGCTTAGCCACTAATTTTTGGGCTGCTAATAGCCCCTTGGATGTAAGCCTTATATAAGGCCAAAACTATTGTTATCATGTAGACTAATAATTAAATTAAAATCAAGGATTCCTACAACCCTAATCTCCTATTTTCCTCCTCCCTCTCTCCTTGCCGACGCCCAAAGGGGCCTTCCCCTCCTTCATATCTTGGCCGCCCCTCTCCCTCTCTTCCTATTCTCCTTTCTTATCCATCAAGCCTCCTTACTAAATCCTCTCTCCCACGTTATTCTCCAACACTCTTAACGGATTTGTGGCCAACTTTGGTGGAGGAGAAGCAAGTGCAAGGAAGAACGGCTTGGGTGAACTTCTTCGGCGTGAAGCGGGGAAGAAGGACGAGGTCTTCATCCGTGGTGCGTTTCCTGTGGATTTCAAGGGAAGGGCGATCATTTTCGTGGATCCAAAATCTCCGATCTACTAGTCCGAGAGGGGTAACGAGATTCCTACTCAAAAGATTTTTCCCTCTTAGATTGTTCTTGTGGTGGACGATTTTTGCGTGAAATTTCGAAGCTTTAATTTTCGCGGTATTACTCTTAATAGATTGTGTGATTTTCCGTTTGGTTTTCCGATACTCCTGAGTGGATTGGCGATCCTTGTTTTTTTCTTTAGTTGGGATATATCCTACCACTTTCGAATTCGTGATTTTCTTGGTGGATCTATTTTGGTACAACTCCAAGCTCGTCGGAACCAATATTATTCCTTTTAGCCGGAGAGGATTTTGGCCTATAATCAATCCCCGATCCACTTTCGGTTCGGCTACCCGTACAATAGCGCGAGAGATAAAAAAACAAAAATTGTAGTTGCTGCATTTCGTTAGTGTGAGGACAAGAGGGCGTTGAGCGTATCGAGCGTCGTTGATACTCCGTCCGTTTAGTGGCGTTTAGGATGGGCCTACATCATATATATGCTGGAGCTGCCACCGGAGATGACGGGTCTGCATGACGTGTTCCATGTATCCTCTCTTAGGACGACTCTACTACACCCGGAGCAGCAGATTACGCCCACGGATGGGCCTATAGCATCTGATCGGTTAGTTCACCTAGAGCCGGTCCGGATTGACGAAAGGGGATACGAGTCTTGCACCGCAAGAACGTTCCATTGGTCAAGGTCTTGTGGAGGAATCACGGTCAGGAGGCGCACACCTGGGAGCCACATGATCTGATGCAACAAAAGTACCCAGAGCTTTTCAATCAGGTATCCCTCACAACCTCTCGGGATGTTACAATTTACTTTTCATACTTGAAACCCCGTAGGCCTATCTAGAATTTCGAGGACGAAATTTTTTGTTTATGTATTGGGATTTGTAACATCCCTCAGACAAGTAGACCCCCTAGGAATGGTTTTGTCAGGACTAGGTCATGACAAACCCTAGGAAGCCTAAGAAGACCAAGTGGACCTAGGAATGTGGGTGGGATCACTATGGTCTGCAAATAGTAGATTTCTAAATACTAGGTTGGGATGATCAAGGGGCTTCACCATGACTCCAAGACCCCACCACAACCTCACCAATCTATTGAAAGGCCCTAAGGGTCCCTTGGAGTTAACTCAGGGTGGCCAAGTTGACCTAGAACCATCCTAGGCCTAAATTGGGCAGAGTGCCCTAATTAAGGGCAATGTGCCCCTAATAAGCCCAACAAACCCTACCAAGGTATTCCTAGACCTAAAGCGGGGTCAATGGGTCACCAAAGATCCACTGGGATCAACTCTAGAGATTGAGTTGACCCAAGTCAACTCTAGCCCTAAAGTGGTCAAAGTGCCCTAACTAAGGGGCACGTGAACTTCAGGGTGTAAAGTTAACACTACACAATGCTTCCTAGACCTTAGGGGAAGCCAATGGGTCACCAAGGACCCCTTGGGGTCAACCCAAATGGTCATGTTGATCAAGTCAACTTTAGCCCTAACTTGGTCAAAGTACCCTTCCTAAGGGTCTGGTGACCCCCAAAGTGCCAAGAAAACCCTACCTAGCCCTACCTAGACTTTATGGGAAGCCAATGGGTCACCAAGGACCCATTGGGGTCAACCCAAAAGGGTCAAAAGGACAAAGGTCAACCCTAGTCCAATTTAGGTCAACTTTGCCCAAATGGGCTAACCCAAGCTCAAGTCCTCTTTCATTTGGGCTAACCAACTCTTAATTATATGATGATATGAATTAGTGGACTGCAAATAGCCTAAAGGGGTTGACCAAGTCAGCCTTGATGACTAGGAAAGAGGAAACTTCATTTTCTCCCTTTAATGAAGGAGAGAGAAAATGAAGGGAGGGGCGATTCATGGCTAGGAAGGCCAAGAGCGCTCTTCTCTTGCTGGGATCATCTCCACTGGTCAGTTAAGAGGAGGGCAAGGGTTTTCCCGGCCATGGCAGAGGCTAGGGTAGGAGAACCACCATGGCCAAACCAAGCTTCCAATGGCCATTAATGACCATTGATGACTTGGCCTCACCCCTCCCTAACTGAGGCTTTAAACACCATCAGTGGCCAGAGATGAGTTCCCCCCCCCCATTTACCTTAAGTATTCGAGCCCTTCCACTATGCAGTTGCAGAAACCTGAGCGGTGCCACCACCACCATGGCGACCCGAAGATCGACGCGACACCAGACCACCATAAAGGTCCTCCTCCTCTCCTTACTCTGTGGGTAGATCTTAGGTTTCAGTTACAATGAAAATCGGGCTCAATTGAGCCCAATCCAAGCTTTTAATTTACTAGTTTTTCGAAAAATTTCCTCTTGTCGGGCTCTCCGGAAAAGGCCCCTCCGGCGGCTGTGCCGCCGCCTGGCGATAGCCACCACCTCGACGGAGGTGGTGGTGGTGGCCGGCCAGGGAGGTGGCCGGATAGCCGGGAATTAGGCCGGGAAGTGGCTCCAGGTCGGGATGATCCTGGCTATCAGCTGGAGGTAGATGATGACAAGATGTCGTCCATCATGCGCCAAGATTCGTTCTGAATAATATTTAAACTATAGGTTATATTTTCATTTCATTTCATTTCTGTCACAGAATATATATTTAATGTTTATATTTATTAAAAATACCTAGGTTCATCTACAGAAAAAGTGGTAATTATCAAAATTGTAACTCTAGTGGCGTACTTTATTTTAAAATTAGTTCGAACCAATTTGAGGACATGGTTTGACCAGGGCATTAATTTTGGTGGGGGTCTATACCTAGGGATAGTAAGAGACTAAAATGAGTGCCTCCACTTCATCCCTTGTCCAAATGACCTGAAATTTGGGCAGGGAGTCACCCTAATCTATTTCTAGTCCTGTCCGAAAATGGGAATTTTTGGAGATTCGTTTTTTATAGTTTTGAAAATATTTAATAAGTCATATATAATTTAATTAGGTATCTTAAACACCTCCAAAACCCCTCAACTTTTGGAGGGAGATCCTGGGGAGTATTATTAGTCTCTGGTAAATATTTCATCACTTTTGGGCTTGGTTTGATAGGGTAATAGTGTATCCAAGTGTTGGCCCTTTTTAGGTCAAATTAGGGCTAAGTGCCCTAAGTACTCTTGAGTTGGCCCATCTTACCCAAGGGTTATGGAACTTGGCACATTGCTTTATTAGCACATAAAGTACCCCCCCCCCCTCCACTATTATTGGGTGGAAGTTGAAAGGTAGAGCCCTAGGACTCTAGGGTAGGTCCCAAGTGTGTAAACCTAGGGTTTGAAGTTCAAGGTGTCAAATTGAAAGTGCAACTAGATCTGATATACTCTAGAGGGGGGTGAATAGAGTATATGGTGTTTTAGTTCTTTTAAAAACTTTTACAACAATTGTTGTAATAAGTGTGAACAGGGAAGCAAATATAAATCTAATCACAGAACTAAACTATGCAAAAACTAAGCACAGACAAATCAAGGCCAGAAACAAAAAGTAAACAAGCAGAGCCAGAGGACACAAGGAAATATATTGGTTCCCCAAACTTGGGTACATCCACTCTTCTACCACCCTAGGTAGGAATCCACTGCAGGATGAGTTGATCAGGTGTCCTGGGCACCAATGAGCTTTTGATAAGGTGCTCAAAAACCAAAGCAGATTTTTTGATCAGGTGTCTTGCCACCAATGAGCTTTTGACAAGGTGCTCAAAAACCAGATTCAAACTTTTGAAGGGAGTTTGAGAAACCCTTTACAGAGTGGGGGTGAGAGAGTGATGGCAGTCTTCTCTTTCTCAAACAACTGAGAAGACTATGTGGATTGATGTCAAAGCTCCCCCTGAATCCTTGAAATCTTCAGGAAGAAAAGCTTTGCTTGAGGGTGATAGGCCTTCAAAGGTAGATCTCCAGCAATAGATGATTTCAGCAAGCTGAAATGTTGAGTGTCTGGAGTCTTGAAATGATGTTGGCCTTGAACACTTTGAGAGCTGAAGAGATCTGAAGTTGATCTCTTAGATGAGTGTTCTTCAGAATTCTTTTTGACAGAAGATTTTGAAAGAGTCTCTGTAATCTGTATTGTGTATTCTCTCCTTGTTAATCTCTGTATATCATCTATATTGATTCAAAAACATTCTATCTTTTATTCTCTGTTCCAGAATAGAATATCATTCTCTGTCAAAGATAGCCGTTGGTCTGCATTGATTGCATCCTTAATTGCAAAAACTCTTCTGGAGGAAAGTCCACAGAATTATTCTTTGAAAGATCCCTTGAAACTTGGTCCAGAAATAAATGAAAACGGCTAGCAAATCTCTGAATTAATAGCATAATAACTCCTGTCTGATTTGAATTTGAATTCTGGAAGTTATCTGAAATCGTCGAACTGAGCTCTGCTATCGTCGAGCTGAGCTCAGCGAACTGGAAAACTCAAGCAGCAAAATAATCGTCGATCTGAGCTCAAAGATCGTCGAACTGAGCTCAGAGATAAAGATCCAATGCAGAGTCAAAATCGTCGAACTGAGCTCACCGATCGTCGAATGGAGTTCGACGATATTATGAAGTTGAGCTCAGCGATCGTCGAGTGGAGCTCGACGATCTGTCGAAGTTGAGCTCGACGATCGTCGATCTGAGTTCGACAAACAGACTTAGTCTCCAGACAGAAAAACTTGGTCTTCAGGGAAGCTGCCAATCCTAGACTTCTAACCCTTAGACTCAATTCTAATTGACCTATTAAGCTATACAGAAGGTCAAACAAAGGTTCCTAGAGACATAGTGATCCTGACCCAAATTAGTAATAGGGTGTTCCAACAATCTCCCCCTATTTGGGTTAGGATTACTATTTACAGACTTTGGAAATTCAAATAACAACATATAATCAGAAAAGCATAAAAACAACAGCAGCTAGACATGCAGAAACATCACAGGGATATATATATATATATGCATATGGCATCCAGATAGCAGTCAGAAAATCCAAAGATTGTCACCTTACAAAATCACTTCTTCTCTTTGCCTTTAACCATCTTGATTTCTCTGTTTGGATTTTGGGCTTCCTTGTTGGATCTGGTGTCATCTGCTGCACCCAAGTAAGTTTGCTTTGAAGTCCTGGGAACCACAGCAGCAGGATGCAATTCCATATATCTATCTGCATCAAAGAATTTGCTGGAAGCATATTTCTCTAGTTCCTTCTGTCTCTGCTCTGACATTGTAGAAATATTGGAAGTGTCTACCCCTTGTTCTTTGGCTTTCTTTATCTGGTCTAATGCAGCCAACTCCTTCATCCTAGCAGTCCAAGCAACTGGATTCTTCTCAGGGTCCTCAAATGGTACAGGTGGCTCATACCTGTTGGAAGAATTGTCTTGAGGAGGCCTAGCAGACACTGTCTCTCTTAGCTTGTAGGGGAATGGACCAGAAGTAGTATCAGATGAAACATGTCCCCCCTGGAGTATGGGTGCTGCCTGGAGTGCCCTTTAGAATAAACCTGAATATCTCTTTGACTACCCCTGTATCCTCCTCTCCTAGAATAAGAACACCTAGATTGGCTTTCCCTTTGATTGGATCTGGCATGGGGTTGATAGGGAGCCTGGCTTCTAGCTGGGGCTTGACTTGCAGAGCTGCCACCTGCACCTGCATCAGGAGGAGGTGGTGGAGGAGGATGAGGCTTCTGGAACTGGGAGGAGCCCTTCTCATACTTTCTCTTCTTCTTCATTGCTTTCAACTGGTTTTTGGAATACTGCATCCAATGTTCAGTAATTTGGCAGTTATGCAGAATATAATAAGGTATATCATCATTATCCTTGACTTTTGTAGGAGGCACCCTTTTCATTGCCTTGCTCCTAGCTTTCCTTTTCCTTGCAATAGTAGCAGCTGAATCATCAGAGTTTGTTTTGAATTCATCAGACTCAGAACTCTGGTCATCATATATAGCATCTATTTTCTTCATCAATTCTTTCTTCAACTGAACAGCAGCAGATGAGGCAGAGGCAGAAGTAGCAGCAGCAGGGACAACAGCAGATTGGGCAGCAGATGGAGCAACAGATGGAGCAACAGAAGGAGCAATAGAAGCTGGAGTAGTGACAGTAGCAGTAATTGTAACAGTCTCACTATCAGCAGAAATTTCAGCAACATCAAATACTGCAGCAGGCTCAAAAACAGTGGCCTCTGACATCAAAAAATCCTTGGATGTTGGCTCATCAGGAACAATTGGGATTTCAGCAGCAGTGAGAACATTTTCAGCAGCAGCAAAAACAGTTTCAGAAGCAGATTCAGTCTTGTCTTCAACAGCAGCAGCAGCAATCACTGAGTGTGCAAAAGAAGAAATAATGCTGGGGTCACAGCCAGAGAAAGGCACCAGTGCCTTAGATAGGTCTTCTGAGGGCTGGACAACATTAGCTCCTGGGAGATAGCTGAAGAAGGCAGGGTCAAAGGCAGAAAGCAAAGACTGTAGGTCTATTGCCAGAACTGGAGTAGGAGGCACAGCAGCAAGAGCAAAAGCAGCAGAAACAGAAATCTCAGCAGCAGCAGCAGTATCATCAACAGCAGGAGCAGAGACAGCAGCAGCAACAACATGAAGGCTTGCTTCATATGGCATCTCCCCCTGCCTAGATGCAGATACATCTGTATCAAGGCACACTGCTGGAGGTGCTGCCTGAGGAATGAGGGAGGAAAGCCTGGCAGAGAGAGCTGCCACTGACAGTTGTAGAGGAGCCAAAGAGGTCTCTAGGAGCAGAGAGAGCCTGGGGGCAATTAGCTCATACAACTTGTCAGCTAGTGCTGAGAGGTCTACTTGCTCAAGAACAGGAGCAGAGGTAGATGGAGTAGGGATAGCTGAGGATGCTGGAAGTGGAGGGCTGGAGAGTGGAGGGATGGATGGCTGAGGTGTGGGGATGGTGGATATGGAGGACAAGGGGATGGATGTGGATGAGGTGAAAGTTGGTTGGTCAATGATATGGTGGAGGAGATCTTGGAATGAGGTTGAGGAGGAGGGTAATTCTGGAGGAGATGAGGGGGAATCATCCATGTAGGAGTCATCCAGAAGGGTGAAGGATGGTATGGATGGGGAAGAAGTGACATCTGGTGGTGGATATGAGAACAATGGGTGGAATTGGTCTACTGGAGGTGATGAAATAGTTGCTGGAGATGGAATTGATGTTGGAGAGGGGCTAGAGATGGTAATGGGGGATGAAGCAGGAATGGTGGATGGAAGAGGTAGGGTTGGAATTGGAGGAGGAAAAGAGGCAGCAACAGCAGCAGCCAGGTCTTCTGCAGGAGCAGAGACCTGTGGGAGAGTGACTCTGTGAGTCCTGGTGCCTGAAGGAGCACTAGAGGAGGGCCTACTTGGCTTGCTTATCTGCCTGTCCCACTTGCCAAAGAGGGCACAGGTAAGTCTCTTGGAGGCATTGATGTGCACTCCAGAGGAGACCAGCAAGGTAGGGCACCTTGTTTGCAGGAAGACTCCAATAATCCTTCCAAAATTAACAAAGCTTTTGTTTATTTTCTTCTTTATTAGGTCAAAGAAGACCTCTCCCCAGTTCAAATTTTTCTTATCTACCAGAGCTCCCATGAGGCAGAGCTGATGTCTGGAGATAGTGTCATGTGCAGAGTGCTTTGCCAACAGCACTTTTCCTACAACATCTGCTAGGAACCTGTACTCAACAGACAAGTTCCTTTTGAATAACTTGCTAGGGTTTCCCTCAGGATGACCCATCCTGGCAAGTATGTCAGAAAACTCCTCTCCAGATAATTCAGCAGTATCATCTCCATTTCTCAGTCCAAAAACCTCTGTTAGAATGGTGGGGGTCAGAGGTACCTGAGTTCCAGCAATGGACCCAACTATTGTGTTGTTGTCTTGGTGGTGAGCAGTGTAAACCCATTCCTTGATTTCATCTGAGGCCAGCTTTATCCTGGTGGTCATGAGGGCAGAAAAGTTCTGATTCTTGAATAAGCTCAGAATATCTTGGAAAACTTGGTCAGTAGTGCTGAATGATTCCATATCAATGTCGAAGCCTGCATCGAACTTCATGGCGGCTAGAACTGCAACTGATACAGCCATTGTACCTGCAAAGATTCAACAAACAAAACGACCAAGCGTAGAACTGTTTGGAGGGAAGAAAGATTCTTGCAGAGAAATTGAAAGCGTAAGAGAGAACGACGGCGAAAAATGAGTTTTATATTAGGGTTCGACGAAGAATTGGAAAGATCGTTGAACTCAGTTCGACGATCGAGGCTTCTAAAGGAATCTGAAGAGACTCCAACATCGTCGATCTCCGTTCGACGATCTTCGAAGGCGTCGAGCTCCGTTCGACGATCGTTCAGTGAACATAATCGTCGAGCGCCGTTCGACGATCGTTGACCGGAAGAGATAGTTCATACTATCTGAGAGGCGCTGAACTCAGTTCGACGATTCTGCAAATCGTCGATCTCCGTTCGACGATCTGTGTGGAAATCGTCGAGCGCAGTTCAGAGATCAGAAAAATTCTAGACACTAAGAAAAATCAGAATTTTTGCCTAGTCTTGGTCAATTTTTAGCTTTCAAAATCTTGGAGATTATTTAAGACTTCCTCCATCTAACATTCCTAACTGATTTAGGAAGAATGTGTGTTTCTTTTCATCCAAAGGCTTGGTGAAAATATCTCCCCTTTGTAAATCAGTTGGGATATATTGCAATTCAATTTTATTCTTTTCAACATTGTCCCTTAAGAAATGATGCCTAATCTCTATGTGTTTTGTCCTACTATGGAGGACTGGATTTTGAGCTATGGAAATAGCACTTGTATTGTCACAAAAGATTTTTGACTTCTCTAAGTTGTAACCATAGTCTAGGAGTTGGTTTTGAATCCACAATATTTGTGAACAACAACTGCCTGCAGCCATATATTCAGCTTCAGCAGTTGAGGTTGACACAGATGTTTGTTTCTTACAAAACCAAGAGACAAGTCTGTCACCAAGGAACTGACAAGTTCCACTGGTGCTTTTCCTGTCAATTCTGCATCCAGCATAATCAGCATCAGAGAATCCAGTTAAATCAAATGCTGAATCTTTTGGATACCAGAGACCTAGATTTGGACAACTTTTAACATACCTGAGAATCCTCTTTACTAATGTTAGGTGTGACTCTCTAGGATTTACTTGGAACCTAGCACATATGCATGTAGCAAACATTATATCTGGTCTACTAGCTGTAAGATACAGTAAAGAGCCAATCATTGCTGTATATGTTGTCTGATCAACAGGTTTCCCATGTTCATCAGCATCCAGTACAGCATTGGTAGGCATGGGTGTTTTCATACAAGATGCCTCAGACATACCAAATTTCTTAACCAGTTCATTAGCATATTTGGTTTGAGAAATAAAGATGCCTTCAGCATGTTGCTTGACTTGTAATCCTAGAAAGAAGGATAGCTCACCCATGCTACTCATCTCAAATTTAGAATGCGTCAGGTTAGAAAACCTTATGCACAATTTTGAGTCAGTAGAACCAAAAATGATATCGTCTACATAAATTTGTACTAGTAGGGCATGGGACTTATGGGTTCTAATAAAAAGAGTTTGGTCTACTCTACCCCTTATAAAACTATTTTCCAAAAGAAAGCATGCTAAGGTCTCATACCATGCTCTAGGAGCTTGCTTGAGACCATATAATGCTTTATTTAGTCTAAAAACATAATCAGGGTAAGTTGGAGAGATAAAACCTGGAGGTTGTCTGACATAGACTTCCTCTTTGATGTCTCCATTCAAGAAAGCACTTTTGACATCCATCTGATAGACTTTGAAACCTTTGTGAGCTGCATAAGCTAAAAATATCCTGATGGCTTCTAATCTTGCAACAGGTGCAAAAGTCTGGTCGTAGTCAATTCCTTCTTCTTGAGAATATCCCTGGGCAACTAGCCTTGCCTTGTTCCTTATTATTACTCCTTGATCATCCAGTTTATTTCTGAATACCCATTTTGTTCCAACAATGGAATGATCCTTTGGCTTTGGCACTAGTTCCCATACTTTGTTCCTCTCAAATTGATGCAACTCCTCTTGCATTGCAATGATCCAGTGTGGATCTTGCTCTGCATCTTGAATGGACTGAGGTTCAATTTGAGAAAGGAAGCAGGTGTGCAACAGGTTTTGGTTGACCTGATTTCTGGTTTGCACACCAGCTGAGAGTTCTCCAATTATTTGGGTAATTGGATGGTCTCTAGATGTTACTAGATCAACAGGAGGTGTTGATTGTTCACCAACCTGTGTTGTTGTTTCCTCTTGTGGTACAACAACTGGCACTTCAAGTGGTGGTTCAATATGTTGAGCATTGTTTTCATCTTCACTGCTTTCATCCTCTTGAGCAACCTGTAGCTTGTTCATATCTTCAACTAGAGTGTGTTCCTGCAAAGGTTCTATGGTAGAAGAAATCTTCTCCTTGAAAGACATGTTAGTTTCATCAAAAGAAATGTGAACAGATTCCTCAATTTTCAAAGATGATTTATTATAGACCCTATAGGCCTTGCTGATCATGGAGTATCCCAGAAACACTCCTTCATCAGCTTTGGCTTGAAATTTTGCTAAGTATTTCTTGTCATTATTGTGAATATAGCAAATGCAACCAAAAATTCTGAAATAGTCAACTTTAGGTTTCTTCCCTTTGAGTAATTCATAGGGAGTCTTTCCCTTCAGTTTATGTATCAGACTTCTGTTCAGCACATAGTTGGAGGTGTTCACTGCCTCTGCCCAAAAGGATAGAGGTAGATGAGCATCTGACAACAATGTAGTGGTAGATTCAATAAGGGTTCTATTTTTCCTTTCAGCTACCCCATTTTGTTGAGGAGTTCTAGGAGTTGAGAAAGTATGCCTGATCCCTTCACTCTGACAGAACTCTTGCATAAGAAGAGAATCAAACTCTGTCCCATGATCACTTCTGATCAGGGCAATGTGAGTATTGAACTCAATCTGTATACATTTGAGAAACTCTGTCAGACACTTAAAGTTATCAGACTTCTTCCTTAGAAAGAACACCCAAGTGAATCTAGAGAAGTCATCTACAACTACTAAAGTGTAGGATTTCCCTCCTAGGCTTTGTACTGTGATGGGTCCAAATAGATCCATGTGTAACAGATACAATATCCTAGGTGAATCACTCTTATTAAGTGACTTAAAACTGTTTTTAGTTTGCTTGCCTAATTGACAAGCCTTGCAGAGTCCTTCCTTCTTGTAGGGGCCAGAAGGTAGTCCTCTAACAAGGTTGTCCTTGGATAGCCAAGCAATAGTTCTAAGGTTTAGGTGTCCTAATCTCTTATGCCATAACACATTTGGTCTACAGACTGAGTTAAACAGGCAAATATCTATATCAGTTGAAAGAAAATCTACTAAGTAGATGTTACCTTTCCTTATACCTGTCAACACAGTTGTGTTGTCCTCTGATTTGATTTTGCATAAGGTTTTGCTGAAGGTCACCTGGTAGCCTTCATCACATAGCTGACTGATGCTGATCAGGTTGTGCTTCAGTCCTTCCACATATGCTACCTTCTTGAAGGTTACTGATCCAATCTGTACTGCACCATATCCCTTAGTTTGTCCAAAGTTGGAATCACCAAAGATAACTTTGGGTCCAAGCTTGGCTCTGAAGGATGTGAGGTTGTCCTTATTCCCTGTCATGTGCTTAGAGCACCCACTATCCAAATACCATTGCTGGTTAGATGTTGGATAGGTCTTCACCTGCACATGAAACAATTCACTTGTTTTTGACCCAGTTTACCTTGGGCCTAGGTTGATAACCTCTAAATTCAGAAATAAAAGACATCCCTGGCTGACTCTTATATCCTTCAGGATGATATCTCCTTGGAGGTAAAATCCATTCAGTATAAGGGTTGAAGGTTTGGGATGAGGAACCCTTAGGATTCAATTTTGATTTACCTTTGAAAAAATTTCCAGAGTTCTGACCTCTGTTCGACGATCTTGGAGCTGCGTTCGACGATCTTGGGTCAGATCGTCGAGCTCCGTTCGACGGTCGACTATGGCTGAGTTCAGGTATATGAGATCGTCGAGCTGCGTTCGACGACTTTGGCTGAGATCGTCGACCTGCATTCGACGATTTTTCCTGAGATCGTCGAGCTGCGTTCGGCGATCGTCGATCTTCATTCGGCGATCGTCGATCTCCGTTCGACGATTTTTGCTGGGACTTGGTTTTCTGAGGCAGATCAGAATTTTTCCTAGCAACCTCTACAACTCCCTTTCCCTTGTCAGAAATGAACTTGATGGGAGTTGTTAGGACTATAGGTTGGCTGGATGAAGCACCCAATGCCAGTGTACTATTGAATCTAGAGTTCACTGTGCTTGTGATGTCCATCAGCTTGATGCTTCTCCCATTAAGGGATTCTTCAAGCTTCTTGGCCTCAGAGAGCTCACTTTTCAGTGTAGCTATCTGTTCCCTACAGTTCTCCAACTCCTGAGAGAGTTTGAGGTTTTTTGACTTTAAACCATTGTGTTCAGATAATTGATTTCTGAGAGAGATAATCTCTTTCTCAGACTTTAGCAGGTCTAAACACAGTGTTTTAAATTCAGATTTAAAATCTTCTGAAGTAAAATCAAAAGAACTAATTACCTGATCTTCTTCAGGTTGAGTTTCTGAGTCTGACTCTGACTCTTCATCCTCTGAATTGTGTTGTGAGGCATTAATTGCCATCATGCAGAATTCCTTTTCTTTTGCATCATCCTCATCATCACTGGAGCTGGATGAGGCTTCTGATTCCTCTTCTGTCTCACTCCAGGATTCAGCAACAACCCCTTTCCTTGTATGCTTATTTTTGCTGGAAGAAAGTTTGCTATTGCCATTCCTTTTGGGGTCCTTCTCCTTTCTTCTTTCTTTTCTGTCCCTTCTGTCCTTGTTCTTGTTCTCTGGACAGTCAGGAACTATGTGCCCTGGTTTCCTGCAACCAAAGCAGATAATGTCTTTGTTATTGCCAATGGACTTGTCATACCTTGGCTTATCCTGCTCCTTGTATGATCTTCTTCTGAAGTCCTTTCTGGCCATCTTGTAGAATCTTTTGGCCAACAAGCTGAGAAGTTCATCATTGCCTGTAGCTTTTTCTTCAGGCAGATCCTCAGTTGCCTTGAAGGCTATGGTTTTCTCTTTCCATGTGGCTGGTGAAGCAGCCTTCTGTTCTTCCTCTCTATTCTTGATGAGTAGCTCATAAGATTTGAGCTTACCCAACAAGGCTTCAGTGGTGATCTCATTTAGACTTCTGGCATCCTTAATTGGCCAGATTCTTGAGTCCTAAGTGCTGGGGAAGCACATTAGGATCTTATCATTAAGTTCTGTCAGAGAAATCTCTTTGTCCAATGTCCTTAGCTCACTGACAATTAGACTCAATCTGTTGTACATGTCTCCCACTGACTCAGTCTCTCCCTTCTTGAAGTTCTCATATTGGGAGATGAGATGGGATCTTCTGTCCTTTCTCTCATCAGCTGAGCCTGAGACAATTTCTGAGAGCTTGTCCCAAATCTCCTTGGCTGAGTTGCATTCAGCTATCTTTTGGAATATGTCATCTGACATTGTCTGGGCTAGGATGTTCATAGCCTTGGCATCAGCTACTTTCCATTTTTTGATGTCAGCATCTGTTCCTGATGGAGGTGGAACAGCATTTGTGCTTGTGCTCTCTGGGGGTCTTGGACACACTGTCAAAACAGAATTGAAAATATCTTCGTCAATAGAATTCATGTAAAGTCTAATCCTTGCTTTCCAAAGTGCAAACTTGGAAAGATTGCACACTGGAGGTCTGGTGCTAGCATAATCTTTGTTTTGGGCCATGATTTGTGCACACAAAATCTAATAATACAATACAAAAGAAAACAGATCTAGTTTGGGAACTTTGGGTTCAGGTGTTAGCCTGTACAACCAATCAGATATGGTATGTTTAACCAACCTGGCTCTGATACCAATTGAAAGTGCAACTAGATCTGATATACTCTAGAGGGGGGTGAATAGAGTATATGGTGTTTTAGTTCTTTTAAAAACTTTTACAATAATTGTTGTAATAAGTGTGAACAGGGAAGCAAATATAAATCTAATCACAGAACTAAACTATGCAAAAACTAAGCACAGACAAATCAAGGCCAGAAACAAAAAGTAAACAAGCAGAGCCAGAGGACACAAGGAAATATAGTGGTTCCCCAAACTTGGGTACATCCACTCTTCTACCACCCTAGGTAGGAATCCACTGCAGGATGAGTTGATCAGGTGTCCTGGGCACCAATGAGCTTTTGATAAGGTGCTCAAAAACCAAAGCAGATTTTTTGATCAGGTGTCTTGCCACCAATGAGCTTTTGACAAGGTGCTCAAAAACCAGATTCAAACTTTTGAAGGGAGTTTGAGAAACCCTTTACAGAGTGGGGGTGAGAGAGTGATGGCAGTCTTCTCTTTCTCAAACAACTGAGAAGACTATGTGGATTGATGTCAAAGCTCCCCCTGAATCCTTGAAATCTTCAGGAAGAAAAGCTTTGCTTGAGGGTGATAGGCCTTCAAAGGTAGATCTCCAGCAATAGATGATTTCAGCAAGCTGAAATGTTGAGTGTCTGGAGTCTTGAAATGATGTTGGCCTTGAACACTTTGAGAGCTGAAGAGATCTGAAGTTGATCTCTTAGATGAGTGTTCTTCAGAATTCTTTTTGACAGAAGATTTTGAAAGAGTCTCTGTAATCTGTATTGTGTATTCTCTCCTTGTTAATCTCTGTATATCATCTATATTGATTCAAAAACATTCTATCTTTTATTCTCTGTTCCAGAATAGAATATCATTCTCTGTCAAAGATAGCCATTGGTCTGCATTGATTGCATCCTTAATTGCAAAAACTCTTCTGGAGGAAAGTCCACAGAATTATTCCTTGAAAGATCCCTTGAAACTTGGTCCAGAAATAAATGAAAACGGCTAGCAAATCTCTGAATTAATTGCATAATAACTCCTGTCTGATTTGAATTTGAATTCTGGAAGTTATCTGAAATCGTCGAACTGAGCTCTGCTATCGTCGAGCTGAGCTCAGCGAACTGGAAAACTCAAGCAGCAAAATAATCGTCGATCTGAGCTCAAAGATCGTCGAACTGAGCTCAGAGATAAAGATCCAATGCAGAGTCAAAATCGTCGAACTGAGCTCACCGATCGTCGAATGGAGTTCGACGATATTATGAAGTTGAGCTCAGCGATCGTCGAGTGGAGCTCGACGATCTGTCGAAGTTGAGCTCGACGATCGTCGATCTGAGTTCGACGAACAGACTTAGTCTCCAGACAGAAAAACTTGGTCTTCAGGGCAGCTGCCAATCCTAGACTTCTAACCCTTAGACTCAATTCTAATTGACCTATTAAGCTATACAGAAGGTCAAACAAAGGTTCCTAGAGACATAGTGATCCTGACCCAAATTAGTAATAGGGTGTTCCAACACAAATGACCTTGAAATGACTTGCAACTTGGTGGAGAGTACTTTAGGGTTGTCAAAGTTCTCTGCTAAAAATATTATGAGATTTAGAGGCTGTTAGACTCCCAAAAACCCTAACCCTAGTTTATGGCACAACCCTAACATTTATGATAGGCCATCCAAACATAATGAAAAGCTATGAAACTTGGGTAGTATGGTCACGGGGTTAATATGAGCCTCTGGAAATTTTATTGGGAATATTGGAACAATATATGTGGTACCTCCTTTGTAATACATGGATTTGTCCTTGATAGTCATTTATTTATTTTGATCTCACTGTTCATTAGAAAATTATTAAAATTGAGTAGAGGGTGTTCTAGGTCGTTACACTCATACATGATTTTAATTATAATTTTTAGATGCATATTTTCAGTACTTACTTCACAAGCTTTTAAACATGCAAATATGTTTAATATTAGATTCAGATCTCAGTAATGGTTAGAAAATTGTGAAACTTATGTCAAAGTGCGCTTTAGTTATTATGCTTATGAGGAAATTTTATCATAATTTTAAGATTAATATTTTCAGTAGTTGGTTCATTGATTTATGGAAGAGGGTTATTCATCAAAATTAAAATTGGAGTTTATTATTCACTGAAAAATTTGGAAACTTGGTCAGGAGTGTTTTTCGTGCATTTTAGTTATGCTTGAATTTTCTTATTATTTTTGGAAGCTTATTTACAACACTTGCTTCTTTAGTTGTTAACTATGTGATTATATTTAAAATTATGGATCAGAGGCTTAAACCTTGCAAAAAATTTGGGAGACTTGAACTTAATGTTATTTAACTGCCTAGTATTTATCATAATTTTATGGAGCATTTTGCATGAGTGTAATGACCACTTTATATACAACCCGGGGCATTTGGATTTTTAGGAGAAATAAATAAAATGTCAGATAAATTAGGAAAATTTCAAGTTTCTGGATTTAGGCTTTAAATGTCATGATAGGCCTCCATTATTTATCTTAGGGTGTTTAGATGAGGATTTAGAGTACCTCCTATCGTGCACGTCATATAGCATAAGGTGGTCTGCATTTAGTAAAACTGCGAAAATCGAGTTAACATGTGGAATTGTCAAAGGGTGATGGGATTGTGGTTTACTGATTTTAGTGAAGTGGATTGGAGTATACCATTGGAGGCTGGGATGAGTAGGTTGTAGAGTTGTCTAAGATTAGGTGGTGCTCGGGATCAACGAAAGATCGTCTTTCCTGTGCAGGGAGAGAGAGAGGGTCAAAACATATTAGGGTTAGAACCAGTGTAATACTAAAGGGATCGGGAATTGGGTATTAACCAATAATATTAAGTGCCTTGCAAAAGGGAACGATGGGCTTCAGCTACCATCATAGTTCCAAGTGCCCTTTGAGAGCCCTTCACGGGGAATACCGGTGGCAGTCCTGGTCTAACCTAAACTATAGGCAAAATAAACTGCAAGAGTAACTGTATAACTAGGGATTCACTTTCACTCACCTTAATGTTTCGGGGTGTTAGGTTGGGTCACACGGGCAGTAGGCTCGGGGGTTTAGATGATAAGCAGGTTTGCCCGGTGAGCTTTGGCTCGGTTCTTGATTGTGACGGACGGGATGGTCCGGGGAGCTTTGGCTCGATAGCTGATACATAAGGTTGTATGTGCATAAGTATAAGGTGGTGGGTCTTCGATATTGGAGGGTCGATGCACCGACGCCAATATGTCGACTCGCCATGTGTGGTTTTGCACTTAGCCAAGATAAGTCCGGTTGATTTGCCGGCAAAGAGTACGCAGGAGCTCCGCTTAGTGCACCAGCGTTGAGGCGTACGATAGGTCTAGCTGGTAGTTCACTTACCGGATTATAGGTGGGAGAGGCCCAACCCACCGCTTCCGTCTGCCACTATGATGGTATCTTGGGAGGTTAGGCTCCAAAAAGGGGGAACTAAAGGTCTGTGTGCACATAGTCTGTTGGATCCCTAGTTTGATTTGGGCTAGGTTCACTAACATAGGATAATGTGACCCAACATGTATAGCCAGGGTCAAAGTTGTGTCCTAGAGTCTAGGACAAGTCCTCAGTAACAACACCATATGGACAAGCCATCATCAGACTGCCAGAGAGTCAAAACATAGAGTTTTCCTCAAGATTCAGAGATTTCTCAAGAGACTAAGTAAAATGAGTTCGATGTTCGTCGAACTCAGCTCGACGATAGTCGTTCTCAGCTCGACAATCTTAGAGAAATATTTTTTGAGCTGAGCTCGACGAACTTCAGTCATAGATCGACGAACCTTGGACTTCACCTTCAGAGTTCTAAGTCCAGACTGTTCTCTTGACTCAGGTCGAACGAACCTAGTTCTCAGGTCGACGAAGTTAGTTCTCTGGTCAACGATCACTAGACTCTCTACTCCACCTTTCTGATTCCAGAAGTTATTAATTCTTCTAAGTCCAGAATCATTCTCAGCTCGATGAATTCAAGGTTCTCCAGACTTAGGTCGACAAACATCATTCTTCGGTCGACGAATCTTTGGACCATCATAGCCTTCTGTCGAGACTACGTTCTCTAGTCTCAGGTCGACGAACTCAGTTCTCTGCCCGACGAATTCTGGAACTAGAAGACTTATGTCGACACTCAGAGTATATGTCGACAAAAACTAAGTCGACACTAGAAGAACTTATGTCGACACCAAGATCATCAGTCGATATTGTGGAAAGGCTATGTCGACAACACACAGAAGATTTGTGTCGACATACAGGAGCAATTGTGTCGGCACAGGATATTTGACAACTTCAGAATAATTGCTGAACTCCAGTCGACGAACATATTTACCAGCTCGACGAATAGGCAAAGATCAAAAGAGACAGCAGTTCAGTTTTCAGCTCGACGAATAGAAGTCCTCTGGTCGACGAATACAACATGTCAGCTCGACGAATTCTGCCATCTGCTCGATGATTCCAGACTTAGTTATTTCTGGCCTTCTGTCCCCACTCTAATGCTATAATTCCTGGGTAATTAATGCTCTAACATTCTCTGAATATATCTATTAGAAGGAGCATTAATTATGGTCTTCTCCAAGGATTATTGCTTGCCGTTTTTCCACGGGACAGTTGGGGAAATAAATTAATGTCGATTATTCTCAAGGCTGTCAGCATTAATTATAGAGAAATTCAAATGTTTGAAAGATACAGAAGAAGAGAATAACGTATACAGACAGATAGACACACAGAGAAAGCTTCACATAGAATACTACTGACTAAGAAGCATACAGTAATTTGAAGAAGAAGCAAGAAGAACACATTTTTCAAAAATCAAGAGTCTTCCTGTTCTTCTTCTCCAGGACCTTGCTAAAGACAATCAAGCACTATCAGTCTAAAGCTCCTGGATCAAGTCTCTCAATTGAAGGCCTATCACCCTGTGCAAAGCTCCAGATCTCCTGTACCCGTTTTCATCTCAGGGGGAGCTTTGACAACATCATTGAATACACATAGTCTTCTCATTGTGATTGAGAAAAGAAGACTTCCATCACTCTCTCACCCCCACCTCTGTAAAGGGTCGTCATCTACCTTCAAAAGTGATTCCTTGGTTGCAAGTCTCCTGATCAAAAGACTTGGGTTGGTTTTTGAGCACCTGATCAAAAGCTCATTGGTGTCAGGCACCTGATCAAAAATCTGAGTGGATTCCTACCAAGGGTGGTAGAAGAGTGGATGTACCCAGGTTGGGGAACCACTATAAAATTCTTGTGTCGTCTGGTTGTCTCCTTTCTTTTGTTCTTGCTGTGCTTGTGATTTAGATTTATTGTTTGCTAGTTATTAATTTCTGCACTTCTGATTTACAGTAAAAGCTATAATAGTAGGTAAGAAATTTTTCAAGAATACTCTATTCACCTCCCCTCTAGAGTATTTTTGATCTAACACACACTTTCAATTGGTATCAGAGGAGGTTTCTTTGGTTGTACAAGTTAAATCTTGAACCAAAAGATCCTTTATTAGATCTACACAGTATTTTATTTTCATTTACATTATAAACGTAGCATGGCACAGAACAAGGACTATGCAAGCACCAGATCTCCAATTTGCAACCTTAATAAGTTTGCCATCTGGAAGGCAAGAATTAGGTTATATATGAATTCCATTGATGAAGACATCTACAATTCCATTTTGACAGGTCCCCCACAGGCATCTACAACTACAACATCTTCCAGCAACAATGCAGTCTCACCACCTGAGTGGATTGAAGCTCAGAAGAAAGCAAAGATTGATGATGCCAAAGCCATGAACATATTGGCTCAGACCATGTCAGATGACATCTTTCAGAAGATGGCTGAGAGCACCTCTGCAAAAGCAATCTGTGATTCACTCAATCAAATGGTTGCTGGCTCAGCAGATGAGAGGAAAGATAGAAGATCACACCTCACCACACAATATGAAAACTTCAAGAAGGATGAGGCAGAGACAGTTGAAGTGATGTACAACAGGCTTAGCTCCATCATCAGTGAGCTAAGGACCTTAGATAAAGAAATCACTTTGACTGAAGTTAATGACAAGATCCTAATGTGCTTCCCAAGCTCATGGGACACCAGGATCTAGCCCATCAAGGAGGCCAGATGCCTGAATGAGATTTCAACTGAATCTCTATTAAGAAAACTGAAGTCATATGAGCAGCTAATCAAGTCCAAAGAGGCAGTGGAACACAGGACTCCTCCCCCAGCAAGCAAAAAACAATCCATTGCATTCAAGGATGCTGAAGAAACTGAAGCCCCAATAGTTAATGAAGAGCTGATGAGTCTCTTTGCCAAGAGATTCTTCAAACTGGCAAGGAAAGACTTCAGAAGAAAGTCATCCAGAAATGACAGTCAGCCAAGGCATGACAAAACCCCCCACTAAAGAGGTAGTGTGTTATGGGTGCAGGAAACCTGGACATTTCATGTCTGAATGTCCTGAAAATCAAAAGAAGGAAAGAAGAAAAGAAAAAGAATCAAGAAACAAGCACTACAGTAAGCCCTCTTCCAGCAAGCACAAAAAGAAGGATAAAAGATTTGTGGCTGAAACATGGAGTGACCCAGAAGATGAATCCACGTCTTCCAGCTCTAGTGAAGAAGAAGAGGAGGCCAAGGCAAAGGAGGTGTGCCTCATGGAAATTGGTCCAAGCAGTAGCAGATCAGATACAGATGAATCTGATGATGAAGAAAATCTGTCAGCTGAAGATCAGGTAATATCATCTTATGATTTTGAATCTGATGAATTTAAATTTGAATTTAAAAACTTATGCTTCGATTTGATAAGCTCTGAGAAGGAAATCAAACTTCTCAGAGATAAATTGAATGACCTAGATAAAATCACCTCTAAAAATGCAACTCTATCTAGTGAACTAAAATCTGCAAATGAACAAATCAGTTTTCTGAAATCAGAACTTAGCAAAGCTAAGATGTTAGAAGAATCATTAAATGTCAAAAGTTTGAAATTGCTAGATATAACCAGCACACTTAATGCTAGAACAAATAACTGCAGATTAGGATTAGGAGCCACATCTAGTGAACCAACCCTAATCCAAAGGAATCATTTGTCAAAACCAATAAATTTCATCTCTGATAAAGGAAAGAAAAACACTGAACAAGTAAATAAAGTTAATAAAATTCTGGAACAAATTGAAGCTAAGGATAAAATTAATAATCAGAAGAATGAAAAAAATTACAATGTGCAGCAGTTATCGTCGAACCCAGATCGACGATATAGGAACAGATCATCGAACGCAGAACGACGATCTCTGAACGCAAACTACAATAATAATCATTCGTCTAACTACGATCGACGAACTTTGTTTGGTTCGTCAAGCAAAGGTCGATGAACGTGGGGCACAGAGAATGAACATGTTCATTCTCTGGGCAGAGATCGACGATCTCAACCCAATTCTTCGAACTCTAGTCGACGAACTTTCAACAATTCGTCGAACCCAGGAAGACTTAATCAAAACTGTAACAGCAACTCACATATTCCTAAGAAACCATTTAATCCACTAGCTGACTGGATCATCCCACCTAGGAGATACCAGCCCCTAGGATATAAGTCCTAACCTGAATTCTCTATTATTTCCAGTTTTTCTTATCAGCCATACAAAGGACCCAAGGTAACCTGGGTCAAAAACCATTAACTGTTTTCTATTGCAGCTGAAGAATTATCCAGGGGTAAATCAAACTTGGTACCTGAACAGTGGCTGCTCCAAACACATGACTGACAGCAAGGACATCTTAATCAACTATAAGTCCAAGCTGGGGCCAAAAGTTATCTTTGGTGACTCCAAGTGTGGTTCGTCAGAAGGATTTGGAGAAGTGAGAATAGGAGCTGTCACATTCAAAAAGGTGACATATGTAAGTGGACTCAAACATAACCTCATCTCCATAAGTCAATTATGTGATGATGGTTATCAGGTATACTTTAACCCATCCACTTGTTCTATTATTGATAAAAACAACCAAACAGTTTTAACTGGAAGTAGACAAGGCAACATATACTTAGTAAATTTTCTTTCTGGCAAAACTGTATCTGTTTACTTAACTTAACTAGTAATCAGAATGACTTATGACACAAAAGACTAGGTCATGTAAATCTGAAAAACATTACTAGGCTATCTAAGCACAACCTTGTTAGAGGTCTACCTTCTGGTCCCTACAAGAAGGAAGCTCTCTGCAGGGATTGTCAATTAGGCAAGCAAACTAAAACTAGTTTTAAATCTGTTAATAAGAGTGATTCACCTAGGATTTTGTACTTGCTACATTTAGATCTCTTTGGACCAATTACTGTACAAAGCCTAGGAGGGAAATCCTATACTCTAATTATAGTGGATGATTTCTCCAGGTTCAGTTGGGTATTCTTTCTGAGATCAAAGTCAGATACATTCAAGGTTCTTACAGATTTTCTCAGGACCATACAGATTGAGTTCTCTACTCATGTTGCATTGATCAGAAGTGATCATGCCTTGATCAGAAGTGATCATGGCATGAGTTCTGTGAGAAGGAAGGTATCAGGCAATGCTTCTCAGCTCCCAGAACTCCCCAACAAAATGGGGTAGCTGAAAGGAAAAATAGGACACTCATTGAAGTTGCAGGTACATTGCTTGCAGATGCTTACATGCCCCTAACCTTTTGGGCAGAGGCTGTCAGCACAGCAAATTATGTCCTGAATAGGAGCTTAATTCACAAACTAAAGAACAAGACTCCCTATGAATTGCTCAAAGGAAAGAAACCTAAAATAAACTATTTTAAAGTATTTGGTTGTACCTATTATATACACAATAATAACAAGAAATACATTAGAAAGTTTGAGGCCAAGGCTGAAGTGGGAATTTTTCTAGGATATTCCCAAGTAAGCAAGTCCTATAGGGTTTTTAACAAATCAACATTGAAAATTGAAGAGTCTATTCATGTTTCATTTGATGAGACTAATATGTATTGCAAGGAGAAAGAAGTTTATACCAATAGCAACTTGCAGTACCCCACTTGTGTGAGACCATGGATGGATTAAACCTCACCCAAGAGGTGCCAACTCATCCCTCTCCACAAGTCATTGAAGAAAGTGAAGAATAAGAAGTTGAAGATAATGAATCTCTACTAATAGCAAATACAATTCCATAGGAGGAATTAATTCCAAATGATGTTGCACAACCAACTCCACCCACTGATTTTGTCACACTTAGGGATCACCTCAGATCTCAAGTGATTGGAGACATATCGGTAGGTGTACAGACAATGCATCAACTTACCCAAGATCTGATGCATGCATGTTTTCTCTCTCAAGTTGAACCTCTCTCTATTCATGATGCTGAGCAGGATCCCCACTGGATCCTTGCGATGCAGGAGGAACTACATCAATTTGAGAGATGTAGAGTTTGGGATTTGGTTCCAAGACCACGGAACTACCCAGTTATTGGAACAAAATGGGTATACAGAAACAAGCTAGATGCTCAAGGAGTCATTGTGAGAAACAAGGCTAGGCTTGTTGCTCAAGGATATAGGCAAGAAGAATGAATTGATTATGATCAAACATTTGCACCTGTTGCAAGGTTGGAAGCCATAAGAATATTCCTTGCCTATGCAGCATACAAGAGGTTCATGGTCATTCAAATGGATGTTAAGAGTGCTTTTCTAAATGGAGTGTTACAAGAAGATGTATATGTACAACAACCTCCAGGTTTTGTTTCTCCAACTTACCACTCTCATGTTTTTAAATTGCATAAGGCTCTTTATGGTCTAAAGCAAGCTCCAAGAGCTTGGTATGAGACCTTAGCTAGTTTTTTATTAGAGCATAAATTTACAAGAGGAACTGTAGATAAAACTCTTTTCACTAGACAACATAAGGACCAAATCTTGTTAGTACAAATTTATGTGGATGATATTATATTTGGCTCTACAGATTCCAAATTATGTAAGAGGTTTTCTGACCTCATGCATTTTAAATTTGAAATGAGTAGCATGGGTGAGCTTTCCTACTTCCTTTGTCTCCAAGTGAAGCAGCTCCCTGATGACATCTTCATCTCTCAAGCAAAATATGCTAAAGAACTTCAAAAGAAGTTTGGGATGGCTGATGCCTCAGCAATGAAAACTCTAAGGGCTACCAATGCTGTTGTGGACTCTGATGTACCAGGGAAACCTGTGGATCAAAAACTTTATAGGGGCATTGCTGGGTCCCTATTATATCTCACAACAAGTAGGTCAGAAATTATGTTTGCCACATATCTTTGTACTAGGTTCCAAGTGAACCCTAAAGAATCTCATCCAATTTTCCTAAAAAGGATTTTGAGATATATAAAGAGTTATCCTAATCTAGGCCTATGGTATCCTGCTGAATCAGAATTTGAGTTAACTGGATACTCTGATGTTGATTTTGCTGGATGCAGGGTAGATAGAAAAAGTACTTCATGAACTTGCCAGTTCCTGGGTATGAGATTATTATCTTGATTTTGTAAAAAGCAAACATCAGTGTCAACCTCAACTACTGAAGCAGAATATATTGCAGCAGGCAGCTGTTGTTCACAGATGCTTTGGATACAAAATCAGCTACTAGATTATGGGTTAAACTTAAATAATTCAACTCTAATATGTGATAATACAAGTGCTATAGCCATAGACTAGAATCCAGTTCACCATAGTAGGACAAAACATATTGATATAAGACATCATTTCATTAGGGAGTTTGTAGACAAAAATAAAATCAAGCTTGTCTATATCTACACTGATTTACAAAGGGCTGATATATTCACCAAACCTCTGGATGAGAGAAATCATATGTTCTTTGTGAATCAACTTGGAATGATCAATGGAGAAGACTTTATTTGATTTCTGTCTGCAGTCGACGAATTTTCCAGAGTTCGTCAAACGGAGTTCGACGAACAGTGGAAAGTTTGAGAGACATTCGCCGAACGGAGATCGACGAACTCTCTGTGAGTGAAACAATATTCGTCAAACGGAGTTCGACGAACTTGCTTCAGAAGATATTCGCCGAACGGAGTTCGACGAACTAATTTCAATACTTCAGGACAAGATCGACGGATTATTTCTGTAAAAATTATCGTCGATCTCAGCTCGAAGAATTAATTTCATTTTTATGGAACGGAGTCTGTCGATTTATATTCTTGAAAACCTTATATCTAGGTTTTCTTTGACCTTCGTCCCACGCTTTTTGTTCTCTTGCACTTGATCACCGCTTCTCTCTTTTACAGGTAATTCCATGGCGATTCCAGCAGGAGCTCTAGACGCTATGAAGTTTGACGGTGGATTTGATGTTGACTTCGAATCATTCCAACACTCAGATCCAATCTTCCTGTATATTCTGGAACTTCTGGAAGAACAGAATCTGAAGAACCTGATGACTATAAGAATAAAGCTGACAGTAACATAAATCAGGGAATGGGTTTATACCTCATCCACCTCTGAGGACAATACCATGACAGGATCAATTGCGGGTAACACTGTCTCCTTTACTCCCGCGGTTTTAACTGAAATATTTGGTTTGACAAATGGCGAAGAGGAATTAGAAATTGATTCTGAAGAGTTCAATATGATGCTAAATCTGATGGGTTATGCTGGTGACAACCCAAATAAGTTGTTGAAAAAGCATCTGTCTGCAGCATACAAGTTCCTGACAGACATTGTTGGAAAGATCTTGCTTGGCAAGCATACTGCCCATGACTACATCACAAGACATCAGTTCTTGGTCATGTGTGCAGTAATAAATAAGAAGCAAGTTGACTGGGCTTAGATCCTCTTTGATCTGATAAAGAAGAAAAATAACAAGAAAGAAGTGTATTTTGGAATGATCCTAGGGATCTTCCTCTAGGAAAAGGCTGCTAAATCACTGGTCTCCCAGACCATATTCATCAATGACAGTAAAAGGCTCACCTGTGGATTATTTGGCAGGTGGGAGAGGACAATCACAACGCCCACTAAGGCTTCTACCTCTTCCACCCCAGCTTCTAAAGGAACCAGGGCTGTTAAAGCCACTCCCCTACCTGCTGAAGAGCTTCATCCAACACCACCATCTCTTCCAGAACCCCTTCCAGCAAAACAACTCACTTCCCCTCCCATTATCTCTTCAACACCAGAACAACAACAATATCCTCATGTTCCTACTCCACCTCCATCTCCACATGCTTCCCCAGCTTCATCTCCCCCAATTGACCTCACTGACATTCCATCTTCCCCTCTTCAAGAAAAACAACAACCAACATCTCCTGATTCCCCCCATGACACTTACATTTCTACACCACCACAATCTCCTCTTCCCCCACATTTATCTTCCATACCATCTTACCCTCTAACAACAGACACCATCATGCAAGATGCCACCCATCCATCCCCATCAACATCCACCATCCCTCCAGATGTTCATATCCCTAATGCTCCACTCTCTATCCCTCCCATAGTTCCCACTTCTACACCTTCTGAAACACCATCTACCATTCCATCATTAGATCTCTCCACCATATCTTCCATCATTTCCATACTCACTCCTCTCCTTAAGTCCCTTATAGTAGAGGCCCTTACACCTCTTGCTACCACCATATCTTCTCTCTCTGACAAAATATCTACTCTTACTACTGTCCCTTCCTCAGTCAGGGGCATGGCTTCAGGCCCTACTGAAACCATGCAGGGGGGAGATGCCTGATAATGAAGCAGCAGCTCTAGCTTCAGCAGCTCCAGCTCCAGCACCAGATGCTTCAGCTACAGCAACAACAGCAGCTTCAGAAACAGCAGTAAAATGTACAGAATACATAGATACAGACTTGATTGATAAAGATTTGATTGATTTTATTGGGACTGATATGGATTTTGAATCAGACTCTGAAGAACCTAATACTATTGGTGATTTCATTCTTAATCCCACAGTTAATTTAGAACAATTGTTGAGAATTTTTGATACTGTACATATACATTATCTTCCAGCTGAGATCACTAAGACATCCTTAGCTATTATACCATATACTTCCCCCATCTCTTCAAAAGTTGTTAAGCAACTTTAGGACAGTTTTGCTATTGCACAATCAGCAATCACTTCACCTCCAGAAGTAGTAGTTGTTCCCTCTTCCTCAATAATATCTTCAGCACCATCTTTTGTAATGGATGACTCTCCAATGCCAGATCTAGATGAATTGATCTTGGCTGATATTGTAGAAGAAAATAAGGCAGTAGCTGAAAGCTCTGTCCAAATTAGTTCTGATTTTTGTGTAGCTTTTCCTCCAACTTCTGCTGAAACTCCAGTTCTTGTTGCAACTCCTGCTCCTGCTCCAGAAAAACCTGTTATCTCTGTTAAAGCTTTAAAGGATCTGGATGATCTATATGATAACCCTCAGGGTTCTGACAATGATGATGATGAAGATGAGGATGAGGATTCAGATGAGCAGGATACAAATAAGAAGAAGCAAGTTTCAAAGAAAAGAAAAGCTCCTCCTCCTCCTGCTCCCAAGCCCAATCCAAACAATGACACCCTTTACTATATTCTTCAAAAGATAACTCCATACAAGGGGATGCCAGCATCGATGTGGTTATCCAAGAATCAGCAAAAGAAAAGGAAGAAGAGTAGAAAGTACTCTCCTCCACCAGTTCAAAGATATAGGAAAGATCCACCACCTCCTCATCCTCCTGCAGCTGGTGCTCCTGGTTCTAGTTCTCAAAGATCTGCCCCTATGCAAACATATCAAAGACATCAAGGGAGATCTCATCATGAAAGCAGCCAGCACAGGAAACAACCTTCAGGAAAACAACATTAATAGCAACAACATCAACAAGATGAAAGTCCTAAAAGGCCACTCTCTCCTCATGTTCCTTATGAAGATCCAGAAATAGCCAACACAGCTAGAATGGCCAGTTTCCAGGAATTGGTAGGCCTCTCTATGATCAACAAGGCAAAGGCTGAAGGAAAGGATACTTCTGAATACACTACAATGTTCAAGTATAGGAGAGAAGAACTGAGAAGGTTTGATAAGGCTAACAAAATATTTAATGTTGATGATTATATGAAATTGCATCCTGAAGCAGTGGTCCCTAGAGCTACATGTCTGAAGATTATAGGGGTTGCTGACATGACAATGACTATGGTACAAGCTTCAAATCCAAACAGGGAAATAGTCTTCACCAAGCCAGGAGACAAGGGCAAGGACATAAAGCTTCAGGAGAAAAAGCAAAAGAAGTGAAATATGAACTATTTTATTTCTGTCTTTCTATCTTAAACTATATCTTATTGTCCGAACAAAGCTTTTATGTAAATATATCTGCTGCATGTGTTAATTATCCCTGCCAGATATATCTTTTTCCTGCTTTGTTTACTTTATGTTTTTATTTTGAGTCTATTAGTGACCTCACCCAAATAGGGGGAGATTGTTGGATCCCTAGTTTGATTTGGGCTAGGTTCACTAACTTAGGATAATGTGACCCAACATGTATAGCTAGGGTCAAAGTTTTGTCCTAGAGTCTAGGCCAAGTCCTCAGTAACAACACCACATGGACAAGCCATCATCAGACTGCCAGAGACTCGGGACATAGAGTTTTCCTCAAGATTCAGAGATTTCTCAAGAGACTAAGTAAAATGAGTTCAATGTTCGTCGAACTTAGCTAGACGATAGTCGTTCTTAGCTCGACGATCTTAGAGAAATATTCTCTGAGCTGAGCTTGACGAACTTCAGTCATAGATCGACGAACCTTGGACTTCACCTTCAGAGTTCTAAGTCCAGACTATTCTCTTGACTCAGGTCGACGAACATAGTTCTCAGGTCGACGAACTTAGTTCTCTGGTCGACGATCACTGGACTCTCTACTTCACCTTTCTGATTCCAGAAGTTATTAATTCTTCTAAGTCCAGAATAATTCTCAGCTCGACGAATTCAAGGTTCTCCAGACTTTGCTCGACGAACACCATTCTTCGGTCGACGAATCTTTGGACCATCATAGCCTTCTGTCGAGACTATGTTCTCTAGTCTCAGGTCGACGAACTCAGTTCTCTGCCCGACGAATTCTGGAACCAGAAGACTTATGTCGACACTTAGAGTATATGTCGACATCAACTAAGTCGACACTAGAAGAACTTGTGTTGACACCAAGATCATCAGTCGATATTGTGGAAAGGCTATGTCGACACCACACAGAAGATTTGTGTCGACACACAGGAGCAATTGTGTCTGTTGAAGCCAAAAATGACCTCAATGGGAGTTCAAAATAGGGGTACAGCTGATGATTTTTCTTGCTAAGAAGTAATAACTCAATGTGATTTCATTCTACATTCTGATACAATTATGTAGATGGACTTAACTAGATTGAATTAGCATTCAGGCAAGCGCACCTATCAATCGTAATATATGAGAAATCTACATCTCGTGTCGTATTCCACAGGGTCGTTTCAACTATTCGTACTCACCCTCCCTTTATTATCATACCTCTAAACAAAAGTGATATTTAAACTACATTAACCTAACTATGACCAATTGGATGATTCAGTATTGGAGAAATAAATGCGATAAAAACATGAAGCTTCTAAATAATTACATGAACAATTTCATTTATCAGTTCAATTCTAAGCGTTCATGACATGAAAAGATTGTTACATTCGTGTAATGTAAAAGTTAATTTTTCATCAAAATTCTCTCTCGAGCAATTCCAAATCTAAACCTAAGATAGTAAATTTTCTCTCGAACAATTCACAACACTCAAGTTCGCATTAAGTAAAATACCTTTATTACTACATAAATTCATGGATTTTATTTCTAAATTAATATGAATCCTTTTATTCGTGTTCTAATTTTCCAAACAAAATATCTCTCGATCATAAAGTTTGAATTACAAAGGGAATTATCATCACAATATGAACATACCAAAAGCATTACAAAGAACCAATTTCTCAATCTAGCCAATTGCAAATTGTGTAAAACAAATAAGTAATTCAAAGGGATGATTAAACTCTTTGTTTGCTTTCATAAACACAAATAAAATACTACAAATGTAACATAAACAAGGTGATACATGATTACTAGAATGTTCAAAGAGAAATTCATGCAAATTAAAACATAAATTGAAGATGAATCATCAAGATAAGAGAAGGATTAAAAGGGATTAATGATTAAATGAAAATACATAGGAATACCCTTCAATCATCCTTGTCTTGGATGCTCCCCTTCGGCCTCCAGCAGTTCTCCAATCCAGAAAAAATCCAAAAGTTCTCAACAAATTTTTCTACATGAAATTTATAGTTCCCTTGCAAACAGGTCGGACACGGGGTCGCACACGGCCGTGTACCAGGCCGTGTGGACGGTTCCTAGGCGGTTCCTGGGCGGTTCCCCACGAGAAGGCATGTCTGGTAGTGGGCCGTGTCAGATGACACGGGTATGGACACGGCCGTGTGTGCGGCCGTGTTCTTCAGACACGGGTTGGTTGGCAGTCGTGTGCAAAGCTGACACGGGTAGGCACACGGGCGTGTGCCATACCCGTGTGAGGTTCCATCGTCTGCGCCCAAATTCTTCAGCTCCAGGTGCATAGGACACGGGTAGGCAGACGGCCGTGTGTCGGGCCGTGTGCACAAAATTTTCGTCCTGTCATCAGCCATGTAGACTCCGTGAACTCCTCTGTTTGCTCCGAGACTTTTAGGTCCATTGGTTGGCATTACCTGCAATAGAAAAATGATAGACTCAGTAAATGGTTTATTATAAGAACTGCCAAAGACTTCTAAATACGCTCTTCTATCTATGATACGACAGTTTCTTTGCTATTATCATGAAATCAACACAAAAGGGGCAGGAAATGGTAGATATGATTACAATTATGATAGTAAAAAGCCTATCATAATCGTACTCATCAAATACCCCCAGACTTAGATGTTTGCTTGTCCCTAAGCAAACTAATTCACACACCTGGGTTACCATTAAATAATTTTGCTTTCGCACACTGGTTGTTATGAATTTAAGAGAACTTTGATGATGTAATCGCATAGGAAATAATTTAGCAGACTTTTCTAAATATAAATTTATCTTAAAATTCCTCTAATATATCATTTTAACTATCTCTCACTCGCTTTTAGAAATAAAAGTATAGTCATCTTTAACAAATATGAGGAGAAAATAACAATCTCTATAAGATACATATTAGTGTTTCAAAACTTATAAGTACTCTTACTGATAATCATGAGCTTACCCTTTTTACACCCTCATCACGGCACAATTTAGAATTAGTAAGGTTGGATCCTTAGGACTTGAATTTTGGTGTAGCCTTTTTGGCTTAGGATAGAAGATTAAAAGTGAGGTAATCAAGGATAATTTCGATGAATTTTTCACACCTAAATCTTGATTGAGCCTTATGTTGGAGGATACCTTAACATATTTCAATTTTTTGTAAACACCCCCAGGCTTTGCAATTTGTATATTTCCCATATTTTGAAGGGTACTCTATTTTTTTATATATATATATATATATTTTAACCAAGGGACCATAGTAGGGATCATTCCAAGTGGGTGCACGTATACACGCACTCAGGCCACATATCACTGTCTTTTTTTTGGGTTCAAAGTAGGGATCATTCCAAGTGGGTGCACGTATACACGCACTCAGGCCACATATCACAATGAACAAATCATTCCAAGCAGGCATCAATGATAGGTGTGCTAATAGGTAGGGATTTGGCCTTGGTGAATTTTAATAGTAGAGCATCAAAAGAATGGGGATTAGGTTCAAATTGGGTGTGCAAGGGTATCATGTTAAAGGTGTTGGGGTAACAAGGCTCAAGATATCCAATAGGATGCCTAAGTCATTTCCGCCCTTACTAATTAACTTATGTAATGTTTTGAGGAATGCTAGAGGGTGAGTCCTAGTCATCAATAGGGAGTAATTTTTAATTTTAAAACCCTAATACCAAATTATAGAAATGTTACACTCATCGACTCACTTTATTATAGATAAATATATTTTCTAAAATATAGTGTTGGATAGTTACTAATATAGAAGAGTAATCTTTAAATTAAATTATATAGAGAAAATTATGCTAAAAAAAATTTCTATGCTTAATTACAAAATTAACAAAGTTGAATACTCTATGAGTCTACATCAATTCATTTTAATCAGTGTGCGAAGTTAAATTAGATATTTATAATCCCAAATGAATGAATAATGAGAGCTTAAAAGATCAACAAAATTTGTAGGGGGACAAACTTGAGTATTATGATAGGCAGATTAGAATCAATTGTAACCACATGAATAACCATTCTACCCCCAGACTTAAATTTTGCAATGTCCTCAGTGCAATGTAAAAAGCGGACATAGAGTGATTTCATGATGATATAAGAGAAAAAAACTGCTAGTATAATAAGTAGGAGAGCACAATAAAGAAACAGGAGTTGTACTAGAATGCACTGATATATAAGAGCTGCCAGAACTGAATACACTGATAAAAAAAAATACAAGATACGATACATGAATATAGAACTACATCGATACATATCAGAAGTACGCCTGGTGGTCTGTCGAATCGTCCGGGAAGGAAGGCGGTGCTGGAGCTGGCGGCTGGCGAGGGGCGATCCCGAGGTGGTCTCTGATCTGTACGAGGAGATCCTCGGTCCGCTGATGTGCCTCCTTAATGTCCTGTAAGCGCGGCGAGAGCTCGGCCTCGAAAAACTGTCTGAACTCGCGTGAGTACTGCGACTGAGGTGGAGGGGGTGCAGTAGACGACTCGCCATGAGCATAGGTGGAATGGGGTGGAGGCACCAATGGCACGTCGAGGTCAGGATCTATCTTATCATCATTGTCATAATGTATATGCGGTCCACGTCGAGCAATAGAATATATAACCCCTCCCCGGCCCTGACGGGCGGTGACGAGGCGGAGGGCGCGAAGACTAGCCATCATGATAGGCACGGTCTTTGCGACCACTGTCATCTGGGGAGGGCTAAAAAGATGCCCATATTCTTCACGAGGCGAGTAATATATGGTGCTACGCAAATAGACCCTATACGAGGGGTGTCAGCTGGTGGAGAATGAACTGGGCTAGAAGATAACCGAGATGTAGAGGATATCGTGATGTCATGCTATAGAGGTATAACAGATCCTGCCTACTGACAACTCCGGAGCTTTCGCCCCGGCCGCTCAACGTGTGGCTGAGTAGATGGTGGATGTAATGGAGTGCGGGGGAAATCAATTTAGATGCCTTAGATCTTTTGGCCTCGTAGGCGCCAGTATCAAAGGAAATCTGGCGCCATATACCACCGGCCATATCGCGGTTGGGGAGTTCAAAGTGGATCTCGGGGTAGGCAACACTGAAAAGGAACGACTCCTCATACACCCCTAAGTATTGGGTGAATTGGAGCATGGTGAGTGTATAAAATGTGCCACCCACTCGAAATGAAACTATCCCCTCGGGCGCGTGCGGTGCATCGATGAAGTTAGGCCTAAAGCTGGAATAAAATGAAGATAGGAACTCTAAGGTGAGTTCCCTAAAGCCTAACTCCTCTATGGCAAAAAATTGATCCCACCCCGTTACAGAAATTAACCCCCTGACATCTCCAGCTATGTTTATCTCTTCCAGTACGCTCCAATCGATTATACGTATATCTTGAAATTTTTTAGATTGCAAGCGGTTGAAGCGGGCGGTGTGCGACGCATCTGTGAAAATTAGCGGAGCAGCGGCATCCCGCCTCTCCGTTGAGACTTGTAATTCGGGTCGGCGACGGCGACCTCCACTTCTTCCGGAAGACATAATGTAGACGAGGAGAATACGAGTGAAGGGGGGCGAGGATTGGAGAAAATGGAGCCCTTGAGTTCAGGCCACGGGATGACTGGTGCTGGGAGAGGGTTTGGAGTGAGCACAAAAGAAAATCCACACGGCCTTATTTATAGAGGGTGCACACGGGTTCGCACACGGGCGTGTGTGAACCCGTGTTAGGGAATCTGCAACCTCGTGGAACACGGGGTGCGTCGGTCCGTGTAAAAAATTGGAACACGGGTGCGCACACGGCCGTGTGTGCACCCGTGTTAGGGGATCCGAGGCCTCGTGGAACACGGGGTGCCTCGGTCCGTGTGGTCAAACAGGCTGGGGTCAGTGCGTCAGGTGGACACGGGCTGCCACACGGCCGTGTGTCGCCCCGTGTCGCAGCTGGCACGGTACACAAACACGGGTAGGTAGGTGACACGGCCGTGTGGATACCGACACGCCCGTGTTCGGCGTCTCGACACATCGGTCTCGACGATCGTCGAGACCGATGAACACGGCTATGAACACGGGTTGGTGCGAACCCGTGTTGTGCTCGGGATGAAATTGGCGTTTTGTGGAATTAATTCCACACGGCTGGGCCTGAGCCTGTGTCACGTACACGGCTACGCACACGGCCGTGTGGTGAGCCGTGTGCCTCTCCATTTTGAAAATATTTTTACAGAAATTTTTTTTTTCTTTTTCTCATTAAAATTTGATGGAAATTTTTTTTTTTCATTAACATTTACTTTTCTTCAATTTTTCATTGCAACTAATTAGATTTATACTAAAACAAGAATACTTAGAAACACCTACTATACTTAATATTAAATTAATCTAGCCGGAGGCAGGTTTCTAGACGAGGGAAGTCCATAGGGATTTCACCATAATAAGGTTTAAGTCGGTGACCATTAACCTTAAAATCTCCCTTCTCTGGGTGAGTTAACTCGACGGTACCGTAGGGAAAGACTTCTTTAACTTTAAAGGGTCCGGACCACTTAGACCTTAACTTCCCTGGGAATAATCGTAATCTGGAGTTATAAAGGAGGACTTGGTCACCTTTTTGGAATACCTTGGGTTTGCGAAGGTGATGGTCATGAAATAGTTTGGTTTTCTCCTTATAAATCCGGGAGTTCTCATAGGCTATAGTTCTCCACTCATCTAATTCGTTAAGTTGAAGTTTATGCTTCTCTCCTATAGAGCTAGTGTCAAAATTTAAGGAGCCTATTGCCCGATACGATTTGTGTTCTAATTCTATAGGTAGGTGGCAAGATTTACCGTAGACTAATCTAAAGGGGGTGGTCCCTATAGGTGTTTTGTAGGCGGTCCTATAAGCCCATAAACAGTAGTTAAGTTTCCTAGACCACTGCTTCCTATTCCCTTCTATAGATTTTTCTAAGATTCTCTTAAGCTCTCTATTGGAAACTTCAACTTGTCCACTAGTTTGAGGATGATACGGAGTGGCTATCCTATGTGTAACTCCATATTTTTCTAATACTTTGTCTAGTTGTCGATTACAAAAGTGTGAACCCCTATCGCTAATAAGTGCACGTGGTGTACCAAATCGTGCGAATAAGGATTTCAAAAATCTAATTACAACCCTACTTTCATTAGTAGGCAAAGCTTGCGCTTCAACCCACCTTTATACGTAATCTACAACTACCAAAATATATTTATTCCCAAAAGAAACTGGGAATGGTACCATAAAATCTATACCCCACACATCGAATACTTCACATTAAAGGATAAATTTTTGAGGCATTTCATGTAATTTAGAAATATTACCTGCTTTTTGGCAAGAATCACATGAAAGCACATACCTTTGGGCATCCCTGAATAGAAGGGGCCAATAAAAACCGGAATCAAGAACCTTTTTAGCGGAGCGATTCGCTCCATAGTGACCACCAGCAGGACCTGCATGACACTGCTCCAAAATCTTCCAACCTTCCTCCGCTGATACACACCTTCTTATAACAGAATCTGCACATATCCGAAAAAGAAAAGGGTCCTCCCAAAAGTAATATTTCAAGTCAGAGAAAAATTTCTTTTTCTGCTGATATGAAAAGTCTTTTGGAAGGACCTTAGCCACAAGATAGTTTGCATAATCTGCAAACCATGGATAATCTAGATGTATATTGGTAGATATGGCAAATAATGATTCCTCAGGAAATGTATCAGAAATTTCAGATTCATCTAACATTGATCGTAGTGGGTTTTCTAAACGTGAAAGATGATCTGCCGCTAAGTTTTCCGCTCCTCGTTTATCCCTAATTTCTAGATCAAATTCTTGTAGAAGAAGAACCCATCGGATTAAATGAGGCTTTGCTTCCGCTTTGGCTAGCAAATATCTAAGTGCAGAGTGATCCGTATAAACTACCACTTTGGACAATGTTAAATATGGTCTAAATTTATCAAAGGCAAATACCACTGCTAGGAGTTCTTTTTCAGTAGTTGTATAATTCTCCTGTGCATTATTAAGTGTTTTACTAGCATAATATATTGGGTGAAAATGTTTGTTTCGGCGTTGTCCTAAAACAGCCCCTACCGCAAAACTACTACCGTCACACATGATCTCAAATGGTTGACTAAAGTCAGGTGCGATCATAATAGGAGAATTAATTAATTTTTCTTTTAAGAACTCAAAGGCATGTAGACACTCTTGTTCAAAAATAAAAGGTGTGTCTTTTTCTAAAAGCCTTGTAAGTGGTTTAGCTATTTTAGAGAAGTCTTTAATAAAACGGCGGTAAAATCCCGCGTGTCCTAAGAAACTTCTCACTGCCTTTACGGAGGTTGGTGGTGGCAATTTTTCTATGATCTCTATTTTTGCTTTATCTACTTGAATTCCTTGGCTTGAAATTTTATGGCCAAGTACTAACCCCTCTTGTACCATGAAATGGCACTTCTCCCAACTAAGCGCTAGGTTCGTCTCCTCACACCTCCTAAGAACTTTCTCTAAATTATTCAAACACAACTCAAATGAGTCGCCAAAAACCGAAAAATCATCCATGAACACTTCCATAATATCTTCAACATACTCGTTAAAGATGGCTAGCATGCACCTTTGAAATGTGGCGGGCGCATTACATAACCCGAAAGGCATACGTCTATAGGCAAAGGTACCAAATGGGCAAGTAAATGTTGTTTTCTCTTGGTCTTCTGGTGCTATAGGTATTTGAAAGTATCCAGAAAGTCCATCTAGAAAACAATAATAAGAGTGTCCTGATAAGCGTTCTAATATCTGGTCGATGAAAGGAAGAGGGAAATGGTCTTTCCTAGTGACATTGTTTAATTTCCTATAGTCTATACAGACACGCCAACCTGTTACCGTTCGCGTTGGAATTAATTCATTTTTATCATTTGCTACTACGGTCAGGCCACCCTTCTTAGGAACTACTTGGACAGGACTAACCCAAGAACTATCCGAAATAGGATATATAATACCAGCATCTAATAACTTTACAATTTCAGCCTTAACTACCTCTTTCATATTAGGATTTAGCCTACGTTGCGGTTGAATAGACGACTTATAGTTTTCTTCCAAAAGGATTTTATGAGTGCAAAAACTAGGATTAATACCCTTTATATCAGATATTTGCCATGCTATTGCACCTCTACATTTCTTCAATACGGTTATCAATTTTTCTTTTTCAAGTTTGGAAAGATTTGAAGATAAGATAACTGGGTACGAAGAATTTGCTCCTAAGAACGCATACTCAAGATGATCCGGTAATTTTTTTAATTCTACTATTGGTGGATCCTTAGTATTATTCTTAAGAATTTCATGATCTCCTTCAGTAATTAAACTATATTCCGTTGTTCTATTCATAGCAACACAATTTTCTAGAAAAAATAAATGTTTAATAATGTCATCATTTTTATCATCTTCTAGATAATTGTTAGTTATGCAAATTTTTAAAGGATCTTTATAATAAAAATTAGAATTTATAGAAGACATAAAATCATCAATACCATGAGAAAAATAGCAATAATCATCGTTATCTAAGGATTGTTTCATAGTTTTTCCAATTTGAAAAGTGACTTCATCTTCTCCTACTCGCAATACTAATTTACCATCAAAAACATCAATAAGTGCTCTAGATGTAGCTAGAAATGGACGACCTAGTATGAGTGGTACTTCGATATTTTCATCCATATCTAAAATAACAAAATCAGCAGGAAATATAAATTTATCTACCTTAACTAATACATCTTCTACTATTCCTTTAGGATACTTAACCGATCGATCTGCTAATTGAATACTCATTGTTGGAACACCTATTACTAATTTGGGTCAGGATCACTATGTCTCTAGGAACCTTTGTTTGACCTTTTGTATAGCTTAATAGGTCAATTAGAATTGAGTCTAAGGGTTAGAAGTCTAGGATTGGAAGCTGACCTGAAGACCAAGTTTTTCTGTCTGGAGACTAAGTCTGATCGTCGAGCTCAGCACGACGATTCGTCGAACTCAGATCGACGATCGTTAAGCTCAACTTCGGCAGATCGTCGAGCTCCACTCGACGATCGCTGAGCTCAACTTCAGAATATCGTCGAACTCCATTCGACGATCGGTGAGCTCAGTTCGACGATTTTGACTCTGCTTTGGATCCTTATCTCTGAGCTCAGTTCGACGATCTTTGAGCTCAGATCGACGATTATTTTGCTGCTTAAGTTTTTCAGTTCGCTGAGCTCAGCTCGACGATAGCAGAGCTCAGTTTGACGATTTCAGATAACTTCCAGAATTCAAATTCAAATCAGACAGGAGTTATTATGCAATTAATTCAGAGATTTGCTAGCCGTTTTCATTTATTTCTGGACCAAGTTTCAAGAGATTTTTCAAGGAATAATTCTGTGGACTTTCCTCCAGAAGAGTTTTTGCAATTAAGGATGCAATCAATGCAGACCAACGACTATCTTTGACAGAGTGATATTCTATTCTGGAACAGAGAATAAAAGACAGAATGTTTTTGAATTAATACAGATTAACAAGAAGAGGACACACAATACAGAATACAGAGACTCACTCAAAAACTTCTGTCAAAAAGAATTCTGAAGAACACTCATCAAAGAGATCAAGCTTTCAAAAATCTTCAGATCTCTTCAGCTCTCAAAGTGTTCAAGGCCAACATCAATTCAAGACTCCAGACACTCAACATTTCAGCTTGCTGAAATCATCTATTGCTGGAGATCTATCTTTGAAGGCCTATCACCCTCAGCAAAGCTCTTCTTCCTGAAGATCTCAAGGACTCAGGGGGAGCTTTGACATCAATCCACTTAATCTTCTCAGTTGATTGAGAAAGAGAAGACTGTCATCACTCTCTCACCCCCACTCTGTAAAGGGTTTCTCAAACTCCCTTCAAAAGTTTGGATCTGGTTTTTGAGCACCTTATCAAAAGCTCATTGGTGGCAAGACACCTGATCAAAAAATCTGCTTTGGTTTTTGAGCACCTTATCAAAAGCTCATTGGTGCCCAGGACACCTGATCAACTCATCCTGCAGTGGATTCCTACCTAGGGTGGTAGAAGAGTGGATGTACCCAAGTTTGGGGAACCACTATATTTCCTTGTGTCCTCTGGTTCTGCTTGTTTACTTTTTGTTTCTGGCCTAGATTTTTTCTGTGCTTAGTTTTTTTTTGCATAGCTTAGTTCTGTGATTAGATTTATATTTGCTTCCCTGCTCACACATAGTACAACAATTGTTGTAAAAGCTTTTAAAAAGTTTTAAAACACCATATACTCTATTCACCCCCCTCTAGAGTATATCAGATCTAGTTGCACTTTCAATTGGTATCAAAGGGAGGTTGGTTAAACATACCATACCTGATTGGTTGTACAGGCTAACACCTGAACCCCAAGATCCTAAACTAGATCTGTTTTTCTTTTGTATTTTATTATTAGATTTTGTTTGCACAAATCATGGCCCAAAACAAAGATTATGCTAGCACCAGACCTCCAGTGTGCAATCTATCAAAGTTTGCACTTTGGAAAGCAAGGATTAGACTCTACATGAATTCTATTGACGAAGATATATTTAATTCTGTTTTGACAGTGTGTCCAAGACCCCCAGAAAGTACAAGTACAAACTCTGTTCCACCTCCATCAGGAACAGATGCTGACATCAAAAAGTGGAAAGTAGCTGATGCCAAGGCTATGAACATCCTAGCCCAGACAATGTCAGATGACATATTCCAAAAGGTAGCTGAATGTAATTCAGCCAAGGAAATCTGGGATAGACTCTCAGAAATAGTCTCAGGCTCAGCTGACGAGAGAAAGGACAGAAGATCCCATCTCATCTCCCAATATGAGAACTTCAAGAAGGGAGAGACTGAGTCAGTGGGAGACATGTATAACAGACTGAGTCTAATTGTCAGTGAACTGAGGACATTAGACAAAGAGATCTCTCTGACAGAACTTAATGACAAGATCCTAATGTGCTTCCCCAGCACTTGGGATTCAAGAATCTGGCCAATTAAGGATGCCAGAAGTCTGAATGAGATCACCACTGAAGCCTTGTTGGGTAAGCTCAAATCTTATGAGCTACTCATCAAGAACAGAGAGGAAGAACAGAAGGCTGCTTCATCAGCCATAAGAAAGGAGAAGACCATAGCATTCAAGGCAACTGAAGATCTGCCTGAAGAAAAAGCTACAGGCAATGATGAACTTCTCAGCTTGTTGGCCAAAAGATTCTATAAGATGGCCAGAAAGGACTTCAGAAGAAGATCATACAAGGAGCAGGATAAGCCAAGGTATGACAACCCCATTGGCAATAACAAAGACATTATCTGCTTTGGTTGCAGGAAACCAGGGCACATAGTTCCTGACTGTCCAGAGAACAAGAACAAGGACAGAAGGGACAGAAAAGAAAGAAGAAAGGAGAAGGACCCCAAAAGGAATGGCAATAGCAAACCTTCTTCAAGCAGGAATAAGCATACAAGAAAAGGGTTTGTTGCTGAATCCTGGAGTGAGACTGAAGAGGAGTCAGAAGCCTCATCCAGCTCCAGTGATGATGAGGATGATGCAGAAGAAAAGGATTTCTGCATGATGGCAATTAATGCCTCACAGCACAATTCAGAGGATGAAGAGTCAGAGTCAGACTCAGAAACTCAACCTGAAGAAGATCAGGTAATTAGTTCTTTTGATTTTACTTCAGAAGATTTTAAATCTGAATTTAAAGCACTGTGTTTAGACCTACTAAAGTCTGAGAAAGAGATTATCTCTCTCAGAAATCAATTATCTGAACAAAATGTTTTAAAGTCAGAAAACCTCAAACTCTCTCAGGAGTTAGAGAACTATAGGGAACAGATAGCTACACTAAAAAGTGAGCTCTCTGAGGCCAAGAAGCTTGAAGAATCCCTTAATGGGAGAAGCATCAAGCTGATGGACATCACAAGCACAGTGAACTCTAGATTCAACAGTACACTGGGCTTGGGTGCTTCATCCAGCCAACCTATAGTCCTAACAACTCCCATCAAGTTTATTTCTAGCAAGGGAAAGGGAGTTGTAGAGGTTGCTAGGAAAAATTCTGATCTGCCTCAGAAAACTAAGTCCCAGCAAAAATCGTCGAACGGAGATCGACGATCGCCGAATGAAGATCGACGATCGCCGAACGCAGCTCGACGATCTCAGGAAAAATCGTCGAACGCAGGTCGACGATCTCAGCCAAAGTCGTCGAACGCAGGTCGACGATCTCATATACCTGACCTCAGCCATAGTCGACCGTCGAATGGAGCTCGACGATCTGACCCACGATCGTCGAACGCAGCTCCAAGATCGTCGAACAGAGGTCAGAGCTCTGGAAACTTTTTCAAAGGCAAGTCAAAATTGAATCCTAAGGGTTCTTCATCCCAAACCTTTAACCCTTATACTGAATGGATTATACCTCCAAGGAGATATCATCCTGAAGGATATAAGAGTCAGCCAGGGATGTCTTTCATTTCTGAATTTAACGGTTATCAACCTAGGCCCAAGGTAAAATGGGTCAAAAACAAGTGAATTGTTTTATGTGCAGGTGAAGACCTATCCAACATCTAACCAGCAATGGTATTTGGATAGTGGGTGCTCTAAGCACATGACAGGGAACAAGGACAACCTCACTTCCTTTAGAGCCAAACTTGGACCCAAAGTTATCTTTGGTGATTCCAACTTTGGACAAACTAAGGGATATGGTGCAGTCCAGATTGGTTCAGTAACCTTCAAGAAGGTAGCCTATGTGGAAGGACTGAAGCACAACCTAATCAGCATCAGTCAGCTATGTGATGAAGGCTACCAGGTGACCTTCAGCAAAACCTTATGCAAAATCAAGTCAGAGGACAACACAACTGTGTTGACAGGTAAAAGGAAAGGTAACATCTACTTAGTAGATTTTCTTTCAACTGATATAGATATTTGCTTGTTTAACTCAGTCTGTAGACCAAATGTGTTATGGCATAAGAGATTAGGACACCTAAACCTTAGAACTATTGCTAGGCTATCCAAGGACAACCTTGTTAGAGGACTACCTTCTGGCCCCTACAAGAAGGAAGGACTCTGCAAGGCTTGTCAATTAGGCAAGCAAACTAAAAACAGTTTTAAGTCGCTTAATAAGAGTGATTCACCTAGGATATTGTATCTGTTACACATGGATCTATTTGGACCCATCACAGTACAAAGCCTAGGAGGGAAATCCTACACTTTAGTAGTTGTAGATGACTTCTCTAGATTCACTTGGGTGTTCTTTCTAAGGAAGAAGTCTGATAACTTTAAGTGTCTGACAGAGTTTCTCAAATGTATACAGATTGAGTTCAATACTCACATTGCCCTGATCAGAAGTGATCATGGGACAGAGTTTGATTCTCTTCTTATGCAAGAGTTCTATCAGAGTGAAGGGACCAGGCATACTTTCTCAGCTCCTAGAACTCCTCAACAAAATGGGGTAGATGAAAGGAAAAATAGAACCCTTATTGAATCTGCCACTACATTGTTGTCAGATGCTCATCTACCTCTATCCTTTTGGGCAGAGGCAGTGAACACCTCCAACTATGTGCTGAACAGAAGTCTGATACATAAACTGAAGGGAAAGACTCCCTATGAATTACTCAAAGGGAAAAAACCTAAAGTTGACTATTTCAGAATTTTTGGTTGCATTTGCTATATTCACAATAATGACAAGAAATACTTAGCAAAATTTCAAGCCAAAGCTGATGAAGGAGTGTTTCTGGGATACTCCATGATCAGCAAGGCCTATAGGGTCTATAATAAATCATCTTTGAAAATTGAGGAATCTGTTCATATTTCTTTTGATGAAACTAACATGTCTTTCAAGGAGAAGATTTCTTCTACCATAGAACCTTTGCAGGAACACTCTCTAGTTGAAGATATGAACAAGCTACAGGTTGCTCAAGAGGATGAAAGCAGTGAAGATGAAGGGAATGCTCAACATATTGAACCACCACTTGAAGAGCCAGTTGTTGTACCACAAGAGGAAACAACAACACAGGTTGGTGAACAATCAACACCCCCTGTTGATCTAGTAACATCAAGAGATCATCCAATTTCCCAAATAATTGGAGAACTCTCAGCTGGTGTGCAAACCAGAAATCAGGTCAACCAAAACCTGTTGCACACCTGCTTCCTTTCTCAAATTGAACCTCAGTCCATACAAGATGCAGAGCAAGATCCACACTGGATCATTGCAATGCAAGAGGAGTTGCATCAATTTGAGAGGAACAAAGTATGAGAACTAGTGCCAAAGCCTAAGGATCATTCCATTGTTGGAACAAAATGGGTATTCAGAAACAAACTGGATGATCAAGGAGTAATTATAAGGAACAAGGCAAGGCTAGTTGCCCAGGGATATTCTCAAGAAGAAGGAATTGACTACGACCAGACTTTTGCACCTGTTGCAAGATTGGAAGCCATCAGGATATTTCTAGCTTATGCAGCCCACAAAGGTTTCAAAGTCTATCAGATGGATGTCAAGAGTGCTTTCTTAAATGGAGACATCAAAGAGGAAGTCTATGTCAGACAACCTCCAGGTTTTATCTCTCCAATTTATCCTGATTATGTTTTTAGACTGAATAAAGCATTATATGGTCTCAAGCAAGCTCCTAGAGCATGGTATGAGACCCTAGCATGCTTTCTCTTGGAAAATAGTTTTATAAGGGGTAGAGTAGACCAAACTCTTTTTATTAGAACCCATAAGTCCCATACCCTACTAGTACAAATTTATGTAGACGATATCATTTTTGGTTCTATTGACTCAAAGTTGTGTAGAAGGTTTTCTAACCTGATGCATTCTAAATTTGAGATGAGTAGCATGGGTGAGCTATCCTTCTTTCTAGGATTACAAGTCAAGCAACATGCTGAAGGCATCTTTATTTCTCAAACCAAATATGCTAATGAACTGGTTAAGAAATTTGGTATGTCTGAGGCATCTTGTATGAAAACACCCATGCCTACCAATGCTGTACTGGATGCTGATGAACATGGGAAACCTGTTGATCAGACAACATATAGAGCAATGATTGGCTCTTTACTGTATCTTACAGCTAGTAGACCAGATATAATGTTTGCTACATGTATATGTGCTAGGTTCCAAGTAAGCCCTAGAGAGTCACACCTAACATTAGTAAAGAGGATTCTCAGGTATGTTAAAAGTTGTCCAAATCTAGGTCTCTGGTATCCAAAAGATTCAGCATTTGATTTAACTGGATTCTCTGATGCTGATTATGCTGGATGCAGAATTGACCGGAAAAGCACCAGTGGAACTTGTCAGTTCCTTGGTGACAGACTTGTCTCTTGGTTTTGTAAGAAACAAACAGCTGTGTCAACCTCAACTGTTGAAGCTGAATATATGGCTGCAGGCAGTTGTTGTTCACAAATATTGTGGATTCAAAACCAACTCCTAGACTATGGTTACAACTTAGAGAAGTCAAAAATCTTTTGTGACAATACAAGTGCTATTTCCATAGCTCAAAATCCAGTCCTCCATAGTAGGACAAAACACATAGAGATTAGGCATCATTTCTTAAGGGACAATGTTGAAAAGAATAAAATTGAATTGCAATATATCCCAACTGATTTACAAAGGGGAGATATTTTCACCAAGCCTTTGGATGAAAAGAAACACACCTTCTTCCTAAATCAGTTAGGAATGTTAGATGGAGGAAGTCTTAAATAATCTCCAAGTTTTGGAAAGCTAAAAATTGACCAAGACTAGGCAAAAATTCTGATTTTTCTTAGTGTCTAGAATTTTTCTGATCTCTGAACTGCGCTCGACGATTTCCACACAGATCGTCGAACGGAGATCGATAATTTGCAGAATCGTCGAACTGAGTTCAGCGCCCCTCAGATAGTATGAACTATCTCCTTCGGTCAACGATCGTCGAACGACGCTCGACGATTTTGTTCCCTGAACGACGGTCGAACGGAGCTCGACGCCTTCCAAGATCGTCGAACGGAGATCGACGATGTTGGAGACTCTTCAGATTCCTTTAGAAGCCTCGATCGTCGAACCGAGTTCAACGATCTTTCCAATTCTGCGTCGAACCCTAATATAAAACTCATTTTTCGCCGTCGTTCTCTCTTGCGCTTTCAATTTCTCTGCAAGAATCTTCTTCCCTCCAAACAGCTCTACACTTGGTCGTTTTGTTTGTTAAGTTTTTGCAGGTACAATGGCCGTATCAGTTGCTGTCCTAGCCGCTATGAAGTTTGATGCAGGCTTCGACATTGATCTGGAATCGTTCAACACCACTGATCAAATATTCCAAGACATTCTGAGTTTATTCAAGGATCAAAACTTGTCTGCCCTCATGACCACCAGGATAAAGCTGGCCTCAGATGAAATAAAGGAATGGGTTTATACTGCTCATAATCTCGACAACTCTACTATAGTTGGCTCTATTGCTGGAACTCAGGTACCTCTGACCCCCACAGTTTTAACAGAGGTTTTTGGTTTGAGAAATGGAGAAGAAACTGCTGAATTATCTGGGGAGGAGTTTTCTGATATACTTGCCAGGATGGGTCATCCAGAGGGAAACCCTAGCAAGTTATTCAAAAGGAACCTGTCTGTTGAATACAGGTTCCTAGCAGATGTTGTAGGAAAAGTGCTACTGGCAAAGCACTCAGCTCATGATACTATCTCCAGACATCAGCTCTGTCTCATGGGAGCTCTGGTAGATAAGAGAAGTTTGAACTGGGGAGAGGTCTTCTTTGACCTAATAAAGAAGAAAATAAATAAAAGCTTTGTAAATTTTGGAAGGATTATTGGAGTCTTCCTGCAGAACAAGTGCCCTACCTTGCTGGTCTCCTCTGGAGTGCACATAAATGCCTCTAAGAGACTCACCTGTGCCCTCTTTGGCAAGTGGGACAGGCAAATCAGCAAGCCAAGCAGGCCCTCCTCCAGTGCTCCTTCAGGCACCAGGACTCCAAGAGTCACTCTCCCACAGGTCTCTGCTCCTGCAGAAGACCTGGCTGCTGCTGTTGCTGCCTCTCCTCCTCCTCCAAGTCCAACCCTACCTCTTCCATCCACCATTCCAGCTCCATCCACAATTACCATCTCCAGCCCATCTCCAACATCTATCCCATCTCCAGACCCAATTCTACCTCCACCAGCAGACCACTTCCACCCATTGTTTTCATACCCTCCACCAGATGTCACTTCTTCACCATCCATACCATCTTTCACCCTTCTGGATGACTCCTACATGGATGATTCCCCCTCATCTCCTCCAGAATTACCCTCCTCCTCAACCTCATTCCAAGATCTCCTCCACCACATCATTGACCAACCAACTTTCACCCCCTCCATATCCATCCCCTTGTCCTCCATCTCCACCATCCCCACACCTCAGCCATCCATCCCTCCACTCTCCAGCCCTCCACTTCCAGCATCCTCAGCCATCCCTATTCCATCTACCTCTGCTCCTACTATTGAGCATGTAGATCTCCCAGCCTTAGCTGACAAGTTGTATGAGCTACTTGCCCCCAGGCTCTCTCTTCTCATGGAGGCCTCCTTAGCTCCTCTACAACAGTCAGTGGCAGCTCTCTCTGCCAGGCTTTCCTCCCTCCTTCCTCAGGCAGCACCTCCAGCAGTGTGCCTTGATACAGATGTATCTGCATCCAGGCAGGGGGAGATGCCATATGAAGCAAGCCTTCATGCTGCTGTTGCTGCTGCTTCTGCTCCTGCTGTTGATGATACTGCTGCTGCTGCTGTTGTTTTTGTATCTGCTGTTCATGTTGCTGTGGCTCCTACTCCAGTTCTGGCAATAGACCTACAGTCTTTGCTTTCTGCCTTTGATACTGCACACTTCAGTTATCTCCCAGAGCCTAATGCTGTCCAGCCCCCAGAAGATTTGTCCAAGGCACTGGTGCCTTTCTCTGGCTGTGACCCCAGCATTATATCCTCCTTTGTACTCTCAGTAACTGCTGCTGCTGCTGCTGTTGAAGAAAGGACTATTTTTGCTGCTGCAGAAATTCCAACTGCCTCTGATGAGCAGATATCCAAGGATTCTCTGATGACAGAGGCCACTGATTTTGAGTCTGCTGAAGATTTTGTTGATGTTACTAAAGTTGCTGCTGTCATCACTCCTGAAGTTACTGTTGTTGTTTCTGCTTCTCCTTCTGTATCTGCTGCTGAATCTGTTGCTGTATCTACTACTGAATCTGCTGTTGTTTTTGCTGCTGTCTCTGCTGCTGTCCCTGCTGCTGCTCCTTCTGCTTCTGCCTCATCTGCTGCTGCTCAGTTGAAGAAAGAATTGATGAAGAAAATAGATGCTATATATGATGCCCAGAGTTCTGACTCTGATGAGTTCAAGACAGACTCTGATGACTCAGCTGCCACTATTGTAAGGAAAAGGAAAGCTAGAAGCAAGGCTATGAAAAGGGTTCCTCCTGCAAAAGTAAAGGATGATAATGATATTCCCTATTATATTCTGCATAACTGCCAAATTACTGAACATTGGATGCAGTATTCCAAAAATCAGCTGAAAGCAATGAAAAAGAAGAGAAAGTATGAGAAGGGCTCCTCACAGTTCCAGCACCCTCATCCTCCTCCACCACCTCCTCCTGATGCAGGTGCAGGTGGCAGCTCTGCAAGTCAAGCCCCATCTAGAAGCCAGGCTCCCTACCAACCCCATGCCAGATCATACCAAAGGGAAAGCCAGCCTAGGGGTTCTTATTCCAGGAGAGGAGGATACAGGGGTAGTCAAAGAGATATTCAGGTTTATTCTAAAGGGCATTCCAGGCAGCACCCATACTCCAGGGGAGGACATGTTTCATCTGATACTACTTCTGGTCCATTCCCCTACAAGCTAAGAGAGACAGTGTCTGCTAGGCCTCCTCAAGATAATTCTTCCAATAGGTATGAGCCACCTGTACCATTTGAGGACCCTGAGAAGAATCCTGTTGCTTGGACTGCTAGGATGAAGGTGTTGGCTGCATTAGACCAGATAAAGAAGGCCAAAGAACAAGGGCTAGACACTTCCAATATTTCTACTATATCAGAGCAAAGACAAAAAGAGCTAGAAAGATATGCCTCCAGCAAATTCTTTGATGCAGACAGATATATGGAGTTGCATCCTGCTGCTGTGATTCCCAGGACTTCAAAGCAAACATACTTGGGTGCAGCTGATGACACCAGGTCCAACAAGGAAGCCTTAAATCCAAACAGAGAAATCAAAATGGTTAAAGGCAAAGAGAAGAAGTAACTCTGTAAGGTGACAATCTTTGGATTTTCTGACTGCTATCTGGATGCCATATATATATATATATATATCTGTGATGTTTCTGCTATGTCTAGCTGCTGTTGTTTTTATGCTTTTTTGATTGTATGTTGTTATTTGAATTTCCAAAGTCTGTAAATAGTAATCCTAACCCAAATAGGGGGAGATTGTTGGAACACCCTATTACTAATTTGGGTCAGGATCACTATGTCTCTAGGAACCTTTGTTTGACCTTCTGTATAGCTTAATAGGTCAATTAGAATTGAGTCTAAGGGTTAGAAGTCTAGGATTGGAAGCTGCCCTGAAGACCAAGTTTTTCTGTCTGGAGACTAAGTCTGATCGTCGAGCTCAGCACGACGATTCGTCGAACTCAGATCGACGATCGTTGAGCTCAACTTCGGCAGATCGTCGAGCTCCACTCGACGATCGCTGAGCTCAACTTCAGAATATCGTCGAACTCCATTCGACGATCGGTGAGCTCAGTTCGACGATTTTGACTCTGCTTTGGATCCTTATCTCTGAGCTCAGTTCGACGATCTTTGAGCTCAGATCGACGATTATTTTGCTGCTTAAGTTTTTCAGTTCGCTGAGCTCAGCTCGACGATAGCAGAGCTCAGTTCGACGATTTCAGATAACTTCCAGAATTCAAATTCAAATCAGACAGGAGTTATTATGCAATTAATTCAGAGATTTGCTAGCCGTTTTCATTTATTTCTGGACCAAGTTTCAAGGGATTTTTCAAGGAATAATTCTGTGGACTTTCCTCCAGAAGAGTTTTTGCAATTAAGGATGCAATCAATGCAGACCAACGGCTATGTTTGACAGAGTGATATTCTATTCTGGAACAGAGAATAAAAGACAGAATGTTTTTGAATTAATACAGATTAACAAGAAGAGGACACACAATACAGAATACAGAGACTCACTCAAAAACTTCTATCAAAAAGAATTCTGAAGAACACTCATCAAAGAGATCAAGCTTTCAAAAATCTTCAGATCTCTTCAGCTCTCAAAGTGTTCAAGGCCAACATCAATTCAAGACTCCAGACACTCAACATTTCAGCTTGCTGAAATCATCTATTGCTGGAGATCTATCTTTGAAGGCCTATCACCCTCAGCAAAGCTCTTCTTCCTGAAGATCTCAAGGACTCAGGGGGAGCTTTGACATCAATCCACTTAATCTTCTCAGTTGATTGAGAAAGAGAAGACTGCCATCACTCTCTCACCCCCACTCTGTAAAGGGTTTCTCAAACTCCCTTCAAAAGTTTGAATCTGGTTTTTGAGCACCTTGTCAAAAGCTCATTGGTGGCAAGACACCTGATCAAAAAATCTGCTTTGGTTTTTGAGCACCTTATCAAAAGCTCATTGGTGCCCAGGACACCTGATCAACTCATCCTGCAGTGGATTCCTACCTAGGGTGGTAGAAGAGTGGATGTACCCAAGTTTGGGGAACCACTATATTTCCTTGTGTCCTCTGGTTCTGCTTGTTTACTTTTTGTTTCTGGCCTAGATTTTTTCTGTGCTTAGTTTTTTTTTTGCATAGCTTAGTTCTGTGATTAGATTTATATTTGCTTCCCTGCTCACACATAGTACAACAATTGTTGTAAAAGCTTTTAAAAAGTTTTAAAACACCATATACTCTATTCACCCCCCTCTAGAGTATATCAGATCTAGTTGCACTTTCACTCATTCTTGTTGGGCTAAGTTCTCCTAGGCCTAGTTTCAGATATAATTTATAAGGCATTAAATTTATACTTGCTCCTAGATCTGCTAAAGCCTTATTTACTTGTAAATCACCGATTAAGCATGGAATTGAAAATGAACCGGGATCCTTAAGTTTTTGTGGCGATTTATTTTGCAAAATAGCAGAACATTCTTCACTTAATGTTACTAATGATAATTCTTCTATTTTCTTTTTATTAGAAATCAAATCCTTAAGAAATTTTGCATATTTAGGCATTTGAATAATTTCAGAAAAAGGTAAATTAACATGTAATTGCTTAAACATAGATAAAAATTTACCATACTGCGCATCCATGCGCTCCTTGCTATGCTTTGCTGGGTATGGTAATGCTGGTTGGTACTCCATCGGTTGTACATTCATCTCGCTTGGTCCTTCGCCGCTAGACTCCATTTTGGGTGCTTCTTTTGCAGGCCTTGGGTCTTGTAACTCCTTTCCGCTCCTCAATTGAACGGCTTTTGCATGCTCCCTTGGATTTATCTCTGTATTCCCTGGAAGTGTTCCTTGCTGCCTTTCAGAAACCATCCTTGCAAGCTGACCAATCTGATTTTCCAAGTTCTGAATTGAACCCTCTTGATTTCGGAAGGCTACATCGGTAGTTTGCATGAATTTGGTAAGCACATCTTCCAATGTAGGCTTCCTTGGTTCCAACTGTGGTTGTTGTCCAAACATGGGTTGCTTCCCTTGATTTCCTTGTCCTCCCCAAGAGAAATTGGGGTGGTTTCGCCATCCAGGATTATTTGTAGAGCTATATGGGTTGTTGGCTTGATTGAAAGGTGGCCTAGTATTGTTACCCATATAGTCAACATGCTCTTGAACTTGCGGTTCACATCCAGGCATTCCAGTGCATGAAGGGTCCCATTGTTGAGGTGCCATGGAAGGTGATGCTAAGGCAAGGTTGTCCATCTTTTGGTGAAGTTTCTCCACTTGAATTGCTAAGGCGGTGACGGCATCTACTTCATAAATTCCTGCAGGCTTGCTAGGCTTTTGTCTTACTGTAGTCCATTGGTAATTGTTCATTGCCATGTCCTCTATCAACTGCTGAGCCGCTTCAGGTGTCTTGTTGTTCAAAGTTCCTCCACTAGCCGCATCAATCATTTGTTTGGTGGCTGGATTTAGACCATTATAGAAGGTCTGAATCTGAAGCCATGAAGGTAGAGCATGGTGGGGACATCTCCTTAACAACTCCTTGAATCGTTCCCATGTGTCGTACAACGATTCAGACTCCAATTGAATGTACGTAGAGATGTCATTCCTTAACTTCGCAGTCTTCGCAGGTGGAAAATACTTCATCAGAAACTTCTCAACCATCATGTCCCAAGTAGTGATCGACCCTTTAGGTAAGGAATTCAACCACTGCTTTGCCTTATGCCTTAAAGAAAATGGAAACAATCTCAATCGAATGGCGTCGTTGGAAACACGATTGATCTTGAATGTGTCACATATCTCTAAGAATCCGGCCAAGTGGGTGTTAGGATCCTCATCTTGCAAGCCATCATACTGAACATACTGTTGAACCATCTGTATCACACTAGGCTTCAATTCAAAATTATTGGTAGCTATCGGTGGTCTAACGATGCTCGACCCGGTTCCTTGGAGATTAGGTCTAGCAAAGTCAGACATGGTTTGCTCATTTTGGTTGGCCATGATATCTAAGTTTTCAAGATGATTCTCTCCTTGGTTTACTGTCTCCTCTTCTGATAGTCCGTTTGAAATATCTGTGGTATTAATTCCCACGTCCCTTAAGTTAGTGTTATGGAGAATTCGTTCTGGGTCAGGATGAAATGGTGCTAGCCCAGAATTTCTGCCCCTGGTCATAGACTAACAGACTACAAAAAAAAATATTATGCAATATAATTATATAAATACTAATTTACAACTATATAAATGAAAATTGGTAGATCAATAAAGATTAGGATTTCAAAATATTGAAAACGATTCCCCGGCAACGGCGCCAAAAACTTGATGATTTTTCTTGCTAACAAGTAATAACTCAATGTGATTTCATTCTACATTCTGATACAATTATGTAGATGGACTTAACTAGATTGAATTAGCATTCAGGCAAGCGCACCTATCAATCGTAATATATGAGAAATCTACATCTCGTGTCGTATTCCACAGGGTCGTTTCAACTATTCGTACTCACCCTCCCTTTATTATCATACCTCTAAACAAAAGTGATATTTAAACTACATTAACCTAACTATGACCAATTGGATGATTCAGTATTGGAGAAATAAATGCGATAAAAACATGAAGCTTCTAAATAATTACATGAACAATTTCATTTATCAGTTCAATTCTAAGCGATCATGACATGAAAAGATTGTTACATTCGTGTAATGTAAAAGTTAATTTTTCATCAAAATTCTCTCTCGAGCAATTCCAAATCTAAACCTAAGATAGTAAATTTTCTCTCGAACAATTCACAACACTCAAGTTCGCATTAAGTAAAATACCTTTATTACTACATAAATTCATGGATTTTATTTCTAAATTAATATGAATCCTTTTATTCGTGTTCTAATTTTCCAAACAAAATATCTCTCGATCATAAAGTTTGAATTACAAAGGGAATTATCATCACAATATGAACATACCAAAAGCATTGTAAAGAACCAATTTCTCAATCTAGCCAATTGCAAATTGTGTAAAACAAATAAGTAATTCAAAGGGATGATTAAACTCTTTGTTTGCTTTCATAAACACAAATAAAATAATACAAATGTAACATAAACAAGGTGATACATGATTACTAGAATGTTCAAAGAGAAATTCATGCAAATTAAAACATAAATTGAAGATGAATCATCAAGATAAGGGAAGGATTAAAAGGGATTAATGATTAAATGAAAATACATAGGAATACCCTTCAATCCTCCTTGTCTTGGATGCTCCCCTTCGACCTCCAGCAGTTCTCCAATCCAGAAAAAATCCAAAAGTTCTCAACAAATTTTTCTACAGGAAATTTATAGTTCCCTTGCAAACAGGTCGGACACGGGGTCGCACACGGCCGTGTGCCAGGCCGTGTGGACGGTTCCTAGGTGGTTCCTGGGCGTTTCCCCACGAGAAGGCGTGTCTGGTAGTGGGCTGTGTCAGATGACACGGGTATGTACACTGCCGTGTGTGTGGCCGTGTTCTTCAGACACGGGTTGGTTGGCAGTCGTGTGCAAAGCTGACACGGGTAGGCACACGGGCGTGTGCCATACCCGTGTGAGGTTCCATCGTCTGCGCCCAAATTCTTCAGCTCTAGGTGCATAGGACACGGGTAGGCACACGGCCGTGTGTCGGGCCGTGTGCACAAAATTTTCGTCCTGTCATCAGCCATGTAGACTCCGTGAACTCCTCTGTTTGCTCCGAGACTTTTAGGTCCATTGGTTGGCATTACCTGCAATAGAAAAATGATAGACTCAGTAAATGGTTTATTATAAGAACTGCCAAAGACTTCTAAATACGCTCTTCTATCTATGATACGACAGTTTCTTTGCTATTATCATGAAATCAACACAAAAGGGGCAGGAAATGCTAGATATGATTACAATTATGATAGTAAAAAGCCTATCATAATCGTACTCATCAGCAGCCAACACCTACTTCTCTCAAGCCTCGACCCTCGACTGGATTCAAAGGACCTAAGACTGACCCAAAGCCTCAGCAGGGAGGTCCCACCTCACACCCGGAAGATCTCTGAGAGTTTCCCCTTCAAAGCCAAAAGCTGGGCTAGGAGCTCCTTAGAAAGCACTGGAAATTGGAAGATTATGAAAGCTTGCCTTCTATGGAGTCCTTATGGGTCTATTTATAGCCTTTGCTAACCTGAGATTATTGAAATACCCTTAGTTGATCTGCCAATAGCCGAATCCCGCTGTTTATCCTGCGGGTAATTAGGTCATTTCACCTAGGGCACCTGACCCCACCCGGTGGGAACTCTGAGCCGAGAGACCTCCACCCAGAGCACGGCGCAAGCGGTCTCGCCTGCTTACAGGTGAGAGCTCCTTCGAGACAGGAGCCTGGTGCAAGCGCGAACGTTCCCTCCCCACTTATGGGCGAGAACTTCCATACGGCGGGAACTCCTCTGGCTAGCCTAATCGTGACCATTGGTGCCTCCTGGTCTGACTCAGCGAATATGGGGTTGTACACAATCCCTGCTATTTTTGAGCTACCTCTGCGCTCGAAAAGACATGTCCAACCCGTAAATATTCGCTGAGCACGTGTCAACATCAGGGAATCTTTTGGTGGGCCGTACCGTGGCTATATATATGTGCCGATAGACGGCCATAAATCCGCCCTTAAATCGTCGCTCTTCCCCCGAGCTCTCGCTTCTCCTCGCGATGCGTTCCAAGCACGCTGACAAACCGCTTCCGCAGGATCTTCAAGACCGCATTGATGCGACACAGGCACGAGCCAAGGCTAACAGCGCCTTGGTTGCCCCCTGGCTGGCGAGAAAGTCATCAGCCGCTGAGCCTTCTCAGCCAAAAAAGAAAAATAATAAGGCGAAGGTGGTCTAGAGAGACCTGCCTCATGATAACAGGAGCCTGCCTACCCCGACCCCAAGCCACATGGATGATCGCTCTCCGCAGAAGGTATGTCTGATTCGCTAATCGTTGAAACCACTAGTTGCTTATGCGAGATGATTTGTAGCTGACGCGATACTTCTCGCAGGAGACGGTCCCCGACGACATCAAGCCCCCGTGAGAGCCCTTGGACCCATCATCTCGTCTTCCTGAGGACCAACCGCGGGTCTCGGAGGTCGCTCCTCCGCCTGACCTCTCAAGAACTACAGGTATCTTTTCCACTCTCGCTCTTAACTCAAGTCTCAGAATGCTGAATTGTCTCCCCGCAGTACCAGCTTCCGCCCAGCCGGGTCTCGCTACCCGGGAGAACGAAGTAAGGGTCGCCAATCAGCCTGCCCTTGCGGTTGATTCCTCCCTACCGGCAGGAGGAATGGCTGTCGAACCTTCTCCAGCTCCATAGGATGCCAGCCATCCCGAGGGAGAGGGGACCTCCCCCTGCTTCCGGCCAAGCGAGGATCTCCACTCGCAAAATCTTCCCCCTGGAAAAGGGAAACCGATCCACCTACTCTTTGGAACTGAGGGGGGGGGGGGGGGCTGGGCCTTCTCTCCTGCCATCGGCCCTTGGTTCTCGCCATACTGCAGGTATGCGGTATGCTTATCACATTTGTCGCTTAGGTCTCCCCATGACCGTGAAATTCTTTTGTCAGGGGATCTGGGCTCGTGGTCGGGAGTGGACGCAGAGGATGAAGAAGATGAAGAAGACAATGAAGACAGAGAGGGGGAGGACGGTGAGAGCTCCCCCTTCCCTTCATCTGACGAGATGGAGGAAATCTTGACCAGTGCCGGGAGCGCTAAAAGGCGGGGGAAGAAGGTTGTTGCCGTCCTGTCAAAGCTTATCCGGCGGGAGCGGGCCCATGACACTGCGGCGAGAGAGTTCCGCCAATCAGTGGAGAAGAGCCTGGAGGCTCTGGAGTGGGACTACTTCATAGGCGAGACGGATCGGCCAGGTGGGCCTACCGCCGGGTCTTCTCCCGAAAGGTGTATTGCGCGAATCCGAGACCTGTCTCGCCGGATCAACCGAGGATGCACCATCTTGTCTTCATACTTCAACCCGCAGGCGCCACCGAGGACTAGGAAGCGGGAGCGTGGATGATGACGGTGTGAACCCTACTGATTCACGAGATCTCGCCCTTCCTTGCCCCCGGCCTTCCCCTTCCCCAATGTACCCATATTTACTTTCATCAGTCTATAACTAATAACCTTGCTATTATTACTATTACCTTTAATTCAGCTCTCGCTCGGCGAGAGTAACTCCTGACACTTTATTATTATTATTATTATTTTTATTCAGCTCTCGCTCGGCGAGACTAACCCTGCTTCCGCTTGTTTTATTTGTCGCGTGTAATCTCGTAATGCTTGTGCTAATCATATCTGTCAGTTGCTGTCAATCTTGGGCGGGAAACCGCGGCGCTGCCGACTTAGGGCGTGATGGCTGTACCCCCGCCGCCTTTTTGGAAAGTCATGATGATCACGGTTTTTTATAAATAGAGAAGTCCACCTACCATATTTATTTCTCCGATCCGAATCTCGTATATTTTCTCTTGTCGCTCTCACGGTTCGCCGAGAGCTCCCGCTTGATTCCGCTTCCTCCTCCCATTCTCGCTGTTCTCACTCTCGCCTCTCTTTTGAAGACCTCGCCTACAACCTCTCAAACACGATGTCGGGCGGAAGAGAGGGACGTTCGAATTGCGCGGAAGCTTCCAGAGGCATCTGTTCCCCTCCTGCAGCCTGACCATGGAGGAGTTCCAACTTACCCAGACTCATTACGTTCCCGCCGGATTCACCGCGCGAGATCCCGGCAACCATGACAAGGTAAATAGCGCGGGGGAGGGGGAGCTCGCCATCCCCCTTGAGCACTTTGAGGTGGGCTTCCGCCTCCCCCTCTGGCCCGAGAAGCGCGAGGCCCTCCGGTACTATGGAGTGGTTCCGGAGCAGTTGAATCCAAACTCGGTCGCGATCCTGGTGGACTTCATCTGCTATATGTGATCCGAGAGGATCGAGTTCAGACTCCCTATCTTCCGGAAGCTGTTCACCTTCCGCGCTAAGGGAGGGGTGGTCTTCTTTTCAGGGCAGCTGCTCAAGACCACCGGTCTCGCCAACAAGCACCACCACTGGGGCAAGAAGTTCATCTACGTTTCTGGCGATTTAGGGAGCATGCCTCTCGCGCCCATTCAATACGAGGACGTCGCTTACAAGCCGCCCTCCTTGGGCTTGCGCGAGAGCATCCTCCTTGAGTTCTTCGGAACCAAGGATTTCGACGTCCAATTCGTCCGGCGGGGCTTCGATTCACTCCTCCCCGTGCCTCCGGGCGAAGGTACGGTCTCGCCTTTATCTTGCTATTCCCCTTCTTTTTAAGATTAGAACTGAGTGTTGTCTCTTCCGCCAGAGAGCGCGAGATCCCCCTGCACCAACACTTCAATGAGGCTCATGCTGCCGGGAGCCAATCTGTGAGAGACCCGCTGGCTCTCGCAAAGGCCGCGGCGCAAGCTTGCCGGGATGAGCCGCCCCTGCTCCCTTCGACCGGTGCCGGGAAGCGAAAGCCCGGCGCCCCTCTGCCCCCACCGCTCAAAAGGCCCAACATAACGGCTGCCGAGAAGGGTAAAGCCGTTGCGGTGCCGCCCTCCCAACCTCTCACTGTAGGCCTCTCATTTGAAGAGATCTTGCAGGCCGCCAACGAGATCGCGGTTACCAGGGGTGGCGCAGAGACACCTGCCAAGAACACCCTGGCCCCCGGTGGAGTAGATGGCGAGGGAGACGCCGCCGAGACCTCCTCTCAGTCCCCGATTGGGAGGTTCCGCGGGGTCACTGCAATTTTGGTCTCGACACGAAGTGCTTGGATGTGGAGAACAAGCCGCTGCTTCAGTGGGACCCTGACACCAATAGGGTCTCAATCTCGTCTCTTCTGCCCAGCTGGGTGGAGCGAGATGAGGTCACCAGCGAGGCCTTCTCCCTGGGCTACAACCTCTACAGCCGGGAGAACGCCAGTGTCTATGACAAAATGAACACCAGGCTCCTAGCCTATGACTCCACCCGGGCTCTGATGTGCGTGATGGAGCTTGCGCATATGTGTGCTTGCCGGAGTATCACCATCGACCGCAACTTCCAGGACATGTTCAAGGCCAGGGTGGAGGCAGTGGCTCAGGCGGCTGCCTTGAAGAAAGAGCTGGCAGACGCCACGCAACTGTTGTCCTCGCGCCGGGCGGAAGAGGTAAGCGAGACCTTTCACGACACTCGCTCTCGCCACTACAGATTTCAACTTCACTCTTTTTCTTTCATGCTAACCTCTCGCTATACAGGATTCCGGTCAGGCCGTGGCGCTTCAAGCAGAGCTAGCCCAGGCGCAATACGAGAATGTCCTGTTGAGGGACCAGCTCCTGCGCCTGGAAGCGAATGCGCCCCCTCATCTTCCAGTGGACAAAAGGTTGAAGAGCTAATACTATTCTGTCTACAACATCGACAAGATCCTCCAGGACAATGCGCAAGCTACAGTCAAGCTGACCCTGGAGACGCTGCGGGATGTCGGTTGCTTGGACGGCAGGGGCAAGACCATTACCGCTTATCAGCTCATCCCCTGGCTCTTTGAGCCTGTCACGAAGCCCCCAAGCGCGCCTGATTCCCCGCCCTCGGATGTCCCGAAATCCCCTGCTGCGGGTGGCGAGACATCCGGTGAGAGCTCAGGTGTGAGCTCCATCGGGAGCTCAAGCGAGAGCTCTGAGGGATACAACGTGTCTCCCTGAGGGGCCCCCCTTTCTTTTCTTTTCGCTGTAAAGAGCGAGACGCTCTGAACTTGTAATCACATTGAATAAATACATTGTAAATGTTTTGTAAACGTTTCTTTTATTGTAGTGTTTGATGCAACTGTTGTGGCCGAGTGCTTCTTAAGCATGCTTCCGCCGAGACCTTTGGCCTCCCTAGGGTAGTCTCCCTTAGTGACGGATAAGCCGGAACCTGTCGAAAGAGCCCAGGGTTTGACATTTCGTTTCCGCGTTCTTCCAAAAACTGTCTGTCGGGAACATGGCACGTAGGCCTAAGGTGAGGCCGTCCCCCTTTAGCTTGCGCGAACTGTTCGAAGCTTTCATCGTGCACTTCCCGCTATCTGACCGAGAATAGTTTCAGTAGCCTTCCCGCCGAGAACATCCTTCGGCGAGATCTCCTTGGAGGAGACCTCCCCGCCGAGATCCTTAACTTATAAATATGGCGTTTTAATCGCGCACGGGCGCTTCCACCCGTTTGTGAGTAGATCACACGATTAACCACAGAAAGAACAAACAAGCAAGCTATAGGAAAACCGCGTGTTTCCTTCGCGCGCGGTTTCGAAACCGTGTGTCAACCGTGCAAGAGGAAATTCGTCAAGCTCAGTTTGACGTTCTTCCAGCAGACTACAACGCACGCTTTCAAGAAAACCGTGCGTGAAAGAAACGCACGACAGTGCGTTTTCCTTAAGATAGTATTCCTGCCTTTGGGAAATCGCACCACCTGCAAACAAACCAATAAAACTAAAGAGAGCCCTCCATCATCACAGAAATGCAATGAAAATAGCCGGAAAGGGACATGGGGAGCACCATGTGCTTATCCCCAGAAATAGAATGCACAATTGCACACCCCTGGGCCAAAATAATGCACTATTGGTAAAGTGAAGCCCTAAACAAAATATAACTTTTCCAATTGAGAAAGTAGTGCACATGCAAGAAACTAAGCCCAGATGAGTCCTAAAAACCCTAAATAAATCGGACTCATCATTAGGCACAAAGGCCCTACCTCAGATCCAAAGGATCCTACAGCTCAGGCACAAGTTCCCTAAAATTCAGAGAGAATGACTCTCCTACCTCAGGCTCAAAATCCCTTCAACTCAGTGACCAAAAGAATACCTACCTTAGATTCAAGCTGGATCCTACACTCAGAGAGTATCATTCTCCTACAGCACTGGCAAATTTTCCCTATCTCAGACTCAAGAGCTTTATAGCTTAGATCCAAAAGGATCCTATAGAAAATAGTTATTTTAATTAATTTTACACAGAGAAATTTTTCTGTGTTAACACCTAAGGCCGAGTTATCTCAACTCTATCTTTCTTCCCAACTGCAGGAAGATGTTCTTCAATAAAACACTGCCTCTGCTGGAAGTAACTCAGAATGTTGCTTTTGAACTTGCTGTAGAAGACTGATGATCTGATAGGTCTTGAGTTCTTCAAACAGCTAACTGAACCTGTTGAAGACTGAAGGTTCTCCTCACTTTCTTTATCAGAAGTATTTCTGATCTTGCTGTAGCAAAAGAGACTGCTACAGCTAACTAAACTTTTTGTTCTACTAGAAGACTTCAAGCTTTTTCTCGACAACATTGGTGAGGAAGATGAAGTCCAACCGCTCATTTTCTAGTTGAATAAAACCGTAAAAGTTGCGTTCAACATTTGGAAGCTGTCACTTTTATCTTCTGCCTATTAACGGCTCCAGGAAGCTATGGGGACCACCTGCAGCAGCAAGCTGCATCTTGCTTTAACGGAAGAAGAAGTACAGTAGACCTCCGGCATAGTTTGTCATGTTCTATAGCTTTCCCGCACTTAATTTGAACTCAGTTGACTTATTAACTTTGTTGACGTCACCAACTATGGACTTAGCCAAAATCAAACATTTTTAGTACAGGCGTTGAGTGAGTAAGCTACACACAATGTCAAAACACTTAGATAGATTTTTTGTCACTAGACGTTGAGTGAGCACCCTTTAATAAATGCCCAAACACTTAGAAAAATTTCTCTGTCATTAGGCGTTGAGTGAACAACCTTCACTCAACTCCAAAGCACTTAAAAAAGTTTTGTGTCTTTAGGCGTTCAGTGATCAACCATCACTCAATGCCAAAACACAGAAAAATTTCTCTGTCTTTAGGAATTGAGTTATTGACCTTAACTCAACGCCAAACTTCTTAACGGTAGTTCTATCAATTTTCGTTGAGTGAGTAAGCTTCACTTCAACGCCATAACACATAGATTTTATATTTGTCACTTGGCGTTGAGTGAGTAAGCTTCACTCAACGCCAAACTACTTAATAGATTTCCTTCTGTTATCTGGCGTTGAGTGAGCAGTCTTCACTCAATGCATTTGGACTTAGCCAAATTTCTGTGAAATCACAGTCTTTGACTGACTAAGGTTCAATCAACACTTTATATCACTTAGCGTTTAGTGTGTAAGCTTAACTCAACTCCTGTGTACTTAGGTAAATATCTACATATATTTTCGCTGGCAATGACTGTCTGAGCTGTACTCAATGATTTATATTATATGGCTTTGAGTGAGTAGACTTCACTCAATGCCTGTGGACATAGCCATATTTCTGCCTGTTTCTTCTTAGTCTTTGACAGGTTTAGCATTACTCAACACTTTTAGCTGTATGGAGTTGAGTGAGTTGACTTCACTCAATGCATGTGGACTTAGCCACATTTTCAGCTTGTCAATTGTTAGGCTGAGACTATACTCAATGCTTTTACTCACCTGGCGTTGAGTGAATAGACTTCACTCAACACCTGTGGAATTACACGATTTCCAGCCTATCCAGCATCTTCCCTTGCATCTAGCATTCAGTGAACTGGCTTCACTCAACGCCTGTGGACTTAGATAGATTTTTGTCCCTCTATACCTTTACTTTGTAACCACCTGTCACATCACTTGGAATACCTGACCTATCAATGATTCAAGAACTAACCTGCATGCATGAACTTAAGCATACATTAAATACAACTTTATGTATATCCTTAAAATGGTTGACTTCTTCAAATCTAGGTCATTGTGGGTAATGGACCCAACACCAATACATCCCACCAGGATACGTCGTGCGTCGTACGAAAGCTATGATAAGCTGAATTTCCTGCAAGAAGGGGAACTGGCCATTCCCTTGGAACATTGTGGGGAAGGGTTTCGCCTTCCACTCTAGACAAAAGTGTGGTAGGCCCTTTGCTCTTTTGGGGTGGTCCTGACACTGCTCAAACAAAATTCTGTTGCACTCTCGGTAGCTTTGCGTGATACATACGTGCAGAAAAGATTGTGTTCAACCTTCTGGTATTCTAGAAGCTATTTAATTTCAGAGCCAAGGGTAGGATAGTTTTCTTCTCGGGCCAGACGATCAAGACCATCGACCTTGCTATCAAAAATCACAACTATGTCCAGAAGTTTTTGTTCATTTCCGGGGGTTTTGACAGCATATTCCGCTTGCCAGTGCAATATGACGAGATGACTTATAGGCCTCCCATGCATGGGGGGGGGGGGGGGCGATGCCGCCCTCATCATATTCTTCGGGACCATGAATTTCGACATCAAGTTCTTGAGGCGGGACGTGGACCATCTCCAGCTCATTCCCTCCATGGAAGGTACCCTCTCGACTAACTTGTTATTTTTTACTGACACTGAAACTGAACTTTGGCTCCTGTGCAGGTGAGCGAGAGATTTCCCTGTGAAAGAATTGGTTTCAAGATAACCTAATACACCTAGAGGGGGGGGAATAGGTTCAAAACCTTTTTATTCTAAGGCAGATAAAAACTCTAGTTTTCTTTTGATTATACTATTAACACAGCAAACACATCACAGAAATATATCCAATCACAGAGTGCACAAGATTTATAGTGGTTCCCCAAGTATTGGGTACATACACTTTCCCCCTTCGCCTATCTAGCAGTGTGCTAGATTTGGCCTAACTTCTTCTCTTCACCTCAGGTCCTCAGATCTTACAGCTCAGAACCCAACAAGGTTCCTACAACTCAGAGTGAGTCCACACTCCTATAGCTCAGGCACATAGCCCTACCTTAGCCTTCAACAAGGCCTACACTCAGAGATCACAATCTCCTACAACTCAGGCTCACAGCCCTACCTCAGCCTTCAACTAGGCCTACCACTCAGAGAAATTACTCTCTTACACTCAGCCTTTATAATCATAGGCTCACAGCTCAGATCTAAAATAGATCCTACAGAAAATAGATTTAACAAAGTATTTAACCATCACCCTGGTAGAGAGAGAAAATGGATGGATGGCTTCTTGATCAGTTCTTGGAAGAATCTAATGACAGAGAACAACCACTCTTAGCTTTCTTCAAAGCTTCTTGAATCTGAACTCAGTAGGGTTGAATCTCCTGTGAAGTTGATCTTCAATCAGCTTCTTTCTTGATATTCAGATTACTATCTGAATCCTTCTTAGCAGCCTGGTTCAGCAACTGCACTTCAATAGATGGAGCTCTCTCTCCACTTTCTTCTTAGATCTTCTTTCGAAAAATCTTCTTCTGTATGTGTATATACTTCTATTATTTTCAATATTTTCAATCACACTTTCTGTTGAAGGAGAAAGCCTTTATATAGTCTTCCTTCATGGTAACCGGCTGATCCGATTTTTAATAAACTTCTGACAGCTTTGACAGTTGCAGTAGACCGGTTAGAAATGACAGCTGTCAAGTCATCCAGTTACTTCTTGAACTCTGTCTCTGTCAGCAAAATGTCTAGACTGAACATCTTCATGTGTCGACACAAGTAGTCTAAGTGTCGACACAAGTGAACTAAGTGTCGACACAAGCCTTGGTGGTGTCGACACATCTCCTTTGTTGTTGTTAATGCTTCTAGACACAGCCATCTGTAGAATGTGTCGACAATGAGTCTGTGTGTCGACAAAAACACTTCTCTTTAACTTTATTGAATCTCTGCTGTGTGTCGACACAAGTCCTGTATGTCGACACAGTTGATGTCGACAAAGTCTTCAGTGTGTCGACGCTGCCTCTTGGTGTCGACATAATTGATGTCGACTAAGTATTCCTGTGTGTTGACACTGCCTGTGTGTGTCGACACAGTTGATGTCGACTAAACTTTCTCTGTGTGTCGACACTGCCTCTATGTGTCAACACAGTTGATGTCGATTATGCTTCACTGTGTGTCTACACTGTCCTCTGCATGTCGACACAGTTTCTTCAGGTGTCGACACAGCCTTTCCAAGTGTCGACAAAATTAACTCCAAGTGTCGACATAGACCTTCATAAGTTTCGAAACAACTTCTGGTGTCGACTCATGGACTTCAAATTTTTTCTGCATTCTTGCATTTTCTTAACCTACACATATTAACTCAAAACAACATCAAATACACCTTGATGTATATCATTGAGTAAGGTGAGGCTTCTTCAAATCTTGTACACATTTTCCAATGTACCCAACAATCTACCCCTATTTGGAGAAGTCATAACCCTTAGTCAATGATATACATCATTCATAACAAATACACATTATGATGTATAACAACATTATATGACAGGGTAACTTTTAAACAAAACATACATATCATGTAAACACAGAATAATAATGCAACACAATGAGCATTAATTATTGTTTTATTTCAACTTTCAAAAGTTTCTAATCAAAAGTTTACATAGATTTCAATATTAAAGATTACAAAGTTGTAAACTCAAGTAAATCTAATCTAAAGCTGGTCTGGCTGCTTGATGACTATGTCTTTGCCTGATTGGATCTTGGCCTTTACAGGAGCATTAGTGTCATCAGATTGCTTCTTGCGCTTTATATCTTTCTTCTTTTGCTCTTCAGCACTTATTTTTTGCCTTTCAAAATAATGAAAAGGCTTAGGGAAATATTTGCTAGGCTCCTGGGCATTAGGAGGTAGCTTCCCAAGTTTTGCCTTTCTTCTATATTGAACAATGGCATCCTGCCTTGCTTCATACTTTTGTCATTCTTGTGCAGAGTACCATTTGCCCCTATCATGGGTTTTATCCTTTACAGCTTTCCAAGCAGTCAGTATAATGTTCCTGGAGGTTGGACTCCACTGCTCAAAATCAGGCTTCAACTAAGCCTGTTCTCTGAATCTTTTATTAGACAATAGAGCTTCTTGCTCTTTGTTTAAAACTGCCTCTGACACTGGCATGTCTACTTTCTCAAGGATAACATTTTGAGCACCTTCTGGAGGGTTGTACATAGACTGTACTTCTTGGTGAATCATTTCAAAATCTGCTTGAGGGTAGATAACTTGAGCAACTTTAGCTTGATCTCCTCCAAAATAAGCAGGGTGTATACCAGATTCAGCCATATTGTCATCATCACAGAGGGGTGGATATCCAAGTGTGGCTCTGATGTTATTTGAGATCCATTTAGCATGATCAGAGCCAGCTTTGACTAACACTCTCTCCCCCTTTATGACTTCTCTGACAACATGATCCCTGAGGTCATCCTTTTGAAATCTGACCTGTTCATTCAGAAAATTAACACCAACTTTATAAAAAGACTTTAACTTTAGTATTTGTGCAGAAATAGTCGTTTGAGAATCCTGTATAGCTGTTTGTACAGTAGCTAGTCCTTCATGTAATTGCTGGGCAAAATCTGCCTTAGCAGTAGTCCTTTCTTCAGTTTGGGCAGTAGCAACATTCTCCAGTTCTGTAACAATCACATTATGTGATTCAGTCAGATTATCATTCATTCTAAGTTGATTCTCTAGAACATAGCCTTGTTTAAGAGCTATATCCTCAACTTGAGTCTTGATTTTCTCTTGATGTGTGGCTAGGAAAACCACACCATTTCCTCCTTTGTGGAAACAATCCTCCAGTCTCTTCATTATAGACTTCAAAATTTTTCTCTTGGAGTTCTCATGGTAGTGGATGATTCCATACCATACTTCTTAATTAACTCATGGGTGAACTTAGACTGAGATATGGACAAGTCATCTTCAGTCTGTCTTACTTAGAGACTCAAGAAGAACTTAAGTTCTCCCATACTGCTCATTTCAAATTTCCCTTGCATAAGTTTTTGCAAACTTTCTAAAAGGATACTTTCAGTAGAACAAAATATTATGTCATCAACATATATTTGGACTAGGATTATCTTTCCTTTGGATTCCCTAAGGAATAGAGTCTTATCTATTTTCCCCCTTGAGAATTTGTTCTCAATGAGGAAAGTAGACAGGGTTTCATACCAGGCCCTTGGGGCTTGCTTTAACCCATATAAAGCTTTCCTAAGTCTATAAACATAATCAGTTTTGAGAGAATCAACAAAACCTGAGGGTTGCGCTACATAAACTTCTTCTTTTAGATTTCGATTTAGGAATGCTGATTTTACATCCATTTGGAATACCTTGAAGCCTTGATATGTTGCATTTGCAAGGAACATCCCAATTGCTTCCAGTCTTGCTACTGGAGCAAAGGTTTGATCAAAGTCAATACCATCTTCCTGCCTATATCCTTTTGCAACAAGTCTTGCTTTGTTCTTCACAATGATCCCACTCTCATCCAGTTTGTTCCTAAAGATCCACTTTGTTCCAATGATGTTGTGGTCTTTTGTTTTAGGAACTAACATCCAGACCTTGCACCTTTTGAACTGATTCAGCTCCTCTTGCATGACATCAATCCAATGTGGGTCTAGAACAGCTTCTTCAAATTTCTTGGGTTCCACTTGAGATAAGAAGCTAGAGCAAAGAACTATGTTCAGATTCCTGCTCCTTGTTTGTACTCCTTATCTTGGATCACCAATTATCTGATTTGCTGGATGATTCTTTAAGTGTCTAATAGCTGGAGGTAGTCTATCTTCAGGTTAAACACCTCCAGTCTCTTCATTATACTGCACCTCTTGGTTTTCATCAGCATCTGGAGAGTCTTATACTCCCCCTGGACAGCAGCCACCATTTTCCACTTCCTGATTTGTAGTTGAATCTTCTATAATAGTAAGCTTGTCCATTCTCTCATTTATACCTATAGCACTGCAAGAACTACTTGGCAACTCACTGTTAATAAGTCTTGTTTCATCAAAGACAACATGTACAGACTCTTCTACAACTTGAGTAATCAAGTTGTAGACCCTATAAGCCTTACTATTGTTGTTGTACCCAACAAATATCCCATCTTGGGATTTAGCAGCAAACTTAGTTAGATAAGACTTGCCATTGTTAAGGATATAACACTTGCAAACAAAGATCCTAAAATAGGATAAGTTTGGTTTTCTGCCATTCATAATCTCATAGGGAGTATTTCTGTTCCTTTTGGTGATAGAAGCCCTATTGATCACATGACATGCAGTGTTTACTGCCTCAGCCCAGAAATATTCTGGGAGAGAAGTGTCACTCAATAGAGTTCTACCAGCCTCAATCAGTGTTATATTCTTCCTTTTAGTAATACCATTTTGCTGTGGTGTTCTAGGTGAGGAGAATTCTTGAAAAATCCCAAATTCTTCACACAGTCTTGTCATACTCTTAGATTGAAATTCAGTGCCATGGTCACTTCTGATTTTGACCACTGTACTGTCCAGCTCATTCTGAATTTGTTTCACAAAACTATATAAAACACTTGGGGTTTCAATGTTTTGTCTCAGAAAGAACACCCATGAATATCTAGAATAGTCATCTACCACCACAAAAGTGTAGACATTCCTACCTAGACTATGAACTGGCATAGGAACAAATAGATCCATATGCAAGAGGTATAGACACCTCACTGAATCCTTGTTTTCAATGCTATGAAAGGAGGATTTGGTCTGCTTGCCTTTCTAACAAGCTGAGCATATCCCATCCTTTATACACTTAACTTGAAGACCATTCCTCACTAACGCTTTGCTAAAGAGTTGGCCAATAGTCTTGTAGTTAAGATGAGACAGCCTCTTGTGCCATTTAACATAATGAGAGGCTCTCTCATAAGCTACAAGACAAATAGGAGAAACAATATTCTCACACTCAAAGTTAAGACAGTACACATTTCTTTTTCTATATCCTGTCAATATGACCTCTTGATCACTTGACCTCTTGATATGACAACCATTCTTGACAAATGAAATGTCATAACCTAAATCACTCAGCTAACTTATGCTACAAAGATTGTGTTTCAAACCCTTTACATAGGCCACTTGAGTGATTGTAACTGAGTTGTTAGAAATGTTACCAAAACCTTTAATGACTCCCTTTTCAGAACCACCAAAGATTACTTTAGGCCCTGAAAGATATGGTACCTAAACACCTAGAGGGGGGGGGGGGTGAATAGGTGACCTAATCCTTTTCTAACTTTGTTGGCAGCCAAACAGTTATATCACAGATTTCTAAGTAGTCTATTACAGCAATCAGCAAAAATCAAACATACACAGCACATTCACAGCACAGCACACAATGATTTATAGTGGTTCCCCAATCTTTGGGTACATCCACTTTCCCCCTTCGCCTATCTAGCAGTGTACTAGATTCGGCCAAACTTCTCCACTGTCTCAGAACCCAAATAGGTTCCTACACCTCAGGCCCAAAGCCTTACACCTCAGCTTTCTCCAAAGCCTACACTCAGCCACAAAGGCCTACACTCAGCCACCCAGGCCTACACTCAGCCAATCAAGGCCTACACTCAGAGTTCTTCAACTCCTACACTCAGGCTATCAAGCCCTACCCTTAGCCTTTATAAATTTAGGCTTACAATGCACTCAGATCCAAAGATCCTACAAGATAAAATAGTATTACAACAAATAACTCAACAACTCAGAAAATAAGAGAGGAGTTGAGAGTTTCTTGCTGAGTTCTTGGAAGAACTCAGATAGATCCAAACTGACTTAGCTTCCTTCAAAGCTTCTTGAGTAGAACTGAATAAGTATGAATCCTCTGCAGTTGTTCCTTGACCTCTGCTTCTTAAGATCCAGATGCCTCTGAATCCTTCTTCTCAGCCTAGTTCCAAAGACTGAATTCTTGATTGGAGCTCTCTCTCTCCAACTTCTTAGATCTGCAGTTGGACTGCCAGATGTTCTTGTGTTGATACTCTGTGTACCACTTTTCTGATTACTTGAATAATCTGATCAATTACTTCAAATAGCTTCAACAACAGTTTCTGTAAACTGTGGGTGCCTATTTATAGGCATTCTTCATGGTAACCGACTGGTCCGGTTCATAACAGACTTCTGACTTCCCTGACAGTTGCTGTAGACCGGCTGTATCGGCAGCTGTCATATCAACCAGTCACTTCTTGAAATTCTCTAACTGTCAGATAGTGTCGAGACTTTCTGTTCTTAAGTGTCGACACTTATAGACCAAGTGTCGACACATGCTGTGTAAGTGTCGACACAAGTCTACAAGGTGTCGACACAACTCCTTGTATGTCTCGACACAGATTCTTCTGCATGTGTCGACACTGAAATTGAGTGTCGACAGAAGTACTTGTTCTTCATTCTTTAACCGTATTCTTCTAAGTGTCGACACATCTCTTTTGTGTCGACACAACTTCTTGTGTTGAATCTGTCAAGTGCCGACACTGCTTCTTGGTGTCGACACAAGTCTTCAATATAGATTCTTCAGCTGAGTGTCGACACATTCCCTTAGTGTCGACACTTGTACTTAGAATATTTTTGTAGATATTTCTGTTCTTTGCTAAGTGTCGACACAGCTCCTTGTGTCGACACTTTCTGGTGTAGACACTGCTTCACTGGGTGTCGACACAGCTTCTTGTGTCGACACTTTTTGTCTGCACTTTTCTTCACTGAGTGTCGACACATCTCCTTGTGTCGACACTTTCTGTCTGGTGTCGACTCTTCATCCCAGGTGTCGACACAATGACTCCAAGTGTCGACACTGCTTGTCTGGGTGTCGACACAAGCTTTCTCAAGTGTCGACAATTTCCCTCTGGGTGTCGACACATGGACTTGAAAGTTTTAGCTTCAGTCCAGTGAATACCTAACCTGCACAAGTAACTCAAACATACATCAAATACATTATGATGTATATCATTGAGTTGGGTGAGGCTTCTTCAAATCAGGTACATTTGACCAATGTACCCAACAATCTCCCCCTATTTGGAGAAGTCATAACCCTTAGTCAATGATATACACCATTCATAATTAAAAATTACAAAATGATGAAAAGCAGATTATAATCAGCAGGGTTAACATGAACATGTAAAACTTCACACATATACACATTCAACATTCCAGAACAAATAAGAAACAAACACATTTCAGAACAATCATACTATATTTATCATATATTGTTCTAACATTGTTCCTTATACATTTTCAATGTTGTACAAAAATGTTTTTCATTTAAAAGATTACAACTAGCTTCAAGTTTAATTCCTAATCTATTTCTGATCAGGTTCTTTGATAACAATTCCTTTTCCAGCTTTAACTTGAGCTTTGACAGCAGCAGTAGCAGTAGGCTCAGCATCAGCAGGCTTCTTGCCTTTTGAGTCTTTCTTCTTTTGTTCTTCAGCCTTGATTTTCTGTCTCTCAAAATAATGATAGGGCTTAGGAAAGTACTTGCTAGGCTCCACTGCAGTAGGAGGTAGCTTTCCTAACTTAGCCTTTCTTCTGTACTGGACAATGGCTTCCTGCCTGATCTCATGCTTCCTCCATTCTGCTTCTGAGAACCACTTGTTTCTATCAGTAGTGTTGTCTTTAGCAGCTTTCCAGGCAGTTAGAATGATATTTCTAGAGGTAGGGCTCCACTGTTCAAAATCTGGCTTTTGTTCTGCTAGTTCCCTAAACCTCTTCTTTGACAGCCTTGTCTCTTCTTCTTTGTCCAAAGCCTCTTGCATAGCTGCTGTTATAGGTTGAACAACCTTTTCTAAATGGACATTGTCCTTGCCCCCAGATGGGCTATACATGGTGCTCACCTCTGCTTGAATCATTTCAAAATTTGGAGGAGGATAAATGATTTGAGCTACCTCTTGTGGCTCACCTCCAAAATATGCAGGGTTCAGTCCAGATTCAGCAACTTCATTGTCATCACACAGGGGAGGATATCCAAGTGTAGCCCTGATTGAATTTGATATCCATTTTGCATGCTCAGAACTTGCCTTGACTAACACTCTCTCCCCCTTTATGACTTCTTGGGCCACATGGTCTCTTACATCATCCTTTTGGAATCTAATCTGACTATCCAAATACCTGATTCCATCCTTAAAATAAGGTCTAAGCTTTGTAAGTTGTTCAGAGATTGCTTTCTGGGAATCTTGTATAGCAGTTTTGACAGCAATAATCTCAGCTTGAAAGATTTTATCAAAATCAGCATTTGCAGCAGCAGCAGATGTAGATGGTTCAGCAGACTTATTCTTTAATTCAGTGACTATAACATTGTGGGATGCAGTCAAATTATCATTCATCCTTAATTAATTTTCCAGCACATAGCCTTGTTTCAATGCTATATCATCTACTTGAGTCTTGATCTTCTCCTGGTGAGTAGCCAAATAGACTACTGCATTCCCACCCTTGTGGAAGCAGTCAGTCATTTCTTTCTTGTTGAGATTCATCTCAAACCTTATAGATTTTATATCTTGAGCAAGATCAAACTGTAATGATCTGTGCCCTGCATCAACATAAGCCTCTATGGCTTTCCTTTGTTCATCCATTTTGATCTGTAGTGCAATCAGTAAAGCACTATAGTCAGTAGTTGGAGCTTGCTGAACTATAGGCTGTGGGGCAATGGATTGTAGGGCTTTCTTGTAGCTCTGACTTCTTCTCTTGAATACAAAGAGTTTCGTCTTTTTAGCCCTAGCACTCTCCTCATCTTCAGAGGCAGAGGTACTGGCAATATCAACTCTATTCTTAGGGCTCTCTGGTTTTTCTGCTTGCACATCAAGTGCCTTCTCAGTCTCTGGCCTTAAAGGCTCATCCTGAACTGTCATGTGCTCCCCCTCAGCAGCAGCACCCTTCTCTTCAGCAGCAACAACCTTGTCCATGTCAAAATCCTCTTGATCTAAATTCAGAAAGAGGTCTTCCATTGTGTATTCAGGAGGTGACTGTGCAGGAGAAGTACTTGGTTCTTCAACTACTTGAGTAGTATCTGGAACATTTTGCACAACAGTAGATGTGTCTTCAAGACCAACATCTGGAGCTTGGCTAGGTAGCTGAGTTTGCTGAGGAACATCAGACAAATCAGCATCTTCAATAAGATATTCTAAAGTTTTTAAGTCAGTGAGTACCTCTTGAATAATGATGGTGGCTTGCTCACTGTCCAGAGTAGATGGTTCTTCTCTGCTGGAAGCTCCCCCTGGCTGTGATCCCTATGGATGGGGCTAGCTGGAGGCAGCTCCCCCTGGATCTCAGCTACATCTTGAGGAGCAGGAGTCTTCTCTGCAGCCACTTCTTCATGGTCATCAGGTGTGAAAACAACCTGTTCTTCACTATCAGAACTGCTGGAGGACTCTTCTGTCACAGCAGCAGTCTTTCTCTTCTTCCTGGGAGGAGTAACTTTCTCAGAAACTGGCTTCTCAGGGGTAGGCATGTCCTTTGACAACACCCTTTCCCACCTAGAAAATATCCTGGAATCCATCTTTCTCATATGATTGATCTTGCTTCCAGCAGCTCTGCTCATTACCTCTGGTATTGTACCAGCCAGGTAGAGACTTATAATTCTGCCCAGATTGGGCTTTTTCAGACTTTCCTTGATCTTTTCATAGAGGACCATTGACCAATCTGTTTTTAGGGTGAAGATGATTCTTGTCATGATATTGAACATTGAGGCTGACACCCTGTCATGCCCTCCAGGTTTACTGAGAATGACCTTTCCCACTATTTCAGACATGAATTTCCCTTGATTATTCATGCCTTTCCTGTTAAAGACCGATCCTACCTTCATCTTTGGATCCAGTCCACACCAAGTAAGAGCTTCCCTGGTCTTTGAAGCAGTTACTTCCTCTTCATCATGTGCTTTAGGTAGCTGGAGTACCTTTCTCAGATTCTTTGGTGAAACTTTGACCTTAGTCCCATGAACTCTGGATTTGATCCTGAATCCAGAGTCATCTACAGCAGCTCCATGGAGGAATTCAAGAACTTCCTTTTTCCAAATCTTCGTTGGTTCTGAAGTCAAGTATTCCAATCCAGAATCGGCAATTAGGGTTACTACCGCCTTGAGTTCTTGATCAGCTTCATCGAATGCACCTCGCACGAGCTCATAGCCTTCGTTAACATTCTCCTCGAGCTTGGGAGCCATTAGGGTTTGGAGATTTAGTCTTGAGAAAAGAGAAATGTCGACACAAGAGTTTTGGTCTCGAAACTTTGAAAGCGTGTCGACAATCAAAGACAGAATCCTATTTATACCTGTCTATTTTTGAAGATGAACAGGCGGGACAGCTAGCTAAACATGTGTCGACACTGGCAATAAGTGTCGACACTGACTTATAATGTCTCGACACATATGTGTCGACACAAGTTTAGTCAACAGATATTATGTGTCGACACATGTTTTATGTGTCGACACCACCCTACTCGACGAATAGTCGAGACTTTACTTAGAAAATTCTGAGGAAAACTTAAGTGTCGACACCACATTGGATGTGTCGACACCTACTCGACATGTGTCGACACTAACATTCTGAAGTGTCGACACCTACATCCTAGATGTGTCGACACCTTTTTCCTGAAGTGTTGACACTTTTATTCTGTGTCGACATAGACTTGTCTATGTGTCGACACCTTTTTACTTAGCCAATTTTCTATTCTGTAAACTTAGTCTAAGTTTATCATACCTAGTTCAATTTTGAATCTATTGAACTTAGCTTCTTCTAAGGGCTTAGTAAACATGTCAGCTATCTGATTATCAGTTTTAACATATTCAAGTGCAATATCATTTCTTTCTACATGCTCCCTAAGAAAGTGATATTTAATCTCAATATGTTTTGTTCTACTATGAGATACAGGGTTGTTGCTATTGAAATAGCACTTGTAGAATCACAGTAAAGTGGAGTTCTACTTACCTGAAATCCATAGTCCTCTAGCTGATGTTGAATCCACAGAAGTTGAGCACATCAACTTCCTACAGCTACATATTCTGACTCAGCTGTGGAGATAGCCACACTAGTCTGCTTTTTGCTGCTCCATGAAATTATTCTTCCACCTAGGAATTGACAGGTTCCAGTTGTGCTCTTTCTATCCTCTTTGCATCCTGCAAAGTCTGCATCTGTATAACCTGTTAGATCAAAATCTCCATTCCTAGGGTACCAGAGGCCTAGATAGGGAGTGCCCTTTAGATATCTCAATATTCTTTTGACAGCAGTCAAGTGAGACTCTTTAGGGCAGGCTTGATACCTGGCACAAACACATGTAGCATACATAATGTCAGGCCTACTTGCAGTCAAGTATAGTAGGGAGCCAACTATCCCTCTATACAAGGTTTCATCTACAGGTTTCCCTGCATCATCCTTGCTAAGAGACATACTTGACCCCATAGGAGTCTTCATGGTGCTGGATGAATCCATACCATATTTCCTTATGAGTTCTAGGGTGAACTTGGACTGACAAATGGATAGACCACTTTCAGTCTGTTTAACTTGGAGACCCAAGAAAAACTTCAGCTCTCCCATACTACTCATCTCAAACTGACTTTACATAAGCTTTGCAAACTTTTTGCAAAGGCTACTTTCAGTAGACCCAAATATAATGTCATCTACATATATTTGGACAAATATTACTTTGCCTCTAGATTCCCTAAGGAATAGAGTCTTATCTATTTTCCCCCTTGTGAACTTGTTCTCAATGAGGAAACTAGATAGGGTTTCATACCAGGCTCTAGGAGCTTGTTTTAACCCATATAATGCTTTCCTAAGTCTATAGACATAATGAGGTTGAGTTGGATCAACAAAACCTGAAGGCTGCTCCAAATAGACTTCTTCCTTAAGATTACCATTTAAGAATGCTGACTTGACATCCATCTGGTAAACCTTGAATCCTTGATAGGTTGCATAGGCCAAGAACATCCTTATGGCCTCCAGTCTGGCTACTGGGGCAAAGGTTTGATCAAAATCAATACCTTCTTCTTGCCTATATCCTTTTGCAACCAGTCTTGCTTTATTCTTAATGATGACCCCTTGTTCATCTAACTTATTTCTGTAGATCCACTTAGTTCCTATAACATTGTGGTCTTTAGGTTTAGGAACCAGTTCCCAAACCTTGCATCTTTTGAACTGATTAAGCTCTTCTTGCATAGCTTCAGTCCACTGTGGATCTTGTATAGATTCTTCAAATTTCTTAGGTTCTATTTGAGACAGAAAACTAGAATATACTGCAGCATTCTGATTTCTGCTCCTTGTCTGAACTCCTTGTCTTGGATCTCCAATAATCAGCTCTACTGGATGATCTCTTAGATGCCTGTGGGATGGAGGCATCCTAGCTTCAGGTTGAACTTCTTCAGCATTTGCATCATGCTGTACTTCTTGTATTTCTTCAGCTATTGGCATATGTAGTTCTCCCCCTGGACAACTGCTATTGCCTTCTACTTGCTGTCTTGCAGCAGGCATCCCTTCTATAGTAAGCTTGTCCAATCTCTTTGTCAAACCTGTGGGGCTGCATACATTGCTAGACAACTCATTGTTAATAAGTTTTGTCTCATCAAAAACTACATGCACAGTCTCCTCTACAACTTGTGTAATCAAGTTGTATACTCTATAAGCCTTACTATTGTTGCTGTACCCAACAAAAATTCCCTCTTGGGACTTGGCAACAAACTTAGTTATGTAAGACTTCCCATTGTTAAGTATGAAGCATTTGCAACCAAAGATCCTAAAATAGGATAGGTTTGGTTTCCTGCCTTTCACTACTTCATAGGGGGTCTTGTTTAGTCTTTTAGTGATGGTAGCCCTATTTATCACATGGCATGCAGTGTTAACTGCTTCAGCCCAGAAATACTCAGGCAGTGATGTATCACTAAGTAGGGTTCTACCAGCCTCTATCAAGGTTCTATTCTTCCTCTCAGCAATGCCATTTTGCTGAGGTGTTCTAGGTGAAGAGAATTCTTGAAATATCCCAAAGTCTTCACATAGTTTTGTCATGCTTTCATATTGAAACTCAGTACCATGGTCACTTCTAATTTTGACCACTGTACAATTCAATTCATTCTGAATTTGCTTAACAAAGCTATAGAAGACACTAGGTGTTTCAGATTTCTGCCTTAAGAAGAACACCCAGGAAAACCTTGAGTAGTCATCAACAACTACAAAGGTATAGACCTTCCTACCTAAGATGTGAACTGGCATTGGACCAAATAGATCCATATGCAAGAGGTATAAACACCTCACAGCATCTTTGTTCTCTATGCTTCTAAAGGTGGATTTGGTCTGCTTGCCCTTTTGACAAGCTGAGCAAATGCCATCTTTAACACACTTAACTTGAGGACCATTCCTCACTAACTCTTTGCTAAAGAGTTTGCTAATAGTCTTGTAGTTAAGATGGGCAAGCCTCTTGTGCCATTTGACACAATGAGAGATTGTCTCATCAGCTACAAGACAAACTGGAGAACCATTGTTCTCAATCATAATGTCTAGACAATAGACATTTCTTTTCCTATATCCTGTCAAAATGATCTCTTAATCACTTGACCTCTTGATATGACAACCATTTTTAACAAATGAGATGTCATACCTTACATCACTTAACTGACTTATACTTATAAGGTTGTGTTTCAACCCTTTAACATAAGCCACTTGAGTAATGGTAACTAGGTTTGAAGAAATGTTACCAAACCCTTTGATGATTCCTTTTTCAGAACCACCAAAGGTCACTTTAGGACCATTTTTGATTGGAATGTAGTCCTTCAGTAGTCCCCTTGTTCCAGTCATATGTCTGGAGCATCCACTATCCAAGTACCATGTTGGGGTATAGCCACTTGGACTTACCTGCAAAACAAATTAATGAACCTTAGAACCCAATGGTTTCTTGGGTCCTTGGTGACTGTTAGTTTGCAACTTAACAAGACTACCTACTGGCTTTCCACCAGGTAGCTTGCTACTCCCTTTGGCACTTGCATTGTGCCAACAATCCAAGGCAAAGTGGCCAACCTTGCCACAACACCAACATTCATACTTATTGTACCTTTGCTTAGGTACAGACTTTGCTGTCTTAACTGCAGCTAACTTATTGAATGTTGGGGCCTTGCCCTTGGGCTTGAACTGATCCTGAACAGTCCTAGCAGGTTTAACAAAATCCAGTCCAGCCTTGCCTTTGTGATGAATAAAATCATCAATCAAAGGTAGAACTGATTTAGGCTTTGAAAACTTTGCAACCAATTCTCTCTCTTTCTGAAGATTTGTCTCCAGTCTCTTAATTTGATCATTCTTAAATGTAATAGTACCCATCTGAATCACTGTAATGTGTTTCAGCCTGGCTACTTCATTCAGTTTTTGATCATACTGCTTCTCAAGGTCTGTTGCAGCAGCTTTTAGATTAGCAATTTCCTTTGCCTGACTTTTGGCAAGGGACTTGCTTTTCTTATAAGCCTGTAATAGCACCTTATATTCATCTATGAGCTGATGAATATCTTCTTCAGACTCAGAAACACTTACATCATTTGATGAAGATGAATCTGATTCTGAACTAGAACAAGAATCTGAACTTAGAGTTGGACTTTGTACCTGACTAGGTCCTGGCTGCTCCAAAATTTTGGTACTCTCAGTCAATGCCATCAGTCCATGGCACTGGCAGTCTTCTTGTTCATAAATTGACTCCAAGATCTGCATAAATTCTTCTTCTTCTTCTTCAGCAAATAGCCCTATGTAGGCTTCATCATCAGTATCAGTGTCTGAAGAAGAAATATCTGAAAGAGTCATCTCATTCTTGGCAACAAAAGACTTCTCTTTCTTCCCTTTGAAGTGAGTCTTTTTCCTGTCACTGGATTCTTTTCTTTTCTCAGGACAATCAGCAATGACATGACCCTGTCTATTGCAGCAGTAGCACACAATCTTTGATCCAGTTGCCTTGCTTGTCTTTGTCTTCTTCCTGTCCTTCTTAGAAGGCTTTTTCTCCTGATACAAGACTTCGTTTCCCTTGTAAGTGGATGGTCTGGACCTCCACTGTTTCTTTTTCAGGAATTTCTGAAAGTGTCTAGTGAAGGCAGCAAAGTCTTCATCACTTTCACTGCTTGTAGACTTTGTACTGACAGACCCTTCTGACTCAGATTCAACTACCTCTGGAGGTGGAGTTGATGACTTAGTTCTGCATTTTCTGGGAACTTCTGTCTTGAAGGCAACAGTCCTTTCCTTGTGCTCAATCCTTGTTGATTTCTCCTCCTCTTTCCTCACTGTCAGCTGCATCTCATATGACAACAACTTGCCAAATAGTGTAGGAGGAGGAATTTCTCCCAACTTTGCCATTTCTCTTATGACACAGATCTTGGTGTCCCAATCTTTGGTTAGGGACCTTAGGAATTTGTCATTTAGTTCATAGTTGCTGAACTCTCTTCCATAAGACATGAGTTCATTAACTATTCTATAGAACTTCTTGTAGCATTCAGTGATGCTATCTCCCTTGCCTTGCCTAAAGCTCTCATACTCTTGATTAAGCAAGGACTTCCTATCTTGCCTAACTTCTTCAGAACCTTCCATATAGACAATGAGGGTATCCCACATTTCTTTTGCTGTTTTACAATGAATTAAGTTCTGAAAAGTTGCATCATCAATGGCACTCACTATTATGTTTTGTGCCCTCTTGTCCATAGTGGCTAGGACAATTTCATCCTTGGTCATCTCAGAGAAATCCTTTGGAGTCCTCTGATTTGCATCCAATACTGAGATCTTCATTGGCACATAAGGCCCTTCCTTTACTGTGATGTATATTCTAGGGTCTGAGGCCTCCATGAATAGCCTTACCCTCTCTTTCCAGATCCCAAAAATTTCCTTTCTGCAAATAGGTAATTTCATGGAACCCAATTCTTTATGATTTTCAAAGGAACCCATGGTTCTTGATTTTCTTGAAGCTGTTTTCTGACTTAGACTGTTTCTGCCAAACAGAATCTCCTTAGACTGTTAGTCCTTGTTTTGAGGAACCTCCATCTGATACCACTTGAAAGATATGGTACCTAAACACCTAGAGGGGGGGGGGGTGAATAGGTGACCTAATCCTTTTCTAACTTTGTTGGCAGCCAAACAGTTATATCACAGATTTCTAAGTAGTCTATTACAGCAATCAGCAAAAATCAAACATACACAGCACATTCACAGCACAGCACACAATGATTTATAGTGGTTCCCCAATCTTTGGGTACATCCACTTTCCCCCTTCGCCTATCTAGCAGTGTACTAGATTCGGCCAAACTTCTCCACTGTCTCAGAACCCAAATAGGTTCCTACACCTCAGGCCCAAAGCCTTACACCTCAGCTTTCTCCAAAGCCTACACTCAGCCACAAAGGCCTACACTCAGCCACCCAGGCCTACACTCAGCCAATCAAGGCCTACACTCAGAGTTCTTCAACTCCTACACTCAGGCTATCAAGCCCTACCCTCAGCCTTTATAAATTTAGGCTTACAATGCACTCAGATCCAAAGATCCTACAAGATAAAATAGTATTAGAACAAATAACTCAACAACTCAGAAAATAAGAGAGGAGTTGAGAGTTTCTTGCTGAGTTCTTGGAAGAACTCAGATAGATCCAAACTGACTTAGCTTCCTTCAAAGCTTCTTGAGTAGAACTGAATAAGTATGAATCCTCTGCAATTGTTCCTTGACCTCTGCTTCTTAAGATCCAGATGCCTCTGAATCCTTCTTCTCAGCCTAGTTCCAAAGACTGAATTCTCGATTGGAGCTCTCTCTCTCCAACTTCTTAGATCTGCAGTTGGACTGCCAGATCTTCTTGTGTTGATACTCTGTGTACCACTTTTCTGATTACTTGAATAATCTGATCAATTACTTCAAATAGCTTCAACAACAGTTTCTGTAAACTGTGGGTGCCTATTTATAGGCTTTATTCATGGTAACCGGCTGGTCCGGTTCATAACAGACTTCTGACTTCCCTGACAGTTGCTGTAGACCGGCTGGATCGGCAGCTGTCATATCAACCAGTCACTTCTTGAAATTCTCTAACTGTCAGATAGTGTCGAGACTTTCTGTTCTTAAGTGTCAACACTTATAGACCAAGTGTCGACACATGCTGTGTAAGTGTCGACACAAGTCTACAAGGTGTCGACACAACTCCTTGTATGTCTCGACACAGATTCTTCTGCATGTGTCGACACTGAAATTGAGTGTCGACACAAGTACTTGTTCTTCATTCTTTAACTGTATTCTTCTAAGTGTCGACACATCTCTTTTGTGTCGACATAACTTCTTGTGTTGAATCTGTCAAGTGTCGACACTGCTTCTTGGTGTCGACACAAGTCTTCAATATAGATTCTTCAGCTGAGTGTCGACACATTCCCTTAGTGTCGACACTTGTACTTAGAATATTTTTGTAGATATTTCTGTTCTTTGCTAAGTGTCGACACAGCTCCTTGTGTCGACACTTTCTGGTGTAGACACTGCTTCACTGGGTGTCGACACAGCTTCTTGTGTCGACACTTTCTGTCTGCACTTTTCTTCACTGAGTGTCGACACAGCTCCTTGTGTCGACACTTTTTGTCTGGTGTCGACTCTTCATCCCAGGTGTCGACACAATGACTCCAAGTGTCGACACTGCTTGTCTGGGTGTCGACACAAGCCTTCTCAAGTGTCGACACTTTCCCTCTAGGTGTCGACACATGGACTTAGAAAGTTTTAGCTTCAGTCCAGTGAATACCTAACCTGCACAAGTAACTCAAACATACATCAAATACATTATGATGTATATCATTGAGTTGGGTGAGGCTTCTTCAAATCAGGTACATTTGACCAATGTACCCAACAGGCCCATTCAACATAGGTGAGTAGTCCTTTAGCAATCCCCTTGTTCCAGTCATATGCATGGAACATCCACTGTGCAAGTACCATATAGGGGCATGGCAACTTGGACTCACCTGCAATAAAGATTACTTGACCTTAGAACCCAAATAACTTTTGGGTCCTTAGTGCAAGTTAGTCTGAACTTTAACAAATCTGCCTGCAGCTTTTTGATGAGTCCACATTTTACACTGATTTTTGGACTCATCTGGGCTAGTTTTATCGTCTTAGCACTACACTTGAGAGCCTTTATTACTTATTTGTGCTTATGTACCTATTTCATGATTAAGTGCACTGTAGGCCCGTTTCCGTGTGCTTTCTGTGTTTCTATATTATTGTTATTCTTTACCTCTATCTCGGGGATGTGGTGTGCACGTTTTGGTGGCCTATCTGCCTCAAAATGCTGCTGCAGGGGTCGTGTGCGTGCTCCGGAACTGCTCGGGAGACTCCGACGATGCAGGAATACTACGCACGACCACTGGACTTATTGCGCACGACCACTGGTCGTGCGCCACCGATCGTGCGCATTACATGCCCTTTTTCCTAATCCTGTCTCGATAATCGCACGATCACTGGCCGTAGTGCGCACGACCACTGGTCGTGCGCCACTGCTCGTGCGCATATTTGTTGATGCTTCATGTCCAGGTTGCAGGTCTATTTGGAAAAGTCGCACGATCATCGACGTATAGTGCGCACGACCACTGGTCGTGCGCCACTGATCGTGAGCACTGCTTCTGCTGCCTCTGTATTTAAGGCCCTGCTCCGCGATTTAGGTCAATGTCTGTCATTTGCTGCGATCGGAGAGTGCGCGGGAATCGCCATTTCACTTCTCTAGCAGCTCCATCGCCTCCACCTTCGTCGGGAGGCCATTGCCAACTACTCCGAAGCTTTTCAACTCTCCGGCGAAGCCCTCGGCCATTGTTGACTTCAACTCCAAGCTTTGATGCAGAGTTGGTGAAGTAGATAACCTAGAGAACGGACTTAAAGGCCTTCGAGGTGACAGCTCGTTGGTACCAGAAGCCTCCTTGGACTGAGCGCGGAAGCGGATTGACAACTCGCTACTCCGGCCACGACCCGCAGTGGATCTTCATTCTCTTTTGGTTTACTCCTCTTCCCCTTCCTCTGTGGTATGAATGTTTTGAGCAGTGTAATGAATACTTCCATCCATGAACATCAAGTTTAGTTTATAACTAATGGAATGTTAGTATCATCTTATGCTTGTGAGTATTGTCTGTGAATGTGCCTCGCTCACCCCACTTCCACTTCATTCCCGTGTCTTGTCCAATTGCACTCCACACAAGAACACTGCAATCCATTAGTGATGTAGCAAACACCGGTTTGCGCACAATTAATACTGTGACCCTATATACGTAGACAAAATCACAACAACAAAAAAAAGAGCGCGAGGGAAATACCCGAGCAAGAGAGAAACACTTGCCCCAATGGAGGTTCGCTAAGCCTCTTTAGGTCTCCCAAGGACTATGGAGTCAATGTTCGACCAAGCGAAATGGACCTACCCGATCCGATCGATAGGTGTTGTACCAAAAGAGATCCACCCAAATCAAAGGGGTCCGCAAGAGGGTGGTCTCTCCCAACAAAAATCACGAAACCAAACAAACGCAGTTAAGCAACGCACGCAGCAAACGAAACCTAACTCAACACCTAGCGGGCACTCAAGTATCCCGCCAACGAGGTCTCACTATCACAAGCAAATTTCAATACTTCGCGGCGAGCTCGCGGGCACAACGCTTGGTCGAGGAGATTCTTCCGGGTGAGGAAAAGCCACAACGAAACTCAACAACCACGCGCGTTCCCTTCCGATCAATTGAGCGGGAGACAAGCGACGCACCCTCACGCCCAATTCGTTCGTTGCTTCCGATCACACACAATTCCAATCACAATCATAAGAGCACAAAAAATAGAGATGAATCACACACGGAGTGGGGGAGGGGAGTCGTTACCCAACAAGGACCCGCTGAAATCTCCGAGAGGGACACACCGTTGCGAAGCGCCGTGGAGCAGCGGTGGCGTCGCACCACAAAGAGGCCGGAATCACGCCGGAGGGGTGGTCGGCGTCGGGGCCTCACTGGAGTCCGGCCGCGCGGATCAAAACGGGAGGTCGGAGCGGCGGAGTCGCGTTCGGCCAGGAAGACGGAGGTGCTGGCCGATGTCGCGCCGGATGGGAGGGTCTCCGCTGCCGGTGTCGCGCCGTAGGGGAGGGGATTCGCCGCCGATGTCGCGCCGTGCGGAATCCGCGACCTAGCCGTCACTCCTTTCACGGGAGAGAAGAAAAAGGAAACCCCTTTTTTTATCAAGATAAGTTCATTAGGGTTTTAGGCCAACACATGGAGTATTTATACTCCCCACAAAAGCACTCCTACACCACACATTTCCTAGATCTCATCCTAGCCACTCAAATGTTTGGACTTAAAATAAGTGCAGGAAATAAAAGCAACTAAAGCGGGCTCTTGACCACCTAACATTTCGGTCGAGCCGGATGGGACGGGAAAAGCAATAGCTAATTAGCATAACAAAATAGTGGACAACTTTAGAGATTGCGGAGCATGGCGCGATAAGATTTCCGCGTGTTGGGGCGAAGGTTGTAGCCGTGCGTTGCGTCGTCGGGTGGAACCAGGTCGTCGCCATCAATCCTCCTCCGCTCAAAACCACTCATCACCGGGGAGTGGTCCAAGCGGTAACGGTGTAGCATGTCCTCGTCAAGGCGCTCCATCTCGTCGGCGGTCACCCAAGTAGAGTCACAAACCGGGCGGTCCGTCCAATGAACCAAGTATCGGTGCACACCGCCATTTGAAGAAGCCAAGACGTCGTCGTCCAATATGCACTCCGGGATGGAGATAGTCTTCGGAAACCTGGGAAAAGCATTAGGAGCAAAAATATGATCGACCGTACCCCCATGTGAATGTGTGGTGGATACGTCCGACGTGGCAACATTAAAGGGTGGGGGGTCACTCACTATCCCATGAGAATGGCCGGAAGGAGAGGAAGAAGAAGAAGATGAGAAGAGTTCTTGCGGTGCTTCATGAAAAAGTGTAAGATCAGAAACATTAAACACGGGGTGTATTACCCAATCGGGAGGCAAGTCAAGAACGTACGCGTTATCACCCAACCTCTTTAAAATCTTGAAAGGTCCGGCACGCCGGTTGGCTAATTTCTTGACGGCACCCGTGGGAAGCCGCTCGGGAATTAACTTGACCAAGACTAAATCTCCGACGTCAAATAGTTGTGCCCGTTTGTGGACGTTCGCGTCCGATTGATAGACCTTGTAAGTAGTTACTAGTCGTTTGTGGATCTCTTTGTGCAACGCATGAAGGTGATGAGCAAAGTCATGTGCAAATTGACTTGTTTTATAGGTTGGCGGTAATGGAACCAAGTCAAGCGGCACACGTGCGTTGTAACCGTGCACAACTTCACTAGGCGAGAGGCCCGTGGAACGATTTTTGGAATTATTATATGCCAGTTGGGCATGGGGAAGGATGAGATCCCAAGTCCCCTTATGGTCGCCCACGAGGCAGCGTAGCAAATTACCTAAACTCCGATTTACCACTTCGGTTTGACCATCCGTTTGGGGGTGGTAAGCCGCGGAAAAGAGGAGTTTGGTGCCCACCAAGATCCATAGTGTTTTCCAAAAATAAGAAGTAAACTTGACATCCCTATCAGAGACAATAGTATTAGGGAGTCCGCGATGACTAACAACTTCTTTAAAATAAAGTTTGGCAATGTGAGACGCGTCGTTGGTGCGGTTGCATGAAATAAAATAAGCCATTTTGGAAAAGCGATCTACAAATACCAAAATAGAATCGTGTTTGCGTTGTGTGAGGGGAAGACCCAAAATGAAATCCATGCTAACGTCATCCCACGGGAGGGAAGGTATGGGAAGCGGCGTATATAAGCCCGTGTTTTGTTTTGATCCTTTAGCTAGTTGGCATGTGTTGCAACTACTAACGACTCGATTTACCATACGCTTCAAGCCGGGCCAAAAGAATTTTTCCTCAACCAAGGATATGGTTTTGTCGCGGCCAAAGTGGCCACCTAAACCACCGTCGTGCATCTCCCAAATGATAAAGAGGCGGAGGGAAGAATCCGGAATGCACAACCGCGAGCCCTTGAACAAATAGCCATCACGAAGGACATTCGGAAATAATGTGAGTAGTGGGGGTTTGGAGAGAGTGAAAAATGTCCTTAAAGTCCTTGCACTCGACATACTCGCAACGGATACGTTCAAATCCTAGGACTTTCACATCAAGGGTAGTCAAAAGTAAACTAACACGGCTAAGCGCGTCGGCAACGCGGTTATGCTTTCCCTTGCAATGTTTGATCACAAACGTGTACTCTTGTAGGAAAGAGACCCATTTGGCTTTTCTCGGGCTAAGCTTCTGTTGAGAGTTAATATAATGTAGCGCGTCATGATCCGAAATGAGGATAAATTCTTTGGGCAAAAGATAATGACGCCAATGGCGGAGACTTTGGACTAAGGCGTAAAACTCACGTTCGTAGTTTGAATAATTAAGCTTGGGCCCACTTAATTTCTCACTAAAGAACCCAACCGGGTGGCCTTCTTGACTTAACACGCCACCTATACCCGCACCCGAGGCGTCACAAGAGACCTCAAAATTTTTATTAAAATCAGGTAACCGGAGAACCGGTGCCTCGGTCATCAAAGTTTTAATCTTACGGAACGCACAAGAAGCGGAGGGAGTCCAAGTAAACTCACCAAGTTTCATACATTCGGTAATCGAAGCCAGAATGGCACTAAAATTGCGAATGAAGCGGCGATAAAAGGTTGCTAAGCCATGGAAGCTACGAACGTCACGGATAGATTTAGGTTCCGGCCACTCTACAATCGCTTTAATTTTTGCGGGATCAACCTTAATACCTTCCGCACTAACGATATAACCTAAGAATGAGACGGAGGAATCCATGAAGTGACATTTCTTGAGATTGATAAAAAGTTTTTCTTGCCGGAGAACTTCAAAGATTTGTCTTAAATGGTCGCAATGATCATTGGTGGTCACGCTATAGATTAGCAAGTCATCAAAATAGACCACTAAAAATTTACCCATAAAATTATTGAAGAGTTGAGTCATCATACGGGAAAATGTGCTTGGGGCGTTGGAGAGCCCAAACGGCATTACCAACCATTCATACGAGCCGTCCTTAGATTTAAAGGCGGTTTTCCATTTGTCCCCTTCTCTAATTCGTATTTGGTGGTATCCACTTCGAAGATCAAGTTTTGAAAAGATGGTGGCACCACTAAGCATATCCAATAAATCGTCCAACCGGGGAATCAGAAATCGGTATTTAATCGTGATTTTGTTTATCGCTCGGCTATCGATACACATCCTCCAAGAGCCATCTTTTTTGGGGGCAAGAAGTGCCGGCACCGCACAAGGACTCAAACTATGGCGGATAAGGCCTTTGGAGAGCAAATCGGAAATTTGGGCTTGAAGCTCGGCGTGGACACTAGGATTAAGACGATAATGAGGGAGATTGGGGAGAGAGGAGCCCGGAATAAAATCAATGGCGTGTTGGATACTCCTAAGAGGTGGTAATTCGGAGGGGAGCTCTTCGGGGTGGACATCCTTAAACTCGGCAAGTAACGTGATGATATCGGCGGGCAAAGAGGACGTGGGGAGTGGAATGCCGTTAGCCTGAAGTAAGACTAACGCATAGAGCATACCACCGGAAAAACTAGTCTTTTCAAATTCTTTAGGATGAATGAGTGTGAGAGGTTGCTTGACGGCGGGAACGGTTGTGTCCTTGGTGTGAAGGTCCTTAGGGGCGGCGGGACGTAACGTGATGCGTTGGTCTTTAAATTTAAATTCATATGTGTTCGCACGACCGTAGTGAGTGACATTATAATCGTAGAGCCAAGGGCGGCCTAGAAGTAAATGACATGCGTCCATAGAAAGAACGTCACACCAAACTTGGTCGACATAATCTTTGATGATAAGAGGAACTAAACAACGCTGGGTAACCGGAATGGAAGTCTTATTGACCCAAGCGACTTGGTAAGGAGTGGGGTGTGGCGCGGGAGTCAATTTCATTCGGAGAAGTGTGGCTTCGGAAACCACGTTCATGGAACTCCCACTATCAATAATGAGCTTGCACGACTTCTCACCGCTTTTAAAATATAAGGAGAAGATGCTAGAGCGCTTCCAATCATGACTACTACGTGGGGTAGTCAAGATGCAACGCATAACCGCGAGATTGTTGGGGGTATAGTCATCTTCCATGTCGCTAGGAATATCAGGTTCCTCAACATCACTAACCTCCTCATAGACGATATCGACGTCATTGGCCGTGGGTTCGATTAATGTTACTAACTTTTTGCGGGTAGGACATTCAACCGCATAGTGCCCGGGTTGGTTACAAGCATAGCACGTAACGTTAGCCTTGTTGGTCTTACCGATAGGAATGCGTTCGCCCGATGTGTCGTTTGCTTTCCTAGCGGTGATGATAACGGATTTGGAGGAGTCACCCAAAAAAGTCTTTCCACGTGAATTAGGAGGGTTTGTGGAGGACGTTTTGGAGTGGAAAAAGGTTTTGGAGGAGGATGCTCGTTGAGTAGTGGACACGGAAAGGTGCTTTTGAATGTCAAGTGCCGCATTCAAGGCGGAACTTAAATCATGGTGATCATATCGCCGGATTTGATTTTGGATTTCCGAACGAAGACCCTTACGGAATCGTGAGACGGTAAGCTCGGGTAATTCCTGAATATCACACCGGATCATCAATTTGTTGAGTTCGCCCATGTACTCACTCACCGAACGATTGCCTTGGCGCAACGAAGAGAATTCGTCGAGCATGTTGGTGCGGTGGTAAGCGGGAACAAAGTGAGTTGTGAGTAAGTTATGCATTTGTGGCCAAGTGTGAGCGACGCCACCGACGCAACGCTCTTTGTTTAACCAAAATACTTGAGCGCGACCCGCTAATTTCATGCGAGCGACTACCACCTTTTGGTGGTCGTCTAAGTTGTGCCATTCAAAATAACACTCAATTTTCATGAGCCAATCCTTGAAGGTGTTAGGGTTGCCGTACCCGTCAAATGTGGGGGCATCGATTTTGATTTTGCGTGTGAGATCATTGTGCCAATCCCCATTGCGGTCATCGTCGCCAATGTCATTGTAGGGATGTGGTTGGCGTGGTGGGGGATGACGTGGGGGGTTATTAGGGTGGGGATGCGGGGGGAAGCCGGTTTGGAGCGTTTGTGTGAAAGTGGTAAAAGCCGCAGTGAGTTGAGCGATTTGATCGGTGAGATCACGCTGAACGGCCGCCAATTGCGCTTGCGTAACTTCACGATTATCCGGAATGTCGCCCATATTATTGGACGCGGATGAGTGTGGAGGATACTCGTTCCCCGAACGTGTGTGCATAAAAGTGAGGGGAGTGCAAGAGGACCAGCAAAGATTAAGAAAGCTTTGCACCGAAGTCTGATACCAAATTGATGTAGCAAACACCGGTTTGCGCACAATTAATACCGTGACCCTATATGAGTAGACAAAATCACAACAAAAAAAAGTGCGTGAGGGAAATACCCGAGCAAGAGAGAAACACTTGCCCCAATGGAGGTTCGCTAAGCCTCTTTAGGTCTCCCAAGGACTATGGAGTCAATGTTCGACCAAGCGAAATGGACCTACCCGATCCGATCGATAGGTGTTGTACCAAAAGAGATCCACCCAAATCAAAGGGGTCCGCAAGAGGGTGGTCTCTCCCAACAAAAATCACGAAACCAAACAAACGCAGTTAAGCAACGCACGCAGCAAACGAAACCTAACTCAACACCTAGCGGGCACTCAAGTATCCCGCCAACGAGGTCTCACTATCACAAGCAAATTTCAATACTTCGCGGAGAGCTCGCGGGCACAACGCTTGGGCGAGGAGATTCTTCCGGGTGAGGAAAAGCCCCAACGAAACTCAACAACCACGCGCGTTCCCATCCGATCAATTGAGCGGGAGACAAGCGACGCACCCTCACGCCAAATTCGTTCGTTGCTTCCGATCACACACAATTCCAATCACAATCACAAGAGCACAAAAAATAGAGATGAATCACACACAGAGTGGGGGAGGGGAGTCGTTACCCAACAAGGACCCGCTGAAATCTCCGAGAGGGACACACCGTTGCGAAGCGCCGTGGAGCAGCGGTGGTGTCGCACCACAAAGAGGCCAGAATCACGCCGGAGGGGCGGTCGGCGTCGGGGCCTCACTGGAGTCCGGCCGCGCGGATCAAAACGGGAGGTCGGAGCGGCGGAGTCGCGTTCGGCCAGGAAGACGGAGGTGCTCGCCGATGTCGCGCCGGATGGGAGGGGCTCCGCCGCCGGTGTCGCGCCGAAGGGGAGGGGATTCGCCGCCAGTGTCGCGCCGTGTGGAATCCGAGACCTAGCCGTCACTCCTTTCACGGGAGAGAAGAAAAAGGAAACCCCTTTTTTTTATCAAGATAAGTTCATTAGGGTTTTAGGCCAACACATGGAGTATTTATACTCAACACAAAAGCACTCCTACACCACACATTTCCTAGATCTCATCCAAGCCACTCAAATGTTTGGACTTAAAATAAATGCAGGAAATAAAAGCAACTAAAGCGGGCTCTTGACCACCTAACATTTCGGTCGAGCCGGATGGGACGGGAAAAGCAATAGCTAATTAGCATAAAAAAATAGTGGACAACTTTAGAGATTGCGGAGCATGGCGCAATAAGATTTCCGCGTGTTGGGGCGAATGTTGTAGCCGTGCGTTGCTTCGTCGGGTGGAACCGGGTCGCCGCCATCAATTAGCTTCCCTTCCACTCGTCCAACTAAAGTTCGGCATCGCGGCCGACAAACACACTCCACCTTGCGAAGCGGTGCCGTCGACCCGCATAGCTTTTACTAGTTCAGTAGATCAAACATCCACAATCTCCCAAGTCCTCTATTTCTTTTCTTGTTCTATTTATTACTCTCATAATGATATTCTTTGTTCTGTTGCCTTTCTACGCTAATTGCATTCCTCAAGAGACCGACACTCGGGAATTTATTCCAAAAACTTTATTACTTGTGCGACCGGTGCGCTTGTCGATTTACACGCATCAAGTTTTTGGCACCGTTGCCGGGGAATGCAACTGTAGAGCGACTTCAGATGACTTCAAATATTGTTATAAGAGTTAGTATTATTTTGTTTTGAATGCTGTTTCCTTCTAGTGTGTAGTGTTTGCCACAGTGAATGCAAGGGCGAGCTATAAGAGATTTTGTCGCCTACGACCCAGAGATCGAACGTACTCTCCTAGCACGAAGACGCGCCGCAGCTATCATTTTTGCCTCAATGGGAGACCAGCTGAATATTGATGCAGGCAACCGAGTTGGAGGGATGCCTCATGTCGAAAGAAATGACGACGAAAATTAAGTGAATCCTCCCCAGGTCCGCACCATGAGGGATTATACTACACCTACTGTCGGGAGCATATACCCCGGGTTCTGACATGCTATCACCAATCCACAGTTCGAGATTAAACCAGCTATTCTGAATATCATTCGGAACAACACTTAGTTCTCCGAAATGGCCACTGAAGACGCCCATCTTCACCTTACAAAATTCTCCGAAATCTGCACCACGTTCCGCTATGCTGGAATCCCAGACGAAATAGTCAAGCTCCGCCTCTTCCCTTTTTCATTAAGGGACAAAGCCAAGACATGGATTCACTCCCTCCCACCTGGAACAGCCCCCACCTGGGAGGCCTTGACCACAAAATTCTTAGCTAAGTTCCATCCGGTGGATCGGATCGTGAGAATGAGGTGCGCAATAGCCAACTTCCGGCAAGCCGATCAAGAAAGTTTAGCCAAAGTTTGGTAGCGATTTAACGAGCTGCTGAGGAAGTGCCCTAATCATGGATTCCAAACGTGGAACCTCATCGAAAGTTTCTACTTCGCTATTAATACCCACCATCGAGCCATGATCGATGCTGCCTCCGGAGGAACCATCATGAATCTTTCTCCAGATGATGCTCTGAAAGTCTTACAAGACACCGCCACCCACAGTGCTTACTGGACCGCTGGAAGAAACATCCTACGAAGTACCAGTGGAGTGTTTGCCTTGGATATCCCCAAGCCTGCTCCTGCCTCCCCAGTGATGGCAATCTCATGTCAAGGGTGCGGAAGCACCGATCATCACAGCTTCGAATGCTTAGGAGTTGAGGTACCAGATGAATCTTTGTTTCTGAATGAGTCCGTTAATTTTGTTGACAATCAAAACAGGGGAGTGCCTTACGGGAATACTTAAAACCCGGGGGTGAGAAATCACCCCAACTTTTCTTGGAATCCTAACGCATCTGGCCAAAGATGGCAACCGGGGCAGCATCAAAATGATGTGTATGCTTCCGGCAGCCAACCGCGGCCGCCTCAACCGAATTATTCCCAAGGGCCCCCCGTCGTTAAGAAAAATTCTTTGGAAGAGATGTTCGAGAAGTTCGTTGATATTTCCCAAACCAACATGACAAATCAGGCCGCCTCGATGCGCAAACTGGAGGCACAATTGGGCCAATTGGCTCAAGTGGTTTCCGAGCGCACCCAAGGCAGCTTACCGAGCAACACCGAAAAGATCCCCCATGAATAGGGAAAGCGCCTTGGGGAGGACACTTCGGGAAACCGCAACGAACTTATCATTAATTGTAAAATCAATAACATCGAAACTCCAGCATTATGCGATTCCGGGGCGTCCAGCAACATTCTCACTTTGCAAGATGTTGCAAAGATGCACTTACAAGTTGACATTGAAAATCAGAAATCGCTTATCTTAGCTAATGGCAATTTGGTTGACACTGAGGGTGGTGTTCAGGACGTTGAAATAGAGGTTAACGACACAAGTATCACCACTAACTTCCAGGTTTTGGGCCCACAGGACAATAACTCCATTCCTATATTAGGAGTCCCATTCCTAACAGCCAGTGGCGCATCCCTCGACTTTTCCAAAGGTCGTGTCACTTGGCCAAATGAAGAGTCCACCCTCGATAACACATCCCTACATTCTTCTCCCCTCCAATATAATAATTCTCTGAGTGTCACAGATATAAAGCTGGATTCAGGTCTCCCCGTATTGGAAGCACATCTGGAGGAGACGCCAAAGAAAGGACTCCCTCAGGAAGTCGATGAGAAACAAGAGCTACTGGTCCACGAAGGGATCAATTGTACCAAAGCCATGGCTACCGTTCTACTGCCAGCCAACTCTGTTGTTGAGCATGGCAAACCAAGTTTTATTCGGTAGAAATCCCTGGACACTAATTTGTATAATTCTGTTAAGCGATCTGTAGCTTGGGCAGATCCGGTTGCCTTCACAGTGCCGGATAGGCCGCCACAAACCACGACACCAGGAAACCCCACAGCCTACCTCCATTAGAAGTCTCCCACGGTGGAGAAACTGAAAGAGGCCAAGCGTTTACGCGAAGAGTGCTACGCTGCCTTCCGGCGCGCGAAAGAGTGCACTCGCAGTAATGGGACAATGCCTACTCTGAATGCAAAAAGACACTCTACTGTTCTCTCGCATCCCACCGGGGAGACTTACCATAAATCTGCTTATAGCTGATTGTGCCACCCTCATTCCTCTTTCCATCCTCTTTCTCGCTACTTGTTGAATGCTGGTTGCTCTACTTTTAATTTTGTTTCCTTTTGCTACTGCCAAGAACTTTCTATTTGAACTGCTAATACAGGTATTTGGTCCACCTTAAGGACGGTAAACAAAAGGGCTTTTGGGAGACAACCCAAGTTGGACCGTTTGGTCCTATGCTGTGTTTTGAGTTCTGTTTACTTCTTCATATATATATATATATATGTCAATATTTTGTTTGGCTTGCATGATTTAATCGCAGGTGCAGGAATATTTGAGGCACGATAACTTGGCCGCACTTGGACATCTCATTTCACGACTGGTATGCTCAATTTTGAGCATAGGTACTTCCTACCCTAGCTGTTTATCAAATATGACTTGCTAAGTTTTACTAATTGTTGACTTTAAGTCTGGGGGGGAAGAGCATGCCTGTGGTCACTTCACCACACTTTCTGTTGCATACCAGCTTCTTGTTTACTTATTTCTTGCTTTATGTTGCACACACTGAATCACCCACACGTGTGCGCTCTTACACACGCGCACAACCCGAGTAAAATTTATTGCTTTTGTGTAAACTTTAAAATAGTGGTACTGGCTTAGGATTTCAGGATTAAGTAGTTCGAAACTCATGCAGTGCTTCTAATCAAATACTCATGGTTTGTGTAGAGTTAGGATAGAATTAATTTTTCTTTATGCTCGTAGATTTATTTTTTTCTGCACACAAAAATATTGTTTGTACTGCTCAAAATTTGAATCTGGGATAATCGAACGATAATGTAGGAATGTGTGTAGCCGCCACTAGACTCGTATTGCTCCAGTTGGGAGGATGGATCATCTTTCTCGGTGGCTAAGAACTTGCCCTAAGCTACTCTCGAAGCATTGGTGCACGGTTAGTCAAGCGTGAGCATGACATAGGCCTTCATTTTGGCTAGTTTGAGCCTTGTTTAGCCTTTCCTACCTGTTAACCGTTGCATGCCAAATTTGTGCCTACCCTTCCTTTGATCCAGCTCCACTCACTTTCACCAAGGCCTGAAGCTATACCCACCATCGCAATCAAATGCTTGAGCTGATTTGTATTCACTGTTTTGTCGAGGTTGTGATAAGTGTACATTGTTTTTGGGGGTGCTGAATTCATTCACGTTTTGATTGCTACGTTTGGGGATTGCTAGCGCAGAAAAGAAAACAAAATTTACAAAAATAAAAAGCTGATTCGCGCAAAAGCGAGAAAAATATGAAAGAATTGCTTTGAGATTTCGATCCCCATCCTCTTTATTGATTTTGGTCGGGTTCAGCCGTGTTCACACCCGGATTTCAGGCTAAGTCTGGGGGCGTGTGCCCCATTCATTTCTACGTGGCTGTTTTGGTTTGGGTTTCATTCGCTCGCTTTGGTTGCATAGAGCCTTCATGTTTATCTTTGACTACCAAGCTGTTGCCTAAGCCCCATTTTCTCCTACAAGTCCTACTGATTCACGCTTGAGTCTAACCCGCCCCGTGGAGAGAGTGTGAACGTGCAAGCGTATGGTCCCCGACATTGGTCGATTCCTTTGGAGGTGATCCTAAGTCCCGAACTTTGGCAATGCTCACCTTAGTGGCCTGCCTACTTTCTTCCTACACATGATCGCAAGATTCCCCAGAATTCTAATTTTGAGTAATTACAAAATTTTTTTTATGCCTGTCGAATAATTTAAACTACGTTGTATAATTAAAAAGTTTTTCTATTATGTCTTCTATACCCATGATATATTTGATTTCTCGTCTTACTTCTTTTTGAAATTTCTGAGCCAGTTAGCTATCTTCTAGTCCACGGAGTAATGATTTGCTCGGGACGTGCAAATGGTTAAGTCTGGGGGTGTGATGAGTTCACATTTTACACTGATTTTTGGACTCATCTGGGCTAGTTTTATCGTCTTAGCACTACACTTGAGAGCCTTTATTGCTTATTTGTGCTTATGTACCTATTTCACAATTAAGTGCACTGTAGGCCCGTTTCTGCGTGCTTTCTGTGTTTCTATATTATTGTTATTCTTTACCCCTATCTCGGGGATGTGGTGTGCACGTTTTGGTGGCCTATCTGCCTCAAAATGCTGGTTCAGGGGTCGTGTGCATGCTCCGGAACTACTCGGGAGACTCCGATGATGCAGGAATACTGCGCACGACCACTGGACTTATTGCGCACAACCACTGGTCGTGCGCCACCGATCATGCGCACTACATGCCCTTTTTCCTAATCCTGTCTCGGTAATCGCACGAGCACTGGCCGTAGTGCGCACGACCACTGGTCATGCGCCACTGCTCGTGCGCATATTTGCTGATGCTTCATTTCCAGGTTGCAGGTCTATTTGGAAAGGTCGCACGATCATCGACCTATAGTGAGCACGACCACTGGTCGTGCGCCACTGATCGTGCGCACTGCTTCTGCTACCTCTGTATTTAAGGCCCTTCTCCGCGATTTAGGTCAACGTCTGTCATTTGCTACGATCGGAGAGTGCGCGGGAATCGCCATTTCACTTCTCCAGCTGCTCCATCGCCTCCACCTTCGTCGGGAGGCCATTGCCAACTACTCCGAAGTTTTTCAACTCTCCGGCGAAGCCCTCGGCCATTGTTGACTTCAACTCCAAGCTTTCCTGCGGATTTGGTGAAGTAGATAACCTAGAGAATGGACTTAAAGGCCTTCGAGGTGACAGCTCGTTGGTACTGGAAGCCTCCTTGGACTGAGCCCGGAAGCGGATTGACAACTCGCTACTCCGGCCACGACCCGCGGTGGATCTTCATTCTCTTTTGGTTTACTCCTCTTCCCCTTCCTCTGTGGTATGAATGTTTTGAGCAGTGTAATGAATACTTCCATCCATGAACATCAAGTTTAGTTTATAACTAATGGAATGTTAGTATCTTCTTATGTTTGTGAGTATTGTCTGTGAATGTGCCTCGCTCACCCCACTTCCACATCATTCCCGTGTCTTGTCCGATTGCACTCCACACAAGAACACTGCAATCCATTAGCTTCCCTTCCACTCATCCAACTGAAGTTCGGCATCGCGGCCGACAAACCCACTCCACCTTGCGAAGCGGTGCCGTCGACCCGCATAGCTTTTACTAGTTCAGTAGATCAAACATCCACAATCTCCCAAGTTCTCTATTTCTTTTCTTGTTCTATTTATAACACTCATAACGATATTCTCTGTTCTGTTGCAGTTCTATGCTAATTGTATTCCTCAAGAGACCGACACTCGGGGATTTATTCCCAAAACTTTATTACTTGTGCGACCGGAGCGCTTGCCGATTTACACGCATCACTTTTCTAACAGGCAGACTACTACTCTCTTTGACACTGATATTGTGTCAACAGTCTAAGGAAAGTGGCCTATCTTGCCCCAACACCAGCAATAAAACTTATTATACCTTTGTTTAGGTACAACTTTAGCTGAATTATTAGCAACAGATCTATTGTTCTGTGATGGGGCTTTGAATCTAGAATTGGACTTAGCAGTCCATGCAGTTCTCTTAAACCCTAAACCTGACTTGCCCTTTTGAGACACAAACTCATCAATCAAGGGTAATACAGATTTTGTCTTAGAAAAACTAGCCACAATCTCCTTCTCTTTCTGAAGTCTGTTTTTCAGACTTTTAATCTGATCATTTTTAAATGTGATTGTTCCCATTTGAATAACAGTTATGTTTTTCAATCTGGCACTCTCATTCAACTTTTGATCCAGCATCTTCTCTGAATCAGATGCAGCCATCTTAAGATCTGCAATTTCCTTAGCCTGAGTTTTGGCCAGGTTTTTGCTTTTATTTAGTGCCTGCAACAAGTCCCCATATTCATCTATCAGCTGATGAATATCACCTTCAGACTCAGACCCATCCACATCACTTGATGCAGATGTTGCTGACTCTAACCCAGTACTACAATCTGAATTTCTAGAAAAACATTGTACCTTAATAGGACCAGGCTGATCCTGACACTTGTCTTCTTCTAACACAACCATCAGTCCCTTATATTGATGGTCTTCTTGTTCATAGATAGAGTTCAGCACTTGCAGAAATTCATCTTCTTCATCTGCTGCATATAGACCAATGTATGCCTCAGCTTCAGATTCTGACTCTGAAGATGATTGGTCTGTCAAGCTCTTCTCCTTCTTAGCAACAAAGGATTTCTCCTTCTTACTCTGGTGTTGAATCTTCTTTTTATCAGCAGACTCTTTTCTTTTGTATGGACACTCAGCTACAACATGTCCAGGCCTATTACAGTAGTAGCAAACTATCTTTGATGTTGTAGATTTGCTTGGCTTAGACCTGCTCCTGTCCTTCCTGGATGACTTCCTCTTTTGATAATAGTCATCCTTAGGCTGAGATGTTGATGGCTTAGACTTCCACTGCTTCTTTTTCAGGAATCTCTAAAACTGTCTTGTGAAGGCAGCAAAGACTTTATCTGAGTCACTACTGTCTGAACTTTGGTTGTATGAATTATCTGAAGCAATTTCAGAAACTGTCTTAGGAGGTGATGGAGACATCCACCTATTCTTCCTAGTGGCTTCAACCTTGAAGGCCACAGACTTTTCTCTATGCTCTCTTTTGCACTTTTCTCTTCCTCTTTCCTAGCCATCAGCTGCATCTCATATGACAGCAATTTTCCAAACAAAGTTGGAGGAGAGATATCTGCAAGTTTGGTCACTTCCCTAATGGCACAAATCTTAGTGTCCCAATCCTTTGTCAAGGATCTTAGGAATTTATCATTCAGTTCATATGTACTGAAGATTCTTCCATAGGACATCAGCTCATTTACTATTCTATAGAACTTTTTATAACACTCAGTTATACTGTCAGACTTTCCTTGTCTGAAACTCTCATATTCCTGGTTCAGCATAGACTTTCTATCTTATCTGACTTCTTCAGAACCCTCCATGTAGACTATCAAAGTATCCCACATTTCCTTGGAGGTCTTTTAGTGAATCAAATTTTGAAAGGTTGAATCATCTATGACACTTACTATGATATTCTGGGCTCTTTTATCCATAGTTGCCAGAATGATCTCATCCTTAGTCATCTCTGAAAAATCCTTGGGAATTCTTTGGTTTGCATCTAGAACTGACAACTTCATTGAAATATAAGGACCTTCCTTTACTATAATGTAGATCGTTGGATCAGAAGCCTCCATAAACAGCCTGACCCTTTCTTTCTATATTCCAAATATCTCCTTCATGCATATGGGTAATTTTATAGAACCTAGTTCCTTATGATTTTCTCCTGAACCCATTTTCTTGATCTTGAATCTGCCTTAAAAATCTAACTCAGACTGTTAAGTCCTTCTTTGAGTAACCTCCCTCTGATACCACTTGAAAGAATTGGTTTCAAGATAACCTAATACACCTAAAGGGGGGGGGGTGAATAGGTTCAAATCCTTTTTATTCTAAGGCAGATAATAAACTATAGTTTTCTGTTGATTATACTATTAACACAGCAAACACATCACAGAAATATATCCAATCACAGAGTGCACAGGACTTATAGTGGTTCCCCAAGTATTGGGTACATCCACTTTCCCTCTTCGCCTATCTAGCAGTATGCTAGATTCGGCCTAACTTCTTCTCTTCACCTCAGATCCTCAGATCTTACAGTTCAGAACCCAACAAGGTTCCTACAACTCAGAGTGAGTCCACACTCCTACAGCTCAGGCACACAGCCCTACCTCAGCTTTCAACAAGGCCTAAACTCAGAGATCACAATCTCCTATAACTCAGGCTCATAGCCTTACCTCAGCCTTCAACTAGGCCTACCACACAGAGAAATTACTCTCTTACACTCAGCTTTTATAAACACAGGCTTACAGCTCAGATCTAGAATAGATCCTATAGAAAATAGATTTAACAAAGTAATTAACCACCACCCTGGTAGAGAGAGAATGGATGGATGGCTTCTTGATCAATTCTTGGAAGAATCTGATGACAGAGAACAACCACTCTTAGCTTTCTTCAAAGCTTCTTGAATCTGAACTCAGTAGGGTTGAATCTCCTGTGAAGTTGATCTTCAATCAGCTTCTTTCTTGATATTCAGATCACAATCTGAATCCTTCTTAGCGGCCTGGTTCAGCAACTGCACTTCAATAGATTGAGCTCTCTCTCTCCACTTTCTTCTTAGATCTTCTTCCGAAAAATCTTCTTCTATATGTATATATACTTCTATTATTTTCAATATTTTCAATCACACTTTCTGTTGAGGGAGAAAGCCTTTATATAGTCTTCCTCCATGGTAACTGGCTGATCCGCTTTCTAATAAACTTCTGACAGCTTTGACAGTTGCAGTAGACCAGTTAGAAATGGCAGCTGTCAAGTCATCCAGTTACTTCTTGAACTCTGTCTCTGTCAGCAAAATGTCGAGACTGAACTTCTTCATGTGTCAACACAAGTGGACTAAGTGTCGACACAAGTGAACTAAGTGTCGACACAAGCCTTCGTGGTGTCGACACATCTCCTTTGTTGTTGTTAATGCTTCTAGACACAGCCTTCTGTAGAATGTGTCGACACTGAGTCTGTGTGTCGACACAAACACTTCTATTTAACTTAATTGAATCTCTGTTGTGTGTGTCGACACAAGTCCTGTGTGTCGACACAGTTGATGTCGACAAAGTCTTCAGTGTGTCGACACTGCCTCTTGGTGTCGACATAATTGATGTCGATTAAGTATTCCTATGTGTCGACACTGCCTCTGTGTGTCGACATAGTTGATGTTGACTAAACTTTCTCTGTGTGTCGACACTGCCTCTATGTGTCGACACAGTTGATGTCGACTATGCTTCACTGTGTGTCTACACTGCCTCTGCATGTCGACACAGTTTCTTTAGGTGTCGACACAGCCTTTCCAATTGTCGACACAATTAACTCCAAGTGTCAACACAGCTTTTCTCCAGTGTCGACACAGGCCTTCATTAGTGTCGACACAGCTTCTTCTGGTGTCGACTCATGGACTTAGAAATTTTTCTGCATTCTTGCATTTTCTTAACATGCACATATAAAATAAAAACAACATCAAATACACCTTGATGTATATCATTGAGTAATGTGAGGCTTCTTCAAATCTGGTACACATTTTCCAATATACCCAACACCGTGAGCCAGCCTTACGATGAATCTGGGACTCTCACCCATGACTTGGCACTTGTGCAATCGACGGCCTTGACCTGCCTAGATGAGTTTGGGAACTCATCTCAGATGAGTGCCCGAAAGCAGAAGCTAGAAGCTTCGCCCCCAGCTCCCTCCAAGAAGTCCAAGACACCTGCATAGGGCAAGGGCAAGCCTATTGCTGAGACCCCTGCAAGGATCTCGCCGGCAATTGATTTGGTAGGCATTGCCGAGAGGATTTTTGCCATTGTCGAGAAGGAACCCGAGGTACCGGTGTCGAAAGGGCATCAGAAATTTGGGCTCGGCGAGAGGCATCTGGTCGAGACCGTCCACATGCTTCTCTAGTGGGCCCCGAGGTCAACCAGAAATCCATCTAACCCTTCCCACCGACTTGGATGGAGCGTGATACTACCAGCATTGAGGCCTATGCACTTGCCTTTGGCCTGTACAACAGTGAAGATGACAACATCTTTGATAAGGAGTCCACTAGGACCCTTGCGCATGACACTGCGTGAGCTCAGCTACGAGCCCAGGATCTTTCACAGTTGTCCTCTCGCGAGGGCCTTTATACAGAACGGAACATGAATGAGGTTCAAAAGTCCTGGGAACTCGTCAAGGCCGAGGTGGTATCCCTACAGGAGAAACTTGTTGCCGCCGATGCTCTTCTCGTCTTCAGACCAGCAAACGGGGTAAGCTGATTTCTCATTAGTTTTTCGTAGTATCTCCTTTCACAGGTTACTTTCTCTTGATATTGTTTCAGGACTCTACGAATACCGAGAAGCTCCGCGCATAGGTGGCTAGCCAAGAACATGACATCTCTTGGCTAAAAGCAAAGAATAAGCGCCTGCAGGAGACCCTTCTCCCGCCGCCCCCGGACGAGAAGGTCAAACGTCGCCAATACATAAACTATGAAATAAAGGTAATGATGCAGAAGAATTCCCAGGGGGCAGCTAAGCGCACCATCAATGTGTTGCGGGGTGTCGGATTACTGAATGAGAAGGCCAAAAGGCTGACGGCGCACAACGTCCTACCGTGGCTATACACCCCTATTGAAGTTCCCGCAGGAGAGGAAAACCAGCAGGGCATGGATTATTGGGATGCACTCTTGGTCTTGGAGTCCTCCGGCGAGAAGTCCACCGGATTGTCCTGAAGGCTCTCTGGGAACCCTTTTTATTTTCTACCTATATATATATATATGTTTTGACAGATGTAATGGCGAGACCCATGTATAACTGTACCCTTATATTATATATATATATATGATCTTTTTTGTGATGTTCGTGTTTATTTTTAGTCTCTGATGGATTTCTTTCTGTCATTCTCCAATAGTTATGTGGGCATTCTTTCGCGCACTCGCGCATGCCTTAGGCTCTTAGGTGGTGACCCCAGCACTACTTGCAACCCGTTCTCGCGATACGCTTCGAGAACAACGCAGAGAGACATGCCAGGAGGACCAAATGAAGAGATATGCCGAGAGGGCCACGCTGATAACTGGGATGAGATGGCTATGCGCCTCGGTATGCCGAGATGGCTACGGGGTGTGGTATGCCGAGAGGGCTATGCTGAGAATGGTGGAGAGAGGGGTATGCTTAGGGAGGAACCGAGAGGGCAATGCTGAATGGGGGTGAGAGGGCTATGCTTAGGGAGGAACCGAGAGGGCTATGCTCTCTGATGAGTCCAATTTTATAGGTTTTTTCGGACTCATCTGGGCTGGTTTTCTCACTCATGCACTACATTTCAACAGGATATCGGTTATATTTGCATAATTCGGTCATGGACCATTTTGTGCACTGTTTTGGACCGAGGGTATGCAATTGCGCATTCTGTTATTGGGGGTATGCACATAGTGCTCCCCATGGTTCGTTCATTCCATTTTCTTTGCTGTATTTTTGTTGCTGGGAGCTTGTGCTCCAGTTTTGATTTTGTTGTGCAGGTGGTTCATTTTTCCCAAAGGCAGGAATTCTGTTTTCAGGAAAGCGCATGGTCATGTGTTTTATTCGGGCATGGTTTGAGCCCGATCGTGCGTTATATTTAGCTGGAAGATCGTCGAGTTAAGCTCGACAAATTTTGTCGAGCTGAGTTCGACGATTCTCACGCACGGTTGACGCACGGTTTCATCGTAACCGTGCGCAAAGGAAACACACGGTTTTCCTGTAGCTTTCTACTTTGTTCCATTTTGTGGTTAATCGTGCGATTTGTTCACGTACAGGTGGAAGCACTCGTGCGTGAGTAAAATGCATGGTTCTCCAGTGTGTCCCTACATTCCATCTTTCTATCGCTACCTGTGTGATTTCCTTCTCGCACGGGCAGAATTGTCCGTGCATGAGTAAAATGCACGGGTCAACGCCTCTCGTTCCGCAGGCTTTCTGTGAAAGTTAATATCGCACAGTTTGCGCACGGTCATGCGCCAAACCGTGCGTGCCTATTTTTCTAACCTGCTTCTATTTAAAGTGCAGATTTCTTCTTCTTGGAGAAGTTCCGTTTCTGTCCGTCCCATCCGCCATTTTCTGTTCTTTTGAGCGGGGAAACTTTCCCTTAGCCGTAATTTTCTCTCTCCTCTTTGGAGAGTTGATCCGGCCACCATTTCTACTCCAAGAGCTAGCAACTTCTTCATCTCCGACCACCATTATCATGTCTAAGCTCCAAGCTCTGTGTCAAGCTCAAAGGTTGTTGCATCCATGAAGTTCTCCGGTTAGAACTAGCCAGGGATTATTCATGATGAAGACGGGACTTTCGGAGGAAGTTACAGTCCTTTTTGGTTCCAAAACGTCAACCGCAGACCTAGTTCGGATAAGGCCGGACAACCCTTGAATCCGGTCGTGAATCTCGGAGAGACTTCGTGAGTTTGGTTATTTCTCTTCCCCTTTACTTGTAGTATTTCTTTTTCTGCATATTTGAGTATTGGATTGATGTGTGAGAACATTGATAGCTTTAATATTTTAGCATGTCTAAGTGTTGATATATTTTAGTTCTCGATATTGTTGTTGAACTTCAGATTTTCTCTTGTTCAAGTTGTGATTGTGCCGTTCTAGCGATTGTTAGAAGCGTGCTTTGAGAAGAGGTGGTCACGACCCTCATTAGATCTTCCATCTTCTCTATTAATCTCTTGAGTAATCCACCAAAGAGACGCGGTGACGGCGACCCGCAATAGTTTCCTTATTGTTGTTAACTTAGGAATCCAAACCAAAACCTTCTTTGTTTACGTTAACGCTTGCAATCACCTTTTCAATAGCAAAATCACACTCCCTACTTGCACTCCTCGAGAGATTGATACCCGGGGATTCAACTCCTCAACTTTATTACTTGACAACGATCGGTACACTTGCCGTGAACGCATAAATTTTTTGGCCCCGTTGCCGGGGAGTGCGACCGTTGTGTATTTTTCTTTTGAAAAAAACTTTGCAAGTGTTGTTGGTATTTTTGAAAGAATTTTTTTTATGTTGTATGACAGATCCCAACTCCGGTGAAAGTGTTGAAGATCGTGTGGTTGAACTAGAAACTGCACGTGTGAGGCTAGCTCGCCTGCATGCTGCTGATGTTGAAGAAGGAATGGAGAATAATGGCCTAGGAGGAAATGGCCAAGGAGATCGGGTTGTCGCTGTCCAAGGAGATCGGGTTGTCGCTGGCCAAGAGGTGGTCCAGCCACGCGTTAGTATGCTTGATTTCACATCCTCGACTGCAGGAAGTGTTTACCCTGGCTTCGTGTCGGCCATCGTAAACAACCACTTTGAAATAAAACCTGCCATCCTGAATATGATCAGGAATAATATGCAGTTCTCGGGATTGCCCAGTGAGGACCCACAACTCCATCTGGCGGAGTTCACGGAGATTTGTGGCACATTCAGGTATGCTGGAATTTCGGGCGATGTTGTGAAGCTGACATTGTTCCCGTTCTCACTGAGGTACAAGGCAAAGATATGGCTGCATACCATTGTTCTAGGGATTGCTACTACTTGGGAGGCATTGCCCTCTATGTTCTTGAAAAAGTTCCACCGGGTGGATAAGATAGTGAATGCTCGGAGGGATATTAGAACCTTCCGACAACTAGATCATGAGATGTTATCCGAGGCATGGGAGAGATTCTCGGAACTGCAGCATCGATGCCAAGAGCAGAGTTGTGAGCCGTGGAATATAGTTGAAATATTTTATTTTGGTATTGAGCCTAATTTCAGGGAAATGATCGACGCAGCTGCTGGTGGCACGATAATGAACTTATCTCTGGAAGAGGCATTGAAGCTACTTCGAGATACTTCCTCCCATAGCACTTATTGGACCACCGGGAGAAATACCCCTAGAGGGGCGAGGACTTGATTTGAACTTAACGCTTTGGTGCAACAATCAGAGGCGAGACATCACACTGTAGATGGAAGGAATATTTTGACCAGATCGGCCCCTCCTCCAACACGGTATACAGACATATCTTGTCAGGGTTGTGGTAACCCTGACCATCATGCTTACGAGTGCACCGCTGGACAAAGCATTGCTGAGCCATCAAATATAATATCTGATGAAAATGTGAATTTTATAAATAGTAAAATTCGCAATGTTCCTTTTAATAATGTTCATAACCCCAATGTAAGAAATCATCCCAATTTATCATGGAATCAGAATGCTCCCGGTCAAAGATTGTAGGGAGTCCAACATCAATTTGATGCTCAAGCCTCTAGTAGCCAGCTGTGACCGCCGCATACGGGTTATAATCCCAACGTGTAAGGTTCACGCAAAAGTGCGCTGGAAGAAATGATGGAGAAGTATGTTGATATGGCACAATCAAATATGGCTACTCAAACTACGTCCATGAGGAACTTGGAGACACAGCTCGGGCAATTGGACCAAGTGTTCTCCGAGCGTACTCGCGGCACCCTCCCAAGTGATACGAAGAAAAATCCCCGTGAGCAAGGGAAGAGTGTTAGGGATGCGGAGGAGTGCGATCATAATGAATTGGTCGTCAAATGTGAGATCAACACGATAGAGACAATAGCTCTATGTGATTCTGGATCATCCTGCAACAATATTTCTTTGCAAGATGTGGAAAAATTAAATTTAAGTATCGAATCTGATGTCCAGAAATATCTAGTGCTAGCGGATGGATCGATAGTTAAGACTGATGGTGAGATCAAATATGTGGAAGTAATTATGAATGGGGCTGCTGTGGTCACTGACTTTCAAGTTTTAGGACCTATGGGTAACATGTCAAAACCCATCTTAGGACTCCCATTCCTGAAATCCAGTGAAGCTATTTTGCAATTTAATGTGAGTGGTGTCACTTTGGCTCCTAAAGTCAATCTGACTCTACCATCTTCACCTCCCCATATTAGTTCAAATGAACAGTGAGAATTTTTGCAATTAAATGATTCGTTATCTAACGATGTGTCTAGTGCTGCTAAGACATGTTTTCCACTGAAGGAATGCGAACGGGTTAAGAAAGTGATCGAACAGCTAACGGTAGCTGAGGGAGAGATAGAGACGGAGTTTCTTGGCGTGAAATAAGATTTTGTTGAGAAGAAACATGAGCTGAGCACGCCCGTTGATAGCGTGCAGAAAACTGAATTGAAATCTTCTATTTGTTTTAACAAAGTTTGTAAAACTATTAAACAGGTAACTCGGGCTGATCTTTCACAAGCTGCGGGTGAGGAAATGATGCCCACAGATGCGAAAGATAAACTTGATGCTGAATTGGTAGGTGTGATCATACCACCCTGGCGATCCCCTTCTGTGGATCTGAAACAAAAGGAGCTGCTCCTACCCAAGGCACAGAATTTTGCCCGCCGGCGTGAGAAGGACAAGGTTAGGGGCATGGGAGACTCGTCTACCCTGGGCACTAAAGCCTTCTCCTCATCCTAATCTCACATGGCTGGGAGGATCTGTCACAACCCGCATTTTCACCGCAAATAAGACTTATCAGAGTAAGGGAAAATACACGTCATGATGCCACGTCAGCAGGGGATAACTGCGGACGCTCAGGCAGACACCAAACTAATCATGAAGAGAGGTTCCTTTTAAGTTATTTTAAGGAAAATTAGTTAAGTGCAGAAGTTAGCCATATCCCTTGGCTTAGTGGCTCATCTAGTACATGAATCAAAATATATTATATGCTGCGGAAAAATACTTGATTAGATTAACTCAAACATCCTACATGAGTAAAAACATACCTAAAGGACAAATCATGCTATGCAAGACTCTAAATTTATTATAGTAGGGAAGATAGCTTTTACGGTCGCCAAAAATAACAAGTTAGAGTTTCAATTTATGCAATGCATGAAGTAATAGTAGTAGATTTTATAGTTGAAAATACCTAACATGTATTCCTCTCATAAATCCTCCCAGAGAACAAGTAATCCACATCCACAATTAAAGAAATGAGCAGCTAGCAAGTATCAAGCAACTAACCAAATCAGTGGGCGCAAACAAACTGACATGAACCCACGAACAAAAGTATGTCTGAACTTGCAAAACTAAACAAACAACAAACTACCTCGCTGAGACGAGGCAACAAACACGACCAACGCTGCCGCCCAGAAAACTCCAAAACCAGCACTGCTAACCGCTACTGCTCTGAACCTTAGGCATTCCAAAAAACAGAACACCTAAGCAAGAAAGTACAAGTAGTGGCAGGAAGAGTAATAAGCCAAAATAAGCAAAGGTCAACATGGGTACCAATAGGAAAAGAACTCCTACGTGATTTACCACGTTCCACAAGAGTGCACCAGACGTACAAGGATATAAGGTGGCTACATGATTATTTCACCAAAAAGAAAAATACAAAACCTTTATTAGGCACCTGTGGTCGACTCTACCCGAACATACGAGTGAAGTGGTCACTCTTAGACGCACCACCCAAAAACACGGGTGAAGTGGTCGCTCTTGGACACACACCCCACCCCCCCCCCCCCCACCAAAAAAAACACGGGCGAAGTGGTCGCTCTTGGACACACCCCCCAAAAACACGGGCGAAGTGGTCGCTCTTGGACACACCCCCCAAAAAGAAACAAAATGGATATATAATCCATCTAACTGTGAGGGAGTCTCATACTCTCCACCATACACTGTAGACATCCAAAAAACTAGGTAGACTTCCACAGGGCACTAATGAAGGTGACAAACACTACAGTGGTGGAATCATCCACTAACTCTCGCATTCAAGAACCCAAAGAAACCACAACATAAAATATCTCGAGATTTGGCTCGACAGATTCCACTTGACATTACCGAACTCAAGACGCGGTTGATCAACCTCTATGAGCAATTTACAGTCCTAGATAAATTCTAACGCGCGGGTGCACGTAAGACGAAAATAAAAATTTAGGATTGCTTCAAATCGAAAAGTATCCAACACGAAAGTTGTAGATCTCGTCGATACGCACAAGTTTCAAGTTAACCATTTTTCCATACGACATCGTTTTGACCCTCAAAAAGGCTCCCGAACAAAAACTGCAGCGGACTACACGAGGACAAGCCTACGGGTACTCGAGAGGTAGAAGACGGCTACTCGAGTTGTTAGGAAAGGCTACTCGAGTAGTTCGGAAAGGCTACTCGGGTAGTTCAAGTGACTACTCGAGTAGTTCAGAAAGGCTACTCGAGTAGTTCAAGTGACTACTGGAGTAGTTCAGAAAGGCTACTCGAGTAGTTCAAGTGACTACTCGAGTAGTTCAGAAAGGCTACTCGAGTAGTTCAAGTGACTACTCGAGTAGTTCAGAAAATTCACTCTTGTAGGAGGAAAAAAAATTCACTCGAGTGACTGAAAAAAGTACACGAGTAAGGGTAAAATTCACTCGAGTAACATAGCATAAGTACTCGAGTAATACAGGGCATCACTCGAGTGAAAATACTGTTCAACAGAAAAAAATTGCATAAAGAATAATTTCTTTACAAATATATCCTGGAAATTAAACTATATAAATGAATAGTGTTTTTCATTTTTGAATAGTACTTTAATATTAAAATATTCATGTTTATATATTTTGAATAAGGAAACTACGAGATCAAAACGGAGGCCCGAACGTGCGCCAAATCAAACGAAATTCGCACCGTAGGCGAACACTGACGCTACGAAGACAACGGCGAAGTCAAAACCGGAATCCGACGAGCCATTCCCGATATTTTAATCTTCGAAGTATACCGCGAACATAAACAAATCCAAAACTTCAATCGCGCGCCGAGACTCCAAAAATGCTCCAATTGCGACGAAACTTGACAAGCAAGTCCAAAATTACTTAACTTAAATTCCAAATGCAAAATTTTACCATTACAACAAGAATTCAGCCTACTCGACCGCACGGACTCGAAAATGCCTTAACGACATTGTGCCGTCAACTCGACGTTAAAAGTAACGCCACGACGTCATAAATATGACGTTGCCCATTCAAATAAAATCATCGAAAAATCGAGGGTGTTACAGTCTCCACCCCTAAAAAGAAGTTCCGTCCCGAAACTTAACACAACTCAAAAACCAAATCAAAACGACAAAACCAAACATAACTGAAAACATAACGATATACCCGAAACTAAGAGAAGAGGTGCGGATGAGATTCCCTCATTGCCGATTCCAATTCCCACGTCGCGCTCTTGACGTCTTGATTTCTCCAAAGAATCTTGACCATAGTGATGGTCTTTCCCCGCAACACACGCTCTTGAGAATCCAGAACACGAACGGGTTCTTCCACATACGTATGGTTGGGCTGAATCTGGGGCATCGAGTCGAGGACTTGACGATCATTACAAACACACTTCCGCAACTGGCTCACATGGAACACATCATGGACACCAGGGAAGTTCGCAGGCAAATCCAGCCTATATGCTGACACTCCGATGCGCTCAAGAATCTGGAAAGGTCCCACATACCGGGGGTCTAACTTGTGGTTCCTTCCAAATCTTTTAACGCCAGACATGGGAGAATCTTTCAGAAAAACCAAGTCTCCAACAGCAAACTCCAGACCGACCCTTCGTCGATTAGCATACCTCTCATAGCGCTCTTGAGCCACTCGGAGCTTTTCCCGAATATGAGTCACAAAACAAATCATCTCTTCAAGGGCTTCCGGACCTAGCATCGGTCTCTCACCAACTTCAGCCCAAAACAAAGGAGTTCTACAACGCCTCCCATACAAGGACTCAAACGGAGCCATCTACAAACTCTCTTGATAACTATCATTGTAAGCAGACTTCATGAGTCTTAGATGCTCATCACAAGAACCACCATGATCCAAAATATAACACCTGATCATATTCTCTACGATCTGATTTACCCTTTCCATCTGACCATTAGTCTGCGGATGATAGGCGGTGGAATACGTTAAATCAGTACCCAACCCCTCCTATAAACTCTTCGAAAAGCGAGACGTAAATCTAGAGTCTCGATCTGGTACAATGCTAACCGGAACTCCATGTAACCTGATTACCTCTTCAAGATATACCGCAGCTATCTTCTTCATCGAGTACCCAATCTTAAATGGAACAAAGTGAGCACACTTTGTCAATCTGTCGACTATCATCCAAACAGAGTTGTGCCCACGGGGAGATTTTGGTAGACCGGTGATGAAATCCATTGAAATACTCTCCCATTTCCAACTTGGAATATCAAGCGGTGTCAATTTACCACCAGGCCTTCTATGATCAGCCTTAACACGCTGACATGTATAACATTCCGATACAAACTTTGCGATGTCATTCTTCATCCCTGACCACCAAACAATTTGCTTTAGATCTTTATACATCTTAGTGGAACCAGGGTGGTAGGTTACACTGGAACCATGAGCTTCAGCACAAATCTTAGCTCGAATATCGCCAAGGGCAGGGACACAAAATCTACCCCGATACTTCAAGGTGTCCAACTCGTCCACAGAGAATTCAGGTAGCTCTCCCTTTACAGTTCTATTCCGTAGGTGCAACAAATCAGGATCATCCTTCTGATGTGCTCGAGTAAGGGAAATCCAAGTGGGTTCTTCTGCTTCTAGACTAGGAAGCACACTACTACTCCCAACCTCAATATCCATCAACAAAAATTCTTCTATTAAGGACTGCACCGACAGATTAAAAATCTTAGCGGTCTTTCTACTCAAGGCATCGGCTACTACATTAGCCTTTCCTGGATGATAAAGAATTTCCACTTCATAATCTGCCATATATTCTAACCAACAAGGCGGGCGCAGATTTAGTTCTTTCTGAGTGAAGACGTACTTCAAACTCTTATGGTCCGTATAGATCTTGCACAATACGCCATATAATAAGTGTCTTCAAAGCTTCAGCACATAAATTATGGCAGCAAACTTCCAAATCATTCGTAGGATAGTTTCTCTCGTGAATCTTTAGTTGCCTCGGTGCATACGCGATCACCTTAACATCTTGCATTAAAACACAACCAAGTTCGATGTGTGACGCGTCAACATACACATCATACTCAACTCCTTTCGTAGGTAAGGTTAAAATCGGAGCCGTACATAATCTCTTCTTCAACTCTTGGAAAGCCTCTTCGCACTTATCGCTCCAAATGAAAGCAGTATTCTTCTGAGTAAGTCTAGTTAGAGGAGCGGACAACACCGAAAACCCCTCCATGAATCTTCTATAATAGCCAGCCATGCCCAAGAAACTCCTAATCTTCTTGGGTGTAGAAGGTCTCTCCCATTCCATCACGACAGAAATCTTGGTCGGATCTACCGAAATACCGCCCTTGCTTACAACATGACCAAGAAGGACACCTCGGGTAGCCACAACTCACACTTGCTCAACTTCACATCTAACTTATGCTCCCTCAGGGTGGACAAAATCAAACACAAATGCTGAGTATGGTCCTCAGCATTACGGGAATACACCAAGACATCATCCTCTATAAATACAATCACAAAACGGTCCAGACCTAGGACGAACTCTATGGCCCTCATAGGAGGAAGACTAGGAAAAATAGCTAGGAAAACATCCGAACACTCACACACCATACAGATCTCCTCTTGATACAGTAAACCTACCTTGGTTTCAAGAACTGGAACCAAATAAGAAAAACACCCAGAAGCTAAAAGCTTCCGAGCACATACCGCAAAAATAACTGGAGAAGCCTGACGCGGATAACCATAACCACTCATGGGTTGATCGTCATCCTTCTTGAAGTCCAAGCGCTTAACCTTACACTGGGTAATAGAGTCATGCCTAGACAACCAGTACAGGCCCAAGACTACACAAAACCTTCCAGTTCTATCACCTTTAAATCAGCAACCACTAGAAAAACAAATAACCGAATCAGACAACCCTGAATATCTTCATCCGATACCACAGAATCACTAGAAGGAAACTTGACACAAAACACGTCACCAACCTGATCGAGGGTCAAACCATGATGCTATACAAAGGGCCTAGCCACGAACGGGTGTGTAGCGACACAATCAAAAGGAACACGCGCCTAATGGTTCTTTACCTAAATTTACTTATAAAATCGTATACATAACTTATTCAATCAATAAAAAACCCAGATAGAACCTAACCTGAAATCACTTGGGTTGAATACTGAGTTTCTTCTTCGGTTGTCGTGATCAGTTTAATTTTTTCCTTTGTCCTGATTTGGTGGCAGCGGTAGAGCCCGAGGCGGGGCCGGCTGCAGTGGGGACTGAGCCTAGGGACACGAAGTCTTCAGGTGTCCCTTCTGCCCGCAAAGGAAGCAAGACTTTTCCTTTAACCAGCAATGACTCACGTCATGTCCCTTCTTTGAACAGAAGGTGTACACCCGATCTACCTTGGGTACTCCTTGGATGGCGAGCACCCGCTTCTTCTTTTGAGTGGCACTTCTCTTGAAACAACTTTCGAAAAGGTGGCCAGGTCGACCACAGAAGCTATATATTTCTCCACTTTTCTTTTTCAAAGAAGGGACGGATGCCCTAGAGCTTCCATGCTAAACACCCTTCCTCTTCTCTTTCCTCAGTATCATATCACGATTCTTAGCATATCCAATGGTCTCAACTTCAAGAGCAACTTCTACTATCCTCGGATTAGTGTCGGACTGGTAAGTATTGGTAAACTGCTGAATGACATTTTGGAGATCGCCCAAGAAACCTTTAACCCTGCGCTCCTCAGCAGCTCTCAACTCCGAAGCAAACTTATTAAATTTACTGATCTCACTCTCATACCCAATCACTACGGGTGTAACACCTCCCCGGTAATGGATGTATAATATGGGTCCGGCCGGGGCCCCACAACATACGAACGCCACAGCTTTAGTATTAAAAGTTGATATAGCTACCCAAACTCAAAACACTTTCACAACACAGTGGAAAACCAAGCACAACTAGAAGTTATCCACTAACCAAAAGAGTAAACAAAAGGCCTTAAGGCCTTACATCAAATGTCCAAAGGTAAACAGTACATCAAACATGAATGTGCTCAGCACTACTAATCTACCTCGGCATGCAAGCCGGACAAAATAGTCTCAAACATACATCGATCAAAAGTAGTGCTACCAAAAGGGAAAACACTTCATGGGCTTAGGCCTTTTTGGCCGGCGTGCTAGCTCCTGCGTGCGATCCTTGCCCTGTAAAAATTATTAGTAACGTGGGTCAGCAAAGGCTGACCTCAAACTGTGTAACAACACATCTCCTCCCGGCCGCCCCTAACGGATCCCGGGGAACCCTCCAACCTGCAAGTCAGCACTTCATATGCAATATAAATTTCTATAACTAGAAAAGCATTAAAACAGGCTTGGATGTCTCAATCAACAAACATGTTCTCTACTGGTTGAGCATATAAAGAAAGGGCCTACTATGCAACATGAATGCAACACCCGGGCTTCACCCAAGGTACCCTACAGCGTATGCATCTAGCACTACATCACATCATTTGGGTACTCACATTTCCCCAATTGGCATAAAGCCGCAAACATTGAGGGAGACACAACTCCCTCACACGGCGCACATGCCGCTACATGGAATTCTTGCCTAGGCCCCACCCGCTCGTGGGCTTAGCCCCGGGCTTGCCTGCAAGCTCTGACGTCTCATGTCAGATTTCCAACAACCACAGACTGACCGATTCTAAGAAGCCTTGCTGGACCCCACCCGCTCATGGTCTCTTTGCCCGGGCTTGCCCCAAGCTTGGCATTCTCGTCAGTCTCACAGAAGGGGACTAGTCTCGCCGGGACACTCTCCACACATGACGCACATGTCACAGGATAGCCAGCCGACCACGGAGACATAGCCACGCCTTGGCACAACACAACCAAGACTAAGCACATCGCAATCCCTCTTTGTACCGCAGCGTTCCCGCGCACCAAGGAAAACATCTCCAACTCGTGCGGAGCTAACCTTGTCCACCAAGGAAACCATCTCCATTCTCATACGGAGCGAACCTTGTCCCTCAAGGAAACCATCTACCGCCATGAGGAGCTAACCTTGTCCGGGTTCGACAACAAGTACCCTTTTCTAGCAAATGGGACAATCACCACCACAACACAAACGGCATCTTGCCGCCACGGAAGTCTCTACGAATTCCTAAGTTCGTATGCAACATCATCGAGTCGGACTAACGGTCGCGACTACGGCTTCACCCACCATGCCTAATCCACTAGCGAAGCGGATCTCTAATGCAAAATATGCCGGGGACGGACTCAATCAACCCGGAGGTTCCTCTTGAACCTTGGCAAACCAAAGCCCCTCTTATTTGAGAGTTTGGTGCCCAAAAATCTAGAAGAAAACGATGCTAAAAACGTGCATCCTAAAGACCGAGAGGAGAGATGTCGTTACCTTCCGACTCCTCTTTCTTGCCATGGCAAAATAGCCGGATGGAAATCTTCGCAGCGGTCTAAGCTTCACGGATCCGGACTCGGCTCGCAATTTGGAGCACTGAAACCCTTCCTACAGCCCAAGACCTTCCTATTCTTCCTCCTTGCTCTAGCTTTTCTCAAGATCTTAGAAAGAGAAACTTGGAAAACAAAATGAGGGTTTCCAACCCTGAATTCGGTCTTAACTCCCCAGGAGATGGCCTGAACCGTTAGATCCTAAAACCAGAAAAAGAATGGCCGCGATTCGCCTGGAAAATAGAAGACCTGGGCCGAACACGGCCTGGCACACGCCCGTGTCCAGGGCCGTATGCCTCATTCGCCGTCTCAAATCGACGCGCCTGGAATCAGACACGGGCATTCGACAGGCCCGTGTTCAATCCGACACGCCCGTGTCCCCAGCGACACGGCCGTGTGGCCTGCCGTGTGTCTCCAACGACACGGCCCCAACACCAACCCGAGAGGTGACACGGCGTGGGACACGCCCGTGTCCCAAGCCGTGTGCCAAGTCTCGACACCCGTTGACAGGCTTTGTGTCGACACCGTGGAAAAACGTCGAGCGAAGATCGTCGACCAAGCGGGACACGCCCTGTGACACGCCCGTGTCACAGGCCGTGTGCCCCAGTCTCGACACTTTGTCGAGCGAATGTGTCGACACTTGGGCCAAGTGTCGACACGGCCTCGACATGCCCTGCGACGCGCCCGTGTTGCAGGCCGTGTGCCCCTCTCTCGACACTCTGTCGAGCACAAAGTGTCGACACTTGGGCCGAGTGTCGACACGGCCTCGACACGCCCTGCGACACGCCCGTGTCGCAGGCCGTGTGCCTCACTCTCGACACTTTGTTCGAGCACAAAGTGTCGACACTTGGACCGAGTGTCGACACGGCCTCGACACGCCCTGCGACACGCCCGTGTCGCAGGCCGTGTGCCTCCTGCCAGAACCCAAAAAATTTTCAGAACTGCAGACTGAACCTCTTGCAAAAACTGGGGTGTTACAACTCTCCCCCACTTAACAGAATTTCGTCCCGAAATTACAAAACAAAAAGGGTACAAAACTTAAATTGTACCTGACAAAAATAGTTCTGGATAGTCTTCTAGCATGGCCTGTTCTCGCTCCCACGAGAACTCCTCACGACCGCAGTTGTCCCAACGAACTTTCACAAGTTTAACTTCTTTATTCCGCAACTGCCGAATCTCCGAATCTTCTATAGCGATTGGAAGGACTCGCGTCCTCAAGTCTTCCTCAATCGGCACCGATGCCGGCTCAATCACCACGCTAGCCTCCACCAAGGCTTTCCTCAACACGGAGACGTGGAAGACGTCATGTAATCCACTCAAATCTGCGGACAATGCCAACCGATAGGCTGCTTCTCCTACCCGCTCAACAATTTCAAAAGGCCCCAAAAACCTTGGACTCAACTTCTTGAGTCGGCGAATCCGCGAGACGCCTTTGAACGGCTTGACCTTCAGATAAACCCAATCACCAACTGCAAATTCTAACTTCCGGTGACGAGCATTGAAATATTTTGCTTGTCTGTCTTGTGCCACCTTCATACGCTCTTGGATGGTCCGTACCATCTCACAAGCGTCAGCTACCGCATCCTTTCCCAGAAGTTTGGTGTCTCCCGCCTCTGCCCAAGACATTGGCGTTCGACACCGCCTCCCGTACAAAGCTTCGTATGGCGCCATCTTTATACTAGCTTGAAAACTGTTGTTGTACGCAAATTCTACCATGAAGAGGTGATCCTCCCACATCTTGCCAAAATCAAGAACGCACATCCTCAACATATCCTCCATAGTACGGTTCGTTCTCTCCGTTTGCCCATTGGTTTGAGGATGGAACGCCGTACTGAACTTTAGCTTCGTGCCCAAGCTCTTCTGAACCAGTCTCCAGTCCTTGGACGTAAACCGTCCATCGCGATCACTAACTATGCTCTTAGGAATTCCGTGCAGTCGCACAATGTTGCGAACATACAACTCCACCATCTTCTCCACGCTGTCCTCTTTCCGATTTGGGATGAAGTGAGCCACCTTAGTTAGGCGATCCACGATCACCCAAATAGCATCATTCCCATGCTGCGATCTAGGCAACCCATGCACAAAGTCCATGGAGATGTCCTCAAATTTCCATTCAGGAATTGGAAGGGGCTTCAGGAACCCGCCCGGTTTCTGACATTCGGCCTTCACCAAGGCACATGTTTGGCAACGACTCACATACAAAGCCACATCTCGCTTCAACCCCGGCCACCAAAAGGATTTCTTCATATCCAAGTACATCTTTGTACTGCCCGGGTGAATGGAGTACTTCGAGAAGTGAGCCTCAAACATCAACTCCTCACGGAGATTGCCAAACTGCGGTACACAAACCCTTCCATCCTTTCTCAAGATTCCCCCGATCAACTCCCAGGTGCTGCTCTCGCCCGTTTGAGCCTCCAACACAAAAGGTTGAAACTCCACATCTAATCGAGTCGCTTCCCGAATACGATCGGACAAGTCGTTTTGCACTTCAATCCAGTTCAACCGAGCCACGCTAGACTCGCCTTTCGCAACACATTCCAACCCAAGGGACTCCCACTCCCGTACCAACCGCTCATCATGAGCTTCAATCCAATTTCCTTGCCCCGAGTACTTTCTACTCAACGCATCCGCCACCACATTGGCTTTACCCGGCGTATACTGGATCACCACTTCGTAGTCTCCAAGAAACTCAACCCATCTGCGTTGCCGCATGTTCAAGTCCTTTTGATCCAAGAGATACTTCAGGCTTTTATGGTCCGTGAAGATCTCCACTCTTGCGCCATACACATAGTGTCGCCAAATTTTCAATGCGAAGATTACCGCCGCCAACTCCAAATCATGGACGGGGTAATTCCTCTCATGAGGTTTCAGCTGTCTAGACCTAAAAGCTATCACCTTCCCATGTTGCACCAAAACGCAACCCAAACCGCATCCCGATGCGTCACTGAAAATTTGAAATCCATCGGTCCCTTGCGGTAAACTCAGGATCGGAGCCATCATAAGCCTCTCTTTTAGTGCCTCGAATGCTTGACCGCACTCTTGGGTCCACACAAATTTATGGTCTTTGCGAGTGAGAGAGGTGAGGGGTAGAGCTATCTTCGAGAAATTCTCCACGAATCTCCTATAATACCCGGCTAGTCCAAGAAAACTTCGGACTTCCGCCACGGTCCTCAACACCGGCCAATCTCTGATGGCCTCCACTTTCGCTGGATCCACTGCCACCCCATCACCACTAATCACGTGGCCCAGAAATGCCACCTTCTCCAACTAAAACTCGCATTTGGAGAATTTTCAATACAACTCATTCTCCCTCAACACTTGCAAAACTATTCTCAAGTGGGTCTCATGCTCCACTTCCGACTTGGAGTACACCAGGATGTCATCAATGAAGACAACCACAAACGAATCCAAGTAATCCCGAAATACTCGATTCATCAGATCCATGAACACCGATGGTGCGTTCGTCAACCCGAACGGCATCACCGTAAACTCAAAGTGTCCATACCTTGTACCAAAGGCAGTTTTGGGTATGTCCTCATCCCGAATTCGTAACTGATAGTATCCCGACTTCAAGTCCAACTTCGAATATACCACTGACCCCACCAATTTGTCAAACAGGTCGTCTATCCGAGGGATCGGATACTTATTCTTGACGGTCAACTTATTGAGCTCTCGGTAGTCTATGCACAGGCGCATGCTACCGTCTTTCTTCTTTACAAACAACACCGGTGCGCTCCACGGTGAAGAACTGGGTCTAATATACCCTTGCTCCAACAGTTCCTGTAACTGTACCTTAAGTTCCGCCAACTCCTTTGGTGCCATCCTAAATGGAGGACGTGACACCGGTCTAGCCTCCGGCACTAACTCGATCGAGAAGTCGATCTCCCGCCGAGGAGGCGCTCCAGGAAGTTCATCCGGAAATACATCCTTGAACTCTGCCACCACAGGCACTTCCTCAAAAGACAGTTGGGAGAGACGAACCTCCAATAATGCTACAAGCGCTACACCGCCCTGGTTAACCGCCCGCACTAACTGCATGGCCGAAATCAGGGAACAGGCCACTCCACAAAGGCCCTCAAATTTGACTTCCGTTTTCCCCTTACTCCTTAGAGTCACTACCTTGGATAAACAATCAATGCTGGCGCGCTGCTCTGCAAGCCAGTCCATGCCCAAAATGACATCGAACTCTACTAATGGTAACACTGCTGCTTCCAGAGCGAAGACAACCCCGTCTAGCTCCCAACAAATGTGCCCTTTAGCCCCGGTGGTCATAGATGACCCATTGGGCATGCGCACTCTCAGCTCTGCTCCCGACGAGAAAGACTCAACTCCTATCCTCCGGATGAAGCTCTCCGCAAGAAAGGAGTGCGATGCTCCCGTATCAAACAATACCCTAGCGGGGTATCCGGAAACTAACATGAAGCCTACAACATAGACATTACACAAAAGTCTAAAAGGATGAAGCACAAAATTTAAACTTAAATTTTCTTCATACCTGTCACCACATCAGTCTGGCGGATCGCTTCTTGCTGTCCAAGGTTGTAAGCCCTTGGTTGCACCGGTTGGAACCGAGAAGCGCTCGACTCCGCCATCTTTCCTTTCTCTGCAGCAATGGGGCCCGAGCGCACAGACTGCTCCTGCTTTGACTCTTGCCCCGCTCCCCCTTGCTGACAAGCACGGGCTATGTGCCCAACCTTCCCGCAGTTGTAGCACGTCGGCGGTCCCCTAGAGTGGGAACCCTCAGGCGTCCAGTTGCTCCTCTCACCAGATCTGGAAGTGTAAGGCTTATTCCTCCACCTACTCCCATCAGACTTACTATGAGATTGGGAAGGCTTCCCTTCCCCTTGCTTGGGAGTAAAACCCTTATGGCGTTGGGTTCGCTCCAAATCATTCTCCAAACTCCTGGCGGCTTCAACTAGCTCATTAAATCCCGCCCTCTTCATGGAGATGAGGGGTTGTCTCAGATTCTCCCTCAAACCTTGGTAGAAGAGGTTATCCCTCTCTACATCATCCGCCATTGTCGTTCCCGCATAACGACCCAAACGGGTGAACTCTTGCACGTACTCATCCACTGTCTTGTCTCGCTGCATTAGATGCAGAAACTGCCTCTACAGGGCCAACCGAGTTGAAACTGGGATATACCTCTTAAGAAAAGCGTCCCCGAACTCTTCCACTGACGGGGTGCGTCCCGGAAACTGGCGGCCGCTATGGCTCACCCACCACAACTTGGCGTCTCCTTCCAACATGAACGCCGCATACTCAGCTTTCTTTTCCTCTGGCGTCTCTGCCGCCCTTAACAGTTCTTGAATGCGAACCCACCAGTCCTCCGCATCCGTTGGCGTTCCAACACCCTTGAAAGACGGGGGATGGAAACTCAGGAAGTACTTCATGTGCCGATCCCCATGTCCGACAACTACCCTCTCCGCCAAAGGATCCACTCGCCTGGCTTCTCCTCCTGGAACGGCCGTTGCCATATCTGGTGTGGCAGGGGTTGCCACCTGAGCTGCAGCCGCCACTTGGGCTGCCACCATCGCTTCTGCAAGCATACGGCAGAAGTCGGCCGGGTTTACACCCATGCCCAAAAGGCCTGGAGCAGTAGCACTGCTCGCTGAGAGACCATCCCTTGCTCTTGAAGTGCTCGCCTCGTTGCTTGCACTCTTCAGGAAAGAAAGAAATAAGGGATTAGTCTCTAATCTCAAGACTAAAACATAAGGACACTCATGGTCCCGCGTTACTCTTATGTGGATAACTTATCTACGCACTGACCTTGAATCTAACCTGGCTCTGATACCAAATTGTAACACCTCCCCTGTAATGGACGTATAATATGGGTCCGGCCGGGGCCCCACAACATACGAACGCCACAGCTTTAGTATTAAAAGTTGATATAGCTACCCAAACTCAAAACACTTGCACAACACAGCGGAAAACCAAGCACAACTAGAAGTTATCCACTAACCAAAAGAGTAAACAAATGGCCTTAAGGCCTTACATCAAATGTCCAAAGGTAAACAGTACATCAAACATGAATGTGCTCAGCACTCCTAATCTACCTCGGCATGCAAGCCGGACAAAATAGTCTCAAACATACATCGATCAAAAGTAGTGCTACCAAAAGGGAAAACACTTCATGGGCTTAGGCCTTTTTGGCCGGCGTGCTAGCTCCTGCGTGCGATCCTTGCCCTGTAAAAATTATTAGTAATGTGGGTCAGCAAAGGCTGACCTCAAACTGTGTAACAACACATCTCCTCCCGGCCGCCCCTAACGGACCCCGGGGAACCCTCCAACCTGCAAGTCAGCACTTCATATGCAATATAAATTTCTATAACTAGAAAAGCATTAAAACAGGCTTGGATGTCTCAATCAACAAACATGTTCTCTACTAGTTGAGCATATAAAGAAAGGGCCTACTATGCAACATGAATGCAACACCCGGGCTTTACCCAAGGTACCCTACAGCGTATGCATCTAGCACTACATCACATCATTTGGGTACTCACATTTCCCCAATTGGCATAAAGCCGCAAACATTGAGGGAGACACAACTCCCTCATACGACGCACAGGCCGCTACATGGAATTCTTGCCTAGGCCCCACCCGCTCGTGGGCTTAGCCCCGGGCTTGCCTGCAAGCTCTGACGTCTCATGTCAGATTTCCAACAACCACAGACTGACCGATTCTAAGAAGCCTTGCTGGACCCCACCCGCTCATGGCCTCTTTGCCCGGGCTTGCCCCAAGCTTGGCATTCTCGTTAGTCTCACAGAAGGGGACTAGTCTCGCCGGGACACTCTCCACACATGACGCACATGTCATGGGATAGCCAGCCGACCACGGAGACATAGCCACGCCTTGGCACAACACAACCAAGACTAAGCACATCGCAATCCCTCTTTGTACCGCAGCGTTCCCGCGCACCAAGGAAAACATCTCCAACTCGTGCGGAGCTAACCTTGTCCACCAAGGAAACCATCTCCATTCTCATACGGAGCTAACCTTGTCCCTCAAGGAAACCATCTACCGCCACGAGGAGCTAACCTTGTCCGGGTTCGACAACAAGTACCCTTTTCTAGCAAACGGGACAATCACCACCACAACACAAACGACATCTTGCCGCCACGGAAGTCTCTACGAATTCCTAAGTTCGTATGCAACATCACCGAGTCGGACTAACGGTCGCGACTACGGCTTCACCCACCATGCCTAATCCACTAGCGAAGCGGATCTCTAATGCAAAATATGCCGGGGACGGACTCAATCAACCCGGAGGTTCCTCTTGAACCTTGGTAAACCAAAGCCCCTCTCATTTGAGAGTTTGGTGCCCAAAAATCTAGAAGAAAACGATGCTAAAAACGTGCATCCTAAAGACCGAGAGGAGAGATGTTGTTACCTTCCGACTCCTCTTTCTTGCCATGGCAAAATAGCCGGATGGAAATCTTCGCAGCGGTCTAAGCTTCACGGATCCGGACTCGGCTCGCAATTTGGAGCACCGAAACCCTTCCTACAGCCCAAGACCTTCCTCTTCTTCCTCCTTGCTCTAGCTTTTCTCAAGATCTTAGAAAGAGAAACTTGGAAAACAAAATGAGGGTTTCCAACCCTGAATTCGGTCTTAACTCCCCAGGAGATGGCCTGAGCCGTTAGATCCTAAAACCAGAAAAAGAATGGCCGCGATTCGCCTGGAAAATAGAAGACTTGGGCCGAACACGGCCTGGTACACGCCCGTGTCCAGGGCCGTGTGCCTCATTCGCCGTCTCAAATTGACGCGCCTGGAATCAGACACAGGCATTCGACACGCCCGTGTTCAATCCGACACGCCCGTGTCCCCAGCGACACGGCCGTGTGGCCTGCCGTGTGTCTCCAACGACACGGCCCCAACACCAACCCGAGAGGTGACACGGCCTGGGACATGCCCGTGTCCCAAGCCGTGTGCCAAGTCTCGACACCCGTCGACAGGCTTTGTGTCGACACCGCGGAAAAACGTCGAGCGAAGATCGTCGACCAAGCGGGACACGCCCTGTGACGCGCCCGTGTCACAGGCCGTGTTCCCCAGTCTCGACACTTTGTCGAGCGAATGTGTCGACACTTGGGCCAAGTGTCGACACGGCCTCAACACGACACGCCCGTGTCGCAGGCCGTGTGCCCCTCTCTCGACACTCTGTCGAGCACAAAGTGTCGACACTTGGGCCGAGTGTCGACACGGCCTCGACACGCCCTGCGACACGCCCGTGTCGTAGGCCGCGTGCCTCACTCTCGACACTTTGTCGAGCACAAAGTGTCAACACTTGGACCGAGTGTCGACACGACCTCGACACGCCCTGCGACACGCCCGTGTCGCAGGCCGTGTGCCTCCTACCAGAACCCAAAAAATTTTCAGAACTGCAGACTGAACCTCTTGCAAAAACTGGGGTGTTACAACGGGGGTTTGCTCACCAGGATGCTATCCTAAGGTGGTAGCCAACAATGCCTGCAATTGTGCTTGCATTGCCACGATCTGACCTGCCAGGGTCTCCATGCTCTGTCGTAGTTCAACAATCATCGCCTCACCCGGCATACCTGACGACTCGCCCTCAGACTGGGGATTCGACATGGTCGTAACAGGCTCATGCGACATGCTAAAAAAACACATAACACCTCATTAAAACTCTAGCTTAAACTAGGACTACACCACTTAGTTCAGACCATACTTAAAAGACACTTGCTTACGCTGCAACTTGCTCTGGGATTTTTATAATGATGTTATCTCCTACTTAGGATGATATCCTCTCATCCTATTGACTCTTGTGCCTATGACATGAATGCATGTATTCTTTATTATAATTATTTTTTGATTTAAAACCATGTGTGTACATATGTCATCCCGCAAATCTTTAGCTTGACACGTTTTGCTTATGTAATGTTATGCTATGCATTCTAAAAAGACCCTAATGCATGTTATGAGCGGCGTACACATGAAAATGTTATGCATCCCATACTACATGACATTCTCATGCAACTAAAAAGAAACGTGCTAGTCGCATTCATGTGGTGAGGTTATGCATCCCATACTACATAACCCTCACATGTTGCCCCTATGGTGAATCCATATACAAATACATATTATGCATCCCATACTACATAATATGCCCTGTATACTTCATGTTATGCTATGAGTGTAGTGTTCGTACTTTAGCCAAGACGTGTTGATGATATATCGGTGTGTGTATGATATGATGCTAAACAACTAATACCAACAAAGAAAGGTTGCCCGACAAATTGTCAAGCAACCTCCCTCTGATACCAACTGTCACAACCCGCATTTTTACCGCAAATAAGGCTTGTCAGAGTAAGGGAAAATACGTGTCATGATGCCACGTCAGCAGGGGATAACTGCGGACGCTCATGCAGACACCAAACTAATCATGAAGAAGGTTCCTTTTAAGTTATTTTAAGGAAAATCAGTTAAGTGTAGAAGTTAGCCGTATCCCTCAGCTTAGTGGCTCATCTAGTCCACGAATCAAAATATATTATACGCTGCGGAAAAATACTTGATTAGATTAACTCAAACATCCTACATGAGTAAAAATGTCCCTAAAGGACAACTCATGCTATGCAAGACTCTAAATTTATTATAGTAGGGAAGATAGCTTTTACAGTCGCCAAAAATAATAAGTTAGAGTTTCAATTTATGCAATGCATGAAGAAATAGTAGTAGGTTTTATAGTTGAAAATATCTAACATGTATTCCTAACATAAATCCTCCCAGAGAACAAGTAATCCACATCCACAATTAAAGAAATGAGCAGCTAGCAAGTATCAAGCAACTAACAAAATCAGTGGGCGCCAACAAACTGACACGAACCCACGAACAAAATTATGTCTGAACTAGCAAAACTAAACAAACAACATACTACCTCGCTGAGACGAGGCAACAAATACGGCCAACACTGCCGCCCAGAAAACTCCAAAACCAGCACTGCTAACTGCTACTGCTCTGAACCTGAGGCATTCCAAAAAACAGAACACCTGAGCAAGAAAGTACAAGTAGTGGCAGGAAGAGTAATAAGCCAAAATAAGCAATGGTCAACAGGGGTACCAACCCAAGACCAAACACACTGAAGTAAAGTACGAAAGAAACAGGGTATCAACAGGAAAAGAACTCCTACGTGATTTGCCACGTTCCACAAGAGTGCACCAGACGCACAAGGCTATAAGGTGGCTACATGATTATTTCACCAGAAAGAAAAATACAAAACCTTTATTAGGCACCTGTGGTTGACTCTACCCGAACACACTGGCGAAGTGGTCACTCTTGGATGCACCACCCAAAAACACGGGCGAAGTGGTCGCTCTTGGACACACCACCCAAAAACACGGGCGAAGTGGTCGCTCTTGGACACACCCCCCAAAAATACGGGCGAAGTGGTCGCTCTTAGACACACCCCCCAAAAAGAAACAAAACGGATATATAATCCATCTAACTGCGAGGGAGTCTCATACTCTCCACCATACACTGAAGACATCCAAAAAACCAGGTAGACTTCCACAAGGCACTAATGAAGGTGACAAACACTACAGAGGTGGAATCTTCCACTAACTCTCGCATTCAACAACCCAAAGAAACCAAAACACAAAATATCTCGAGATTTGGCTCGACAGATTCTACTTGACATTACCGAACTGAAGACGTGGTTGATCAACCTCTAGGAGCAATTTACAGTCCTAGATAAATTCTAACGCGCTAAATAACGAAACCTAAATCATGCATAGCCCTCATTAAGACATACTAGGAACAATTAACCAAAACTAGAAGAAATCGGACTTTCCAAGACAACACCTTACAACAACAAAGGATCGTTGAGATGATTAAGCATAATAGTGATTTGGAAGAATAAGCACAAAGAATTTAAAGAACATGAAAGTTTAGTTGTTACCATCAGATCAGATAAAGAGAAACGAGAGGAAAACCACCACTTCTCTTGGTGATGAGGAGTGGTATTAAAGGCTTCTTATCAAGGTTGCGGGTTCGAGACCCAGTGGCAACAATGCACCGTGTTGATAAACAGGCTGGAGATGCTTTGGGGTTTACGGCCTGCAGGCCTTGTAGATTCCGGCTGTACCACCGTGGTTCCATGGGTCCTCCATGGGATGCTGGTGGGCCGGGAGGCGCTAGGGGTCCTCCATAGGTCATTACAGGATCTATCATGAATCACCATTCGGATGAGGAGTGAAGGATCTTCGGGGTTTTCCTTTGCTGCTTTTTCTAGTTTCATTTACTGCTTACTGTTGTGTGTGTTTGTAGACCTTTTTCATTATGTTTTGAACTTATTCCCTAAAACAATATTTATATAACTGCTAATACAGGTATTTGGTCCACCTTAAGGACAGTAAAGAAAAGGGCTTATGGGAGACAACCCAATTTTGTCGCTTTTAATTTGCTCAATTTTGCTTCTGTTATTATATGCTTTTAGTATGTGTGGTTGGAGATATTCTCTTATGCAGGTGGAGTTCATTTGGGTCGTGGACTGTTTGCTGAAATTAACGCCAATCTCCTGGTATGCTCATTTGCTGAGCATGGGGTAACCTCTTTCCTCACAAATTATTTTTCTATTTTTATTGCAAATCATGGTTAGAATGGTTAGTATAAGTCTGGTGGGGGAAAGTTTTGCGAGTTACCTTTGCACATGCACTTGCATACCACGAGAGTATTTTCATTTTCAGTTTTCATTTGATCATGACAGCATTGTGCACCTACACAGCAAGAGCACGCACTTAAGCATGCGTGATGAGTTGTAAATATACGCATATTTTAGTACTTTATTTATATCTTTTTAGTTCATATTCATAGTTTTTAGTTATTTTTGTTTATAAATATGTTTATTTTTGTAAATATTTATCTAACATACTTTATTTTGATCTTCTGAATTTTTCAGGAAAATTGTCAGAAAATGTGTAGTACACGCCCGTATACATTGGGTCACGCCCGTGACCTGGGTGTGATACTATAACTCCCGAGAAATCGGAAACTTTTGAAGGAAAAATGGTGACACGCCCTAAGACACGACCGTATTATGTGACATGGCCGTGCCAGTATAACGGTCTAGGCCCATCAACATGGGACCCAGCTGGAACCGTCGGCCTACCAGAGTCCAGACCCTGGCCCACTACTGGTAGTCAGCCTATCACATTCAAGCCTACAGGACATGCACCCCAACCCCTCTCCGGCATGTTTATCAGCACGGCGGGTTGTTGCCACAGGGGATCGAACCCAGGACCTTGATAAGAGTGCTTTACGCCACTCCCTCATCACCACATTCTAGCGGTAGAAATGCAGTTATTTTAATTTTTTGATAACTTTGTTTTCCTTATTTATTTCGCTTGCGTGCGTGCGTGTATGAGATAATTTTTATTGCTTTCTTTCATTTTTGTCAAGTGTGTGTGTGTGTGTATTTCAATTATACAAGTGTGTGTGTGTATTTCAATTATGCAAGTGTGTGTGTGTGTGTGTGTGTATTTTAATTATGCAAGTGTGTGTGTGTATTTACTTTTTGTAGGGTGTGTGCGTGTGTCACATTTATTTCCACCTACTCATTAAGAGTTAAATGGCATGTCTTTATTTTTCATGAAAGTTTATAGTTGCCTACCTAAAAAACCTTGAGGGGGGTGAATAGGTAAATTGTGCGTCTTTTTGCGGAATAAAAAATTACAAACCAAAACACAGATCTATCTACCAATCAAACACAGACGAGGCAGGATTTATAATGGTTCCCCAACCTTGGGTACATCCACTTTCCCTCACCGATCTAGCAATACACTAGACTCGGCTACTCCACTATCACCGATTGAAAATCAATCCTACCCTCGGAACAACGTTCCTACAATCTCGATCCACAAAATGAATCTACACTCAGAAGGTAAAACTTCCTACAATCTCGGAGACAAAAGCTCCTACACTCGGAGAAATTTCTCCTACAATAATGAAATAAACTTTGTAATGAAATACAAATAGTGATCCCTTGTTCAGATCTGCAACAATCGACCAAAAATTTCTTCTTCTAGGCTTTGCGGCTTTATCATAATGATGAAGAGAAATCTCGAGAACAATGTATCTGAACCTTCTTGACTTGTCACAATCGATCTAATCAGAGGATGAGGAGTTGAGTGAATCACAATCTAGAGAGCCTTCTTGATCTGAATCCTCAAAAGATGAAACCCTAGCCGGTCGGGAATCAACGACGGCGGCGGCGGCGGATTTCGTTTCTTGGAGAGAGAAAGAGGAAACAGAAATTCTTGAGAGTACGGTTGCAAAACTTCTTAAAAATAATCTTCTTAGAATTATTAGGGTTTTTCGGTTTAGACAAAACAATTTATAGGATCAGAAAAGATTTGACATGATTAAGTCATTATGAGAGACACGTGGACCAATCACGTCAAAGTTTATGAATAAGACCGTTAGACTGGACTTAAAGAATTTTCGGAAACGTCAAAGTAAAATACTGGAGATATAAAAGACTACTCGAGTACATGCAGCACTACTCGAGTAGGTAGAAGATGACTACTCGAGTATATAAGAAAAACTACTTGAGAGAGTATGAGATTATTACTCGAGTTCATGGAGTCAACTACTCGAGTAAATAAAGGGAAAAAGAAAATCAGCTACTCGAGTAACAAAAATAACATACTCGAGTACTTACTCGAGAGATGGAGAAGATTACTCGAGTATAAGAAATACTACTCGAGTATATAAGAATGAACTACTCGAGTATATAAGAAACTACTCGAGACAAAGACTTAGAAAAATTCTTGAACAGGAAAACTGTAATACTCGACTATAGAAGATGAACTACTCGAGACAAATAGAACTACTCGAGTATATAAAATGACTACTCGAGTAATTCACTTAGAGAAATTTTCTGGAATGGAATCCTGGATTACACGAGTATAAACACTGGACTACTCGAGTAGTAGATGAACTACTCGAGATAAATGGAACTACTCGAGTATATAAGATAAAACTACTTGAGACAGAAAATAAAACTACTCGAGTATTATACAAAGCTACTCGAGTATTTAACTTAGAAAATTCTGAGAAGAGAATTTCTATAAAACCCGAGAGGAGAAAAGAAACTACTCGAGTAGTTGTCTTAACTACTCGAGAGCCATAATTGACTACTCGGTATATATCTTAGCTACTCGAGTAGGAGTATTATTACTCGAGTATGAACCCAGGAACTTACTCGAGTAAGTAAAGAACTACTCGAGTACTTTACTTAGGAAAATTTTCTTGATAGATTTTTCTTCTTCTAAGGGATGACCAGCATCAAGCCTTTTCATATAGTCCTAGAGCTTGAATATGAAGTGTATCCAAATAGAGAGGCTACACATGAGTCAACACTTTGGAACACACAATGAGGGATTATATTGTATGGTCCTGTGTTTGGTGACCCATTATAGACTGACATTGGTCTACACTTACCATAAGATTCCTGCAAACACATAACTCAAACCAAACATCAAATACAACTTAATTCATCTTAGTTCAAGGGTGACTTCATCAAATCTGGGTTAGTGTGGATACAATACCCAAAAATCTCCCCATATTTGTAGAAGTCAGAACCCTTTATACTAAGGTGAATTGTGGACATAAAAAGAATGCTAAGTATATAAAGCAGAGTTAGCATGCAAAGTACTATGAAAAAGATAATAAGATCAAAAACTAAGAATTATATAAGTGTGATTATCCAGAAATGTCATTAACAACAAAAATCATTTCCACAACTCATAAGTCCTTTAAGCTAGTTCTGATGATGTTGTCTGTCCTGTTTCTCTTGCTGTCTCCTTTGGTAGCTGAAAGGCTTTGGATAATACTTGGGGGGTCTTTGAGGAGCAGCAGGATTGTTTATTCCATATTCTCTGTCATATATCCTCCTTTTGGTCATAGATTTCTCATACAACTCCCACTCCTGGGAACTGTAGTGAATATTTCAACTCTCATGATAATCCAAAATTAATTTGAGTGCTTCCAGGATGAGGGACTTAGAAGTGGGAGACCAAACCTCAGCATGTTCAGGAGCTGGAGTAGGAATGGACTTGCTTGCAGAAGCACCATCACCATACTTTCTTTTCTTTTTGTAAGTCTGAATTTCAGGAGGAGCTTTGAAGAAAATATCTGCAAGATCTTCATCCCAATGCTGAGTATAGGTAACAGGAGGGGCAATAAAATAATCAGGCCTTGGAGAAAAAGTGGGTTGAGGAGCTTGAGCAGGAACATCAGCAGCTAGTGGGTTCAAATGATGAGGGATAATGTTTGGATCAACAACAAATTCAGGAAGGATTTGGTTGTGCATCTAGACAACAGTGTCATAGGTGTGGAATTTGACACTCTGTATTTGCTTCATGACATCATTGTGAATCTCTGTCATCTTAGTTTCCCATAATTCTTTCTTGAGGGCATCAGATTTTTTTAGGTATTCTTTTACCAATCCATCCCCCTTTCTGACTTCAACAGATAGCTTGGTAATAGCATCTTCTTTAAAGAGTCCAACTTCTTCACAAATCTTCACCTTTGTTGTTTCAGCTCTTTTGTCCAACTCTATTTGATTTCCATCTAGGGTAACACTCTATTCCATAACTTGGACAACACTAGTTATAGTGTGGTCTAAGCCTTTGCCACCAAATTGGAAAAGATATTTGAGCTGATTAGTATTATGCTGGATCTCAGCAAATCCTCTCCTCATCTCAGTTTCTAGAGCAGTTACCTTATCAGTGAAAGTCTTTATACAAGTATCAAAGTAAGATTTCTGTTCTTGAAGGAGAAGTACAATCTGAGTCATCAAATCTGATGAGGTAGGAGCTGTAGCAGCAGGAGGAGCAGAAGTAGATGGAGCAGAAGGAATAGGAGGAGCTACCCATGGAGCTAATTCTTGAATGGTCACAGAACTCTTAGCTCTTGTAGTATGTATGAGGCCATCTCCTTCTTCCATTATCTGAGGGAGAGAGAAATCCAAATTCCTGAGTGGAGCTTCAACTGGCTCAGGTGAGAGCCCATCAGAAATGAAGATTATTTCTTGTTGTTCTTGGTGAGATTGAGCTGGAGTTCTTGCTGGAGAGATTTTTGGAGACTTTGTTGGTGATGGAACTGGAGACTGTACAGGAGACTGTACAAGAGTGGGGTCCTTGGGAATTTCAGTGAGTGGAGCTTTTGAAGATAGAGGAGGAGGGGATTCAACAGCAGTTAATTCCTCTATCATCTCATTGATGGCATCATCAGTGGATAGTAGTGCTTCTTGAAGTTGTTGATCTGTAGGATATCTTCTGGGTGACTGGTGGAGAAGTAGGTGCTGGTGGAGTTGGCTTTCTGGCTGGAATAGCAGGAGTAGGCTCCCCCTCATTTGGTGCACCAGAGGAGCTGGTGACCTGTGATGGAGAGGGAGATGGGGTCCTGTCCTCTGTGTCTAGAACCTCAGTTACTTTGGCAGCTTGAGAGGGATTCTGCAACTTGAGTTCCCATCTTTGAATGGAGGAGATGGAGACCTTCTTCATGTGATGAACTATACTCCCTTTAGAGAAGGTGAAGGTGTTTGGGTTTATCTCATGAAGGAGTAATGAAATGATCCTATCATAGTTGGGGGATTTAATGCTCTCCATTATTTTATTCAGGATGAGCAATCCAAACTGAAAGTCTTTTCGACAGACGATGGCTTGCATCATTTCAAAGAAATACAGAGGGATATCTCTTATGGAGTTTGTCTTGCACAGAAGAATTTTCCCAATAATATCAATTAACAGTTTACCTTCTGCATTCATGTTAGCCCTTCTAATGTATTTTGCATCAGCAGAAATTCCACAAAATAAGCAAGTTCTGGCATACTCTTCATCACCCAGAAAATCATCTGTATCAAAAACTAGTAGCCGAAGAAGTTGAGAAACAGAGGTTGAAGTAAGTTTGATCTTTATACCTCTGACTTTGGATTTTAGAACTGTCCCATTGAGCTTCACCTTGACATTCCTGAAAAATTCTGCAACGTCGGGGAAGAGCATTCAACATGGTTCTTGGAGAACGTAGGTTAATCCGGCATTGTCGAGCAGAATCATGAGATTATGGAAGTCGTCAGAGAGTTCTACAATCCCAGCAATGACTAATTTCGAACCCACGCCGATTTTAGAGGAGGCGGCCATGAATCAGAAGTCTGGAGGATTCAGAAACCCTAGAGAATGTCGACGGGGTGAAGGAAATCGCGCGGCTCTATAACTAATGGAGGAATGCGAAGAGGCAGCCGGGTACTCGAGAGAGCTGAAATGATTTCGTGAAGGATATTTCCAGATTTTCTTATTTATATAACACTAGTTTTAGGTCTAATTATACGACAATGAAGAATTAAACCATAGAAGAGGTGGCATTAGCCTTGGTTTGCGCATAAGAAAATTTGAAAAAGAGCGACTCTGCATATACACGAGTGAGGAAATTTCTCGAGTAGATAAGTCTGGAATTACTCGAGTAGGGAAACAGAAGTACTCGAGTAGATGTATGGAGGTACTCGAGTAGTTCAGTGAGTTACTCTAGTATGTGAAGTTGACTACTCGAGTATGTCAGTCTGCTACTCGAGTAGGTAAAGTAGACTACTCGAGTATGTCATTCTACTACTCGAGCAGGTCATATTCTTACTCGAGTAGGCTGTATCATGCTCGAGTCAAAGAGTTAAAATTTTGAAAAATTTCAGTATTTGACTAACCTTTGAGCCTTGAGCCCACATGAAAATCCATCTTCTCTAGACTTCTTTGTTGAGCATCCCAAGTTCTGTTTTGAAGAAAGAGAACTTGGTCTCGTCCACCGGCTTCGTAAAAATGTCTGCAATTGGCCTATCTGTAGAGACATATTGAAGGTCTATGTCCCCGTGCTCCACATTCTCCCGGATGAAGTGATACCTTAGCTCTATATGCTTTGTCCGGTTGTGCGAGACTAGGTTGCTGGCTATTGCTTTTGCGATGGAAGAGTCGCAAAACAATGGAATCTTTTCAAACTTCATGTTGTAGTCCTCAAACTGATTCTTTATCCAGAGTAACTGTGCACAACAACTGCCTGCAGAGATGTACTCTGACTCAGCTGTTGAGATTGTCACGCAATTTTGCTTCTTGCTACTCCAGGAGATAAGTCTTCTTCCAAAGAATTGACATGTCCCGAAAGTACTTTTCCTGTCGTCTTTGCTCCCTGCAAAATCTGTATCTGAAAAGCCTATTAGTTCGCTGTCATTACTTCTTGGGTACCATAAGCCAAGATTTGGTGTACCTTTAAGGTATCTCACAAGCCTCTTTACAGTAGCGTAGTGAGATTCCTTAGAGTTCATCTGAAATCTAGCACAGACACATGTTGAGAACATTATGTCAAGTCTACTTGCAGTATGGTAGAGCAAGGATCCAATAATGCTTCTGTACTTGGTTTCATCAAAAGGTTTCCCTTTTTCATCCTTGTCTAGAGACATAGTTGAACCCATTGGAGTCCTCATCGAGGTTGCGTTCTCCATTCCGAATTTCTTAATCAGCTCTTTGGTGAACTTGGTCTGTGCGATGAAAATTCCATCTTCAGACTGTTTCACTTGAAGCCCCAAGAACTACTTCAGCTCGCCCATACTGCTCATTTCAAACTTCCCTTGCATATGTTTTGAAAACTTCTTGCAGTGGTTGTCATCAGTAGAGCCAAAAATAATGTCGTCGACATAGATTTGCAATAGCAAAATCTTGCCTTTAATTTCCCTAAGTAATAATGTCTTGTCTATCTTTCCCCTTGTGAACTTGTTGTCAAGTAGAAAGCTAGACAGTGTCTCATATGAAGCTCGAGGAGCTTGTTTCAGGCCATATAACGCTTTATACAGTAAATAAACATAATCAGGAAAGTTAGAATGAACGAAACCTGGAGGTTGTTCCACATACACCTCTTCCTTTATGTCACCATTAAGGAAGGAAGACTTCACGTCCATCTGGTAGACAGTGAAGCCTTTGAGTGAGTATATGCTAGGAATAACCTTATTGTCTCCAGCCTTGCCACTGGGTCGTACGTCTGGTCGAAGTCGATTCCTTCTTCTTGACGATAGCCTTTTGGGACAAGTCTGGCCTTGTTCTTTACAATCGTTCCATCCTCGTCCATCTTGTACCTGTAGACCCATTTTGTCCCAATGACATTCTTACATTTGGGTCTTGGAACAAGTTTCCATACTTTGTAGTGCTTAAACTGGTTTAGTTCTTCTTCCATCGCCATTATCCACGATGCGTGTGAGTTTGCTTACTCAAACTTCTTTGGTTCAACCTGCGAGAGAAAACTTAAATATAGATTCTCATTAGTTGTAGCTCTTCGAGTTCTGACACCATCCCGGGGATCTCCTTTGATCTGGTCCATAGGGTGATCCCTCAGATGTCTGGGATCTAGAGTCCTTGCATCTGGATTATCTTCTATCACCGGAGTGACTTATTCATCTTGTATGACTTCTTCATCTTGATCATCAGCCTCTCAAATAGGGGTTGGAGTGGTGATCTTGATGAACTTTTCACCTTTGTCTTCGGACGATCCATCCAAGCTAGTTTCTTTCAGCTTTGCACCTACATCTTCAATAAGCACACTAGAAGAGTTGCTCTGTAGCAAACTCATCTCATCAAACACTACATGTATTGATTCTTCTACGACCAGGGTTTTTCTATTAAAGATCTTGTATGCCTTACTATGGCTACTATAACCTACAAAAATACCTTCAAAACTCTTTTCGCTAAACTTAGTAGTATGATACTTGCCATTGTTGAGCACGAAGCATTTACAACCAAAGATTCTAAAATATGAGACTGTCGGTTTCCTGCCCTTCAGAAGTTCGTAAGGTATCTTATCATGGTTTTTGTTTATGAGGACTCGATTTTGCATGTGGCATGCAGTGTTGGCGGCTTCAGCCCAAAAGTACTCCGAAAGTGAAGCATCACTCAACATGGTCCTGCAGGCCTCTATGTGTGTTCTATTCCTTCTCTCGGACACTCCATTCTATTGTGCAGTACGAGTAGATGAAAACTAATGAAAGATACCGAAGCTTTCACAAAATTCTGTCATGGCCCCAGACTTGAACTCTGTTCCATTGTCACTTCTGATTTTGACTATGGAGCAGTGGTACTCATTCTGAACTTGCCTGACAAAATTAGTAGAGATGTCGAAGGTATCTAACTTGTGTTTCAGAAAGAACACTCACGCAAAGCACGGGTAATCATCAACAATTACTAATGTATAATCCTTACCTCCCAAACTTCTAATTTGCAGTGGACCAAATAAGTCCAAATGCAATAGATGAAGACATCTATTAGAATCCTTGCCAATAACGCTTTTAAAGGAAGCCCTTGTTTGCTTTCATTTTACACATGCATGACAAGGTCTATCTTTGACGTACTTGACATTTGGGGCATCACGTATTAAGTTCATTGAAAATAATTTATTAATAGTTTTGAAATTAATATGTGCTAGTCTCTAGCGCCATTGGTCACCAAGCGACGCACTATCTTTTGCTAAAAATCACACTGGTGTCGAAGAATCCATACAAATGAAATTTAAGTAAAATATGTTTCTGCTTCGAGTGCCGGATAGAATCATTTCCATATTGTCAACAGATTTTATCAAGCACTTATCAGCATGAAACTCAACTATGTATCATTTATCGCAGAGTTGACTTATGCTTATAAGGTTATGTTCCAAACCTTCAACGTAAGCCACATCTGAGAATGATACATTAATGTTCGTAATCATACCGTAGCCTTTAGTGATTCCACGGTCTGAACCTCCAAAGATGACCTTCGGTCCGTTCACGACTGGAGTAAAGTTCTGGAATAGGCTTCTTGTCCCGGTCATATGTCGAGAGCATTCACTGTCCAAATACCATATTGGCATTTTGGTGGCCTTTGGACATACCTGCAATCACAATCAGTTTGCCTTAGGAACCCAAATATGTTTTAGGTTCTTGGTCTCGGGTTATAACACTCCCCCTACGAATATTTGCATTAGGAGTGGTCTTCCTCATATTGCCAACATGTGGGGTTGCAGCATTTCTGGGATTAAACCAGCAATCAATGGCAAAGTGACCAATTCTGCCACAACACCAACGGTCAAATCTGTAGTATCTTTGTCTTATGTTCTCCTGCTTGACCTTTTTGAATTGTGGTCTAGCAGGGGCAACTTTTTTGGAGGAAGAAGCTTCATGATGATGACAATCACATGTTTTATTCTCCTTCACTGGCTTTTCTACAACAGGCTTTCCTTTGGTGCCTTCTTAAAGTTATGGCCATGATTGAAAGGGCCATAGCTCTGAAGAATGACTTCTTCATAAGGTGCCTTAAAGACACTCTCACCAAAGTTTCTGGGTCAAGTCCATCCTTAATAACGGGACTTTGGCTCTACATAAGTAGGCCTTGCAAAGTGTCCGTATGATGAGTCGAGATCAAACTTGTTTGAAGGAAATATAACCTTTTTGAACGAGGTATGATCTTGAGTGGCTTTCCCCTTCTCTTTGGCTAAGACCTTTTTGGCGGCCTTATTCTTTCGTTGGGCCTTGATTCTCCTAGAAGTCTAACTAGGAGTTTCTTCATGGCCTAGTCCAGCATCCTTGGCCTTAGCTGAGAATTCAGCAAAGAATGGAAGAACAGACTTAGGCTTCGAGAAACTTTAAATAAGTTTCTTTTCAGTGGCGAGTTGTTCTTCAAACTCTTTGATTATTTTCTCTTTAAGATCAAGGTTCTCTAGAGCCTTCTTATATTCTTCAATAGCATTATTGAAGTTCTCTTCTGTCACAACCCGCATTTTCTCCGAATTTAAGAAGTATCAGAGTATGAGAAAACACGTGTCAAGAGGCCACGTCGAACAGGGATAACTGTCGACGCTCAGGCGAACACCATCTAACTAGAGTATGAAAATTCATAAGTTTAATGATTTGAAAATCAGTTATATTTTTAAAGGCTGTATCCCTCGGCACGGTGGATCACCTAGTCCACAGTTTAAAAACTATACTTATACGCAGCGGAAAATACTTTATTTATATTTGACATCCTATGAGGGTGCATAAGTGACCCCCGAGGTCAACTTATACTATGCAAGACTCTAGATTTATATTATACTATAAGTAGGAAAATGATCTTTTTACGTTACTTGGAAAGTAGTGTATGCGTTTTATAAACATGTTGATCATGAGATATACTTATAATTGTGTTTTCAGGTTTAAAAGTAACTAGCAACCTAACATAAATCTTCCAAAGAGCATGTAGACTATCTCCAGAAAGGTAGCAGTAAAAGAACATATCTAGTATCATAAGGTAAAACTACCAGTGGGCGCCAACAAACTGACACGAACCCACTGGCAAGTATGTATGTCTATAATAAAACAGAAAAACTACCTCACACCAGCAAGAGAAAGATCCCTACAACTCAAGGGATCACCAACAACACCACAGCAAATCTAGCTGCCCACCCGGCTACTAATCCGAACCTGAGGCATTCAGAAAAGAAAAGAACACCTCAGCAAGTAAAACAAGGAAATCAGAATTAGAGCGTTAAATCAAAATGGGACAAAAGAGAGTAGGTAATCATGACAGTGAAAGCAAACACTGTCCAAAGTAAGCTAAAGTACACCAAGTACCAGGTAACTACCACAAGCCCTGCCCAAATCCTGTAGAGGCTACAAGGCAAAAGATAAGAAAACTTGCCACAATATGCTGCATTCTACAATGAAGAAACACCTAACAATCCTAATTTGTGAGTTAATGGCAGTAGTAAACAACATGGACATGAGTTGGTGACCAAAAATAGTCCCCCAAACAAAACAGTTCCAACTAAAAATAAAATTTCACTGTGTCAACACAAAACCACCACAAACCCAGCCCGTACCTGGGATAAATAGCGTGGCGGCCACAGCAATACCCAGCCCGTACCTGGGACGAAAAAGTGGCGGCCGCGACTCGCACACAAAACATCCCGCTCCTTTAGAGCGTCAAAATACTACTACCTGCCATAACCCACGATTCGGCCGTCAAAACAAAGGAAGAACGAAAGGCCGATAAGACATCCCCCCTAGGAGGTAATCACTCGGGAAGAAAAGGAACTGAAAAGGAATAAATCCCAACTTACAGGAATAAATGATCACAGTTACAGGAATCGTCGAACGCAGCTCGATGATTTTCGTCGAGCGCGGGAAAAATCGTCGAACGCAGGAAAATCGTCAAACGCAGCTCGACGATTTTCGAAAAATGCAGTCCATGGGAAATCGTCGAACTCCATTCGTCGATTTTCCTTTAGTCGAACACAGGACACGGGAAAAATCGTCGAACGCCGTTCGACGATTTTCCTTTCGTCGAACAAAGGTCACGGGAAAAATCATCGAACGTTGTTTGACGATTTTCCTTACGTCGAACACTGGCCACGGGAGAATCGTCGAACTCTGTTCGACAATTTTCGCCGGACCCAGAACTAAGGCAAATCGTCGAGCTTTGCTCGACGTTAATCGTCGAACCCAGATCGACGATCTTCGTCGAACTGGCTGCATTGAGCGCACAACAATCCTGTACCTCCAACTTTGTTTCCGACCAATCTTCTTAGACTAATACGATCCTATTACTCGTAATATAAGTATGGAAACCCACTGCTACTAGTTCTAGGGCTGAAAGGCTAATTGCTACCCCAAACCGAGATTAACAGGGAACACTTTGATAAAAAGAAAACAAGACTACAGCAACACGTCCAGAAATTTGAGTTTCAGAACTTGAGAAAATGCAAAAAAACATAAAGGAGCATTTATGGTTTAAGATCCTCATGACTTTGATGGAAAAAACAGAGCAAAATAAGAAAACTAGGAAACATGAATGATAACAACAAATATGACATGAAAAAGGAGAAGAAAAAATTGGCAAGGGTAGGAGCACCACTTGCCTCAAATCCAGAATTTATCTTGCACAGCCCTTCCTCTCTCTCTCGGATCCAGCCGCAACAGCACCTAAACAGGAATTCTAGAGTTTTAATGGCAGAAAGGGATCAAACTAGAAATTCTGAGACCCCTAGAAACACCACAAAAATTGAATCTCTTACCGTAGGAATGAAGGTCTATGCGAGAGTAATCCAAATCCGCTTTCAGAATCAAATTCCGTCCACTGACGCTCCCAGAATCAGCGTCTGAAGGGTAGCAGGGCTGGCGGTTTTTCTTCCTCTCGAACAGGCGACAGTTATATACTCATAGAATGAGACAATGAAAAGTCTCAATTTTGTCTTAAGGATATATATATATGCATGGACACGTCTCATCAGCCTTAATTGCCACCTAAAAGCCACTGGATTCAATTCAAGTTTCATTAATTAATTATTTGCATCCATTATTATTAATTCATCAAAACGACGCGAAAACCGAACCACCTCGGAATCTAACGAAATTCATACCGTAGCTAAATATTCATGCTACGAATGCAACGGCGAAGTCGAAATCAACTTTCGATGAACAAAACTCGGGTTATCACTACCCGAATCCAAAACACAAACATCCCCCGAGAGGCCTCACCGGTCACCAAAACAGACCCGGCTTGCTAGGGGATCTTGCCAAAAAGGCTACCAACAACCACATAATGAACCTAAAGAGCTAAGGCCGCGCTCTAAAAAACGGCATCTGCCGGAAACGCGTCAACGTAATGCCAAACGAGAATTAAATAATTGCAAAAAAATCGGGGGCGTTACAGTCACTCCCCCTAAAAGAAAGTTTCGTCCCGAAACGTTATATACACTACTTCTACTATATAAGGAAAGTAACAAAACAAGAGCTACTAGAAAGAAACGTACCAATCAAATCAAGGGAACAGATGAGGGTGAGCCTCCCTCATAGCCGACTGTATCTCCCAAGTCGCGCTTTCCAAATCCTGATGTTTCCATAGAACTTTCAACATCGGGATAGACTTTGTCCGCAGCACCCGATCTTGAGTATCCAAGATGCGGACCGGCACCTCAACATATGAAAGATTGGGCTCCAACTAGGGCACAACATCCAAGACTTGCCCACTGCTTCGCACACACTTCCGTAATTGGCTTACATGAAACACATTATGAACATCTGGGAAATTTGCTAGCAAATCCAATCTATATGCTGACACGCCAATCCACTCAACAATCTCAAACTGGCCAACATACCTCGAATCCAATTTCCAGTTCTTACCGAACCTCTTAACAACAACCATCGGGGAAACCTTAAGAAATGCAAGGTCCCCTAGAGAAAACTCCAGGTCAGACCTATGCCAGTTGGTGTTCTTTTCATATCTCTCCTGAGCTATATGAAGCTTTTCCCGAATAAGCTTCACCGTGACTTCCATTTCCTCGAGCGCATCCGGACCCAACACAGGCCTCTCACCGACCTCGGTCCAAAATAAGGGAGTTCTGCAGTGCCTCCCATACAAAGCTTCAAACGGAGCCATTTGCAAGCTCTCCTGGTAACTGTTATTGTATGCAAATTCCAAAAACCGCAAACGCTCATCCCACGCTCCACCGTGGTCCAAGATGTAGCACCTGATAATATCCTCAACTATCTGGTTCACTCGCTCAGTCTGACCATTGGTCTGCGGGTGGTAAGCTATAGAATACCTCAAATCTGTACCCAAACCCTCTTGCAGACTCCTCCAGAAGCGAGATGTAAAACGGGAGTCTCGATTCGAAATGATGCTAACTGGCACACCGTGCAATCTGATGACTTCATTGAGATACAGCTCTGCTATCTTTTTCATCGGATAGTCAATCTTGTACGGCACGAAGTGAGCACACTTCGTCAGTCTGTCCACTATAACCCAAACAAAATCAAATCCCCTTGGAGATCTCGGCAAGCCCGTAATGAAGTCCATAGAAATACTTTCCCACTTCCAAGTAGGGATCTCCAACGAAGTCAACTTGCCACCAGGCCTTCCATGATAGGCCTTCACACGCTTGCAAGTGTGGCACTCAACAACAAATCAGGCTATATCACCCTTCATCCCATACCACCATGCAATCTGCTTCAATTCATGATACATCTTTGTAGATCCTGGATGGTAGGCAACACTAGATCCATGAGCCTCTCCGCAAATCATACCCCTGATGTCTCCAACAGCGGGGATGCAAAACCTGCCGCGTAACTTCAAGGTACCTGCATCATCGATAGAAAAATCCGGCAACTCACCACTCTCAGTCCTGAGGTACAAGTGCAGAAGATCTGGATCATCCTTCTGGTGCAACCTGGTAAGTGCAATCCAAGACGGTTCTACCACTGCCAAACTGCTCTACATGTCACGGCGTCACACAGCAATATCCATCAGGAGGAACTCTTCCACTAAACGATCGGCGGTGAGATTAAAGATCTTCCCCGACTTCCGGCTCAGGGCGTCGGCCACTACATTTTCCTTGCTCGGATGATACTGCATGTCCACATCATAATCGGCCACATACTCTAGCCACCGTTGTTGGCGCAGATTCAACTCCTTCTGAGTGAACACGTACTTAATACTTTCATGATCTGTGAAGATCTGCACTGAGCACCATAAAGTAAATGTCTCTATACCTTCAGGGTAAAGATCACTGCTGCGAACTCAAGATTATGCATGGGGCAGTTCCTCTCATGAGTCTTCAATTGCCTCAACCCATATGCAATCACCTTCCCTTCTTGCATCAACACACCTCCGAGACCAACATGCGAGGCATCCACATACACATCATAGTCCATGCCCTCCGTAGGCAAAGTCAAAACAGGAGCAGTGCACAACCTCCTCTTTAGCTCCAGAAAGGCCTCCTCTCATTTCTCGCTCCAAATGAAGGCCGCATTCTTCTGAGTCAACCTGGTCAAAGGTGCCGCCAGGGTAGAGAAACCCTCCACGAACCTCATGTAGTAGCCGACCAACCCTAGGAAGCTTCTAATCTCCTTGGGCGCGCCCGGTCTGCTCCAATCCATCACTGCAGAAATCTTTTCCGGGTCGACCGAGATCCCATCCTTATTCACCACGTGGCCCAGAAATGATACCTGAGGCAACCAAAATTCACACTTGCTAAGCTTGGCTAATAACTTATGGTACCTCATCTCCGATAGAACCAAGCGCAGATGCTGCTCATGCTCCTCTGCATTGCGAGAGTAGATCAACACATCATCGATGAATACCACCACGAACTTGTCTAGATAGTCCTTGAACACCCGGTTCATCATATCCATGAAAGCTGATGGTGCGTTGGTCAAACCAAACGACATCACTAGAAACTCGAAGTGTCCATGACTTGATCTAAATGCAGTCCATGGAATATCTGCCTCACGGATCCTGAGCTGATGATAGCCAGAATGAAGATCGATCTTGGAGAACACCATGCTAACACGCGACTGATCAAATAAGTCATCGATCCTTGGCAGAGGGTACCTCTTCTTATGGTGACTTTATTCAGCTCCCTATAATCAATGAACAGCCTCATCGACCCATCTTTCTTCTTCACAAATAGAACAGGAGCACCCCAAGGCGATGAACTCGGCCTGATAAAACCTTTAGCCAACAACTCATCCAACTGGACTCGCAACTCCTCCAACTCACGAGGGGCTATCCGATACGGTGCCTTAGCAATAGGATGCATACCCGGTTGCACATCAATACAAAATCAACATCCTGCTCAGGGGGAAGACCAGGAAGGTCATTAGGAAAAACATCAGAGAAACCACGAACCACAGGAATCTCCTCCAAGGGCGGTACACTGACAGCAGCCCCAATGTAAAGCCCCGTATTTTTCGTCGAATGATTGCATACGCTTGTTGGGCGTTATGTTGGCTTTGACCGTTGTTCGAGCATGGTTATCACGTGGGGTTTCGAGTGGCTATTTTGGTAGCCTAGTTGCACGATTCCCCAGCAAGCCGGAGTCCAATTTTGGGGACTCGGTGAGGCCTCTTAGGGAATGCTTGCACTTTTTCGAGCCTGGGTCAGGTTGCTCAAAACGGGTTGATTGTATGGAAGATGTGTACAGAAAACAAAAAGTGGTAAAAAGTCCTTAAGGAAGAAATGGTCTAGGACGAAACAGAAATACTTTTCAAAACAGTGAAAAATTGTCATTTTTTTGAGTGACACGGCCTGGGACACAGGCGTGTCCCAGGGCGTGTCTAGCTCGGGACGTGGTTTGGCTTTGTGGTCGTCGACCTTCGTTCGAGGAAGTTGCGGAAGGAACACTCCCCCCGACACGGGCGTGTCTGGGCGTGACCCAGGGCTTGACCTGGGGCGTGACCTCCTTGACTCGGCGAATTTTCTTACGGCGAGTTGAGCTCGACGAATGGGGTACACGCCCCGTGACACGGGCGTGTCACAGGCCGTGTCCTGCTATGTCGAGTGTCGAGTATCGAGTGTCAAGTGTTAAGTGTCGGGTGTCGAGAGAGGGGACACGGCCTGTGACACGGGCGTGTCACAGGGCGTGTCCAGCTTTGTTGAAGTGTCGACACTTTTGGTCGAAGAGATGTCGAGACACGGGTTACACGCCCTAGGTTACGGGCGTGACCGACCCCTCACGGGCGTGTACCCGGCCGTGTACCTTGTGTATAAACTGGAAATTGTCGGATTCTGCGCGCTTAAGGTACACGCCCTGTGACACGGGCATGTCACAGGGCGTGACAGGGCCAAAAATCGACTTTTTCAGTTTCTTTTGTGCCGTTCGTTTCTCTGATTCTGGATCAAGCGGTCCAGCTCTGTCCTGGAAGAAGTAAAGCCGAGAAGAGAGTTTATTTTCTCCTCACTTCATCTTTCTCTACCCTCTTCATCATCTTCTTCCTCATTCCAAAGGGCACTCAAGGGAGCAAAGCTAAGACAAGGGAAAGAAAGAGAGGAGCAGCTGTCGCGGTGTTGTATCGGTTCAGGCAAGCGGTGTTCTCCACCCTTGCCAATCTTGTTTTTGTTCTTTGATTCTTGCAAGTGTAGCTAGTTTTCTTGCCACTCTTGTTTTTTTGTTCTTTATCTTGATTAAATTGCACTTTGTCTAAGATGCTAGCTTTGTTCATCTTGTCTTGACTCTCACCCATGAATAATCTTGTCTTTCAGGAATTTCCCAATCTATGTCCTTACCTCTTGTTCATCTAATTTTGCCATGTTTTACCTTGTAGTCCTCTATTATTTCTCTTTCTTGTTCATACAATTAGAGATCTTGTTGTGTTTAACTGGCATGGTTACTTGTGGGGTTCGCTTATGGTGAAGTAGAGACCCAAATGCTATCAAGTTTGACATAACTTGGGCAAATTGTAGTCATGAGTGGGGACGATGAAATGAAACGGGTTTAGCTTGGATTATGGTGAGTTTTGCGAGGCGAATTGTGAACCATGGCAGGAGCGTTGGTGTGAGGATTCGGTAAGGGGTGGTGTGGTTTCAGCCTTGGTGGCCACCGGGTTTTGATTTGTGGTGTAGAGCACCATTTTGGCCCCGATTTGGGCTGGCTTTTATTGGTGCGTTCCACTTTAGGGCCGCCACCAAAAGACCCTTGCGGAATCGAACTTAACCGCTGCTTATGTTTCACTAGTATAGTTGTTTCATGTTCTAAAGATGATGGAATGGGCATGTGTATTGCCTTTTTGCTCCTGCGGGTTGAGCAGGATTTGATGAGAATTTCATGCACTTGATGCGTTACATGTTGGGTTGGCAGTGTTTAACATTTATTTTCCACCCTGTTCTTTTCACTCGTTTACATGAAATTTCTACGGGGTCAGTAAGCCCCTTCGTTATATTTTATGAACGTAATGCTCTATTTTTGTAGCTTTGATGATTGCTGAGGTGTACTTTCTTGAATGCCTCAGGTGCAAGTTGTAGCCGGTCGAGCGGCTAGTGCTTGGGTAGAGTCTCTTTGGAGCTAGCCGAGCTTACTTAGCGAGGTAGTTCTTTACTTTGTTGTATAGACATACATACGCCCCAATGAGTTCGTGTCAGCTTATTGGCACCCATTGGTGGGTTTCTTTACTTGCTACATATGAATGCTAGACTGCTACTATGAATCATTTGAATGAGATGATGTCTACTTGCTCTTGGGAAGGGTTTATGGTAGGTTGCATTAAGTATTTTTAAGCTAAACAAAACCTATTATTGTATAACATTCATAACATGTTTTGGTCACCTAACAAGTATTTTCCAAACAACGTAAAAAGGATGATTTCTTATATTATTATAAATCTAGAATGCATATAGGAGATCGTCATAAGGAAACTAAAGTATTTTCCGCCGCGTACAAACACACGTTTTGATCCCTAAGGCCGAGGGATACGGCCATCAAAATAAACAGTTTTCTTGCATATAACAGATGATTTTCAACTACTAAGTAAGCATCGAGGCTTTACCTGAGCCTGTGCAGTTATCCCCTGCACGACGCAGTATCATAACACGTATTTCCTCTTTCTCTGATACGATGTACTCGTTGGGGAAATGCGGTTTGTGACAGTTGGTATCAGAGGGAGGTTTGCTTGACAATTGGTCGGGCAAACTTTAGTTTTAGTCATTATTAGGCATCATCATATCATACACACACCGAGGTGCCATCAGTATGTCTTGGCCAAAGCACGCACACTACACTCATGGCATGAACAGAAGTATACGGGGTATATTATGTAGTATGGGATGCATAATATGTGGTTGTATATGGATCCCCCATAGGGGCAACATGTGCGGGTTATGTAGTATGGGATGCATAACCTCACCACATGGATGCGACTAGCACGTTTTATTTTTCTTCGTTGCATGCAATGCTATGTAGTATGGGATGCATAGCATTGTGATGCGTACGACCGCTCATGGCATGCATTAAGGCCTTTTCTAGAATGCATAGCACAGCACGCATAACATAACATTGCATGAGCACAACGTGCCAAGCTAAAGATCTACATGATGACACCTGTACACACATGGTTTTGGGTCAAATACAGTCATGCATTCATCGGTTAGGCACAAGTTAGTGGGATGACGGTGTGTCATCTTTAGGCTAGGCATAACATCATTCTCAAACTCCCAGAGCAAGTTAGCAGTTGATGTTCATAGTTATATATGTCTTGTCTGTACAGCGTCGTTATGTGTTGCTTGTTGGGTTGAGTTTGATTTCGTGTGAAATGGTTTATAGGATGTCGAAGCGTCCAGTGACAAGGCAGACTCCCCAATCTGACGGCGAGTCTTTGGGCGCGCAAAACAATGCCTTGATGGATAGCCTACGACAATGTAATGAGGCTTTGACTAGGCAGGTGCAGGATGTGCAGTCCCAGCTCCAAGCTATGTCATCAACGATGTCTGGGCTAGCACCATGAGTGCAAGAGACTGTCAGAGGCCCCGCTGTTTCTACTCCTTCCGTGGCGTTGATACCCCCTGTTGTGGTTCCTCCTGTGATGACTTTTATCTCGCAGTTTCAGCGACTTGGACCACCTACCTATGATGGAAAAGCGGACTTTGTGATCTTGGATGATTGGGTGATCACGTTGGAAGAGATGTTTGTCTATTCTGGCGTTACCGAGGACCAGAAGGTGATGCTTGCCGCCTATCAACTAAAAGGGGTAGCTAAAGGTTGGTGGTTGCGAGAGAAGGAAAGCCTAGTGGCGGGATGTTCGTGGGAAGCCTTCAAAGAAATTTTACAGCGCAAGTTTCTGCCGTCAGTGGAAAGGGACCGCCTGATGAATGACTTTTTGTACCTGAAACAGAGGAAACTCACAGTTAGTGAGTATGAAATTGAGTTTAGCAAACTAAGTCGGTTCGCTCCGAGATTGGTGACTACGGAAGCTGACCGAGTAAAGAGATTTCTTGGCGGACTCTGGAGCGATGTTCAGCAGTTCGCAAGTGCTTATGGAGCGACGAGTTACACCACTGTGGTTGAGGCTGCTTTGAAGGTTGAAGCTATAGAAAATGCAAAACAAAGAGGGCAGCTGATGAGGAAGGATAAGAGAAAGCTTGTGTGAGGGAAAAGCTCCCAAGAATCAGACGTAAGAAAGAAGAGTAAGGAGACATGTAGCTTCTGTGGCCGGTCAGGCCACCAATTTGAGAAATGTTTCAAGCGGTTGGGGATGCATAAGAAGGAGCAGGTGCACGCCATTTAGGGTGCGCCAACCAGAGACTTGGAGTGTACAAGTTATGGGGGAAGAGGTCATGATGTGGGCCGCTGCTGGGTCAAAGACAAGGTGTGCTTTCAGTGTGGCAAACAGGGACATATCAAGGCAAGGTGCCCACAAAACCAGCCTGTGTTGCAGCCAATGCCACTCCAGGCTTTGCCTCCGCCTCCATGTTTGGACAAAGGAAAGGGGAAGGTCAATGTGATCTCTTCAGAGGAAGCTCATATGTCACCTCAGGTTATTTCAGGTTCGCTTCCTTCCTCTGGTTCACGTTTTGTTTATGACTCTTACGCGTAGTTCTTAGCTACATATGTACCCTTATAGGAAACTTTAAGGTAAAGAACCATTGGGCGCGTGTTCTCTTCGATTCTGGAGGGACCCATTCATTTGTGGCTCGAACCTTTCTGGATCGGTATCATTTGACACCAGATCGAGTGGGGAATGCCTTTTTGGTGAAGTTTCCTTCCGGTGCTTCTATGGTTGCAGACTGGGGTCTTCTTGATTGTCCCATTTTGTTGGGGGATTTCTTAGCGAAGGCTGATTTCAAGGTGATCTATTTGGAAGATTTTGACGTTATATTGGGCATGGACTGGTTATCCCGCTATGACGACGTCATCCAGTGCAAAGGAAAGCGCTTGGATTTTATCAAGGACAATGGTCAGCCGAGAAGTGTTTATGGTGATTCTTGCCCGGATTCTCCAGGGATTTCACTGGTATGTGTTCGGACGTTGTTTGTTTCCGACTGTTTTGCTTGTCTAGTCTCAGTTGTGGGGACTAGTGTTGTTTTGCCGCGTTTGGAGGAGATTCCTGTTGTGCGTGAATTTCCAGATGTTTTTCCTACTAATTATCCTGGTCTTCCCCCTGATCGTGATGTCGAGTTTGTCATTGATTTGGAGCCGGGTACGCGGCCTATTGTGAAAGCACGGTACAGAATGGCCCCGCGTGAGCTAGCAGAGTTGCATACACAACTAGATGACTTATTGGCAAAGGGGTTTATCAGGCCAAGTTCATCACCTTGGGGTGCACCGGTGTTATTTGTGAAGAAGAAAGATGGGTCGATGCGGCTTTGCATCGATTACCGGGAGTTGAACAAGGTGACGATTAAAAACAAGTACCCACTGTCAAGAATTGATGATTTATTTGATCAACTGCGTGGCAGTTCAGTATTTTCGAAGATTGATCTCCGCTCGGGCTATCATTAGCTAAAGGTTCGGTAGTGTGATATTCCGCGGACTGCGTTTCGATCGAGACATGGCCATTTTGAATTTCTTATGATGTCGTTTGGTTTGACCAACGCACCATCAGCCTTCATGGATATGATGAACCGGGTGTTCAAGGACTACTTGGATAGGGTTGTGGTGGTTTTTATTGACGACGTTCTCGTCTACTCCCGTAGTGCTGAGGAGCATGAACAACATCTACGATTGTTATTAGCCACTTTGTGAGACCAACAGTTATTCGCCAAGCTAAGCAAATGAGAGTTTTGGTTGCCTCAGGTTGCATTTCTGGGTCATGTTATTAATCAACATGGAATTTCAATGGATCTCGAAAAGATTGCTGCAGTCATGGAGTGGAGGAGACCGGAGACACCCAAGAAGATTCAGATCTTCTTGGGATTGACCAGCTATTATCGCCGATTTGTAGAAGGTTTTGCTACGTTGGCTGCACCGTTGACTCAGTTAACCCAGAATAATGTGGCGTTTGATTGGAATGACAAGTGTGAGGCATCATTCCTTGAACTCAAGAACAGGTTATGTACCGCTCCTGTGTTGATATTACCGACAGAAGGGATAGATTATGACGTTTTTGTGGATGCATCGCACGTTGGACTTGGATGTGTTTTAATGCAAGACAAAAAGGTGATTGCGTATGGGTCTCGGCAGTTCAAAATTCATGAAACGAAGTACCCGACGCATGATTTGGAGTTCGCAGCGGTAATATTTGCTTTGAAGTTGTGGAGACACTTACTTTACAGCGCGCAGTGTAAAATCTTTACGGATCATAAAAGTTTGAAGTACGTCTTCACGCAAAAGGAACTTAATCTGCGCCAACGGCGATGGCTTGAATATGTAGCTGATTATGATGTGGAAATTCAGTATCATCCCGGGAAAGCTAATGTTGTGGCCGATGCTTTGAGTTAGAAGACAGGTAAATTATTTAATCTTTCAGCCGACCGTCTAGTGGAGGAATTTCTATTGATGGATATTGCCGTGGGAAGATATGAACCACAAAGTCATTCGGCAGTAGAAGAACCTTCATGGATGGTGCTTGCAAGACAACATCAAAAGGATGATCCTGATCTTTTACATTTATTTCTACGGACTGAAAAGGGTGAATTACCAGATTTTGCTATTGATGATGGGGGCACGTTAAAGTATCGCGGTCGATTTTTTATCCCCGCAGTTGGAGACATTCACGATATGGTGTGTAGGGAAGCACATGGCTCAAGTATGGCCTACCATCCAGGCTCAACTAAAATGTACCGTGATTTGAAACAAATTGTCTGGTGGTATGGAATGAAAAGAGATATAGCGCAATTTGTATCTGAATGTCATACCTGCAAGCGGGTGAAAGCTGATCATGGGAGGCCTGGTGGCAAGTTGACACCATTGGAGATTCCAACATGGAAGTGGGAAAGCATTTCAATGGATTTTATTACAGGCTTACCAAGATCTCCACGAGGACATGACTCCGTATGGGTGATCGTGGATAGGTTGACCAAGTGTGCTCACTTCATACCATTTAAGGTCAACTACCCGATGAAGACAATAACAGAGCTATATTTGAACGAGATCATCCGACTACATGGTGTGCCAGTCAATATCATTTCATAATGGGATTCCGAATTTACTTCTCGTTTCTGGAAGAGTCTACAAGAGGGTTTGGGGACGGATTTGAGGTATTCCACTGCTTACCACCCTCAGACGAATGGCCAAACGGAATGAGTAAACCAAATCGTGGAAGATATGATTCGATGCTACATTCTTGAGTATGGCGGAGCATGGGATAACAGCTATCAAGAAAGATTGCAAATGGCTCCGTTCGAAGCTTTATACGGGCGACGATGTCGGACTCCCCTATTTTGGGCTGAGGTTGGCGAGCGGCCTTTGTTGGGCCCAGAGGCGCTCGAGGACATGGAAGTTGTCGTACGACTTATTCGGGAGAAGCTCCGGATCGCCCAAGAGCGATATGAAAAGTACGCCAACCGGCGAAGGTCAGAGTTAGAGTTTGCAGTGGGGGAGTTCGCCTTCCTGAAAGTCTCCCCAATGGTTGGAATTAAAAGGTTTGGAAAAGAGCGCAAATTAGACCCAACATTTGTGGATCCCTTCAAGATTCTTGCGTGAGTTGGTGCATCCGCTTACAAAGTAGAATTACCCGTGAACTTTCCTGGTGTTCACGACGTGTTTCATGTCAGCCAACTTCGCAAATGTGTGCGGAAGGATAAGCAAGTTTTGGATATTGTGCCGCAGTTGGCGCCGAACCTTTCTTATGTGGAGATGCCCATCCGTATTTTGGACTCCCAAGATCGCGTGTTGCGAAAAAAAATGATTCCTATGGTCAAGGTTCTATGGAAAAATCAGAATGTGGAAAGCGCGACGTGGGAGCTCGAGTCAACGATGAGGGCGGCTCACCCTCAGTTGTTCCCGTAAATAAGATGCTATGTGAATTGGTGTTTTTGTTTGATTACTCATTTGATTTATATAAGAATGATTAACAAGTTTCGAGGCGAAACTTTTTGTTAGGGGGAGTGACTGTAACGCCACGTATTTTTCGTCGAATGATTGCATACGCTTGTTGGGTGTTACGTTGGCTTTGACCGTTGTTCGAGCATGGTTTTCACGCGGGCTTTCGAGTTGCTGTTTTGGTAGCCTAGTTGCACGATTCCCCAACAAGTCGGAGTCCAATTTTGGGGACTCAGTGACGCCTCTTAGGGAATGCTTGCACTTTTTCGAGCCTGGGTCAGGTTGGTCAAAACGGGTTGATTGTATGGAAGATGTGTACATTAAACAAAAAGGGGTAAAAAGTCCTTAAGGAAGAAATGGTCTAGGACGAAACAGAAATACTGTTCAAAACAGTGAAAAATGGTCATTTTTTTGAGTGACACGGCCTGGGATACGGGCGTGTCCCAGGGCGTGTCTTGCTTGGGATGCGGTTTGGCTTTGTGGTCGTCGACCTTCGTTCGACGAAGTTGCGGGAGGAACACGCCGCCCGACACGGGCATGTTTAGGCGTGACCCAGGGCGTGACCTGGGGCGTGACCTCCTTGACTCGGCAAATTTTCTTGCGGCGAGTTGAGCTCGATGAATGGGGTACACGCCCCGTGACACGGGCGTGTCACGGGCCATGTCCCGCTATGTCGAGTGTCGAGTATTGAGTGTCGAGTGTCAAGTGTCGGGTGTCGAGAGAGGGGACACGGCCTATGACACGGGCGTGTCACAGGGCGTGTCAAGCTTTGTCGAAGTGTCGACACTTTTGGTCGACGAGATGTCGAGACATGGGTTACACGCCCTAGGTCACGGGCTTGACCGACCCGTCACGGGAGTGTACCCGGCCGTGTACCTTGTGGATAAACTGGAAATTGTCGGATTCTGCGCCGCTTAAGGTACACTCCTTATGACACGGGCGTGTCACAGGGCATGACAGGGCCGAAAATTGACTTTTTCTATTTCTTTTGTGCCGTTCGTTTCTCTGATTATAGATCAAGCGGTCCAGCTCTGTCCTGGAAGAAGTAAAGCCGAGAAGAGAGTTTATTTTCTCCTCACTTCATCTTTCTCCACCCTCTTCATCATCTTCTTCCTCATTCCAAAGGGCACTCAAGGGAGCAAAGCTAAGACAAGGGAAAGAAAGAGAGGAGCAGCCGTCGCGGTGTTGTATCGGTTCAGGCAAGTGGTGTTCTCCACCCTTGCCAATCTTGTTTTTGTTCTTTGATTCTTGCAAGTGTAGCTAGTTTTCTTGCCACTCTTGTTTTTTTGTTCTTTCTCTTTATTAAATTGCACTTTGTCTAAGATGCTAGCTTTGTTCATCTTGTCTTGACTCTCACCCATGAATAATCTTGTCTTTCAAGAATTTCCCAATCTATGTGCTTACCTCTTGTTCATCTAATTTTGCCATGTTTTACCTTGTAGTCCTCTATTATTTCCCTTTCTTGTTCATACAATTAGAGATCTTGTTGTGTTTAACCGGCGTGGTTACTTGTGGGGTTCTCTTATGGTGAAGTAGAGACCCAAATGCTATCAAGTTTGACATAATTTGGGCAAATTGTAGTCATGAGTGGGGACGATGAAATGAAACGGGTTTAGCTTGGATTATGGTGAGTTTTGCGAGGCGAATTGTGAACCATGGCAGGAGCGTTGGTGTGAGGATTCGGTAAGGGGTGGTGTGGTTTCTGCCTTGGTGGCCACCGGGTTTTGATTTGTGGTGTAGAGCACCGTTTTGGCCCCGATTTGGGCTGGCTTTTATTGGTGCGTTCCACTTTAGGCCCGCCACCAAAAGACCCTTGCGGAATCGAACTTAACCCCTGCTTATGTTTCACTAGTATAGTTGTTTCTTGTTCTAATGATGATAGAATGGGCATGTGTATTGCCTTTTTGCTCCTGCGGGTTGAGCAGGACTTGATGAGAATTTCATGCACTTGATGCGTTACATGTTGGGTTGGCAGTGTTTAACATTTATTTTCCACCCTGTTCTTTTCACTCGTTTACATGAAATTTCTACGGGATCGGTAAGCCCCTTTGTTATATTTTATGAACGTAATGCTCTATTTTTGTAGCTTTGATGATTGCTGAGGTGTTCTTTCTTTAATGCCTCAGGTGCAGGTTGTAGCCGGTCGAGCGGCTAGTGCTTGGGTAGAGTCTCTTTAGAGCTAGCCGAGCTTACTTAGTGAGGTAGTTCTTTACTTAATTGTACAGACATACATACGCCCCAATGGGTTTGTGTCAGCTTATTGGCGCACATTGGTGGGTTTCTTTACTTGCTACATATGAATGCAAGGCTGCTACTATGAATCATTTGAATGAGATGATGTCTACTTGCTCTTGGGAAGGGTTTATGGTAGGTTGCATTAGGTATTTTTAAGCTAAACAAACCCTATTATTGTATAACATTCATAACATGTTTTGGTCACCTAACAAGTATTTTCCAAACAACGTAAAAAGGATGATTTCTTATATTATTATAAATCTAGAATGCATATTGGAGATTGTCATAAGGAAACTAAAGTATTTTCCGCCGCGTACAAACACACGTTTTGATCCCTAAGGCCGAGGGATACGACAATCAAACTAAACGGTTTTCTTGCATATAACAGATGATTTTCAACTACTAAGTAAGCGTCGAGGCTTTGCCTCAGCGTGTGCAGTTATTCCCTGCACGACGCGGCATCATAACACGTAGTTCCTCTTACTCTGATACGATGTACTCGTTGGGGAAATGCGTGTTGTGACACCCAACCACCGAGTCTAAACAAGCAAAACAATCAGAATGAAACAGCTTCTGAGCACATACCGCAGAAATGATAGGAGAATCCTGGCACGGATCAGCATACACACTTCCAAGCTGACCGTTGTCCTTGATGAAGTCCAAGAGCTTCCCTTTGCACTGAATAACCGCACCATACCTAGACAACCAGTCCATGCCCAGAATAACATCAAAGTCCTCTAGATCAATCATCTTCAAGTCTATCTTCGCAAGAAAGTCCCCCAACAAAATAGGGCAATCCAAAATGCCAAAATCTGACAACACAGATTCACCAGAAGGGAACTTGACGCGGAAGGTATCAGGAACTTGATCTAGAATCAACCGATAACGCTCTACAAAAGCTCTAGCCACAAACGAGTGGGTAGCATCGGAGTCGAACAGAACACGCGCCCAGCGGTTCTTCACCTTAAATTTCCCTATAGGAGTATATACAAGCAACTAAGGAACTACCAAAACCAAAAACTATAACCATTCCAGAAAATAAAACTTTCAGGCTAGGAAAACAAATAACCTGAGATGACCTAAGTCGAAGCTTGAGCCTCCTCGGAAGAGATCACGTTCATCTTTCCTTTGCCCTTGTCCACACGCTGCGGCGGGGGTAAAGCCTGAAGTGGAACTGCTTGAAGAACAGGTTGGACCTGAGGACACCTTGTCTTGATATAGCCCTTCTGGCCACACTGATAGCAGACCTTATCCTTGGACCAGCACTAGGCAACATCATGCCCGGGTCGCTTGCAAACAGAACAGAAAACATTCTTCCTAGGAGCACCTTGAATAGCATGAACTTGCTCCTTCTTCTGAGCTCCCGCCTTCTTGAAACACCTCTCAACAGGGTGGCCTGACCGGCCACAGAAGCTACACACTATCTTGCTCTTCTTTCCCGAAGCAACATCGAGTACCTGGGGGTTCTTCTCTTCAGCAAACTTTCTCTTGTCCTTCCTCATTTGCTGGCCTCTGTTCTTTGCGGTCTCAATAGCCTCCACTTTCAGAGCATCCTCCACTACACCTGCATAAGTCACTGATCAATAAGCACTGGCTAACTGCTGAACCTCATTCCTCAAGCCACCAAGGAACCGCTTGACTCGATCTGCTTCAACACTTACCAACCTATGGGCAAACTGGATCAACTTGCTGAACTCTATCTCGTACTCACTGACCGTGAGTTGCCTCTGATTCAGGTGAAGGAAGTCGTTCATAAGTCGGTCATGCTCGACGAAGGCAAGAACTTCCTCAACAACATCTCCTTGAATAATCCCCAAGAGCAACCTGACACCAAGCTCTCCTTTTCTCTAAGCCACCAGCTCTTAACCAAACCCTATAGCTGATAGGTGACTATCATCGCTCTCTGATCATCTGCAATACCTGAGTACGAGAACATCTCCTCCATGAAGATCATCCAATCATCTATGACCATGAAATCTGCCTTCCCATCATATGTAGGAGGGCTAAGTCTCTGAAACTGTGAGATAAAGACCATCTCTGTTGGCACCACCACTGGAGGTCTCAGTGGAGCAGGAGGGGGAGGAGCAGCTGACCCCCCTGCAGGGTCTTGCACTCCCTGAGTTTGTCCTGCCACCACTGCCACAAGAGACTGGATCCGGGCCTACATCTCCACCATCTGCCTGGTCAAGGAATCGTTACTCTGCCGCAGGCTCTCGATCACCGCATCACTCTACGCTCCTGAGGACTCACCCTCAAACAGGGGAGTCGACCTAGTCGAAGGAAGTCTCGCCATCCTAAAACCATAAAAAATGAGGTCAAAACCTAGTTCAACAGTTGGAACAAACTACCAGTACAGACAATACATACATAAATATGAACTTATAACTGCTATACTTGCTCTAGGATTTTATTTGTTTAACAAAACTGATGCTATGCCTAACCTAGGATGGTTAACAACCATCATCTAACTCTTGTTCCTAGATTGGAAATGCATGAATTTATATTCTTTTCTGATTTAAAACCATATGTGTACATATGTCATCCTGCAAATCTTTAGCTTGGCACGTTGTGCTTATGCAAGTTATGCTATGCATGATGGTGCTATGCATTCTAAAATGGCCCTAATGCATGTCATGAGCGGCGTATGCATGAAAATGTTATGCATCCCATACTACATAACATTCTCATGCAACGAAAAAGAAACGTGCTAGTCGCATTCATGTGGTGAGGTTATTCATCCCATACTACATAACCCTCGCATGTTGCCCCTATGGTGGATCCATATACAGACACATATTATGCATCTCATACTACATAATATGCCCCATATACTTCATGTTATGCTATGAGTGTAGTGTTCGTACTTCAGCAAAGACGTGCTGATGACATATCTGTGTGTGTATGATATGATGTTAAACATCTAATACCTATAAGGAAAGGTTGCCCGACAAATTGTCAAGCAACCTCGCTCTGATACCAAGTGTCACAACCCGCATTTTCTCCGAATTTAAGAAGTATCATAGTATGAGAAAACATGCATCATGATGCCACGTCGAACAGGGGATAACTGTCGACGCTCAGGCGAACACCATCTAACTCGAGTATGAAAATTCATAAGTTTAATGATTTGAAAATCAGTTATATTTTTAAAGGTCGTATCGCTCGGCTCGGTGGATCACCTAGTCCACAGTTTAAAAACTATACTTATACGCAATGGAAAATACTTTATTTATATTTAACATCCTATGAGGGTGCATTAGTGACCCCCGAGGTTAACTTATACTATGCAACACTCTAGATTTATATTATACTATACGTAGGGAAATGATCTTTTTACGTTACTTGGAAAGTAGTGTATGAGTTTTATAAACATGTTGATCATGAGATATACTTATAATAGTGTTTTTAGGTTTAAAAGTAACTAGTAACCTAGCATAATCTTCCCAAGAGCATGTAGACTATCTCCAGAAAGGTAGCAGTAAAAGAACATATCTAGTATCATAAGGTAAAACTACCAGTGGGCGCCGACAAACTGGCACGAACCCAATGACAAGTATATATGTCTATAAGAAAACTGAAAAACTACCTCACAACAGCAAGAGAAAGATCCCTATAACTCAAGGGATCACCAGCAACACCACAACAAATCTAGCCGCCTACCCGGCTACTAATCCGAACCTGAGGCATTCAGAAAAGAAAAGAACACCTCAGCAAGTAAAACAAGGAAATCAGAATTAGAGCGTTAAATCAAAATGGGACAAAAGAGAGTAAGTAATCATGACAGTGAAAGCAAACACTGTCCAAAGTAAGCCAAAGTACACCAAGTACTAGGTAACCACCACAAGCCCTGCCCAAATCCTGCAGAGGCTACAAGGCAAACGACAAGAAAACTTGCCACAATATACTGCATTCTACAAGGAAGAAACACCTAACAATCCTAATTTGTGAGTTAATGACAGTAGTAAACAACATGGACCTGAGTTGGTGACCAAAAACAGTCCCCCAAACAAAACAGTTCCAACTAAAAATAAAATTTCACTGTGTCAGCACAAAACCACCACAAATCCAGCCTGTATGTGGTATAAAAAGGGTGGCGACCATAGCAATACCCAGACCATACCTGGGACTAAAAAGTGGTGGCCACGGCTCGCTCACAAAACATCCCGCTTCTTTAGAGCGTCAAAATACCACTACCTGCCATAACCCACGATTCATCCCTCAAAACTAAGGAAGAACGAAAGGCCGACAAGACATCCCCCCTAGGAGGTAATCACTCAGGAAGAAAAGGAACTGAAAAGGAATAAATCCCAGCTTACAGGAATAAACGATCATAGCTACAGGAATCGTCGAACGCAGCTCGACGATTTTTGTCGTGCGCGGGAAAAATCATCGAACGCAGGAAATCGTCGAACGCAGCTCGACGATTTTCGCCGAACACAGGCCACGGTAAATCGTCGAACTCCGTTCGAAGATTTTCCTTTAGTCGAACACAGGACACGGGAAAAATCGTCGAACGCCATTCGACGATTTTCCTTTCGTCGAACAAAGGTCACGGGAAAAATCGTCGAACGTCGTTCGACGATTTTCCTTATGTCGAACACTGGCCACAGGAGAATCGTCGAACTCCGTTCGATGATTTTTGCCGGACCCAGAATTAAGGAAAATCGTCGAGCTCTGCTCGACGATAATCGTCGAACCCAGATCGACGCTCTTCGTCGAACTGGCTGCATTGAGCACACAACAATCCTGTACCTCCAACTTCGTTTCTGACCAATCTTCTTAGCCTAATACGATCCTATTACTCATAATATAAGTATGGAAACCCACTGCTACTAGTTCTAGGGATGAAAGGCTAATTGCTACCCCAAACCGAGATTAACAGGGAACACTTTGATAAAAAGAAAACAAGACTACAGCAACACGGCCGAAAATTTTAGTTTCAGATCTTGAGAAAATGCAAAAAAAAAACATAAAGGAGCATTTATGGTTTAAGATCCTCATGACTTTGATGCAAAAACAGAGCAAAATAAGCAAACTAGGAAACATGAATGACAGCAACAAATATGACATGAAAAAGGAGAAAAAAACTTGGCAAGGGTAGGAGCACCACTTGCCTCAAATCCAGAATTTATCTTGCACAGCCCTTCCTCTCTCTCTCTCGGCTCCAGCCGCAACAGCACCTAAACAGGAATTCTAGAGTTTTAATGGCGGAAAGGGATCAAACCAGAAATTCTGAGACCCTTAGAAACACCACGAAAATTGAATCTATTATAGTAGTAATGAAGGTCTAGGCGAGAGTAATCCAAATCGGTTTCAGAATCGAATTCCGTCCACTAACGCTCCCAGAATCGGGGTTTGAAGGGTAGCAGGGTTGGCCATTTTTCTTCCTCTCGAACAGGCGACAGTTATACACTCATAAAAGGAGAAAATGAAATGTCTCGATTTTGTCTTAAGGCTATATATATATGCATGGACACGTCTAATAAGCCTTAACTGCCACCTAAAAGCCACTAGATTCCATTCAAGTTTCATTAATTAATTATTTGCATCCATTTTTATTAATTTATCAAAACGACGCAAAAACCGAACCACCTCGAAATCTGACGAAATTCACACCGTGGCTAAATAACCATGCTACGAATGCAACGGCGAAGTCGAAATCAACTTTCGACGAACAAAACTCGGGTTATCACTACCCGAAGCCAAAACACAAGCATCCCCCGAGAGGCCTCACCGGTCACCAAAATAGACTCGGCTTGCTAGGGGATCTTGCCAAAAAGGGTACCAACAACCACACAAGGAATCTAAAGAGCTAAGGCCATGCTCTATCAAATGGCACCTGCCGAAAACGCGTCAACGTAACGCCAAACGAGAATTATATAATCGCAGAAAAATCAGAGGCGTTACATCTTCGAGCGAGTCAGTCTTTGAGACTTTCTCTCTTAAGGCGCTCTCTTCAGCTTTGAGAGACTATCTCTTTATCCTGAGTCTTCACGACTCGGCGACATTTGTTGTAAGCCATGATTAACTCCTTATATTGGTCCATGAGTTCTGACTCATTGTCAGAAGAGCTATCCTCACAATCATTTTCAGAAACTTCAGAATCTGAAAGAGGAGTGTGAGAGTTTACCTTCCCAGTGAACTGGGCCTCTTATTCGTCATCAATTTGAGCCATGATCCAAAAATAGGCTTCTTCTTCTTCACTCGACTTAGATGAGTCAGAGTCACTACGAGTCTTGCCCTTTTTGGCCATCAAGCTCTTCTCTGTCCTCTTCTTATTGTACGAGGACTTCTTTTCCTCTCTTCTACCACCCACCTTCTTCTTGTGAGGGCAGTCAGCGATGACGTGTCCTGTCTTATTATAACAATAACAAATAATATCAGTAGAAACATGTTTGTTCTGTTTAGAATTAAACCTGTCATGGCTGCTTGAGCCTTTTCGTTGACGATCACCATCGTGTCGTGATCTTCTATAGGAGGCATCCTTGCCTTTCCATTGCTTCTTCTTGTTTAAGAATTTCTTGAACTGTCGAGATAATAGTGAGAACTCTCCTTCTGATAGTTCAAATCCTGAGGTGCTTGGCTTCGAGGTTTCTTCTTCACTAACTTCTTGTGCTGGAGTAGGATGAATAACCATTGTCTTCTTAGAGGTGTCTGTCTTTAAAGCAACAGACTTCTCTTTGAATGCAGACCTGCTCTTCTATTCTTCAGCCTTTCTGGTGTTGAGTTGAAGCTCATATGACATAAGCTTCTCGAAGAGATTTTGAGGATCTGTCTCGGCCAATTTTCTAAACTCCCTTATGGCACAGACCTTGTTATCCAATTCCTTAGTTAGGGATCTCAAGAACTTATCGTTTAATTCTCCATTAGTGAAGACTCTGCCATAGACCCTTAGCCCATTCACAATCTTGAAGAAGTTCTCAAAGGTGTCAGCAATGGTATCTTTGTTTCCTTGTCGGAAAGCTTCATACTTCTGATTAAGAAGGGATCTTCTATCATCCCTCACTTCTTTTGTACCTTCTATTAAGGTAACTATTTACTGCCACATCTCTTTTGCAGACTAGTAGTGAATCAGGTTTTGCAGCATTGAATCATCAACTGCACTTGCTATAATATTTTTTGACTTTTTATCCAATGAAACAAGTGCAATCTCATCCTTATCTAGATCCAAAAGTTTCTTTGGGATTTTCTTAGTTGGATCTATAGTGTAGACGGTCATGGGAATGTAAGGACCTTCTTCAACTATCATGAAAATCCTTGCATCCACGGCTTGCATAAAGAACTTGATTCTCTCTTTCCATGTGGGAAAATTATTTTGGTACATAAAGCAAGCTTGACAAAATCTTTAGCCTTCTCTATCTTTGGTAGATCTCAAAACACAACTATTAAAGGATCTAATCAAGGTGTTAACCTTTTAACGATCAACATCCCCCTGATACCAATTGAAAGTTTATAGTTGCCTACCTAAATCACCTAGAGGGGGGTGAATAGGTGAATTGTACGTCTTTTTGCGGAATAAAAAATTACAAACCAAAGCACGGATCTATCTACCAATCAAACACAGACGAGGCAAGATTTATAGTGGTTCCCCAACCTTGGGTACATCCGCATTCCCTCACCGATCTTGCAATACACTAGACATGGCTACTCCACTATCTCGGATTGAAAATCAATCCTACCCTCGAAACAACGTTCCTACAATCTCGATCCACAAAACGAATCAACATTCGGAAGGTTAAACTTCTTACCATCTCGGAGACAAAAGCTCCTACACTCGGAGAAATTTCTCCTACAATAATGAAATAAACTTTGTAAAGAAATACAAATAGTGATCCCTTGTTCAGATCTGAACAATCGACCAGAAATTTCTTCTTCCAGGATTTGCGGCATTATAAGAATGATGAAGAGAAATCTCGAGAAGAATGGATCCGAACCTTCTTGGCTTCTCACAATCAATCTAATTAGAGGATGAGGAGTTGAGCGAATCACGATCTGGAGAGCCTTCTTGATCTGAATCCTCAAAAGATGAAACCCTAGTCGGTCGGGAATCAGCGACGGCGGCGGCGGCGGATTTCGTTTCTTAGAGAGAGAAAGAGGAAACAGAAATTCTTGAGAGTACGGCTGCAAAACTTCTTAAAAATAATCTTCCTAGAATTATTAGGGTTTGTCGGTTTAGACAAGACTATTTATAGGATCAGAAAAGATTAGACATGATTAAGTCATTAGGAGAGACATGTGCACCAATCACGTCAAAGTTTATGAATAAGACCGTTAGACTGGACTTAAATTTTTTTCGAAAAAGTCAAAGTAAAATACTCGAGATATAAAAGACTGCTCGAGTACATGCAACACTACTCGAGTAGGTAGAAGATGACTACTCGAGTATATAAGAAAAACTACTCGAGAGAGTATGAGATAATTACTCGAGTTCATGGAGTCAACTACTCGAGTAAATAAAGGGAAAAAGGAAATCAGCTACTCGAGTAACACAAATAACATACTCGAGTACTTGAGTAGTTACTCGAGAGGTGGCGAAGAATACTCGAGTATAAGAAATACTACTCGAGTATATAAGAATGAACTATTCGAGTATATAAGAAACTACTCGAGACAAACACTTAGAAAATTTCTGGAACAGGAAAACTGTATTACTCGAGTATAGACTATGAGCTACTCGAGACAAATAGAACTACTCGAGTATATAAGATGACTACTCGAGTAATTCACTTAGAGAAATTTTCTGGAAAGGAATCATGGATTACACGAGTATAAACTCTGGACTACTCGAGTAGTAGATGAACTACTCGAGACAAATGGAACTACTCAGGTATTTAAGATAAAACTACTCGAGATAGAAAAAAAACTACTCGAGTAGTATACAGAGCTACTCGAGTATTTAACTTAGAAACTTTAGAGAAGAGAATTTATGTAAAACCCGAGAGGAGAAAAGAAACTTCTCGAGTAGTTGTCTTAACTACTCGAGAGCCATAATTGACTACTCGGGATATATCTTAGCTACTCGAGTAGGAGTATTATTACTCGAGTATGAACCCAGTAACTTACTCGAGTAAGTAAAGAATTACTTGAGTACTTTACTTAGGAAAATTTTCTTAACAGATTTTTCTTCTTCTAAGGGATGACCCGCATCAAGTCTTTTCCATAGTCATAGAGCTTGAATATGAAGTGTATCCTAATAGAGAGGCTACACATGAGTCAACACTTTGGAACACACAATGAGGGATTATATTGTATGGTCCTGTGTTTGGTGACCCATTGTAGACTGACATTGGTCTACACTTCCCAAAAGATTCCTGCAAACACATAACTCAAACCAAGCATCAAATACAACTTAATTCATCTTAGTTCAAGGGTGACTTCATCAAATATGGGTTTGTGTGGATACAATACCTAACATTTCACCTACTCATTTGAGTAGGATTTGTGTGTTTGGGTATTTACTTTCTGTAGTGTGTGTGTGTGTGTGTTTTTACTTTCTGCAGTGTGTATGTGCATTTTATTTTCAGTAGAGTGAGTTTGTGTTTATTTCATGTCGAGTGTGTGTGTTGGTGCATTTATTTTCTCCTACTTGTTTGAGTAAGACTCGCTTTCATTTTAGTCATACTCGTTTGAGAAGGACTTGTCATTTTCAGCTTTAATTTACCGCCTACTCGTTTGAGTAGGACTTGTCATTTTAATTATGCATTTTTCCCCTTTTTTGTAACTTAGTTTTTGTTTTTTTTTATTATAAGTTTGGTTGAGTGCGTGTGTTTTTACTTTTTTAGTAGATTTTCTATTTCTAATATTAGGTTATCTTTTTCTTTTTTTCTTTTTTTTGTAACCCTTCAGCGCTTAGTTTAGAACTCACGCCTAACCAAACTCATAAGCCATTCACATTCTGATGAGTGACTAATCGCTTTTAGCCCTCGGTATCGAAGAGCATTGGGATATAAAATGTTTTAAATAACTAAAGGTCTTATTTTTCAATTTAATTAAAAAACTTAAGGTTTACCCCGGGTTATCCATACGCTAGCTAGCCGAGAGGCCATGCGTATGGACTGATCACCCCTGGGTGAAGAGAGTTTCGCACTAACCCTCGAGAGAGGAGGCGCGCTAACACTACCGGATTTGGTTCCCCACCCAATAGCATGGTTCTTAGCGTACTGTGGTCATTAAGAGGAATCCTTCGCTAGACGAAAGCTCGGTCGAATATCCTTAATGTCCAGGTGAGCGATATTCCTAGAGATAGGTGAGCCCATTCTTTTGGAACCTCCACGGCCAAGTTTTCGCTTTAATTAAATTGAAACCTAAGATCTCTTTTTATTCAAATCTATTTTAATCCTAACATAATTCGATATCGAGTGTTATCTCTTCATCGACTTTATTCTTAACCTATTTCCAGTTTTTTTAGTTAAAATTGGCAACTTTAATATTTCGGTAAAATAATAGTGCTTTTGGAGCAGTAGGGATAATCAACCCGTTCCCGGGAAATTTACGATCTGGATATTCTCCCGAATATCCTATATTACTTGCGATATGTGCACTTGCCTATAATTCGTCGTGCGAAATCCGGACCCGTTGTGCTCCCCAGATAATTTAGAGTGAGGCTTCATGCGCATCAAGTTTTTAGCGCCGCTGCCGGGGAGCTCGCCGAGTTGTTATTTTGAAATCCGTAGTCTATTACTTTTACCTATATTTCTAAAAACTAAAAAAAACTTAAAAACTTTTCCTAAAAATCCAAAAAAGAAAGTTAATTTTTTACTTTATATTTTAGGGTGTATGAACCGTGGACAACCTTCGGAGTCCGAAAATTTGGATTTCGATCCTGAGATCGAACACTCACTTGCGTGTATTCGGTCTCAACGCCGAAATCACTCTTTAGATCCAGAAGAATTCATCGAAGAACCCTATGCTATTGTGATGGCCGACCCTAGTCCGAACGCTGCCGTCGATCGTACAATGTCATATTACGCACGACCGAATTTGGACTATACTGGGTCCAGCAATGTTTGACCGACGGTGGCAAACAATAATTTTGAGATCAAATCGAGCGTTATCCAAATGATCCAAAATGTCGTGCAGTTCGAAGGACTGCCGGATGAGGACCCGAACATTCATTTGTCTAGTTTTTTGGAAATCTGCGATACCTTTAATATCAATGGCGTCACTGATGACGCCATTCCTTTGCGCCTTTTTCCATTCTCCTTAAGATCCAAAGCTAAGGCATGGTTGATTTCCCTCCCACGAGGATGTATCACCACCTGGGCCGAGCTTGCGGAACGGTTCTTAACGAAGTATTTTCTGCCCGCCAAAACTGCAAAGTTACGGGGACACATTTCTTCATTTGTGCAGAACGATTCTGAGTCTCTATTTGAGACTTGGGAGCGGTTTAAAGAATTCCTCCACAGGTGTCCACACCACGCACTGCCTGCGTGGTTGCAGGTCCAAATTTCTACAATGGGCTTAACTATCAAACACGTCAAATGATTGACGCGGCTGCCGGGGGAACTCTGAATAATAAGACCCCCGAGGCTGCCCAAAATCTTATTGAAGAGATGGCTATGAACAACTACCAATGGAACGTCCCGCGGGGACGTCCCAAGCTGGCGGCCGGCCTCTTCAAAGTGGATGCCACTACCCACTTGGCCCTTCAAGTTGAATGGCTGACGAAGCAGGTGGAGGAGATGTCTGCTGCCTCCACCACTCCGCCTTGGGTGATTCCCTCTAATGTTAGCATAGTCAATGAGTTCGTAGACTACGTTGGAAATGCTGGGCGACTTTCCTTCAACCCCAACAACAACCCTTATAGCAATATCTATAATCCGGGTTGGAGGAACTACCCCAACCTCTCATGGAGCAATGCGAACAATGCGCAGCGCCAGCCCAATTCTTATGCGCCCGGATTTCTGCCGCCTCCCCCTCTTCAAAAACCATCCCCGATGGAGAAAATTTTTCTAAATACATATCTTCCAACGAGTCAAATATCTGAAACATCACCGGATCGCTAAAAAACTTAGAACTCCAGGTTGGACAGCTAGCGCGAATGATGTGCGATCGCGCGCTCGGGGCACTGCCGGGAAACATGGAGCCCAATCCGCAGGAGATCATCAACACTATAACCCTCCGTAGCGGAAAGGAAGTGATCGATCTAAAATGGATCGATCCGCAGGGTCCCTAACCTGGGCCTCCCCAACCCCCTTTCAAGGAAGCTTCTACCCCCCTCTCTTTATTTTCTTTGTACATATTGCATTCTCTTTGTTCCGCATACTTACGTTGCAACATTGGGGATAATGTTGGACTTAAGTATGGGGTATTTTCGTGCTTTATTTTCTGCACTTATACTTTCTGCATTTCAAAAATAAAAAAACAATTAAAAAAATATATAACAACAAAAAAAATAAAAAAACTTTTTTAAAATGAAAAATCAAAAAACAGTTTTAAAATGAAAACTCAAAAAATTTCAAAAAATTATAAAACACAAACTCCAAAAAAATTATAAAAAAAAATCCAAAAAATATTTATTTTTATTTTGTAAATAGTTTTGTACATACTTTATGCACATATCTTTTGTAAATATTTTTTTAAAATATTTTTTCTTTTCTCTCTTTCCTCTCTTCCTTTCTTTCTCTTCTTTGTAATTATCGTTTCTCTCTTTCCATATTTTGTAAATATTTGCTTATAAAAACCAAAACAAAAAAAATCCAAAAAATTAGAAAAGAAAAAAAAAGTTAAAAAATATATATTTTTCGGTATGTATATAATAACAAATTTAAAAACAACACAAAAAGATAATAACTCAAAAATTCAAAAAAAAAGAAGAGTAAAACAAAACAAAAATTCAAAAAAAAAAGATAATAAATTAAAAAAACAAAAAAAAAACAAAATGATGATAAAAACTCTAAAAATCCAAAATATTATATAAATCAAATATATCATACTCTTCTTTCTTTTCACACGGGAAGTTTGCCAAGTTGAAGATGTTGAGTTGCTTGCGAATGGGCTTTGAAAAGCCAAGAACTTTCTTTGATCAACTTTCATTTCACTCTGAGCTGCGGCCAAAGCACTAGGTTTTTCCATCTGTCAACTAGATCAGACGACGGACCGGGGCTATCAACCACTCAGCCATCTCTCCCAGATAAATGCTTTGCTACCGGGTTTCTAGTTGCCCTTTCTCTAACTGCTGAAATGCCAACAACGCCTTCTCAATGGAAAGTGATAAATTTTTCGCGAACAGTCTTTGGTGCGTGAATGCTTGACTTAGAGCTTTAACTAGGGTCCAAAAATTTTGTTTTGAGTTTATTTATATGTGAATTTTATTAATTCTTTGTTTGTTATTCATTTGTTAACTATTGATTGAAAAATTTAAATAGTCGGGGTTAAGTTTTAAAAATTCATTATGCTTTGTTAAAAATAGGGAACTCATTTTAGGCACTACTAATTTTTCATTAATAGGAGAATGTGTGTTATGTTAGAAAATAATGACTTTAGAATTTAATTATGTTTACTTTTAGTTTTCTTAAAAATTGGAACGTACAATTTATTAAGATTGCTCTCAAACAATTTTTTAATTAAAAATCTAGTTTTCTTTTCTCCCCTTATTTATCATGACTTACTTGGCATGATATAATTTTTATCCTTAAAATATCCTATATCAATGGGAATAAAATTTCATTCCGTAAACATACGCACCCAATAATTTAAAAATATTATATGTTACGGAGTAAGAGGATAAAATTCATTACTCCTACACATATACATTGGGTTAATTTTATTATTATGAAGTTAAAAAAGAAAAAAAATCTTATTAGGAAAATAAGATTTCATTTTCCTAATAATCCAAAAAGAAAAAAAAAGGAGGTTCGAGAAAAAATTAACTCACCTCAAAATTCAAACCCTCTTCATACACCAACATCAACCCCCTTAGCCAATTTCATGATTCTAGAATTAATTCAAAAATCTTTTTGGGAGCAAAATTTGTAAATTGCATTATTTTCAGTAAAACTCCTATAAGCTAAAGTTCATATAATTCCAAACTATTTTTGTTAATCTAACCATTACAATTATTATTTTCTATTTGATTACATCAAGAAGTCTTTTGGCCAAAACTTTTGCCCTGTTTAAATCATCTACATAATTTTAGAACTTAACTCTTACACCCTGTATGTTTATTTCGATCTCTCTTATAATTAATTAAGTGGTAGTTAAAATTAGAGTTTTTTTTATATCTTATGAGTTCACCTCAAACTTTTGCTCTGAAATAGCAAAAGCTTAAGTATGGGGTATTTGATGAGTTGTAAATATACGTATATTTTAGTACTTTATTTATATCGTTTTACTTCTTATTCAGAGTTTTTAGTTATTTTTGTTTATAAATATGTTTCTTTTTGTAAATATTTGTATAACTTACTTTATTTTGATCTTTTGAATTTTTTCAAGAAAATTGTAAGAAAATGCATAGTACACGCCCGTGTACATTGGGTCACGCCTGTGACCTGGGCATGATACTACAACTCCCGAGAAATCAGAAACTTTTGAAGGAAAAATGGTGACACGCTCTAAGACAAGATCGTGTCATGTGACACGGCCGTGCCAGAGCCCCGCATCACCCGATCGACGAATCGCGTCCGTAGATCTTCGACAAGACCCGACACGCCCGTGTCAAGATGCGACACGGGCGTGTACGCCTCCACCTGGCCCGACGGGAAGTCGCCGGTGACTTTTGACGCAACCCACCCCAGCTCGACCTGATGGACACGCCCTTCGATATGCCCGTATCGGCAGAGACACGTGTGTGACTTCTACGTGGACTATCCCGAAGTTAACTAAGTCGTCACCTCGCCGGATCAGCTCATGAATAGTGCTGACACGCCCCCCGACACATCCGTGTCGGCTTGCGTGTACTTAGAAATGTTTCCCTATAAATAGGCCCTTGCTGTAAGTTGTTTGGGTTCCAAAATTTTGTACCATTTTGGTGTTAAGGGATGCTGTTTGGAGCTAGTTTTGGGGCTATGTAAGGAACCTTCCCCCTCATTTGCAAGTTTGTTTAAGCTTTTGTAATCAACTTTTTTTGTTAATAAAATCGTTTCTTTTCATCCTTACAATGCTTTGGAATTTCTCTGAATTCCTCCTTTTCATCAATCTTATATATTTTGTTTTCATTTTCATATGGCGTGTTTGCGTGTATGAGTTCATTTTTGCGGAATTTATGCTTTAAAATGAAAAACAGATTGTTTTACTTTCATTTTTCTCAAGAATACTATTCATTGTTATAACTGTTTTTTTATCATACTCTTTAGAATTGGTTAGACTTAGGATTTTCATGCTTTTAAATTCATTCTTATGATCTTGTAAAATGATAAAAAAGTGTTTTTCATTACTCGTAACTTAGACTTTTTCTTTTTTAGGTTATAAGATTTTTGCTTCTTTTTAGCTTTCTTCCACTTTTTAACCCGTTTTACAAAGCTGTAAGAATGGATTATGCGTTATTTTAAATTTCAACAACTTTGATTTTAGCATTTACTTAAAAAGATTTTCGCTCAAACAATTTTTATTTCTACTTTTTATGCATTTCCATGAAATTCTAACGGTAAAAATGTAAACGTTTTAATTTTTCAAGCGCCTGCTTTTCTCGCATTAATTTGAAAACTCTTTTGCTAAAATAATTTTATTTTGTCTTTTTACGCATTTCTACCACATTCTAGCGGTAGAAATACAGTTGTTTTAATTTTTTAATAACTTTGTTTTCCTTATTTTTTTCGCTTGCGTGCGTGCGTGTATGAGATAATTTTTATCGCTTTCTTTCATTTTTGTCAAGTGTGTGTGTGTATTTCAATTATGCAAGTGTGTGTGTGTATTTCAATTATGCAAGTGTGTGTGTGTGTGTGTGTATTTCAATTATGCAAGTGTGTGTTTGTATTTCAATTATGCAAGTGTGTGTATTTTAATTATGCAAGTGTGTTTGTGTATTTACTTTCTGTAGGGTGTGTGCGTGCATCGCATTTATTTCTGCCAACTCGTTAAGAGTTAAAAGACATGTCTTTATTTTTCTCCTACTCATTTGAGTAGGATTTGTGTGTGTGGGTATTTACTTTCTGCAGTGTGTTTGTGTGTGTGTGTTTTTTACTTTCTGCAGTGTGTGTGCGTTTCATTTTCAGTAGAGTGAGTGTATGTGTTTATTTCTTGTCGAGCGCGTGTATTGGTGGATTTATTTTCTCCTACTCGTTTGAGTTGGACCTGCTTTCATTTCAGTCCAACTCATTTGAGTAGGACTTGTCATTTTCAGCTTTAATTTATCGCCTACTCGTTTGAGTAGGACTTGTCATTTCAATTATGCAATTTCCCCCTTTTTCATAACATAGTTTTTGTTTTTTTTCTTTATTATAAGTTTGGTTGAGTGCATGTGTTTTTACTTTTTTAGTAGCTTTTCTCTTTCTAATATTAGGTTATCTTATTCTTTTTTTCTTATTTTTTTCTAACCCTTCAGTGCTTAGTTTAGAACTCACGCCTAACCAAACTCATAAGCCATCCCCATTCCGATGCGTGGCTAATCACTTTTAAACCTCGGTATCGAAGAGCCTTGGGATATAAAATGTTTTAAATAACTAAAGGTCTTGTTTTTCTATTTAATTAAAAAACTTAAGGTTTACTGATTCGTGTAAATCGGCTAGCGCACCGGTCGCACAAGTAATAAAGTTTGGGAATAAATCCCCGAGTGTCGGTCTCTTGAGGATTGCAATTTGCATAGAGCGGAAACAGTTTAGAAAATATTGTTATGAGGGTTATACTTAAAAAAAGAGTAAAAAGGGGACTTGAGAGATTGTGGTTGCTTGATCTAATAAACTAATTAAACCTATGAGGGTCGAAGGCACCGCTTCGCAAGGAGAGGTGAGTGTATCGGCCGCTATGCTGAACTTCGGTTTGGCAAGTGGCCGGAAAGCTAATGGGTGGAAGTGTTCTTGTGCGGAGTGCAATCAAGTGAAACAAGTGTATGGAGTGGATGTGGAGTGGGCGAGGCGCATTCACACACACAACTTACAAGCATAAGAAAACTACAAACATCCCATTAGATATAGAATAGAACATGTAGTTCATTACAATATTATATCATTTCATACAACAGAGGAAGGGGAAGAGGAGTAAACTAATAGGGGGTGAAGATCCACCACAGTTCATGGCCGGAATAGTGAGTTGTCAATCCGCTTCTGGGATCAGTCCGAGGAGGCTTCTGGTACCAACGAGCTGTCACCTCGAAGGCTTTTGAGTCCGTTCTCTAGGTTGTCTTCTTCTCCAACTTCGGTGGAAAGCTTGGAGTTGAGGTCGTCAATGGCCGGGAGCTTCACCGGAGGGTTTGGAAAGCTTCAGAATGGCCGGCTATGGACTCCCGATGAAGGTGGAGGTTATGGAGCAGCTGGAGAGTAGAATGGAACTTCCCGCGCACTCCCCGATCGCAGAAAATGACGGGTCTTAACCTAAATCGCGGAGCAGGACCTTAAATACGGAGGCAGCAAAAGCAGAGCGCATGATCAGTGGCGCACGACCATTGGTCGTGCGCACTGTAGGTCGATGATCGTACGTAATTTCCAATTAAACCTGCAACTTGGATAGAAATATCAGAAGATATGCGCACGATCATTGGCGCACGACCGATGGTCATGCACATTGAATCCACTGATCATGCGCTTGGCTAGGACAGATTTGTAGAAAGCAAGGCGTAAACACGCACGAGTAGTGGCGCACGACCAGTGGTTGTGTAACGTCCCGAATCGCTCTAGGCCCCTAGTGTGTGTTTTTGAGTCAGGAGGGTTGACTCGAGTCCTGAGAAGTGCAGGGAATTGGACTGCACTTGTGGAGAAGTGGAGAAATCAGTGCAGAGAGACACGGGTAGTGACACGGGTAGTGACACGGGTAGTGACACGGGTAGTGACACGGGTAGTGACACGGGTAGTGACACGGGTAGTGACACGGGTAGTGACACGGGTAGTGACACGGGTAGTGACACGGGTAGTGACATGGGTAGTGACACGGGTAGCGACACGGGCGTGTCCCTACCCGTGTGTGTCGAGTTACATTCGACAAGCCGTGTCAAGACTGACAAGCTGTGTCGACATCATGTGACACGGGTAGCGACACGGCCGTGTCCATACCCGTGTGTGTCGTGTTACACTCGACACGCCGTGTCGAGTCTGACGAGCTGTGTCGACATCATGTGACACGGGTAGCGACACGGGCGTGTCCCTACCCGTGTGTGTCGAGTTCCACTCGACGAAAGGTGTCGAGATCGACGAACTGCGCGTCGACTTCGACGAATGAACATGACACGGGTAGAGACACGGGCGTGTCCCTACCCGTGTGCTCCAGTCGACGATTTTGATGGCTCGTCGAGATGCAACCCGAGAAGGACACGGCCAAGGACACGGCCAGGAACACGACCGTGTCAAATATTGAACCGACATGGAAACTGTCGTTGCCGCTTCGCCAGGCAGGACACGGGTAAGGACACGGCCGTGTCCCTACCCGTGTCACTTTTTATATATAAGGGAGAGATAAAACCCTAGCCGTTTTATTGATCATTTCATCCCCTAATTCCTGTGAGAACTCCTGGTGAGAGGAAAAACTGCTGGAGCAAGTTCTACCGGAGGAGATCCGCCATCGCCGTGAAAAAGAAGATGCCGCCAAGGAGAACTACGAGATCCTTGGCCGGAAATGGTGGTACCGCTGGAACCAATGTGAGTTTCCTACCCTCTCCCTTGGTGCTAGATCTATAGTTATTTTCCTAGGCGAGACATCGACTCAAGAGAGTCTTGATGGTGAGGAGGAGTTTTCTAGGAAAGGCCATGCTAAGACTTGTGTCTTAGGTTTTAGATCTCTTCAACCACGCCCTTCTTCAATGTGATGTTAAGGGATGGTTTCGTGAAGGATATTGGCCTCTTGAGGGTGAATAAGGGAGGAGGTTTTCTGGAATGATTTGGGAAGAATCGCCTTGAGGAGGAAGATGAACCGATGCCATTCATTCCGCATTTAAGATGCGTGCAGAATCTGTATTCTGCGTGCAGCGAACTTCGTGGCCATGTTTAAGTGTGATATGGCCAGATCTGGGCTTTCAGCTAAACACGAAAGTTGAAGCCCTTGAAAATACCTTTCCAACGAATGGTTGCACGACTTCTGGAAAAGTAGGTAGCCACGGGAAAGTCTAAATGAAAATGGTGTTCAATAAATCCCGTATGCAGAAACTGTGTTCTGTACGCAGCGGACTTCAAGTCCGATTTCAAATAGGATAATATCAAATCTGGGTTGAGGTCTGAATACGAGAGTTGTAGACCACGGAAAATCGTGGGATTACAAGACTTCACCGGATTCCTGTAGCTTCGGGAATCTCCGGTCGAATTTGCTGTCCAGATTCAACCTGCACCTAAAATCTGGGCTTAATGGAAAATGGATTTTGATTCGGTGGAATTAACAATGCAAGATACTTGGCTTGGATGAACTTTTATGAGTATTCATTTGTTGCATGAATGAAGTAGCTTATTAATCAGATTTCATATTATCAAATTGTGAAACAATCTTATTTAAACGAATTGAATTGGTAGAAATTGAAAGATTGATAATTGGACACTTCATGTTTATATTATGACATTATCGAATGGAAAGTGTGTTAGATCTTTATATGCCCACCATGTTTATATTACATTGTCATCATTTGGAAAGTCATATAGATGTATAGATTATGGCCATGGGTATGATTGGTTAATGTAATGAGTCTAGTAGTCCAATACCTAGAGCGTCGACTCCCTACGGGTAGTATTGCAAAGGGATGTAAGTGCGGTGTTGACCGTCACTTGTTTTGGTTGTGTTGTGATAAGGTATGGATGGATGGTTGGGCTGTGTTCTCGTGCTTACTTCCGAGGCCCCTTCCATGTTATGTTGATGTGGTATTTGCATGTGGTGTGAGTCGACATGCGGTGTAGTAATCCTGGGTTAAGGATAGTGTGGCAGGTCTACGGGCTCGCCAGTCGTCACACCGACGGGAGTTGGCAGTTAGACTTGGTCGGTTTGGGCTGTGTCCTCGGTGTTCACATCCCGAGGCCCCTCCGGCCATGTGAACGGTTGGGCTGTGTCCTCGTGCTTTCTTCCGAGGCCCCTTCTGGGTCACACAAGGCCAGTTCGGGCTGTGTTCTTGGTGCACATCTACCCAAGACCCCGCTGGGCCATAGTACGCATGAGCTCCGCTGTTGTGTTCTTAGCGTTGAGGCGTACGGAGGCCTAGGTGAAGTAGTGTGATACTCGCCTAGTAGTAGAAGTGCACGTTCTACTGTCACCGCCTGGCCACGGCGGCTGATGCCTGAGAGGTTAGCTACCTGCTCGAAAAGTGGGAACTATAGTCTGTGTCGACATAGCAATTGCATAGGTGTGCATGGGTGAGTCATTGCATAACATTCATAGCATTTCATAACATTGCACAACAATATCCTCATCGTATAAGTTTGTATGGGCACTCCTATACGATGAGTTACTTATGTAACCCGATCCTTAACTTATAAGTTTGTATGGACATTCTTATAAGTTAAGTAACTTTCCTGCTGTAGATTTCCTTACACCTGTTGTTATATGATGTTAGCTTGTAGAACTGCTAGATTATACATTATATTCATGTACCTTGCCACCTGCTTATACACCTTTACTTGCATACTTGTTATATACTATACCCTTGTTCCTTTTTCTCCGCCCGGTGCCGAGGAGTCGCCGGGGGAGCAGATGTGAAACCACTTAGTCGTTACGACTAACGGTTGCTACGTCTTCCCTTTTAAGAGGTCACGCCGCAGGTAGAGCAGCTGCAGACTACGCAGCAGGACAGCCAAGCCAGGACGACAGGGCCTGATGTGACGGTGCCGTCGATACCGTCGGTTACTGATGTTAGTATTTTGATTACTCTGATGTAGCCCGTTTGGGCAATGATTAGCTGTAATATGATATTTTGTAGAAGCATGTTTAGCTTATCATTATTTCATGTTTTTGGACATTATATACTTAGTGTGGATTTTGACTTCTCTAGCTTATTGTTTTGGTTGGGTTGGCATTTATATTGATATGGTTGTAGCCGGCGGAATAGGCGTCTTGTGGTACAGGTTAGCCCGTGTGCTAATGCTACCGCAAGATGGCTGTTCCGGGCATAAGACTCCCCCTTCGTGCCATGTTTTGGGATCCGGGGAGAAGGGGTCTTACAAATGGTATCAATTTGCCACGATCCTCAACTAAGAAGTCATTCAACAATGGTGTCACCCCCGTTTGGTTAGTCAGTTTGGGGACAAACTGACTTAGCGGAAGCAGTGGTGTGCCCATATGTAATTCACATTAAGTTTGTCCAACTTGGACCTTAAGTTTAGCCAACTTGACCACAAATTTGTCGTGTATGTGTAGGTTCCACTGCATGTTGAGCCGATGGGGGGTACTCCTACCCCTACCATTCCCACTCAGTTCCAACAGTCTGAGTTGGGGCAGACGCTCACCGCCATTCTTGATGCTTTTAAGGCACAGCAGGCTACGGTGCAACAACAGGCCCCGAGCTCTAACTGGCTGAGCACCTTCCGGGCTCTCTCCCCTCCAGTCTACCTTGGGACGGAGTCAGCCGTACGTACAGAGGAATGGCTAGACATGGTACATGAGTTGTTGGCTGGTATCCGTTGCCCGACCAACATGGCAGTGACGTTGGCAGTGTCCGTCTTGGACTTTCATGCGAAGAGGTGGTGGAAGTCCCTCATGGGCTCTACCTTCCAAGGCCGGATCTACACTGAGATAAGTTGGAGTGAATTCTCGGGTGTTTTCTTAGAGCACTTTATACCTACATCAGCCCGAGATGAGCTTGAGCAGAGGTTCCTTCTACTAACGCAGGGATCAAAGTCGGTTACAGAATACCAGCGGGAATTCCAACATCTCGCAAGGTTTGCGGATTCTTATGAGTTGGATGAAAGAGGTTATGCCAAGCGCTTATATAAAGGGCTGCGAGATCCCATAAGGCAGTCCCTTTTGTTTATAGCGGATGGTAGCTTGGCGGAGATCATTGATATGGCGAAAAGATTGGAGGCGGACCACCTGGGATGTAGTAAGAGGCCTGCGGAGGACGTGATGGAAGCCGGCCCAAGTAATAGAAGGAGACGGGACTTCAGAGGAGGAAGAGGTTATCAAAGAGGTGGAGGGCGTGTCCACCGAAACTATAGGGTGGAGCATCCAGTTTCGCAGCCGCCTGCGTTGCCTCCACCCCCACAGCCTCAGTGATTTCAACAACCTGAAGGGCGTCGTGGTCTGGTGTGCTTCGAATGCAACCACCCGGGCCACATCCGGCGTTTTTGCGCGCAGCTATATGGGAACGCCCCTCCTACTCTCCCTCCTGCTTTCCCTCCTGCTCTCCCTCCAGCAGCTCCACGAGGGCGGGGATATATGCGTGGTCGAGGACGAGGACCGCCAAGAGGAAACCCCGGACCGGTCCGGGATCAGGTGTATGCGCTTGACATGGCGCAGGAACGGAACCCACAAGATGTGATTGCAGGTATGATTTAATTAACTTACATATTTGCATGGTCTAACTTGAATTGATTAGAACTTACTATCCACTAGCAATAAGTTTTGGTTGTTGGTACTTAGGCACCGTGATTATTGGCCAGAAGACAGCCTATGCGCTGTTCGATACCGGTGCCTCACACTCCTTTGTGTCCGAGGATTTCATAAAAGATGTGGAGGGTGTACAGTACTTCACTGGCATAGCCCGACGTGTACGCCTTCCGGATGGCTCGGAGATGATCGCAACCGCCAAGTGTGAGTTGGAGTTATTTATTCATGGGAAGGCCTTTGATACGCCGACCACGGTTCTGAGAATGCCGGAGTTTGACATCATTTTGGGCATGGCATGGTTGGATTGGCACTTCGCGAGGATCGACTGCGCGGAGAAGCGGATCTATTTGAGACATGGAGACTTTGACGTCATCTTCCAAGGTATTGGCTTCGCGCCTCGCATGATGTTATCTTCCGTCCAGGTTGTAAAAGCTCATATGAAGGGGGACGAGGTCTTCATGATCTGGTTCGAGTTGAAGGAGGAAGCATTGGAATTAAAGGATGTACGGGTTGTGCGGGATTTTCCTGAGGTATTTCCCGAGAAGCTACCAGGATTACCTCCGCATAGAGAGGTTGACTTCCAGATCAATCTAGTACTAGGTGCCAAGCCTGTATCCAAGACTCCGTACAGAATGGCCCCGAAAGAACTCGCGGAGTTTAGAGTTCAGTTGCAAGAACTGGTGGAGTCAGGGTTCGTTCGGCCCAGTTCATCACCCTGGGGAGCCCCTGTGCTGTTCGTGAAGAAGAAGGATGGAACCCTGCGATTATGCATAGATTATCGGGAACTCAATCGGCTGACGGTGCGGAACACATATCCGCTACCTCGGATCGACGAGTTATTCAATCAATTAGTGGGAGCACATTGGTTCTCTAAACTGGATTTGCGCTCTGGATACTATCAGTTGAGGATACAAGAAGGGGACATTCAGAAAACAGCCTTCAGTTCGAGATATGGTTTGTATGAGTTCACAGTAATGTCGTTTGGGCTCACAAATGCCCCTTGGGCCTTCATGAGTTTGATGAACAAGGTGTTTGAACCGTATTTGGACATCTTCGTCATTGTTTTCATCGACGACATCTTGGTCTACTCGAAGACGGAGGAGGAGCATGTCGAGCACCTGACCTTGGTTTTAAAGAAATTGAAGGAGCATGCCTTGTATGCCAAGTTTAGCAAGTGTGAATTCTGGCTTAAGGAGGTTGCCTTCTTGGGGCATGTGATCAGTGGAGCAGGATTAGTGGTGGATCCAGCAAAGGTGCGAGCCGTGAAGGAGTGGTCGCCCTTGAAGTCGGCGGCCGATGTACGAAGCTTTCATGGACTTGCTGGGTACTACCGCAAGTTCGTGAAAGGATTTTCCAAGATTGCCCTTCCTCTAACCTCCTTGACGAAGAAGGGTGTGTCGTTTGAGTGGACACCTCAATGTGAAGCAGCATTTCAAGAGTTGAAGGATAGGCTTACCCCCGCCCCCATCCTTGCACTTCCGTCGGGGAAGGAAGGATTCCAAGTTTACACGGATGCATCATATCAAGGGATGGGAGCGGTATTGATGTAGCACGGGCACGTGATCGCATATGCTTCAAGGCAGTTAAAGAAAGATGAAATCAATTACCCGGTTCATGATTTGGAGTTGGGAGCAGTGGTCTTCGCTTTGAAGGTCTGGAGGCATTACCTTTATGGCGTACACTGCGAGATCTTTTCCGATCACAAGAACTTGAAGTATGTCCACACTCAGAAGGAGTTGAACCTGAGACAACGACGGTGGTTGGAATTTCTATGTGACTATGAGTTCACCATGAACTACCACCCCAGGAAAGCGAACTCGGTAGCCGATGCCTTGAGTAGAAAAGCGCCAGGCTCTAGCCCAGAGTCTCGGTTGATGAGTATGGAGTTGGCTTGGATGATCGAGGAGATGGAAATTACTCTAGTATTCAAGGCTCCTTCGGCAGAGTATGCGGAGTATTTGGCCAACATGAGCATAGTTTGTGATATCCGAGACCGGATTCGTGTGGAGCAAGGAATGGATGCGGCTTTGGCCCCGGCAATCAAGGCAATTGAAGATGGGACCACCGATGAGTACACACTCAAAGACGGCCTCGTTTATTTTCGTGGCCGACTCTATATTCCCAAGGGCGGCAAAATTCGGGAGGATATCTTGAGAGAGGCACATTCCTCTCAATATTCAGTGCACCCGGGTATTGCTAAGATGTACGCCGGATTGCGAAAGACCATGTGTTGGCCGGGAATGAAGAAGGATGTCCGGTATTATGTCACTCATTGTGAAGCATGTCAAAGAGTGAAGGCTGAATGCAGGAGTCCCAGTGGTTTGTTGCAGTCGCTGCCCATCCCCGAATGGAAGTTTGAGGATATCTCCATGGACTTTGTTCATGGGTTACCTCGTTCCCGCTCCGGGAATGATTCAGTGTGGGTTATTGTTGATCGACTGACAAAGGTGGCCCGGTTCATTCCAATGAAGAAGGAAGCACACGTGGATGTTTTGGTACGTCTTTTTGTGGAGCAATTTGTACGGTATCATGGCGTGCCCAAGACAATTGTTTCGGATCGGGATGGTCGGTTTACATCCAATGAGTGGAAGGCGGTACAGGCGTATTTGGGCTCGCGCCTAACCTTTAGTACCGCATTTCATCCTCAGACGGACGGGCAGTCTGAAAGGACCATCAGGACACTGGAAGATTTATTGAGGTTATGTGTGCTGGACAGAGGAGAGCCATGGGAAAGGCTCTTGCCACTAGTGGAATTCTCCTATAATAATAGCCATCAGGCGAGCATCGGCATGGCGCCCCATGAAGCCCTTTACGGAAGAAGGTGTAGGACTACCTTGTCTTGGGTGCAAGATGAAGATCCGAAGGCATTGGGAAACGAATACATAGATGATACTGATGCGGCGGTCAGATTGATACGGGATCGCATGTTGGAGGCTCAAAGTCGACAGGCGAAATATTACAATAAAAAGCACCGGATGGTGGAGTTCCAAGTGGGCGAAAAAGTGTTTCTCAAGATTCGGCCGATGCATGGTGTGTCGCGGGTACATGGGGTGAAAAAGCTCAGCCCAAGGTATGTTGGGCCTTATATTATACTAGAAAGGATCGGCCCGTTGGCCTATCAGTTGGAGTTACCACCAGAACTAGAAAATCTCCACGACGTGTTCCATGTGTCGTCGCTTCGAAAAGCACTGTTGCGGCCCGACCAGTATATTTCCACTACTGATGGTGCAGTGGCATCAGATAGGTCTGTGCGACTAGAGCCGGTGTAGATTGTTGACAGCGAGACAAGAACTTTGCGCCGCAAAAGTGTACCCTTAGTGAAGGTGCTATGGTCGAATCATGGGAAGGAGGAGTACACATGGGAGCCAATGGATTTGATACAGCAACGCTACCCGGAGTTGTTTGCTCAAGGTAATCTTATTTAAAAGCATATGTTAAATTTCCTGTTATGCATTTCTCCCCTCAGGCTAAGCCTGATTTCGGGGACGAAATGTTTTATTTTGTTTATAGGATTTGTAACGTCCTGAATCGCTCTAGGCCCTTAGTGTGTGTTTTTGATTCAGGAGGGTTAACTCGAGTCCTGAGAAGTGCAGGGAATTGGACTGCACTTGTGGAGAAGTGGAGAAATCAGTGCAGAGAGACACGTGTAGTGACACAGGTAGTGACACGGGTAGTGACACGGGTAGTGACACAGGTAGTGACACGGGTAGTGACACGGGTAGCGACACGGGTGTGTCCCTACCCGTGTGTGTCGAGTTACACTCGACAGGCCGTGTCGAGACTGACGAGCTGTGTCGACATCATGTGACACGGGTAGCGACACAGCCGTGTCCCTACCCGTGTGTGTCAAGTTACACTCGACACGCCGTGTCGAGTCTGACGAGCTGTGTCGACATCATGTGACACGGGTAGCGACACGGGCGTGTCCCTACCCGTGTGTGTCGAGTTCCACTCGACGAAAGGTGTCGAGATCGACGAACTGCGCGTCGACTTCGACGAATGAACATGACACGGGTAGAGACACGGGCATGTCCCTACCCGTGTGCTCCAGTCGACGATTTTGATGGATCGTCGAGATGCAACCCGAGAAGGACACGGCCAAGGACACGGCCAGGAACATGGCCGTGTCAAATATTGAACCGACATGGAAACTGTCGTTGCCGCTTCCCAGGCAGGACACGGGTAAGGACACGGCCGTGTCCCTACCCGTGTCACTTTTTATATATAAGGGAGAGATAAAACCCTAGCCGTTTTATTGATCATTTCATCCCCTAATTCCTGTGAGAACTCCTGGTGAGAGGAAAAACTGCTGGAGCAAGTTCTACCGGAGGAGATCCGCCATCGCCGTGAAAGAGAAGATGCCGCCAAGGAGAACTACGAGATCCATGGTAGGAAATGGTGGTACCGCTGGAACCAATGTGAGTTTCCTACCCTCTCCCTTGGTGCTAGATCTATAGTTATTTTCCTAGGCGAGACATCGACTCAAGAGAGTCTTGATGGTGAGGAGGAGTTTTCTAGGAAAGGCCATGCTAAGACTTGTGTCTTAGGTTTTAGATCTCTTCAACCACGCCCTTCTTCAATGTGATGTTAAGGGATGGTTTCGTGAAGGATATTGGCCTCTTGAGGGTGAATAAGGGAGGAGGTTTTCTGGAATGATTTGGGAAGAATCGCCTTGAGGAGGAAGATGAACCGATGCCGTTCATTCCGCCTTAAGATGCGTGCAGAATCTGTATTCTGCGCGCAGTGAACGTCGTGGCCATGTTTAAGTGTGATATGGCCAGATCTGGGCTTTTGGCTAAACACGAAAGTTGAAGCCCTTGAAAATACCTTTCCAACGAATGGTTGCACGACTTCTGGTGAAGTAGGTAGCCACGGGAAAGTCTAAACGAAAATGGTGTTCAATAAATCCCGTATGCAGAAACTGTGTTCTGTACGCAGCGGACTTCAAGTCCGATTTCAAATAGGATAATTTCAAATCTGGGTTGAGGTCTGAATACGAGAGTTGTAGACCATGGAAATACCTTTCCATCTTGGGGTTACACGACTTCACCGGATTCCTGTAGCTTCGGGAATCTCCGGTCGAAGTTGCTGTCCAGATTCAACCTGCACCTAAAATCTGGGCTTAATGGAAAATGGATTTTGATTCGGTGGAATTAACAATGCAAGATACTTGGCTTGGCTGAACTTTTATGAGTATTCATTTGTTGCATGAATGAAGTAGCTTATTAATCAGATTTCATATTATCAAATTGTGAAACAATCTTATTTAAACGAATTGAATTGGTAGAAATTGAAAGATTGATAATTGGACACTTCATGTTTATATTATGACATTATCGAATGGAAAGTGTGTTAGATCTTTATATGCCCACCATGTTTATATTACATTGTCATCATTTGGAAAGTAATATAGATGTATAGATTATGGCCATGGGTATGATTGGTTAATGTAATGAGTCTAGTAGTCCAATACCTAGAGCGTCGACTCCCTACGGGTAGTATTGCGAAGGGATGTAAGTGCGGTGTTGACCGTCACTTGTTTTGGTTGTGTTGTGATAAGGTATGGATGGATGGTTGGGCTGTGTTCTCGTGCTTACTTCCGAGACCCCTTCCATGTTATGTTGATGTGGTATTTGCATGTGGTGTGAGTCGACACGCGGTGTCGTAATCCTGGGTTAAGGATAGTGTGGCAGGTCTACGGGCTCGCCAGTCGTCACACCGACGGGAGTTGGCAGCTAGACTTGGTCGGTTTGGGCTGTGTCCTCGGTGTTCACGTCCCGAGGCCCCTCCGGCCATGTGAACGGTTGGGCTGTGTCCTCGTGCTTTCTTCCGAGGACCCTTCCGGGTCACACAAGGCCAGTTCGGGTTGTGTTCTTGGTGAACATATACCCAAGACCCCGCTGGGCCATAGTACGCATGAGCTCCGCTGTTGTGTTCTTAGCGTTGAGGCATACGGAGGCCTAGGTGAAGTAGTGTGATACCCGCCTAGTAGTAGAAGTGCCCGTTCTACTGTCACCGCCTGGCCACGGCGGCTGATGCCTGAGAGGTTAGCTACCTGCTCGAAAAGTGGGAACTATAGTCTGTATCGACATAGAAATTGCATGGGTGTGCATGGGTGAGTCATTGCATAGCATTCATAGCATTTCATAACATTGCACAACAAGATCCTCATCGTATAAGTTTGTATGGGCACTCCTATACGATGAGTTACTTATGTTACCCGATCCTTAACTTATAAGTTTGTATGGGCATTCTTATAAGTTAAGTTACTTTCCTGCTGTAGATTTCCTTACACCTGTTGTTATATGATGTTAGCTTGTAGAACTGCTAGATTATACATTATATTCATGTACCTTGCCACCTGCTTATACACCTTTACTTGCATACTTGTTATATACTATACCCTTGTTCCTTTTTCTCCGCCCGGTGCCGAGGAGTCGCCGGGGGAGCGGATGTGAAACCACTTAGTCGTTTCGACTAACGGTTGCTACGTCTTCCCTTTTAGGAGGTCACGCCGCAGGTAGAGCAGCCGCAGACTACGCAGCAGGACAGCCGGGCCAGGACGACAGGGCCTGATGTGACGGTGCCGTCGATACCGTCGGTTATTGATGTTAGTATTTTGATTACTCTGATGTAGCCCTTTTGGGCAATGATTAGCTGTACTCTGATATTTTGTAGAAGCATGTTTAGCTTCTCATTATTTCATGTTTTTGGACATTATATACTTAGTGTGGATTTTGACTTCTCTTGCTTATTGTTTTGGTTGGGTTGGCATTTATATTGATATGGTTGTAGCCGGCGGAATAGGCGTCTTGTGGTATAGGTTAGCCCGTGTGCTAATGCTACCGCAAGGCGGCTGTTCTGGGCATAAGACTCCCCCTTCGTGCCGTGTTTTGGGATCCGGGGAGGAGGGGTCTTACAGGTTGTGCGCACTAAGGCCAGTGCTCGTGCGATTACCCAGGAAGAATTATTAAAAAGGAGAATGTAATGCACACGATCAGTGGCACACGACCAGTGGTCGTGCGCAGTAAGTCCAGTGGTCGTGCGCAGTGTTCCTATATCGTCGGGGTCTCCCGAGCGGTTCCGGAGCACGCACACGAACCCTGCACCAGCAGAAGAGGCAGATAGGCCACCAAAAGTGCGCACCAGATTCTCAAGACACGGCTAAAGAATAACAAAAACATAGAAACAAATAAAGTACACGGAAACGGGCCTAAAGTTCACTTAATCATGAAATAGGCACGTAAGCAAATATAAGCAGTTATAGCTCTCAAGTGCAGTGCTAAGACGATAAAACTGGCACAGATGAGTCCAAAAATCAGTGTAATATTTATACTCATCACACCCCCAGACTTAACCATTTGCACGTCCCGAGCAAATCATCACTCCGTGGACTAGAAAATAGCTAGCTAGCTCAGAAATTTCAAAAAAAAGTAAGATGAGAAATCAAATACATCATGGGCATAAAAGATATAATAGAAAAACTTTTTAATTATATTACGTAGTTTAAACTATTCGACAGGCGTAAATAAATATTGTATTTGCTCAAAATTAGAATTTTAGAGAATCTTGCGATCATGTGTAGGAAGAAAGTAGGCATGCCACTAAGGTGAGCATTGCCAAAGATCGGAGCTTGTGATCACCTCCAAAGATATCCATCAATGTCGGAGACCATACGCTTGCACGTTCACACTCACTCCACGGCGCGTGTTAGACTCAAGCGTCAATTAGTAGGACTTGTAGGAGAGAATGGGGCTTAGGCTAAGGTTTGATAGTCAATGATAAACATGAAGGCTACACGCAACCAAAGCGAGCGAACAAAAACCTAAACCAATACATCCACTTAGAAATGTACGTGTAACACACCCCCAGACTTAGCTAGAAAACCGGGCGTGTACACGGCCTAACCCGAATAAAATCAATAAATAGGATGGGGATATAATTCTCATAGCAATTCTTTCAGATTTTTCTTTTTCACTTTTATTCTTTTTCTTTTCTTCGTTTGCAATCCCAAAACTTAGCAAGCAAAAAGTTTACTAATTCATCACCACATTACACAATTTCCACATATCACAACATCATCAAAATAGTAAATTTAAATAAGCTCAAGCATTTGATTGCGATGGTGGGTTTAGCTTCAGGCCTTGGTGAATGTGAGTGGAGCTGAATCAAAGAAGGGGTAGGCACAAATTTGGCATGCAACGGTTAACGGGTAGGAAATGTTAAACAAGGCTCAAACTAGCCAAAATGATTGCCTACGTCAGGCTCACTCTTGACTAACTGGGCACCAATGCTTCAAGAGTAGCTTAGGGCAAGTTCTTAGCCACCGAGAAAGATGATCCTTCCTCCCGACTCGAGAAATACGAGTCTTATGGCGGCTACATACATTACTACATTATCGTTCGATTGCTCCAGAATCATATTTTTGAGTAGTACAATCAATATTTACATCTGCAGAAAAATATAAATCTACGAGCATAAAGAAAAATTAAGTCTATACTAGTTCTACACAAACCATGAGTACTCGATTAGGAGCACTGCATGAGTTTCGAACTACTCTATCCTGAAATCCGAAGCAAGCACCACTATTTTAAAGTTTACACAAAAACAATACATTTGACTCGAGCTGCGAGCGTGGATAAGAGCGCACTCCTGTGGGTGATTCAGTGTGTGCGGCAGAGATCATGAAATAAATAAACAAGATCCTGGTATGCAACAAAATGTGTTGTGTAGTGACCACATGCATGTTCTCCCCCCATACTTAAATTCGACAACTAGTAAAAATAAGCATTCCAAATGTGAAAAAGAGCTAGGTTATGAAGTACCTATGCTCAAAATTGAGCATATCGGTCGTGTGACGAGATGTCCAAGTGCGGCCAAGTTGTCGCGCCTCAAAAATTCCTGCACCTGCGATTGAAATATACACGCAAAACAAAATATGGACACAGATATATATATAAAAAGAACTCAAAAAATAGCACAGGACCAAATGGTCCAACATGGGTTGCCTCCTGAAAGCCCTTTTGTTTACCATCCTTAAGGTGGACCAAATACATATATTAGCAGTTATAATAAAAAGTTCTTTGCAGTTGAAAAAGGAAGAAATAAAAATAGAGCGAACCAGCGTTCCAAATACAGCGAGAAAACAGAAAGAGGAGGGTAAGTGTAATAATGGTGTTGCAATCAACTATAAGCAGATTTGTGATAAGTCTCTCCGGTGGGGTGCGAGGGGACAGCAGATTGTCTTTTTGCATTGGCAGAAGGGTTTTCCCTTTACCTCGATTGCACCCTTTCTCGCGTCGGAAGGCAGCATAGCCCTCGTCGCGTAAACGCTTTGCCTCTTTCAGTTTCTCCACCGTGGGAGACTTCTAATTGATGTAGTGTGTGGGTTTTCCTGTTTTTGTGGTTTGTGGTGTCCTGTCCGGCACCGTGATGGCGACCAGATCTGCCCAAGCTACAGATCCCTTAACAAAGTTATCAGCATTGTTATACAAATAAGTGTCTAGGGATTTCTCCCGAATAAAACTCGGTTCGCCATGCTCAAAAACATAGTTGGCTGGAAGTAGAAAGGCAGCCGTGGCTTTGGCACACTCGATCTCTTCTTTGACCAATAGCTTTTGATTCACATCTTTCTCCTGGGAGAGTCCTTTCTTTGTCTTCTCTTCCAGATGTGCTTCTTCCAATGTTGGGATTCCTGAATCTGTCTTGGTATCTGTGACACTCAGAAGATTGTTATTTTGGATGGGAGAGGAATGTATGGATGTGTTATCGAGGGCGCAATCTTCGGTCGGCCAAGTGACGCGTCCTTTGGAAAAGTCGAGGGATGCACCACTGGCCGTCAGGAATGAGACTCCTTATATAGGAATAGAGTTATTTTCCCTTGGTCCAAAAACCTGGAAGTCAGTGGTTATACTTTATCCGTTGACCTAGATTTCGACTTCCCGAACACCTCCCTCGGTGTCAACCAAATTGCCATTCGCTAAGATAAGCGACTTCCGATTTTCAATGTCGACTTGTAGGTGCATCTTCGCAACATCTTACAAAGTGAGGATGTTGTTGGACGCCCCAGAGTCGCATAATGTTGGGGTTTTGACGTTGTTTATTTTACAATTGATGACGAGTTCGTTGCGGTTTCCCAAATTTTCCTCCCAAAGGCTTTTACCTTGTTCATGGGGGTTCTTTTCGGTGTTACTAGGTAAGGTGCCTTGGGTGCGCTCGGAAACCACTTGGGCCAATTGGCCCAATTGTGCCTCCAGTTTGCGCATCGAGGCGGCTTGATTTGTCATGTTGGTTTGGGAAATTTCAACGAATTTCTCGAACATCTCTTCCAAAGAACTTTTTTTAACGACGGGGGGCCCTTGGGAATAATTTGTTTGAGGCGGCCACGGTTGGCTTCCAGAGGTATACGCATCGTTTTGATGCTGCCCTTGTTGCCATCTTTGACCAGATGCATTTGGATTCCAAGAAAAGTTGGGGTGGTTTCTCACCCCCGGGTTGTATGTGTTTCCGTAAGGCACTCCCCTATTTTGATTGTCTAGAAAATTAATTGACTCAGTCAAAAAAGAAGATTCGTCTGGTACCTCGACTCCTAAGCATTTGAAGCTGTGGTGGTCGGTGCTTCCGCACCCTTAGCATGAGATTGCCATCACTGGGGCAGCGGCGACGGGCTTGGGGATATCCATGGCAAATTCTCCACTTATGCTTCGTGAAATGTTTCTTCCAGCGGTCCAGTAAGCGCTGTGGGTGGCGGTGTCTTGTAAGATTCACAGAGCATCATCTGGAGCAAGGTTCATGATTGTTCCTCCGGAGGCGACATCGACCATGGCTCGGTGGTGGAGATCAATAGCAAAGTAGAAACTTTCGACGAGGTTCCACATTTGGAATCCATGATTATGGAACTTCCTCAGGAGCTCGTTGAAACGCTCCCAAAGTTCGGCTAAACTTTCTTGATCGGCTTGCCGGAAGTTGGCTATTGCACGCCTCATGCTCACTATCTGATCTGCCGGATGGAACTTAGCTAGGAATTTTGTGGTCAAAGCCTCCCATGTGGTGGCTGTTCCAGGTGGGAGGGAGTGAAGCCATCTCTTGGCTTTGTCCCTTAATGAAAAAGGGAAGAGGCGGAGCTTGACTGTTTCGTCTGGGATTCCAGTGTAGCGGAACGTGGCGCAAATTTCGGAGATTTCTGCAAAGTGAAGATGGGCGTCTTCAGTGGCCATTCTAGAGAACTGAGCATTGTTCTGAATGATATTCAGGATAGATGGTTTAATCTCGAACTGTTGGTTGGTGATAGCAGATCCGAAACCGGGGTATATGCTGCCGACAGTAGGTGTTGTATAATCCCTCATGGTGCGGACCTGGGGAGGGTTCACTTCATTTTTGTCGCCATTTCTGTCGCCATGACGTATCCCTCCAACTCGGTTGCATGCATCAATATTCAGCTGGTCTCCCATTGGGGCAAAAGTGATGGATGCGGCGCGTCTTCGCGCTAGGATAGTACATTCGATCTCTGGATCGTAGGCGACAAGATCTCTTGTGGCTCGACCCTGCATTCACTACGGCAAACACTAGACAAGGAAACATCAGTCAAAAACACGAACTCTTATAACAATATTTTCAGTCATCCTGAGTCGCTCTATAGTTGCATTCCCTGGCAACGACGCCAAAAACTTGATGCGTGTAAATCGGCAAGCGCACCGTTCGCACAAGAAATAAAGTTTGGGAATAAATCCCCGAGTGTAGGTCTCTTGAGGAATGCAATTAGCATAGAGCGGCAACAGTTCAGAAAATATTGTTATGAGTGTTATACTTAGAAAAAGAGTAAAAGGTGGACTTGAGAGATTGTGGTTGATTGATCTAATAAACTAATTAAAGCTATGCGGTTCGAAGGCACCGCTTCGCAAGGAGAGGTGAGTGTATCTGCCGCGATGCCGAACTTTGGTTGGGCGAGTGGCCGGAAAGCTAATAGGTGGAAGTGTTCTTATGCGAAGTGCAATCGGGTGAAATAATGGTATGGAGGGGATGTAGAGTGGGCGATGCGCATTCACACACATAACTTACAAGCATAAGAAAACTACAAACATCCCATTAGATATAGAATAGAACATGTAGTTCATTACAATGTTATATCATTCAATACAACAGAGGAAGGGGAAGAGGAGTAAACAAATAGAGGGTGAAGATCCACCGCAGGTCGTGGCCGGAATAGCGAGTTGTCAATACGCTTCCGGGCTCAGTCCAAGGAGGCTTCCGGTACCTACAAGCTGTCACCTCGAAGGCCTTTGAGTCCGTTCTATAGGTTATCTTCTTCTCCAACTCCGGTGGAAATCTTGGAGTTGAGGTCGTCATTGGCCGGGAGCTTCGCCAGAGGGTTTTGAAAGCTTCGAAATAGCCGGCTATGGACTCTTGATGAAGGTGGAGGTGATGGAGCAGCTGGAGAAGTATAATGGCACTTCCCGCGCACTCCCCGATCACAGAAAATGATGGGTCTTAACCTAAATCGCAGAGCAGGCCATTAAATACGGAGGCAACAAAAGCAGAGCGCACGATCAGTGGTGCACGACTAGTAGTCGTGCGCACTGTATGTCGATGATCCTGCACAATTTCTAATTAAACCTGCAACTTGGATAGAAACATCAACAGATATGCTCACGATCAGTGGCGCACAACCGGTGGTCGTGCTCAATTAATCCACTGAGCGTGTGATTGGATAGGACAGATTTGCAGAAAGCTAGGGGTAAATGCACAGGAGCAGTGGCACACGACCAGTGGTCTTGCGCACTAAGGACAGTGTTCGTGCGATTACTCAGGTAGGATTAGACAAAAGGAGAATATAATGTGCATAATCAGTGGTGCATGACTAGTGGTCGTGCGCAGTAAGTCAAGTGGTCGTGCACAGTGTTCTTATATCGTCGGGGTCTCCCGAGCGGTTGCGGAGCACGCACACGAACCCTGCACCAGCAGAAGAGGCAGATAGGCCACCAAAAGTGCACACCACATTCTCAAGACACGGCTAAAGAACAACAAAAACACAGAAACAAATAAAGCACACAGAAACGGGTCTAAAGTGCACTTAATCATGAAATAGGCACATAAGCAAATATAAGCAGTTATAACTCTCAAGTGTAGTGCTAAGACGATAAAACTGGCCCAAATGAGTCCAAAAATCAGTGTAATATTTGTACTAAGCCTGTGAAAAAAGTACCGAAGAACCGAACCGAAACTGAACCGAATTGGTCGGTTCGGGTCGGTTCCTGTGTTGATCGGTTCGGGTCTAGGTCCAGGGAATACGAGAACTGGCGGTTCGGGTCGGTTCTCGGTCCCAACGGTCGGGTACCCGAGAACCGACCCGAATAAGTATTTAACCTTAATCTACTTCAGCGCCTCAACGGTTCAGCCACCCGAGCTAAAGAAGTTTTGATAATTATTCCTAATAATAATAATAAATTGCTAATCTGATTATCGGTTTGCCATACTAACGAGAACATCAAACCGATGAATGGTCCCCGTGCATATATTTAGGATATGCTTACATGCCCCATGCATAAATCGCCAAGACAATGTCTTATTTTCTTATGCTTGCTAGAATAATGACAAATTAAATTTTTGGCATGTAGCTTATAATGAGTTAAACTTCTATTAAGCTTAAATTGCTCAAAATTGATAGCAAAACATAAGGTCAAATTAGCCAAAATAGTCATCCTTACGGAATGAAGTTAAAACCGAGAACCGAACCGGAACCGACCCGAACCAAATGATTCGCATCCGGGTCCATAATTTAGAATTGTGGATCGGTTCCGGTTCCAAAAATTTGGAACCGAACCTATACGAGTCGGTTCTTGGTTCTGGGTGGAACCGAACTGAACCGATCCGAGTTGCACCCCTAATTTGGACTCATCATTTACCCCGGGTTATCGATGCGAAGAACCACATATCGATGTGTGGGCTCTATTTCCGTTATCCATATGCTAGCTAGCTGAGAGGCCGTGCGTATGGACTGATCACCCCTGGGTAAAGAGTGTTCTGCACTAACCCTCGAGAGAGGAGGCGCGCTAACTCTACCTGATTGGATTCCCCACCCAATAGCGGGGTCCTTAGCGTACTGCGAGCATTAATAGGAATCCTTCGTCGGACGAGAGCCCAGTCAAATAGCCTTAATATCCAGGTGAGTGATATTCGTATAGATTGGTGAGCTCATTCTTTTGGAACCTCCACGTCCAAGTTTCTGCTTTAATTAAATTGAAACCTATGATCTTTTTTTATTCAAATATATAAAAATCCTAATGTAATTCGATACTGAGTGTTATCTCTTCATCGACTTTATTATTTAACCTATTTCCAATTTTTTTTAGTTAAAATCGACAACTTTAATATTTCGGTAAAATAATAGTGCTTTCGGAGTAGTAGGGATAATCAACCCGTTCCCGGGAAATTTATGATCTGGATATTCTCCTGAATATCCTGCATTACTTGCGAAAGGTGCACTTGTCTATAATTCGCTAAGCGAAATCCGGACCCGCCGTGCTCCCCAGATAATTTAGAGCCAGGCTTCGCGCGAATCAATTCTCTCTGCCGAAGTTTATTTTATTTCTTTTGTGTTAACTTTAAGATAGTGGAGCTGCCTTAGAATTTGGGATAGATTAGTACGAAACTCGTGCAGTGCTCCTAATCGAGTACTCATGGTGTGTAGAAATAGTATAGATTTAATTCTTCTTTGTGCTCGTAGATTTATGATTTTCTGCATTTGTAAATAATGTTTATGCTACTCAAAACTATGGAAGTTGGAGCAATCAAACAGTAGTCTAGGAATGTGTGCAGCTACCATTAGCCACATTTTGCTCAAGTCAAGAGGAAGGATTATCTTTCTCGGTGACTAAGAACTTGCCCCAAGCTACTCTCGAAGCATTGGTGCATGGTTAGTCAAGCATGAGCGTGATGTAGGCCATCATTTTGGCCCGGTTGAACTTTGTTCCCAGTCCTAACTTTAATCCTTGTTAGCCCATTTTCTGCCTAACCATCCTATTGATTTAGCCCCACTACGCTATCACCAAGGCCTTAAAGCTTTGCCCAATTGCACACCCCTATTTCGCTGTAGTAGTATTATACTTCTCCAATTGGTGTTGAGGTTGTGATATTTCTTTGTGGTTGTGCGGTGAAGTTATTTTGAAAATTTGGGCTGATTGTGCATTGTAAAAATAAAAAGTCTAAAAAAAGATATATATATATATATATATATATATATATATATATATATATATATATATATATATATATATATAGCTGATGATATAAAAGAAGAAAGTGAAAATGCATGACTTGTTTATAGTATTGTGGTGGTAGGCGGTGCACACACCCGTGTTCTCAAGTTTAAGTCTAGGTGGTGTAGTGCACCAGCATGTTTTGTAGGCAAGAGGAGTGCATTTGTTTGAGCTCATTGGGGATGTGCGTAGCTATCATTCTTACCCCTTTTACATCCTTACCTACATATTTAACCCATGCCCCACTTCTACCCTAAAGTCCTACGGATTCGCTCTTAAGTCATACTAGCTCCGTGGAGAGAGTGCAAATGGGCACGTGCATGGTCCTCGACATTGATGGATTTCTTTGGAGATGATCCAGAGCCCCGGTCTTTGGCAATGCTCAACTTAGTGGCCTGCCTACTTTCTTACTACGCATGACTGAACAATTCTCCTATATTCTATTTTTTAGTAGTTGCAATACTTATTTACCCGTGTCAAAATTTATAAACTTCGTAGCATAATTAAAAATTATATCTATTATATTTTTATGCCCATGCTGTTTTTGATTTCTCGCTTTACTTTATTTTGAAATTTCTAAGACAGCTAGCTGTTTTCGAGTCCGCGGAGAGATGATTTGCTCGGGACGAGCAAATCTTTAAGTCTGGTGGTGTGATGAGTCCAATTTTTATAGGGTTTTTTGGACTCATCTGGGCTTGTTTTCTCACTCGTGCACTGTATTTCAACCAGATATCGGTTATATTTCCATCGTTCGGTCATGGACCATTTTGTGCACTGTTTTGGCACGAGGGTGTGCAATTGCGCATTTTGTTATTGGGGATATGCACATGGTGCTCCTCATGGTTTTTTCCTGCCGTTTTCTTTGCTATATTTTTGTTGTTGGGAGCTTGTGCTCTAGTTTTGGTTTTGTTGTGTAGGTGGTGAGTTTTTCCTAAAGGCAGGAATTCTGTTTTCAGGAAAACGCGCGGTCGTGCATTTTATTCGCGCACGGTTTGAGCCCGATCGTGCGTTATATTAAGCTGGAAGATCGTCGAGTTGAGCTTGATGAATTTAGTCGAGCTGAGTTCGATGATTCTCACGCACGGTTGACATACAGTTTCATCATAACTGTGCGCGAAGGAAACACACGGTTTTCCTGTAGCTTTCTAGATTGTTCAATTCTATGGTTAATCGTGCGATTTATTCACCCACGGGCAGAAGCGCTCATGCTCGAGTAAAATGCACGGTTCTCTTGTGTGTCCCAGCATTACAGCTTTCTGTCGCTACCCGTGCGATTTCCTTCACGTACGGGCTGAATCGTCCGTGTATGAGTAAAACGCACGGGTCAACCCCTCTCCTTCCGCAGGCTTTCTCTGAAATTTAATATCGAACGGTTTGAGCACGGTCGTGCGCCAAACCGTGCGTGCCTATTTTTCTGACCTGCTTCTATTTAAAGCGCAGATTTATTCTTCTTGGAGGAGTTCCATTCCAGTCCGTCCCAACCGCCATTTTCTGCTCTTTTGTGCGTGGAAACTTTCCCTTAGCCATTATTTTCTCTCTCCTCTTTGGAGAGTTTATACGACCACCATTTCTACTCCACGAGCTAGCAATCTCTTCATCTCCGGCCACCATTATCATCTCCAAGCTCAAGCTTCGTGTCAAGCTCAAAGGTTGCTTCATCCATGAAGTTCTCTGGTTAGAACCAGCCAGCCATTATTCACGAAGAAGACGGGACTTTCGATGGAAGTGACAACCCTTTTTGGTTCTTGGACATCAACCGTAGATCGAGTTCGGACAAGGCCCGACAACCCTTGAATACGGCCGTGAATCTCGGAGAGACTTCGTGCGTTTGGTTGTTTCTCATCACCTTTACTTGTAGTATTTATTTTTTTTGCATGTTTGCGTGTTGCATTGATGTGTGAGAACATTGATAGCTTGAATATTTCAGCATGTCTAAGTGTTGATATATTTTAGTTCCAGATATTTTTGTTGAACTTCAGATTTTTTCTTATTCAAGTTTTGCTTGTGTCGTTCTAGCGATTGTTAGAAGCATGTTTTGCGAAGAGGTGGTTGATGAGTCCGATTTATATAGGGTTTTTAGGAATCATCTGGACTTATTTTTTTGCATGTGCACTACCTTTTTAGTTGGAAAAGTTATATTTTTGTTTAGGGCTTCACTTCACCAATAGTGCATTGTTTTGGCCCAGGGGTGTGCAATTGCACATTTTATTTATGGGGGTAAGCACATGGTGCCCCCCATGGCCCTTTCCGGCTATTTTCATTACATTTCTGTGACGGTGGAGGGCTCTCTTTAGTTTTATTGGTTTGTATGCAGGTGGTGCGTTTTCCCCAAGTCTGGAATACAGGTTTGAGGAAAACGCACGATCGTGCATTTTCTTAGCATACGGTCCTTTGAGATCATGTGTTTTGTTTGTGCAGTAGAAACGTCGAGCTGAGCTCCATGATCTTAATGCACGGTTTCTTCGGAACCGTGCGCAAATGAAACGCACGGTTTTCCTGTAGCTTGCTTGTTTGTTCTTTATCTGGTTAATCGTACGATTTACTCACGCACGGGAGGAAGCGCCCGTGCGCGAGTAAAACGCACGGTTCCACCTGCTTTTCTTGGTTTCTGCTTTCTGTCGCTACCGTGCGATTTCCTTCATACACGAGCAGAATCGCCCGTGTGCGAGTAAAACCCACAGGTTAACGCTTCTTCTTCCTCGATCATTATCTGTGCGCGAATATCGCACGGTTGACGCAGGGTCGTGCGACAGACCATACGTGACCAATTTTCTGATCTTTTTCTATTTAAGCGCATATTTTCCAGGTTTTTAAGGAGACTTCTGCTACGCCATTTCATCTGCCATTTTAGGGCAAAGATCCGCCCTTCATCTTCCACCAAGGGGACAAGATCGGGCCATGCTCGCGAAGCCTATACCTTGTCGGTGCTTGCTCTCGGCCTTCTCCTTCATCTTCTAAGCTCTATTTCAAGCTTCGACGGCATAGCTAACAAATGAAGGGAAGCTTGAAACTTTCTTCCGGATCGTGACACGAAGAAGATGGGTCCATTAGGAGGTAGTGACAACCCTTCTCTACCCCAGACGTAGTTGAGGACCGAGCTTGGACGCGGATTGACAACCCGGTGATTCCTTCCGCGACCCCTCGACAACCCTTTGGATTTGGTCGATCTCTTGACTTGTTCTTCCTTTATTGTTGTTTATGTGTTGTTAGAACTTTTGTGTTGATGATGTGCTCTTAGTTGTAAACATTATCGGTTTCATGTCTATGTGAACTTGCATTATTTATGATTAAGTTGCTTCAGTTACGCCCGCATTTCCATCCGCCATCCATCCGTTCTTATCGTTCTAGCATTTGCTAGAAGCATGCACAGTGAAGAGGTGCTTACGACCCTCAAATCCTGGTTCTTACGCTTGCCTACTAATCCATTCTCCCAACGATTCGTTGCATATCGGACTGTGTAGTCTTCCATCCCGCCTGGAGAAGCATCACATAGTGGTGTTGCATAGGAGTAGTCGATAGTGTTTTATTTTCCTTTTCCGCAACATACCAAAACCCCCCTCAGTTAACTCCGACCAAAGGTCTTCAATCTCAAGTCCTCCTCGATATTAACTCCCCCCTTATTGTGTTCCTTGAAGAGATCGATACTTGGGAGTGCCACCCATTTTATATTACTTGTGCGACCGGTACACTTGTCGTTCAACGCATCAAGTTTTTGGCGCTATTGCCGGGGAACACAGTCGTGTGAGTTTTTGGAGAGGGAGATAGGAGATAGAAGCCCTTTTCCATTTGTATATTTCATGTTTCTTCTTTGCTTTAGTTTTAGAATCTGTTTCTTATTTTTATTTGTTCCTCTTCTAGTTTTAATTTTTTTGTAGCAGGTTTTCCTATTCTTTTATCTGTGGTGTGTACTTAATTATTGCTTAGAAACTTTCTGTTGGTGAATTCTTCTTGTTGCACCATGTATTCTTATACGAATATCCATTGCCGATGGTGCGGGGATTATAGGCTTGGTAGTGATGAGTGCCCCATTGAAGATTGGGAGCATAATTCTCGTGGTTCTGTGTATGGAGCACCGTCTTCCTATGGTAATTCATACACCCAACCCAGTTCTTATGCTCACTTCTCTTCTCCGCATTCATCTTTTTATTATTCCTCTCCCGTCCCACCTGGATCGAGGAGTAATGGAAGAAGATGTTTGTGTTGTCGTAGAACTGACCATGTGTTGAAAGATTGAGTAGAATTTCAGCGCCAGTTGGAGGAGGATGAAGAACCGGGTATCCGATTCACTCTATCACCCTCTCAAATGGCTGCCCCTTCTGATTTTGATGATATATTCACAGTACCACCTTGTCTATGGGGGACTGCTACAGATATGCCCATCAGACTTTCTGCTGATCGGTGTGACGACATTGTGGAGTCGTCTCTCCCCATGCACTCTTCCCCTCTTGTTGATTCACCGCCGGAGGAACCAACACATATTTTCTATGATGTTGTTGTTCCTCCGCCTTCTTTGCAAGAATTATCTACCCCTATTTTTAGTGATTTGGTTGATGATGTTAGGCCGAATTGTGATTTTGAGCCTGAGGATGTGTCCATGTGTGACAAGGATATTATTTTCATTAATGGAAAGTATTACGTCTTGGAACATGTGGACACACCAAGGTGCGCTGAGGAGGAGATCCTTTATGATGAGGAAGTTTTCACTTCCTTGTTGGATGAGGAGGTCCAAACCACCATCGAGGACCTCGAGCTCTTGGATTCCACTCACTATGACTCATATGACACCGACGGTGATCTATGTTTGGACCCTGCTGGGAGTGAGACCGGGACCACTCCCCCTATTTCTGATTATTTTAGTTCTTCATCTCCTTTATTTCTCGATCCCCTTTCTAAATCCGAGCCTGCATGGGTTGAGTCTCCATGTGTGCTTCAGGAGGACTTGGAGCTTTCAGCTCGAGTCATCGATGATAGCATCCACTTTTGCGAGGAGGTTGATTCCTCCTCTGTTGAGGAAGCTCCATTGATTGCTTTCTCCTCCTGCTGTCTCCCTGTAGTAGACGACGCCTTTCTAGGAAAGGATTTATTTTCTGGTGAGAAGAGCAAGGACCAGCACTCTTCCTCATTTTACTTCCAATTTCCTCTATTTGTTTTGGGCATGTATTATTATGTAGGTAGAGGGGTAACTGCTTTATCTCCGTATCGGTACTCGTTACCGCAACAGATATTAGGACGGTTGCCTGTTCACTTTTCTTTTCATAGGACAATTAGTTAGGACCTTTCAGATCTCGAATAAGTCGTGCTGGGATGATAGTAACCCCAGTACTTATCTTCCATTTTCTGCATTTTATTTTTCATGTCTTTTTAGTTTTAGTATTTCTTTCTATTTTGTATATTTTTCTTTTGTTTTTGCGGAGCTCAGCCCTGCAGGTATTCATGGCTAACTCGTATTGGCGGGGTTGTGATTCTTCGTATGGCAGAGCTGCTTCTGTTTTTCAAGCGTCCGGTATGCTCACTGCCTGAGCATTGGGTAACCTCTTCCCTTGTCTCTATCTTATTTAAATTTCTATATCATATACTTTGTAGCTTAGTTTATGTCTGGGGGAGAGTCAGTATGTGTTACCTTTTGCACGCGCACATTTCATGTGCATACTAGAAGCTTTTATTATTTTATTTTGATTAGTTCATTGCATCGCACATCACTGCACCCGCATGAGCGCGTGCTTAGCTGTTAGCGTGCTGCGAGTTAAACTTGTTTCTTTTGTATGATTTGGGAAAATTATTGTGCTGGTATAGTATTGTGAGACGGAGTAAAATGTTGACCTTGTTGTGCTCCTACTAAAGTGCTCTCGTCTCGTGTAGAAATTGGTATAGATTTAATTTTTTTGTATGCTTATAGTTTTATATTTTTCTATTTGCGTAAAGATTTTTTATTCTACTCAAAAATTGGTGAATCCGGTGTGAATCGAACGGTAGTGTAGGGATGTGTGTAGACGACCGTTAGGTTTGTATTGCTCGAGTCGGGAGGATGGATAGTATTTCTCATTGTCTAAGAACTTGCCCCAAGCTATTCTTGAAGCATGGGTATTGGTTAGTCATGCATGAGGGTGATGTAGGCCATCATTTTGGCCCGGTTGGGCTTTGTGTCGTTCCTAATTTCTTATCCTCGCTAGCCCAGTTTGCCTACCCTTCCTTTGATTTAGCTCCACCAGTATTTCACAAAAGCCTCATAGCTGATCCTAGTCGCATACCTAAGTCGAGCTTTATTGTTTTACATTTTCATGTTGGGGTGTTGATGTGGTGATATTCTTTGTGAATGTGTGGATGTGCTCCAAAGTTTATTTGTTGAAATTGTTAAAAGAAAAGTGATTTGAAAAAGATGATTTGAAAAACATGTATAAAAAAAATAATAAGTGAAAAGAAAAAGTGTAATTGAAAATTTCACTTAAGATGAGAATGTATATGGAGTAGGCGGTGCACACACCCATATGTCAAAAATTAAGTTTGGGGGTGTGGTGTACCCGCATGTATTTTGGTTAGCGGATAGATTCATTTTATGCTAGCTTATTTGGGTTTGCTGCGTAGCCATTCTTATTTTCTCTGTTTACCTCATCGAAACCCAAGCCTCATCTCTTCACCTAAAGTCCTACTGATTCATGTGTGAGCCAAACCAGTGTCGTGGAGAGAGTGCGATAGGGAAAGCATATGGTCACTGACATTGGTGGATTCCTTTGGAGGTTAACCCGAGCCCCGATCTTTGGCAATGGTTGCCGAGCGATTAGTCTACTTTCTCCCTACGTGTGACCGGAAGATTCACCATGATTCCATTTTTGAGTAATAATAAAATGTTGATACGCATTGTGAAATGTGTAAATTATTTTGCATACTTAGAAATTTCCTCTATTATCGTTTTACGCGTGCGAGCATGCGACCTCGCAAGGTACTTCCTATCTCAATTTTTGTGTTAGCTATTTTATTTTCTTTATCTGCATAGATTTTGTTTGCTCTGGACGCACAAACAGGTTTGTCTGGGGGTGTGATGAGTCCGATTTATATAGGGATTTTCGGACTCATCTGGGTTTATTTTCTTGCATGTGCACTACTTTTTCAATTGGAAAAGCTATATTTTTGTTTATGGCCTCACTTCACCAATAGTGCATTATTTTGCCCAGGGGTGTGTAGTTGCGCATTCTATTTCTGGGGGTAAGCACATGGTGCTCCCCATGGCCCTTTCTAGCTATTTTCATTGCATTTCTGTGACGCTGGAGTGCTCTCTTTAGTTTTATTGGTTTGTATGCATGTGGTGCATTTCCCCAAGTCTGGAATACAGGTTTGAGGAAAACGCACGGTCGTGCATTTTCTTAGCACATGGTCCTTTGAAAACGTCCGTTTTGCATGTGCAGGAGAAACGTCAAGCTGAGCTCGACGAAATGAGCTTGACGATCTTAACACACAGTTAACGCACGGTTTCTTCGGAACTGTGCGCGAAGGAAATTCACGGTTTTCCTGTAGCTTGCTTGTTTATTCTCCCGGTGGTTAATCGTGTGATTTACTCACGCGCCCGTGCGCGAGTAAAACGCACGGTTCCACCTGCTTTTCCTGGTTTCCAGCTTTCTGTCGCTATGTAACACCCCAAAATTTGAGAGGGGGTCGACTAGCGTTTTCTAGCCAATTTTGGTTTCTGGAAGGGGGCACACGGCCTGGGACACGGGCGTGTCCCAGGGCGTGTCAGGCTGGAGTCGATGACTTGGCCGCGTAGTCGACATTTTTCGCTCGACAAAGTGTCGAGACTGGGCACACGGCCTGAGACACGGGCGTGTCTCAGGGCTTGTCGAGCCTGTGTCGACAACCGGCCCGGGGTGTCGACTTTTTTCGCTCGACGATGTGTCGAGACAAGGCACACGGCCTACGACACAGACGTGTCCAAGGCCGTGTCAGTCAGTCGACGAACTTCTCTCGACGAAGTTCACTCGACGAGTGTCGAGTGTCGAGACTTCGCACACGGCTTGGGACACGAGCGTGTCCCAGGCCGTGTCCTTCTCGGGTTGTTTTCGGGGCTGTATCGATGGAGACACACAGCCGACCACACGGTCGTCTAAGTCGGGACACGGGCATGTCAGGTCAAACACGGGCGTGTCGGGTGCCTGTGTGTTGTTCCAGGTGCATCGATTTGGGACGGCGAATGGGGGACACGGCCCTGGACACGGGCGTATGCCAGGCCGTATTCGACCCATGTGTTTTATTTTTCAGACGGATCGTGGCCATTCTTTCCCTTATTTTGGGATCTGAAGGTCTAGGACTGCTCTTGGGGAGTTAAGTCCGAGAATAGGGTTGGAAACCCTCATTCTTCTCCAAGCTTTCTCTTACTAAAATTCTAGAGAGAAGGGAGAGCAAGGAAGAAGGAGAAGTAGAGATCCGGCTGTTGGAGAGGCTTCGGTGCTCCAAATCGCGAGCCGAGTCTAGATCCGTGGAGGCTAGACCATTGCGAAGGTTTTCATTCGGCTATTTTTCCATGGCTAGGAAGAGGAATCGGAAGGTAACAACACTTCTCCTCTCGGTTTTAGGATGCATGTCTTAGCATCTTTTCTTTTCTAGGTTTTGGGCCCCAAACACTCAAATGAGAGGGGTTTGGGTCGCCAAGGTTCAAGCGGAACCTCCGGGTCGATTGAGTCCATCCCCGGCATGATTTGCATTAGACATCCGCTCCGTTAGTGGATTAGGAATTGTGTGTGAAGCCGTAGTCTCGACTGTTAGTCCGACTCGGTGATGTTGCATACGAGCTTTAAGGATTCGTAGAGATCCATTGCGCAAGATGCCATTTGTGATGTGGTGTTTTTTTCTCCTTTTTCTCAAGTGAGTACGTGTAGTCAGAACCGGACAAGGATATCTCCTCAATGGCGGTAGATGGTTTCCTTGATGGACAAGGTTAGCTCTGCATGAGTGGAAGATGGTTTCCTTGGTGCGCGGGAACACTACAGTACAAATGAGGGACTAGGGTGGAATTGTCTTGGTTTGTGATATGCCAAGGAGTGGCTATATCTCCATGGTCGGCTGGCTATCCCGTGACGTACACGTCATGTGTGTAGAGTGTCCCGGCTAGACTAGTCCCCTTCTGTGAGATTGACGAGAATGCGAAGCATGGGGGCAAGCCCGGGCAATTAGGCCATGAGCGGGTGGGGTCTGGCAAGGCTTCTTAGAATCGGTCAGTTTGTGTTTGTTGGAATCCTGACATGAGACGTCAGAGCTTGCAGGAAAGCCTGGGTCTAAGACCTTGAGCAGGTGGGGCCTTGGCAAGAGTTCCATGTGTCAGCTTGTGTGCCGTTGGGGGGAATTGAGTTTCCCCCTTGATTTGTGGCTTTATACCAATGGGGAAGCATTGAGTACCCAATTGATGTGATGTTGTGCTAGATGCATACGCTATAGGGTGCCTTGGGTGAAACCTGGGTGTTGCATTCATGTTGCATAGTAGGCCCTAATATTATATGCTCAACAGTAGAGAACATGTATGATGTTTGAGATATCCAAGCCTGTTTCTTTAGTTGTTTTCCTTGCTTATGATTATTGCATACGAAGGGCTAACTTGCAGGTTGGAGGAGTACCCCGGGGTCCGTTAGGGGTGGCCGGGAGTAGATGTGTTTGTTACACAGTTTGAGGTCAGCCTTTGCTGACCCACGTTACTAATAATTTTTTACAGTACAAGGATCGCACGCAGGAGCTAGCTCGCCGGCCAAAAAGGCCTAAGCCCCATAAAGTGTTCCTCTCTTTTGTAACTCTTCTTATTTGATATTCCATGTTTGAGACTCATGTTGTCCGGCTTGCATGCCGAGGTAGACTAGGAGTGCTTATGCACTTTCATGATTGATGTATTATGTAGGTTTGGAGTCTTTTATGTTGTAAGGCCATAAAGCCATTTTGTTACTCTGTAGTGGTGGATAACTTCCAGTATTGCTTGTGTTTCCGCTGTGTTGTGCAAAGAGTTTTGAGTATGGGTAGTTATATCATCTTATAATACTAAAGATGTGGCGTCCGGATGTTGTGGGGCCCCGACCGGACCCATATTATACGGTCATTACAGGGGAGGTGTTACAATTTGGTATCAAAGCGAGGTTTGATTCAAGGTCAATGCGTAGAGAAGTTATCCACATAAGAGTAACGCGGGACCATGAGTGTCCTTATGTTTAAGTCTTGAGATTAGAGACTGATCCACGGCGACGGCCATGCCAGGCGGAGAATCCATGTGAGTGGAGCCTTTGGCGGAAAGGTTGGTTGTCGGACATGTAGACCAACACATGAAGTATTTCCTGAGCTTCCATCCCCGGTCGTTCAAGAGAGTTGGTACGCCAACGGATGCAGAGGATTGGTGGGTTTGTATTCAAGAGCTTTTGAGGGTGGCAGAGACGCCAGAAGAAAAGAAATCGGAGTATGCGGCATTCTTGTGGGAAGGAGACGCCAAGTTGTGGTGGGTGAGCCATAGCGGCCACCAGTTCCCTGGATGCACCCCGTAGATGGAGGAATTTGGGGATGCTTTTCTAAAGAGGTACATTCCCGTTTCTACACGGTTGTCCCTTCAGAGTCAGTTTCTGCACTTGATGCAGCGAGACAAGACCGTGGATGAGTATGTGCAGGAGTTCACCCATTTGGGTCGTTATGCGGGAACGACGATGGCAGATGATGTAGACATGGATAACCTCTTCTACTAGTGGATGAGGGAGAATCTGAGGCAACCCCACATTTCCATGAAGAGAGCTGGTTTCAATGAGTTAGTTGGGGCTGCCAGGATATTGGAGAGTGATCTGGAGCGAACCCAACGTCGTGAGGGTTTCACTCCAAGGAAAGTGGACGCCTGGAGGTTCTCATTCTAGGGGACCGCTAGCATATTGTTCGATACGGAAGCATCGCACTCCTTTCTTGCGAAGAGCTTCGTCCGGAGAATAGGAGTTGAGTCTTTCTCGGCAGACGCAGAGCTGAAAGTGCGCATGCCCAATGGGTCATCCATGACCACCGGTGCCAAAGGGCGCATCTGTTTGGAGCTGGACGGAGTTGACTTCATTTTGGTAGCAGCGATTTTGCCATTGGTTGAGTTTGATGTCATTTTGGGCATGGACTGGCTTGCAGTGCAGCGCGCCAGTATTGATTGCCTATCTAAGGTAGTGACCCTAAAGAGCAAAGGGCAGGCGGATGTCAAATTTGAGGTCCTTTGTGGAGTGGCCTATTCCCTGATTTCGGCCATGCAATTGATTCGGGCGGTTAACCAGGGTGGTGTAGCGCTTGTAGCATTATTGGAGGTTCGTCTCTCTCACCTATCTATTTAGGAAGTGCCCGTAGTGGCAGAGTTCAATGTTGTGTTTCCGGATGAACTTCCTGGAGCGCCTCCTCGGCGGGAGATCGACTTCTCGATCGAGTTAGTGCCGGAGGCTATGCCGGTGTCACGTCCTCCATTTAGGATGGCACCAAAGGAGTTGGCTGAACTCAAAGTACAGTTGCTGGAACTATTGGAACAGGGGTATATCAGGCCCAGTTCTTCGCAGTGGAGTGCGCCGGTGTTATATAGAAGAAAGACGGTAGTATGCGGCTGTGCATAGACTACCGAGAGCTGAACAAACTGACCGTTAAGAATAAGTATCTGATTCCTCGGATAGACGACTTATTCGACCAGTTGGTGCGGTCGGTGGTGTACTCAAAAATGGACTTGAAGTCAGGCTACTATCAGTTGCGAATTCGGGATGAGGACATACCCAAGACTGCTTTTGGTACGAGATACGGACACTTTGAGTTTACGGTGATGCCGTTCGGGCTGACGAATGCGCCATCTGTGTTCATGGACCTTATGAATGGGTATTTCGGGAATACTTGGATTCTTTTGTGTTTGTCTTCATCGATGACATCTTGGTGTATTCCAAATCGGAAGTGGAGCATGAGACCCACTTGAGAGTGGTCTTGCAAGTGTTGGGGGAGAATCAGTTGTATGCAAAGTTCTCCAAGTGCGAGTTCTGGTTAGAGAAGGTGGCATTTTTGGGCCACGTGATTAGTGGGGATGGGGTGGCAGTGGATCCAACAAAAGTGGAAGCCATCAGAGATTGGCCGGTTTTGAGGACCGTGACGGAAGTTTGAAGTTTTCTTGGACTAGCCGGGTATTATAGGAGATTCGTGGAGAATTTTTTGCGGATAGCTCTACCCCTCACCTCACTCACTCGTAAAGATCATAAGTTTGTGTGGACTCAAGAGTGCAATCAAGCATTTGAGGCACTGAAGGAGAGAATGATGATGGCTCCAATCCTAAGTCTACCGCAAGGGACCGAGGGATTTCAGATCTTCAGTGACGCATCGGGATGCGGTTTGGGTTGCGTTTTGGTGCAACATGGCAAGGTGATAGCTTTTGGGTATAGACAGATGAAGCCCCATGAGAGGAATTACCCCGTCCACGACTTGGAGTTGGCGGCGGTAATTTTTTGCGTTGAAAATATGGCGACATTATGTGTATGGTGCAAAGGTGGAGATCTTCACGGATCATAAAAGCCTGAAGTATCTCTTCGATCAAAAGGACTTGAACATGCAGCAACGTAGGTGGGTTGAGTTTCTTGGAGACTATGAGGTGGCGATTCAGTATACGCCAGGTAAAGCCAACGTGGTGGCGGATGCCTTGAGTAGAAAGTGCTCGGGGCAAGGGAATTGGATCGAAGCTCATGATGAGCGGTTGGTACGGGAATGGGAGTCCCTTGGTTTGGAATGTGTTGTGAGAGGCGCGTCCAGCGTGACTCGGTTGAACTGGATTGAAATACAGAACGACTTGTCTGATCGCATTCGGGAAGCGACTCGGTTGGATGTGGAGTTTCAACCTTTTGTGTTGGAGGCTAAAAAGGGCGAGAGCAGCGCCTGGGAGATGATCGATGGGATTCTGAGGAAGGACGGAAGGGTTTGTATACCGCAGTTCGGCAAACTCCGTGAGGAGTTGATGTTTGAGGCACACTTCACAAAGTACTCCATTCACCCGGGAAGTACACAAATGTACTTGGATATGAAGAAATCCTTTTGGTGGCCGGGGCTGAAGCGGGACGTAGCTTTGTATGTGAATCATTGCCAAACTTGCGCCTTGGTGAAGGCCGAGTGTCAGAAGCCGGGCGGGTTCGTGAAGCCCCTTCCAATCCCTGAATGGAAATTGGATGACATCTCCATGGATTTTGTACATGGTTTGCCTAGATCGCAGCAGGGTAATGATGCTATTTGGGTGATCGTGGACCGCTTAACCAAGATGGCCCACTTCATCCCAAATCCGAAAGAGGACAGTGTGGAGAAGCTGGTGGAGTTGTATGTTCGCAACATTGTGCGACTTCATGGGATTCCTAAGAGCATAGTCAGCGATCGAGATGGACGGTTTACGTCCAAGGACTGGAGATTGGTTCAGAAGAGTTTGGGCACGAAGCTAAAGTTCTGTACGGCGTTCCATCCTCAAACTGATGGGCAAACCGAAAGAACGAACCGTACTATGGAGGATATGCTGAGAATATGCATTCTTGACTTCGACAAGAAGTGGGTGGATCACCTCTTCATGGTGGAATTCGCGTACAATAACAGTTACCAAGCAAGCATAAAAATGGCACCATACGAAGCTTTTTATGGGAGACGGTGTCGAACACCGATGTCTTGGACAGAGGCGGGAGACACCAAAATGTTGGGAAAGGAGGTGGTAGCTGACGCTTGTGAGTTGGTACGGACCATTCAAGAGCGTATGAAGGTGGCGCAAGACCAGCAAGCAAAATACTTTAATTCTCGTCACAGGAAGTTGGAGTTTGCGGTAGGCGATTGGGTCTATTTGAAGATCAAGCCGTTCAAAGGAGTCTCACGGATTCACCGACTAAAGAAGTTGAGTCCAAGGTTTTTGGGACCTTTTGAAGTTGTTGAACGGGTGGGAGAAGCAGCCTATCGGTTGGCTTTGTCCGCGGAACTGAGTGGATTGCACGACGTCTTCCATGTCTCTGTCTTGAGGAAAGCCTTGGTGGGGGCTAGTGTGGTGATCGAGCCGGCATTGGTGCCGATAGAGGAAGACTTGAGGACGCGAGTCTTTCCAATTGCTATAGAGGATTCGGAGACTCGGCAGTTGTGGAATAAAGATGTTAAACTCGTGAAAGTCCGATGGGACAACTGCGGTCGTGAGGAGCTCTCTTGGGAGCGAGAACAAGCCATGCTAGAAGAGTATCCAGAGCTCTTCAAATCAGATACCCTTTTAAGTTGTGTTCCCTTTTGCTTTGTAATTTCGGGACTAAATTCTGTTAGGGGGGGGGAGTTGTAACACCCCAAAATTTGAGAGGGGGTCGACCAGCGTTTTCTGGCCAATTTTGGTTTCTGGCAGGGGGCACACGGCCTGGGACACAGGCATGTCCCCGGGCGTGTCAGGCTGGAGTCGACGACTTTGACACGTAGTCGACATTTTTCGCTCGACAAAGTGTCGAGCCTGGGCACACGGCCTGAGACACGGGCGTGTCTCAGGGCGTGTCGAGCCCGTGTCGACAACCGCCCGGGGTGTCGACTTTTTTCGCTCGACGATGTGTCGAGACAAGGCACACGGCCTAGGACACGGGCATGTCCAAGGCCGTGTCAGTCAGTCGACGAACTTCTCTCGACGAAGTTAACTCGATGAGTGTCGAGTGTCGAGACTTCGCACACGGCTTGGGACACGGGCGTGTCCCAGGCCGTGTCCTTCTCGGGTTGTTTTCGGGGCTGTGTCGATGGAAGCACACGGCTAACCACACGACCGTGTCAGTCGGTACACGGGCGTGTCAGGTCGAACACGGGTATGTCGGATGCCTGTGTGTTGTTCCAGGCGCGTCAATTTGGGACGGCGAATGGGGGACACGGCCCTAGACACGGGCGTGTGCTAGTCCGTGTTCGACCCAGGTGTTTTATTTTTCAGACGGATCGTGGACATTATTTCCCTTATTTTGGGATATGAAGGTCCAGGATTGCACTTGGGGAGTTAAGTCCGAGAATAGTGTTGGAAACCCTCATTCTTCTCCAAGCTTTCTCTTACTAAAATTCTAGAGAGAAGGGAGAGCAAGGAAGAAAGAGAAGTAGAGATCTGGCTGTTGGAGAGGCTTCAGTGCTCCAAATCGCGAGCCGAGTCTAGATCCGTGGAGGCTAGACCGTTGCAAAGGTTTTCATCTGGCTATTTTGCCATGGCTAGGAAGAGGAGTCGGAAGGTAACGACACTTCTACTCTCGGTTTTAGGATGCATGTCTTAGCATCTTTTCTTTTCTAGTTTTTGGGCACCAAACACTCAAATGAGAGGGGTTTGGGTCGCCAAGGTTCAAGAGGAACATCTAGGTCGACTGAGTCCATCCCCGACATGATTTGCATTAGAGATCTGCTCCATTAGTGGATTAGGCATGGTGTGTGAAGCCGTAGTCGCGACCGTTAGTCCGACTCGGTGATGTTGCGTACGAGCTTTAAGGATTCGTAGAGATTCGTTGCGGCAAGATGTCGTTTGTGATGTGGTGTTGTTTTCCCCTTTTTATCAAGTGAGTACGTGTAGTCGTAATCGGACAAGGATAGCTCCTCAATGGCGGTAGATGGTTTCCTTGGTGGACAAGGTTAGCTCCGCATGAGTGGAAGATGGTTTCCTTGGTGTGCGGGAACACTACAGCACAAATGAGGGACTAGGGTGGAATTGTCTTGGTTTGTGATGTGCCAAGGCGTGGATGTGTCTCCGTGGTCGGCTGGCTATCCCGTGACGTACACGTCATGTGTGGAGAGTGTCCCGGCGAGACTAGTCCCCTTCTGTGAGACTGACGAGAATGCCAAGCATGGGGGCAAGCCCGGGTAATGAGGCCATGAGCGGGTGGGGTCCGGCAAGGCTTCTTAGAATCGGTCAGTTTGTGTTTGTTGGAGTCCTGATATGAGACGTTCAGAGCTTGCAGGCAAGCCCGGGTCTAAGACCCTGAGCGGGTGGGGCCTTGGCAAGAGTTCCATGTGGCGGCTTGTGTGCCGTTGGGGGGAATTGTGTTTCCCCCCTTGGTTTGTGGCTTTATGCCAATGGGGAAGCGTTGAGTACCCAATTGATGTGATGTTGTGCTAGATGCATACGTTATAGGGTGCCTTGGGTGAAACCCGGGTGTTGCATTCATGTTGCATAGTAGGCCCTAATATTATATGCCCAACAGTAGAGAACATGTATGATGTTTGAGACATCCAATCCTGTTTCTTTAGTTGTTTTCCTTGCTTATGATTATTGCATACGAAGGGCTAACTTGCAGGTTGGAGGAGTACCCCGGGGTCCGTTAGGGGCGGCCGGGAGGAGATGTGTTTGTTACACAGTTTGAGGTCAGCCTTTGCTGACCCACGTTACTAATAATCTTTACAGGGCAAGGATCGCACGCAGGAGCTAGCTCGCCGGCCAGAAAGGCCTAAGACCCATGAAGTGTTCCTCTCTTTTGTAACTCTTCTTATTTGATATTGCATGTTTGAGACTCATGTTGTCCGGCTTGCATGCCGAGGTAGACTAGGAGTGCTTATGCACTTTCATGATTATTGTATTATGTGAGTTTGGACTCTTTTATGTTGTAAGGCCATAAGGCCATAAGGCCATTTGTTACTCTGTAGTGGTGGATAACTTCTAGACTTGCTTGTGTTTCCGCTGTGTTGTGCAAAGAGTTTTGAGTATGGGTAGTTATATCATCTTATAATACTAAAGCTGTGGCGTCCGTATGTTGTGGAGCCCCGGCCGGACCCATATTATTACGGTCATTACAGGGGAGGTGTTACACGCTACCCAAGTGATTTCCTTCACGCACGGGCAGAATCGCCCGTGCGTGAGTAAAACGCACGGGTCAACAATTCTTATTCCTCGATCATTATCTGAGCGCGAATATCGCACAGTTGACCTACGGTCGTGCGATAGACCGTGCGTGACCAATTTTCTGATCTTTTCCTATTTAAGAGCAGATTTTCCATATTTTTAAGGAGCCTTCTGCCATGCCATTTCCTCCGCCGTTTTAGGGCAAAGTTTCGCCCTTCCACCTCCGCCCTTCATCTTCCACCAAGGGGAGAAGCTCCGGCCATGCTCGCAAATCCTATACCTTGTTAGTGCTTGCTCTCGGCCTTCTCCTTCATCTTATAAGCTCTATTTCAAGCTTCGACTCCATACCTAACAAGCGAAGGGAAGCTTGCAACTTTCTTCCGGATCGTGACACGAAGAAGACGGGTCCATTGGGAGGTAGTGAGAGCCCTTCTCTACCCCGAACGTAGTTGAGGACCGAGCTTGGATGCGGATTGACAACCCGGCGATTCCTTCTGCGACCCCTCGACGAGCCTTTAGATTTGCTCGATCTCTTGACTTGTTCTTCCTTTATTATTGTTTATGTGCTGTTAGAACTTTTGTGTTGGTGATGTGCTCTTAGTTGTAAACATTATTAGTTTCATGTATTTGTGAACTTGTATTGTTTATGCTTAAGTTGCTTGAGTTGCGCCCGCATTTCCATCCGCCATCAATCCGTTCTTGTCGTTCTAGCAATTGCTAGAAGCGTGCGCAGCAAAAAGGTGCTTACGACCCTCAAATCCTGGTTCTTACGGTTGCCTACTCATTCATTCGCCCAGCGATTTGGTGCATAGCGTCACGTGTAGTCTTCCATCCCGCCTGGCAAAGCATCGCTGCGTTTTATTTTCATTTTCTGCAACATACCAAAACCCCCCTTAGTTAACTCCGACCAAAGGACTTTAATCTCAAGGCCTCCTCGATATTAACTCCCCCCTTACTGTTTTCTTTGAAGAGATCGATACTTGGGAAAGCCACCCATTTTATATTACTTGTGCGATCGGTACACTTGCCATTCAACGCATCAGTGGTCGCGACCCTCATTAATTATTACATCTTCTGTATTACACTCTTGAGTAATCCACCAAAGATACGTGGTGACGGTGACCCGTAATTGTTTTCTTATTATTGTTAACTTAGGAATCCAAACCAAAAACCCCCTTTGTTTACGTTAACAATTGCAATCACCTTTTCAATAGTGAAATCACACTCCCTACTTGCACTCCTCAAGAGATCGATACCCGGGGATTCAACTCCTCAACTTTGTTACTTGACAGCGATCGATACACTTATCGTGAACGCATCACTCTCTCAATGACCTTTCTTGGATCAACTTCTCGAAGCATTCAACGATACCGAGGGACAAATATCATCGTCAGTAGGTTGAGAGCCTGACAACAGGAGGTGATTATCGATCAAACATATTTCTCTGCCCCACCACCAGGCGCTTCTAGCATCCTGATCAACTAGATGAGAGTCAGACGACGGATGTTGAGCGTCAACCGGAAGGGAGATGCTCTCGAGTGACATCCAGCACTGCCAGCTAGTGGGAGCTTGGCAGCGGGATTTGCTCGGTGTCTTGGAGATTCTCTCAGGTGACATCCAGCCCTACCAGCTACTGGGAGACTGGCAGCGGGATCTACTCAGGGTCTGGGAGATGCTCTCGCGTGACATCAAGCCCTGCCAGCAAGTGGGATCCTGGCAGCTGGATCTGCTCGGGGTCTGGGAGATACACTCGAGTGACAACCAGCACTGCCAGCTAATATGGGCCTAGAAATGGGATCTTCTCGATTCCGGGAAATACTCTCGAATGACATCCTGCGCTACCAGCTAGTGGGAGCCTGACATCGGGATCTGCTTGGGTTCTGGGAGATGATCTCTAGTAATATCCGGCCCTGCTAGCTTGTAGGAGCCTGGCAACGGGATCTTCTCGGGGTCTGGGAGTCACTCTCGAGTGACATCCATCCCTCCTGGTAGTGGGAGATTGGCAGCGGCATCTGCACGGGGTCTGGGAAGCGCTCTCGAGTGACATCCAACCCTACTAGCTAGTAGGAGCCTGACAGTGGGATCTGCTTGGTGTATGGGAGATGCTCTTGGGTGACATCTAGCCCTATCAGCTAGTGTGAGCCTGATAGCGGGATTTGATCAGGTTGTGGGAGACACTCTCAAATGACATCCAACCCTGCCAGCTAGTTGGAGCCTAGCAGTTGGATCTGCTCGGGGTATGGGAGACCCTCTCGAGTGACATCCATCCCTGCCAGCTAGTGGGAGCCTGACTGCGGGATCTGCTCTAGTTCGGGGATTTAAGACCCCCTCCCCCTACCAAAGAGTTACTCGATCTTATGCCTAGAACCGCCGCCTTATGGTGACACTAACGCACGGGCTAGTCAATACCGCAAGATGACTATTCTGCAGGCTAGTACGATCATTTACCTATAGTCCAATTGAGAACAAAAGTACAACACGCAGATATTTAATACTAGCAAGTCCACAAGTCACAACTACAACATCATATATATATAATGAAAAGTGCAACAGTCCACAATGAGTATAAAAGAGATAAGGGCTTATGCCCAGTACTTGTCAAATAGAATCAAATCTCTCTCTCACAACAACACTATGCGGAAGCAGAAACTGAAACACTCATCATCACCTGACGCCGAATTATAGTAGTAGTAGTGCATGATAACTGCTCTTCAGGTCCCGCCGCCTCATTTTGGTGGTCGCACTGGTGCTCCATCTCCTCGTACTCCTAAAATGATACGCTCACAACTGACCTTTACTCATAAAGACTGAAAGTTAGAGTTAGATCTAGAATACTCTAGAGGTGGGTGAATAGAGTATACTTAAAAAATTATTAAGTCCTAGTGTAGGAAATGATGAAGTGCTAGCAGATAGTAAACCTAATTCACAAGCACAGCAAGAACAAAAGTAAAAATAGGCAACCAGACTACACAAGAAATTTATAGTGGTTCCCCAAATCTGGGTAGTCCACTCTTCTACCACCCTGGTAGGAATCCACTGAGGTTGTTGATCAGGTGCTTGACACCAATGGTTTTGATCAGGTCCCCAAAAACTAACTCAAGTCTTTTGATCAGGAGACTTGCAACCAGGAATCACTTTTGAAGGGAGATGACAACCCTTTATAGAGGTGGGGGTGAGAGAGTTGATTATGTCTTCTCTGTCAACAATCAGAGAGAAGACTTATGTGGACTGATGTTAGCAAACAGCTCCCCCTAAGATGTAGAATGGTTCAGGGAAAATCTGGAGCTTTGCTGTAGGGTGATAGGCCTGCAAGCCGAGTTCTTGACTAGCAAAGATGCAGGAACTTCTTGACTGATTTGATAGTAGTTGTCCTTAGAAGTCTTGGATAGTATAAGGAAGAAGAATATTCTTGTTGTTGTATGATTGTTCTTCTTCTACTGAATAATAATCTCTGCTTGTCACTGTAAGCTCTTGTGTAATCTATCTTCTATTCTGGCTCTTCATTTTTGTATATATGTATTCGTGTGTTTCTTCTTCTCTATTTTTTAAAATTTTGAATGCCTCAGTCATTAATGCTGACGGCCTTGAGAATAATCAGCATTGATTAATTTCCCCAACTGTCTTGTGGAAAATCGGCAAGTAATAATCCTGAGGAAGACCGTAATTAATGCTCTCTCTAACGGATACATTCATAGAATGTTAGAGCATTACCTTTTCAGGAATTATCGCATTTGAGTGTGGACAGAATGCCGAAAATGGCTAAGTCTGGAATCATCAAACAGTTGGCAAAATCCGTCGAACTGAATTACCAGTTCGTCGAGCTGAGATATTATATTTGTTGACCATACAGCTTCTGTTCGTCGAGCTGAGTTCCAAGATCGTCGAGCTGATAACAGAACTGCATACTTCAGAACCTTTGCCTTTTTTGTCTGAAGTTCGTCGAGCTGAGTTTGTAACTTCGTCGACTGGAGTTCAGCAACTATTCTAGACTTAGAATAATTCATGAATATAGTTGTTGAAGTAAAGGATCCAAAATTCATCGACCAATGAACAAGGTTCGTCGACCTGAGAACTTCTAACTGAAGGTTCTTGTGAAGTTGAGCTCCAAGTTCATCGAACTCAGGATCCAGTTCATCGAGCAAAGTCTGAAGTTGGACTTAAAATAATTTGGAGTTATCCTGACTTTAGATGGTTGAAGAAATATACCAGATTTCGTCGACCAGAGAAGGAAGATCGTCGAGCTCAGCTAAGAGAAATATCTCAAGATCGTCGTGCTGAGAATTTGACTTGTCCTTCTGAAACCGCTTCTGTGAACTGTGTCGCCTCAAATCCTTCTTGTGTCGATTGAGCTAGTGTCGACTAATATTATCTGTGTTGACTGATAGTATGTTGTGTTGACACAAATCCTCTGGGTGTCAACACAGCCTTTCTGTGTGTCGACACAGCCTTTCTGTGTGTCGACACAACTATTTGAGTCTCTGAGAAACTATTGTAGGCAGATCTATGTGATGTTGACTCTTGGCCTAGACTCTAGGACACAACTATGACCCTGACTATACATGTTGGTTCAAATCATCCTAAGTTAGTGAACCTAGCCCAAATCAACTAGGGATCCAACAAAGACTAAGCCATTTTGTCCTCGCCTCACAACCGCCACTCCTAGGAACCGTGTAGGAGGACGAAAGCGGAGGATAATAAAGTAAAAAAAGCAGGTGATGTTGGATCTATTCTACCATGGATATATTTCTAATAACTATATCATTACACTAGCAGTTTTATATAGTAGATGTAATGTAAGTACGCAGTACTAAAAACAAGATTGTTGTAAGTAAAGTAAAGAAAGAGCAAAAAATAAACTACCTACCGCTATACTAACATCACATGAGTACCTTAACTTATATGAATGCTCATACAAACTTATAAGTCAAGGTTTTAGAAATATAACTTACCATATAAAAGAGCTCATACTAATTTATATGATAAGAATCTACAATGCAAATGCATAAGTATGTATGTATGCTATGATGAGTTATGCAGGTTATGATTCATACATGTGCAACTCACACATATGACTCTGTAATCACAGACCTTTAGTTCCAACTTTTTGGAGTTAACTAAACTATCTGGTACCACCAATGTGGCTACAGCTGCAGTGGAGCAGGCGTCTTTACTTCTTAGGCGGGTATGCATACTACCAGGCCTAGACCCTTCATACGCCTCTGTACAGGTCCGAGGTACACTCTAGAGTCTCTACGTACTAATTTGTTTTCCATCTCAACCAATCTTGTTGGTCGAGTGCACGTTTTCGGGGAGCATCCTCCAGATCACAGTGTAAAACAACCCACTTGCCCCCTCAAACCCTCACACCTCGCCAGAGACACCGTACTGTCGTCAGTGTGACGACTGGACCAGTACCGCATGACTCTCCACTAATATATTATATGCACATGCAAGTTATTTCGATACCCGGGCGTCCAGCTCGCAGGATCAAACCCGTCCTGAAGTAACCACCTAATCCTCCAGCTTACAGGACTAAACTCGTCCTGTACCCTAACACCCGAGCCTCCAGCTCGTAGCACTAAACCTTTCCTATATCAAACACCGAGCCTCCAGCTCGCAGGACTAAACACATACTGTATCAAACACCCGAGCCTCCAGCTCGCAGGACTAAACACATCCTTAATCCCTCAAACCCTATACGAGTGAGTTTGTCACATCATACCCTTAACATATTATACTACTCTTGTCTAATTCTTGTTATACATAGCAGTTTAGGGTTAATCCTTGGACTGCCTAGGGCATGCCAAGGTGAAGGGCTCTCGGTGGCACTAGAAACTACGATGGGTTGAACCTCAAAGATCCCTTTATTAAGGACACCTAATTTTATTAGTGTCTACCCATTATTAATACCTCAATCTCGTTGTTGCTCTTGAGCAGACCTAATGATTTGAAGTACTTATTGGGAAAAACGACGATATTTCGTCGGACCCTGTTATAATTGTTCTCTTTGTGGCTTACACGCTAACACTCGTTACTATGTAGTGACCTACTTGTGATCCTGCCCAGGCATTCAAACTTCCCAATACATCTCTCAATTCAGCTACATCTCATTACTCTGGGTGCCCTAATATTACACGTCACTTTTACTAATCGCTGCCCATGACATAATTCTAACCCATATTAGACGACTTCCAATTCCTTGGGCGAAAGGCCTCCAATTTTTTATCATGGGTTTATCATGTGTATAATATTGATCATTCCGAATTCCATCATTTTTCTAATTATATTGGACCATAATTTAAATTAATTAATTAAGTGACTTGGGTCACTTTGAACATGAACTACTATAACCATTGGTCCATTATGTCCAAATAAATTATCTGAATTTCATCAATATTAAAAATGTCTGCTCACCAAATATCCTAATTTTCCAACTTGATTTGACCCTTATTTTTTCCGTCACGATTAATATCATATTATCTTCCTTTTTCAAATGAAGTACTAAAAAAATCATGTAAAAATTCATGAAAAATTTCTACTGACTAATATTGACAGGATAATACTCAAAACAAATTTTTCATAATTCTATCAAGGGGTTTGACCTAATATTTCCACAATTTAAAATATCTATGAAAATGCCACTAATGAAGTAATCACCATAAATATTCATACAAAAATCTTAATAAAATTTACAGCAGATCACAAAATAGAAATAAGGGTCTAGACATGTTTTTCATAATTTTCCATGAAATATTAATCATGTTTTTAATCTAAATAGCATAAGGGCAAAATTGTAATTATGCTATTTGCACAAGGAATACTTCTCAAATATTCTCATAAATTTTTCCAGAGAAGTGAAATGCCACTTTATGTCATTGGTCAACAATTTGGACTTTCCTAAAGTCAATAGCCCTAATTTTTATTATAACACCTAAGTGTGCTATTTTTGAAATAATTCTAACTTATTGGATTTTTTATTCCAAAAATCCCTATTTTCTCCTGAAAGGAGTAATACACCTCCATAAGACTCTGTCCAAAATATCATGAACATGCATTTGGCCAAATGGGCTAAATTCTCATTTTTCTCATTTTTACTATTTGCACACCTTTCACTATTCTACATTCACCATGCATGTTGGATCCTCTAACATGCAGAGGTCCAAATGGATCCAAATTATTACCAAGGCCTTAGTATGACATTAGAGCCATGCCAACCAAATTTGGGGGCATTTAGAAACGTGAATCATCCAAAATTCCACTTATTTAAATAATCATATTTCTACAAAAACTATAGAAATTTATCATCTAAAAATTCTGATTTTTGGAAATAGTCTAAGTATGGTATAAACACATATAGGGCCTAAAATTCACTGCATGTGAACTATTGGGTATTGTATCCACATTAACCCAGATTTGATGAAGTCATCCTTGAACTAAGATGAATTAAGTTGTATTTGACACCTTGTTTAAGTTATGTGTTTGCAGGATTCTAATGTCAAGTATAGACCAATGTTAGTTTACAATGAGTCACCAAACAAAGGACCATACAATGTAATATCTCATTGTGTGATTTAAAGTGTTGACTCTTGTGTAGCCTCTCGATTGGGATACACTTCATATTCAAGTACTAGGACTAATTTGAAAAGACTTGTTGTTGAACTCACCTGGAGGAAAAGAATTCAGTTTAAAGAATTTCACTAAGTCCTTTACTCGAGTAGATCCCAACATACTCAAGTGAAATACTTAGTCTATACTCAAGTAAGAGTCTTTGTACTCGAGTAAGATAGTTACCTCTTGAGTATTTATGTTAGATCTCTCGAGTAGCTAAGTTAACTACTCGAGCAGATTCCGTCTCATTCTCGAGTTAACATAATTTCTTCTCAAGATATTTTCTAAGTAAATTACTCGAGTAGCCATATAAGTACTCTAGTAGTTTAAACTTTCTCTCTCGAGTTACAGAAGTCTCGGTCTCGTGTAACTTTTCTTCACTCGAGTAGTCTAAGTAATGTACTCGAGTAGTTCATCTACTACTCGAGTAGTCCAGAGCTTATACTCGAGTAACAATATTTTCTTCCCTGAGAATTTTTCTAAGTCTATTACTCGAGTAGCTATTTCCATTTACTCGAGTAGTTCTTATTCTCTCGAGTAGTTCTGTTCACCTACTCGAGTAACCCAAGATTCTATTCCAGAAATTATTCTAAGTCCCTGACTCGAGTAGTTCCTCTACCTCTCGAGTAGTCAATTTCCTTTCACTCGAGTAAAATTTATTGTACTCGAATAGTCCAACTCCACTTCCCATGTAACTGTTTTAGCACTCGAGTATGTCTCATTGTACTCGAGTAGCTGCTCTTCATTTCCAGATTTTCTCCAAGTATTTACTCGAGTATTTATGTTCTGTTCACTCGAGTAGTTACATATAGTACTCGAGTAGTTGCTTCTTCACTCGAGTATACCAGCTTCACATTTTCTGAAATTTTCTTAAGTCCAGATTGACAGATTTCTTAATGAACCTTGATGTGATTGGTCCATGTGTACCTCTTTAAGAATTAATTATGAGTATTATCACAGATCCTATATAAGGTCTTGTCAAACCGACAAAGCCTAAGAAGAAGTTTTGCAGTCAAATTATTGTCTAAGTTCTCTGATTCCCTTTCTCTCTCCAAGAAGCGAAAGCCGCCGCCGCCGATCTTCATCGTTCACATCCGGCTAGGGTTTTCGATTTCAGAGGATTCAGATCAAGAAGGCTTACAGATTGAGATCGTCGCTCAACTCCTCATCTTCTATCCGATCGTGTGAAGCCAAGAAAGTCCAGATCTAGCTTTGCCTAGATTTTCTTCAACCACTTAGATAAAGCTGCAAAGTCTAAAAGAGGAAGATCCAAGCTGATTGTTTACAGATCTGATAAGGATTAATTGTTTGTAATTTTACATTCGTTCTATTTCATTCTTGAAGGAGAATTTTCTCCGAGTGTAGGAGCTTTTGTCTCCACGACTGTAGGAAGTTTTACCTTCCGAGTGTAGATCGGTTTTGTGGATCGAGATTGTAGGAATGTTGTTCTGAGACGTGGGATTGGTTTTCAATCCGAGATAGTGGAGTAGCCGAGTCTAGTGTATTGCTAGATCGGTGAGGGAAAGTGGATGTACCCAAGGTTGGGGAACCACTATAAATCTTGCTTCCTCTGTGATTTATTGGTAGATAGTTCTGTGCATAGATTTTAAATTTTTATTCCGCAAAAGACACACATCTCACATATTCACCCCCCTCTAGGTGATTTAGATAGGCAAATAAACACTTTCAATTGGTATCAGAGCCAGGTTGATCAATAAAAGGTTAACACCTTGATCAGATCTGATTAGTTGTCTTTTGAGATCTACCAAGCATGGACAAGGCTAAAGATTTTGCCAAGCTTCCTTTGTGCACCAAGAACAACTTTCCCATGTGGAAAGAGAGAATCAAATTTTTCATGGATGCTGTGGATCCGAGAATCTTCATGATAGTTGAAGAAGGTCCTTATATTCCCATGACAATCTTCACAATAGATCCAACTAAGAAAGTTCCGAAGAAATTAATGGATATACACAAAGATGAGATTGCACTTGTATCCTTAGATAAGAAGGCCAAAAATATAATAGCAAGTGCAGTCGATTACTCCATGCTGCAAAACGTGATCCACGCTAGTCTGCAAAGGAGATGTGGCAGTCTCTAGTTACCTTGATAGAAGGTACAAAAGAAGTCAGGGATGATAGAAGATCCCTTCTAAATAAAAAAGTATGAAGCTTTCTGACAAGGAAACAAGGACACAATTGCTGACATATTTGAGAATTTCTTCAAGATAGTAAATGGCCTAAGGGACTATGGCAGAGTATTCACAAACGGAGAATTAAATGATAAATTATTGAGATCCCTAACTAAGGAATGGGATAACAAGGTCTGTGCCATCAGGGAATTTGGAAAGCTAGCTGAGACAGACCCACAGAACCTCTTCAGGAAGATTATGTCATATGAGCTTCAACTCAACACCAAAAAGGCTGAAGAAGAGAAGAGCAGGTCTGCATTCAAAGAGAAGTCTGTTGTGCTAAAGGAAGACACGTCAAAAAAGTCAAAGGCTGTTGTTCCTTCCCCAGCACAAGAAGTGAGTGAAGAAGAAACGTCAGAGCCAAGTACCTCAGGCTCTGGGCTATCTGAAGGAGAGTTCTCACTACTCTCACGTCAGTTCAAGAAATTCTTGAACAAAAAGAAGCATTGGAAAGGTAAGGATGCATCTTACAGAAGATCACAACATGATGGTGATCGTCAAAGAAAAGGCTCAAGTAGCCACGACAAGTGTACTCCAAAACAGAATAAACATATTTCTACTGACATTATTTGTTACTATTGTAATAAGCCAGGACACGTCATTGCTGACTGCCCCCATAAGAAGAAAGAGGGTGGAAGAAGAGAGGAAAAGAAGTCCTCATACAACAAGAAAAGGACAGAGAAGAGTCTAATAGCCAAAAAGGGTAAGACTCTTAGTGACTCCGACTCATCAGAGTCGAGTGAAGAAGAAGAAGCCTACTTTGGGATTATGGCTCAGGAAGATGACGAATAAGAGCCCCAGTTCACTGGGAAGGTAAACTCTCACACTCCTCTTTCAAAATCTGAAGCTTCTGAGCATGATCGTGAGGACAGCTCTTCTGACGATGAGTCTGAACTCATGGCCCAGTACAAGGAGTTGATCATGGCTTACGACAAATGTCGCCGAGTCGTGAAAACTCATGCTAAAGAGATAAAGTCTCTAAAAGCTGAAGAGGGCATCTTGAGAGAAGAAGTCTCCAAGACTAACTCACTCAAAGAGAACTTCAATAATGCTATTGAAGAATACAACAAGGCTCTTGAGCACCTTGACCTAAAAGAGATAATCATCAAAGAGTTGGAAGAACAACTCGCCGCTGAAAAGAAACTTGTTGAAAGTTTCTCGAAACCTAAGATTGTTCTTCCATTCATTGTTGAATTCTCGGCTAAGGCCAAGGGTGCTGGATTAGGCCATGAAGAAGCTCCTAGCAAATCTTCTAGGAGGAACAAGGCTCAAAGAAAGAATAAGGCCACTAAGAAGGCCTCGGTCAAAGATAAGGGGAAAGCCCCTCAAGATTAGACTTCGTTCAAGAAAATCATATTTATAACTAATGAGTTTGATCTTGACTCATCCTACGGTCACTTGACCAGGCCTACCTATGTAGAGCCAAAGTCTCGCTACCAAATATGGACTTGCCCCAGAAACTTTGTTGAGAGTGTCTTTAAGGCACCTTTTGAAGAAGTCATTCTTCAGAGCTATGGACCTTTCAATCATGGTCATAGCTTCAAGAAAGCACTGAAGGTAAAGACCGTTGTGGAAAAGCCACATAACGAGAAGAAATCTTCTGATTGCCATCATCATAAAGCTTCTTCCCCGAAGAATGCTGCCCCTGCTAGACCATTATTGCAAAATGTCAAGCAGGAGAACATAAGGCAAAGATACAACAGGTTTAACTTTTGGTGCTGTGGCAGAATTGGTCACTTTGCCATCGATTGTTGGTTTAATCCCAGAAATGCTGCAACTCCTCATGTTGGCAATATGAGAAAGACCGCTCATAATGCTAACACTCATAGGGGGAGTGTTCTAACCCGAGACCAAGGACCCAAATGTATTTGTGTTCCTAAGGCAAACTGATTATGATTGCAAGTATGTCCAAAGGCCACCAAAACGCCAATCTTGTATTTGGACAGTGGATGCTCTTCGCATATGATCAGGACAAGAAGCCTACTTCAGAATTACTCTCTAGTCTTGAACGGACTAAAGGTCATCTTTGGAGGTTCAAACCAAGGAATCACTAAAGGCCATGGTATGCTCACTAACGGTAGTGTATCTTTCTCAGATGTAGCTTTTGTTGAATGATTGGAATAATATCTTATAAACATAAGCCAACTCTGTGACAAAGGATACATAGTTGACAATATGGAAATGATTCTATCTGGCGCCCAAAACAGAAACATATTTTGTTTGAATTTTATTTATGTAGACTCTTCTACACCAGTGTGCTTTTTAGCAAAAGATAGTGCGTCTCTTGGTGACCAATGGCACAAGAGATTAGCATATATTAATTCCAAAACTATTAATAAATTATTTTCAATGAACTTAGTACGTGATGCTCCAAATGTCAAGTACGTCAAAGATAGACCTTGTCATGAATGTGTAAAAGGCAAACAAACAAGGACTACCTTTAATAGCATTATTGGCAAGGATTCTAATAGATTTCTCCATCTACTTCATATGGACTTGTTTGGTCCACTGAAAATTAGAAGTTTGGGAGGCAAGGATTATACGTTTGTAATTGTTGATGATTACTCGCGCTTTGCGTGGGTGTTCTTTCTGAAACATAAGTCAGATACCTTCGACATCTTTACTAACTTTGTCAGGAAAGTCCAAAATGAATACAACTGCTACATAGTCAAAATCAGAAGTGACAATGGAACAGAGTTCAAGTCTGGGGCCATGACAGAATTCTGTGAAAGCATAGGTATCCTTCATGAGTTTTCCTCTCCTCGTACTCCACAACAAAACGGAGTGGCCGAGAGAAGGAATAGAACACTCACAGAGGCCTGCAGGACCATGTTGAGTGATACTTCACTTTTGGAATACTTTTGGGCTGAAGCCGTCAACATTACATGTCACGTGCAAAATCTAGCACTCATAAACAAAAACCACGATAAGACACCTTACGAACTTTTAAGGGGCAGGAAACTAACTGTCTCATATTTTAGAATTTTTGATTGTAAGTACTTCGTGCTTAACAATGACAAATATCATACTACCAAGTTTAGTGAAAAGTGTTTTGAAGGTATTTTCGTAGGATATAGTAATCAGAGCAAGGAATACATGATATTTAATAGAAAAACCAATTTCGTAGAAGAATCAATACACGTTGTGTTTGATGAGACGAGCTTGCTGCAAGGCAAATCTTCTAGTGTGTTCATTGAGATGTCTGCTGCCTCCACCACTCCGCCTTGGGTGATTCCCTCTAATGTCAGCATTGTCAATGAGTTCGTAGACTACGTTGGAAATGTTGTGCGACCTTCCTTCAACCCCAACAACAACCCTTATAGCAATAACTATAATCCGAGTTGGAGGAACCACCCCAACTTCTCATGGAGAAATGCGAACAATGCGCAGCGCCAACCCAATTCTTATGCGGCCGGATTTCTGCCGCCTCCCCCTCTTCCAAAACCATCCCTGATGGAGGAAAAGTTTTCTAAATACATAGCTTCCAACGAGTCAAATATCAGAAACATCACCGGATCGCTAAAAAACTTCGAACTCCAGGTTGGACAGCTAGCGCGAATGATGTGCGAGCGCGCGCTCGGGGCACTGCCGGGAAACACGGATCCCAATCCGCGGGAGAACATCAATGCTATAACCCTCCGTAGCGGAAAGGAGGTGATCGATCTAAAATGGATCGATTCGCAGGGTCCCTAACTTGAGACTCCCCAACCCCCTTTCAAGGATTCTTCTACCCCCTCTCTTTATTTTCTTTGTACATATTGCATTCTCTTTGTTCCGCATACTTACGTTGCAACATTGAGGACAATTTTGGACTTAAGTATGGGGTATTTTCGTGCTTTATTTTCCGCACTTCTACTTTCTGCATTTCAAAAATCCAAAAATAAAACTATTAAACAAATATATAACAACAACAAAAAAACAAAAAAAACCATTTTTAAAATGAAAAATCCAAAAACATTTTTAAAATGAAAACTCAAAAAAATTCAATAATTATAAAACACAAATTCCAAAAAAATTATAAAACAAAAATTCCAATAAATATTTAGTTTTATTTTGTAAATAGTTTTGTACATACTTTATGCACATATCTTTTGTAAATATTTTTTTAAAATATTTTTTTCTTTTCTCTCTTTCCCCTCTTCCTTTCTTTCTCTTCTTTGTAATTATCATTTCTCTCTTTCCATATTTTGTAAATATTTGCCTATAAAAACCAAAACAAAAATCTAAAAAATTAGAAAAGAAAAAAAAGTTAAAAAATTATATATTTGTTTTTGGTATATATATAATAACAAATTTAAAAACAACAAAAAAAGATAATAACTAAAAAATTCAAAAAAAAGAAGAGTAAAACAAAACAAAATTTCAAAAAAAGATAATAAATTAAAAATACAAAAAAAATGATGATAAAAACTCTAAAAATCCAAAATATTTTATAAATCAAATATACCATTCTTAATTTTCTTGCTATCCAAAAATTTTGTTTTGAGTTTATTGATATGTGAATTTTATTAATTCTTTTTTTGTTATTTGTTTGTTAACTATTGATTGAAAAATTTAAATAGTCGGGGTTAAGTTTTAAAGAATTCATTATGCTTTGTTAAAATAGCGAACTCGTTTTAGGCACTACTTCTAATTTTTCATTAATAGGAGCATGTGTGTTATGTTAGAAAATAACGACTATAGAATTTAATTATGTTTACTTTTATCTTTCTGAAAAATTGAAACGAACAATTTATTAAGGTTGCTCTCAAACATTTTTTAAATTAAAAATCTAGTTTTCTTTTCTCCCCTTATTTATCATGACTTACTTGACATGATATAATTTTTATCCTTAAAAGATCCTATATCAATGGGAATAAAATTTCATTCCCTAAACATAGGCACCTAATAATTTAAAAAGATTATATGTTACGAAGTAAGAAGATAAAATTCATTACTCCTACACATATACATTGGGTTAATTTTATTTATTATGAAGTTAAAAAAGAAAAAAATCATATTAGGAAAATAAGATTTCATTTTCCTAATAATCCATAAAGAAAAAATGGAGGTTCGAGAAAAAATTACATCACCTCAAAATTCAAACCCTCTTCATAAACCAACATCAACCACCTAAGCCAATTTCATGATTCTAGAATTAATTCAAAAATCTTTTTGAGAGCATAATTTGTAAATTGCATTATTTCCAGTAAAACTCCTATAAGCTAAAATTCATATAATTCCAAACTATTTTTGTTAATCTAACCATTACAATTATTGCGTTCTATTTGATTACATCAAGAAGTCTTTTGGCCAAAACTTTTGCCCTATTTAAATCATCTACATAATTTTAGGACTTAACTCTTACACCATGTATGTTTATTTCGATCTCATCTTATAATTAATTAAGTGGTAGCTAGACTTAGAGTTTTTCTATTCCTTGTAAGTTCACCTCAAACTTTTGCACTGGAATAACAAAAGCTTAAGGTGTAAATATATGCATATTTTAGTACTTTATTTATATCGTTTTAGTTCTTATTCATAGTTTTTAGTTATTTTTGTTTATAAAAATGTTTCTTTTTGTAAATATTTATCTAACTTACTTTATTTTGATCTTCTGAATTTTTCAGGAAAACTGTCAGAAAATGCACAGTACACGCCCGTGTACATTGGGTCACGCCCGTGACCTGGGCGTGATACTACAACTCCCGAGAAATCGGAAACTTTTGAAGGAAAAATGGTGACACACCCTAAGATACGGTCATGTCATGTGACACGGCTGTGCTAGAGCCCCGTGTCACCCGATCGACGAAACGCGCCCGAAGATCGTCGACAAGACCTGACACGCCTGTGTCAAGATGCGACATGGGCGTGTACACATCTACCTGGCCCGACGGGATGTCGCCAGTGACTTTTGATGCAACCCACCCCAGCTCGACCTGATGGACACGCCCTTCGACACGCCCATGTCGGTAGAGACACGATCGTGAATTCCACGTGGACTACCTCGAAGTCAACTATGCCGTCACATCGCCGGATCAGCTCATGAATAGTGTTGACATGTCCCCCGACAAGCCCGTGTCGGAGGGCGGGTACTTAAAATTTTTTCCCTATAAATAGGCCCTTGCTGTAAGTTGTTTGGGTTCCAAAATTTTGAACCATTTTGGTGTTAAGGGCTGCTGTTTGGAGCTAGTTTTGAGGCTATGTAAGGAACCTTCCCCCTCCTTTGCAAGTTTGTTTAAACTTTTGTAATCAACTTTTTTTGTTAATAAAATTGTTTCTTTTCATCCTTACAATGCTTTGGAATTTCGCTGAATTCCTCCTTTTCATCAATCTTATATATTTTGTTTTCATTTTCATATGGCGTGTGTGCGTGTATGAGTTCATTTTTGCGGAATTTATGCTTTAAAATGAAAAACAGATAGTTTTACTTTCATTTTTCTCAAGAATACTATTCATTGTTATAACCGTTTTTTATCATACTCTTTAGAATTGGTTAGACTTAGGATTTTCATGCCTTTAAATTCGTTCTTATGAAATTGTAAAACGATAAAAAGTGTTTTAATTACTGGTAACTTAGATTTTTTCCTTTTTAGGTTATAAGACTTTTGCTTCTTTTTAGCTTTCTTCCACTTTTTTACCCGTTTTACAAAGCTATAAGAATGGATTATGCGTTATTTTCAAATTTCAACACCTTTGACTTTAGCATTTACTTGAAAATATTTTCGCTCAAGCAATTTTTATTTCTACTTTTTATGCATTTCCAAGAAATTCTAACGTTAAAAATACAAACGTTTTAATTTTTCAAGAACCTACTTTTCTCACATTAATTTTAAAACACTTTTGCTAAAATAATTTTATTTTGTCTTTTTACGCATTTCTACCACATTCTAGCGATAAAAATATAGTTGTTTTAATTTTTCAATAACTTTGTTTTTGTGATTTTTTTCGCTTGCGTGCCCGCGTGTATGAGATAATTTTTATCGCTTTCTTTCATTTTTGCCAAGTGTGTGTTTGTATTTCAATTATGCAAGTGTGTGTGTGTATTTCAATTATGCAAGTGTGTGTTTGTATTTCAATTATGCAAGTGTGTGTGTATTTTAATTATGCAAGTGTGTGTGTGTATTTAATTTCTGTAGGGTGTGTGCGTGTGTCGCATTTAACTCCGCCTACTCATTATGAGTTAAATGACATGTCATTATTTTTCACCTACTCATTAGAGTAGGATTTGTGTGTGTGGGTATTTACTTTCTGCAGTGTATGTGTGTGTTTTACTTTCTGCAGTGTGTGTGCGTTTCATTTTAAGTAGAGTGAGTGTGTGTGTTTATTTCATGTCGAGTGCGTGTGTTGGTGCATTTATTTTCTCCTACTCATTTGAGTAGGACCCGCTTTCATTTCAGTCCTACTCGTTTGAGTAGGACTTGTCATTTTCAGCTTTAATTTATCGCCTACTCGTTTGAGTAGGACTTGTCATTTCAATTATACAATTTTCCCCTTTTTCATAACATAGTTTTTGTTTTTTTTCTTTATTATAAGTTTGGTTGAGTGCATGTGTTTTTAATTTTTTAGTAGCTTTTCTATTTCTAATATTAGGTTATCTTATTCCTTTTTTCTTATTTTTTTGTCGCTTCAGTGCTTAGTTTAGAACTCACGCCTAACCAAACTCATAAGCCATCCCCATTCCAATGAGTGGCTAATCGCTTTTAGCCCTCGGTATCGAAGAGCATTGAGATATAAAATGTTTTGAATAAGTAAAGGTCTTGTTTTTATATTTAATTAAAAAACTTAAGGTTTACCCCAGGTTAATGACGCGTAGAACCACATATCTATGTGTGAGATCTATTTTCGTTAACCATATGCTAGCTAGCCGAGAGGCCGTGCGTATGGACTGATCACCCCTTGGTAAAGAGAGTTTCGCACTAACCTCGAGAGAGGAGGTGCGCTAACTCTACCTGATTGTGTTCCCCACCTAATAGCGGGGTCCTTAGCATACTGTGAGAATTAAGAGGAATCCTTCGTCGGACGAGAGCCCGGTCAAATAGCCTTAATGTCCTGGTGAGCGATATTCGTAGAGATTGGTGAGCTCATTCTTTTGGAACTTCCACGGACAATTTTTCGCTTTAATTAAATTAAAACCTAAGATCTCTTTTTATTCAAATATATTTTATTCCTAACGTAATTCGATACCGAGTGTTATCTCTTCATCGACTTTATTCATAACCTATTTCCAGTGTTTTAGTTACAATCAACAACTTTAATATTTCGGTAAAATAATAGTGCTTTCGGAGCAGTAGGGATAATCAACCCATTCCCGGGAAATTTATGATCTGGATATTCTCCCAAATATCTTGTATTACTTGCGATAGGTGCACTTGCCTATAATTCGCCGTGCGAAATCCAGACCCGCCGTGCTCCCTAGATAATTTATAGCCGGGCTTTGTGCGTATCAACGCGCTCGGCCCAAGTTTATTTTATTTCTTTTGAGTTAACTTTAAGATAGTGGAGTTGTCTTAGGATTTTAGGATAGAGTAGTGTGAAACTCGTGCAGTGCTCCTAATCGAGTACTCATGGTATGTACAAATAGTATAGATTTAATTCTTCTTTGTGCTCGTAGATTTATGCTTTTCTGCATTTGTAAATAATGTTTGTGCTACTCAAAACTATGGAAGCTGGAGCAATCGAACGGTAGTCTAGGATTGTGTGTAGGTGCCGCTAGCCACATTTTGCTCGAGTCAGGAGGAAGGATTATCTTTCTCGGTGACTAAGAACTTTACCCAAGCTACTCTCGAAGCATTTGTGCATGGTTAGTGAAGCGTGGGCATGATGTAGGCCATCATTTTGGCCCGGTTTAACCTTGTTCCCAGTCCTAACGTTAATCCTTGTTAGCCCATTTTCTTCCTAAACATCCTATTGATTTAGCCCCACTACGCTATCACCAAGGTCTTAAAGCTTTGCCCAGTTGCACACCCCTATTTCGCTGTAGTAGTATGATACTTCTTTCATTAGTGTTGTGGCTGTGATATTTCTTTGTGGTTGTGCGGTGAAGTTATTTTGAAAATTTGGGCTGACTGTGCATTGTAAAAATAAAAAGTCTAAAAAAAGATATATATATATATATATATATATATATATATATATATATATATATATATATATATATATATATATATATATATATATATATATATATATATATGTGTGTGATGATGATATAAAAGAAGAAAGTGAAAATGCATGAATTGTTTATAGTATTGTGGTGGTGGTAGGCGGTGCACACACCCGTGTTCTCAAGTTCAAGTCTGGTGCTGTAGTGCACCAACATGTTTTGTAGGCAAGAGGAGTGCATTTGTTTGAGCTCATTGGGGATGTGCGTAGCTATCGTTCTTACCCCTTTTACATCCTTACCTACATATTTACCCAAGCCCCACTTCTACCCTAAAGTCCTACAGATTCGCTCTTGAGTCATACTAGCTCCGTGGAGAGAGTGCGAACGTGCACGCGTATGGTCCCCGACATTGATGGATTTCTTTGGAGATCATCCCGAGCCCCGGTCTTTGGAAATGCTCAACTTAGTGGCCTGCCTACTTTCTTCCTACGCATGACCGAACAATTCTCCTGTATTCTATTTTTGAGTAGTTGCAATACTTCTTTACGCGTGTCGAAATTTATAAACTTCGTCGCATAATTAAAAATTATATCTATTATATTTTTATGCCCATGCTATTTTTGATGTCTCGCTTTACTTTATTTTGAAATTTCTAAGCCAGCTAGCTGTTTTCGAGTCCGCAGAGAGATGATTTGCTCGGGACGAGCAAATCTTTAAGTTTGGTGGTGTGATGAGTCCAATTTTTATAGGGTTTTTTGGACTCATCTGGGCTAGTTTTCTAACTCGTGCACTGTATTTCAACTGGATATCAGTTATATTTGCATCGTTCGTTCATGGACCATTTTGTGCACTGTTTTGGCACGAGGGTGTGCAATTGCGCATTTTGTTATTGGGGATATGCACATGGTGCTCCCTATTGTTTTTTCCTGCTATTTTCTTTGCTGTATTTTTGTTGCTGGGAGTTCGTGCTCCAGTTTTGGTTTTGTTGTGCAGGTGGTGAGTTTTTCCTAAAGGCATGAATTCTATTTTCAGGAAAACGCACGGTCGTGCATTTTATTCGCGCACGGTTTGATCCCGATCGTGTGTTATATTCAGCTTGAAGATCGTCGAGTTGAGCACGACGAATTTAGTCTAGCTGAGTTCGATGATTCTCACGCACGGTTGACACACGGTTTCATCATAACTGTGTGCGAAGGAAACACACGGTTTTCCTGTAACTTTCTAGTTTGTTCAATTCTATGGTTAACCGTACGATTTATTCACGCACGGTCGGAAGCACCCGTGCACAAGTAAAATGCACGGTTCTCTTGTGTGTCCCAGCATTCCAGCTTTCTGTCGCTACCCGTGCGATTTCCTTCACGTACGGGCCAAATCATCCGTGCATGAGTAAAATGCACGTGCCAACCCCTCTCCTTCCGCAGGCTTTTTGTGAAAGTTAATATCGAACGGTTTGAGCACGGTCGTGTGCCAAACTGTGCGTGCCTATTTTTCTGACCTGCTTCTATTTAAAGCGCAGATTTCTTCTTCTTGGAGGAGTTCCATTCCAGTTCGTCCCAGCAGCAATTTTCTGCTCTTTTGAGCAGTGAAACTTTCCCTGAGCCGTTATTTTCTGTCTCCTCTTTGGAGAGTTGATCCGTCCACCATTTCTACTCCAAGAGCTAGCAACTTCTTCATCTCCGGCCAACATTATCATCTCCAAGCTCAAGCTCCGTGTAAAGCTCAAAGGTTACTTCATCCATGAAGTTCTCTGGTTAGAACCAGCCAGCGATTATTCACGAAGAAGACGAGACTTTAGATGGAAGTGACAGCGCTTTTCAGTTCCTGGACATCAACCGCAGACCGAGTTCGGATAAGGCCCGACAACCCTTGAATACGACCGTGAATCTCGGAGAGACTTCGTGCGTTTGGTTGTTTCTCTTCACCTTTACTTGTAGTATTTTGTTTTTTGCATATTTGCGTATTGGATTGATGTGTGAGAACATTGATAGCTTGAATATTTCAGCATGTATAAGTGTTGATATATTTTAGTTTCGGATATTGTTGTTGAACTTCAGATTTTTTTCTTATTCAAGTTGTGCTTGTGTCGTTCTAGTGATTGTTAGAGGCGTACTTTGTGAAGAGGTGGTTGATGAGTCTGATTTATATAGGGTTTTTAGGACTCATCCAGGCTTATTTTCTTGCATGTGCACTACTTTTTCAATTGGAAATGTTATATTTTTATTTAGGGCTTCACTTCACTAATAATGCATTGTTTTGGCCCATGGGTGTTCAATTGCGCATTTTATTTCTGGGGGTAAGCACATGGTGCTCCCCATGGCCCTTTCCGGCTAATTTCATTGCATTTCAGTGACGCTGGAGGGCTCTCTTTAGTTTTATTGGTTTGTATGCAGATGGTTTCGTTTTCCCCAAGTCTGGAATACAGGTTTGAGGAAAATGCACGTTCGTGCATTTTCTTAGCACATGGTCCTTTGAGATATGTGTTTTGTATGTGCAGGAGAAACGTCGAGCTGAGCTCGACGATCTTAACACACGGTTAACACACGGTTTCTTCGGAACCGTGCACGAAGGAAACACACTTTTTTCCAGTATCTTGCTTGTTTGTTCTTTCTGTGGTTAATCGTGCGATTTACTCACGCACGGGAGGAGGCGCTCGTGCGCCATTAAAACGCACGGTTCCACCTGCTTTTCCTAGTTTCCGCTTTCTGTCGCTACCTGTGCGATTTCCTTCGCGCACAGGCAGAATCGCCCGTGCGCGAGTAGAATACACGGGTCAACGCTTCTTCTTCCTCGATCATTATCTGCGCGCGAATATCACACGGTTGATACACGGTCATGCTACAGACCGTACGTGACCAATTTTCTGATCTTTTTCAATTTAAGTGCATATTTTCCAGGTTTTTAAGGAGTCTTCTACTCTGCCATTTCCTCCGCCATTTTAGGGCAAAGTTCCGCCCTTCCACCTCCGCCCTTCATCTTCCAATAAGGGGAGAAGCTCGGGCCATGCTCGCGAAGCCTATACCTTGTTGGTGCTTGCTCTTGGACTTCTCCTTCATCTTCTAAGCTCTATTTCAAGCTTCGACTCCATAGCTAACAAATGAAGGGAAGCTTGAAACTTTCTTCTGGATCGTGACACGAAGAAGACGGGTCCATTGGGAGGTAGTGACAACCCTTCTCTACCTCGGACGTAGTTGAGGAACGAGCTTGGATGCGGATTGACAACCCGGTGATTCCTTCTGCGACCCCTCGACAACCCTTTGGATTTGGTCGATCTCTTGACTTGTTCTTCCTTTATTATTGTTCATGTGCTGTTAGAACTTTTGTGTTGATGATGTGCTCTTAGTTGTAAACATTATTAGTTTCATGTCTATGTGAACTTGTATTGTTTATGCTTAAGTTGCTTGAGTTGCGCCCACATTTCCATCTGCCATCCATCCATTCTTGCTATTCTAGCAATTGCTAGAAGCGTGCACAGCGAAGAGGTGCTTATGACCCTTAAATCCTGGTTCTTACGCTTGCCTACTCGTCCAATTGCCCAACGATTCGGTGCATATAGGCCCATGTAGTCTTCCATCCCGCCTCGCGAAGCATCGCATTTGTTTGGGGGTGTGGTGTACCCGCATGTATTTTGGTTAGCGGATAGATTCATTTTATGCTAGCTCATTTGGGTTCGCTGCGTAGCCATTATTATTTTATATTTGTTTACCTCATCGAAACCCAAGCCTCATCTCTTCACCTAAAGTACTACTGATTTGTGTGTGAGCCAAACCAGTGTCGTGGAGAGAGTGCGATAGGGCAAGCATATGGTCACCGACATTGGTGGATTCCATTAGAGGTTAACCCAAGCCCCGATCTTTGGCAATGCTCGCCTAGCGATTAGTCTATTTTCTCCCTACGTGTGACCAAAAGATTCACCGTGATTCCATTTTTGAGTAATAATAAAATGTTTATACGCATTGTGAAATGTGTAAATTATTTTGCATACTTAGAAATTTCCTCTATTATCTTTTTACGCGTGCGAGCATGCGACTTTGCATGGTACTCCGTATCTCAATTTTTGTGTTAGCTATTTTATTTTTTTTATCTGCATAGATTTTGTTTGCTCGGGACGCGCAAACAGGTTTGTCTCAGGGTGTGATGAGTCTGATTTATATAGGGTTTTAGGACTCATCTGGGTTTATTTTCTTGCATGTGCACTACTTTTTCAATTGGAAAAGTTATATTTTTGTTTAGGGCTTCACTTCACCAATAGTGCATTGTTTTGGCCCAGGGGTATGCAATTGCGCATTCTATTTCTGGGGGTAAGCACACGGTGCTCCCCATGGCCCTTTCCGGCTATTTTCATTGCATTTCTGTGACGCTGTAGGGCTCTCTTTAGTTTTATTGGTTTGTATGTAGGTGGTGCGTTTTCCCCAAGTCTGGAATACAAGTTTGAGGAAAACACACGGTCGTGAGTTTTCTTAGCACATGGTCCTTTGAGATCGTGCGTTTTGCTTGTGCAGGAGAAACGTCGAGCTGAGCTCGACGAAATGAGATTGACGATCTTAATGCACGGTTAATGCAAGGTTTCTTCGAAACCGTGGGCGAAGGAAATGCATGGCTTTCCTGTAGCTTGCTTGTTTATTCTTCCTGTGGTTAATCGTGTTATTTACTCACGCGCCCGTACGCGAGTAAAACGCACGGTTCCACCTGCTTTTCTTGGTTTCCAGCTTTCTGTCGCTACCCGTGCGATTTCCTTCACGCACGGGCAGAATCTCCCATACGTGAGTAAAACGCATGGTTCAACAATTCTTCTTCCTTGATCATTATCTGAGCGCGAATATCGCACAGTTGACGCACGGTCGTGTGACAGACCATGCGTGACCAATTTTCTGATCTTTTTCTATTTAAGAGTACATTTTCCAGGTTTTTAAGGAGACTTCTGATATGCCATTTCCTCCGCCGTTTTAGGGCAAAGTTTCGCCCTTCCACCTTCGCCCTTCATCTTCCACCAAGGGGAGAAGCTCTGGCCATGCTCACAAAGCTTATACCTTGTTGGTGCTTGATCTCGCCCTTCTCCTTCATCTTATAAGATCTATTTCAAGCTTCAATGCCATAGCTAAGAAGCGAAGGGAAGCTTGCAACTTTCTTCCGGATCGTGACACGAAGAAGACGGGTCCATTTGGAGGTAGTGACAACCCTTCTCTACCCCGAACGTAGTTGAGGACTGAGCTTGGATGCGGATTGACAACCCGGCGATTCCTTCTGCGACCCGTCGACGAAACTTCGGATTTGGTCAATGTCTTGACTTGTTCTTCCTTAATTATTGTTTATGTGCTGTTAGAACTTTTGCGTTGATGATGTTCTCTTAGTTGTGAACATTATTAGTTTCATGTATTTGTGAACTTGTATTGTTTATGCTTAAGTTGCTTGAGTTGCGCCCGCATTTCCATCCGCCATCCTTCTGTTCTTGCCGTTCTAGAAATTGCTAGAAGCGTGCGCAGCGAAGAGGTGTTTACGACCCTCAAATCATGTTTCCTACGGTTGCCTACTCATCCATTCGCCCAGCGATTCGGTGCATAGCATCCCGTGTAGTCTTCCAGCCCGCCTGGCAAAGAATCGCATAGCAGCGTTGCATAGGAGTAGTCGATAGTGTTTTATTTTCATTTTCTGCAACATACCAAACCCCCCCTTAGTTAACTCCGACCAAAGGACTTTAATCTCAAGGCCTCCTCGATATTAACTCCCCCCTTACTGTGTTCTTTGAAGAGATTGATACTTGGGAAAGCCACCCATTTTATATTACTTGTGCGATCGGTACACTTGCCATTCAACGCATCAGTGGTCGCGACCCTCATTAACTCTTACATCTTCTGTATTACTCTCTTGAGTAACCCACCAAAGAGATATGGTGACGGTGACCCGCAATTGTTTTCTTATTACTGTTAACTTAGGAATCCAAACCAAAACCCCCTTTATTTATGTTAACACTCGCAATCACCTTTTCAATAGCGAAATCACACTCCCTACTTGCACTCCTCGATAGATCGATACCCGGGGATTCAACTACTCAACTTTGTTACTTGATAGCGATCGGTACACTTGTCATGAATGCATCACTATCACAATGACCTTTCTTGGATCAACTTCTCGAAGCATTCAACGTATACCGAGGGACAAATAGCATCGTTAGTAGGTTGAGAGCCTGACAATAGGAGGTGATTATCGATCAAACATATTTCTCTACCCCACCACCATGCTCTTCTAGCGGCCTGATCAACTAGATGAGAGTCTGACGACGGATGTTGAGCGTCAACCGGAAGCGAGATGCTCTCAAGTGACATCCAACACTGCCAGCTACTGGGAGCTTGGCAGCGGAATCTGGTCGAGGTCTGGGAGATTCTCTCAGGTGACATCGAGCCCTGCCAGCTACTGGGAGACTGGCAGCGGGATCTACTCAGGGTCTGGGAGACGCTCTTGCGTGACATCAAGCCCTGCCAGTAACTGGGATCCTGGCAGCTGGATCTGCTCGGGGTCTGGAAGATACACTCGAGTGACAACCAGCACTGCCAGCTAGTGTGAGCCTAGCAACGGGATCTTCTCGTTGTCCGGGAGATACTCTCGAGTGAGTGCTACCAGCTAGTGGGAGCCTGATATTGGGATCTGCTCAGGTTTTGGGAGGCGATCTTGAGTAATATCCGGCCCTGCTAGCTTGTAGTAGCCTGGAAATGTGATCTTCTCGGGGTATGGGAGTCACTCTCGAGTGACATCCTGCCCTCCTGGTAGTGGGAGACTGGCAGCGGGATCTGAAAGGGGTCTGGGAAGCGCTCTCGAGTGACATCCATCCCTACTAGCTCGTAGGAGCCCAGCAGTGGGATCTGCTTGGGGTTTGGGAGATGCTCTCGGGTGACATCCAGCCCTATCAGCTAGTGTGAGCCTGACAGCGGGATCTGATCAGGTTGTGGGAGACACTCTCAAATGACATCCAGCCCTGTCAGCTAGTTGGAGCCTGGCAGCTGGATCTGCTCGGGGTATGGGAGACGCTCTCGAGTGACATCCATCCCTGCCAGCTAGTGGGAGCCTGATTGCGGGATCTGCTCTAGTTCTGGGATTTAAGACCCCCTCCCCCTACCAAGGAGTTACCCGATCTTATGCCTAGAACCGCCGACTTGCGGTGACACTAATGCACGGGCTAGTCAATACCGTAACACGACTATTCGGCCGGCTAGTACGATCATTTACCTACAGTGCAATTGAGAATAAAAGTACAACACGCAGATATTTAAGACTAGCAAGTCCACAAGTCACAACTACAACATCATATATATAATGAAAAGTGCAACAGTCCACAATGAGTATAAAAGAGATAAGTGCTTATGCCCAGTACTTGTCAAATAGAATCAAATCTTTCTCTCACAACAATACTATGCGAAAGCGGAAACTGAAACACTCGTCGTCACCTGACGCCGAATTATAGTAGTAGTAGTAGTTTATGATAACTGCTCTTCAGGTCCCGCCACCTCATTTTGGTGGTCGCACTGGTGCGCCATCTCCTCGTACACCTAAAATGATACGCTCACAACCAACCTTTAGTCATAAAGACTAAGCCATTTTGTCCTCGCCTCACCCCCGCCACTCCTAGGAACCGTGTAGGAGGACGAAAGCGGAGGATAACAAAGTAAAAAAAAAGCAGGTGATGGTTGATCTATTCTATGGTGGATATATTTCTAATAACTATATCATTACACTAGCAGTTTTATATAGTACATGTAGTGTAAGTAAGCAGTACTAAAAATAAGATTGTTGTAAGTAAAGTAAAGAAAGAGCAGAAAATAAACTACCTACTGCAATACTAACATCACATGAGTACCTTAACTTATATGAATGCTCATACAAACTTATAAGTTAAGGTTTTAGAAATATAACTTACCATATAAAAGAGCCCATACTAATTTATATGATAAGGATCTACAATGCATATGCATAAGTATGTATTTATGCTATGATGAGTTATGCAGGTTATGATTCAAACAAGTGCAACTCACACATATGAGTCTGTAATCACAGACCTTTAGTTCCAACTTTTTGGAGTTAGCTAAACTATCTGGTGCCACCAATGTGGCTACGGCTGTAGTGGAGCGGACGTCTCCACTTCTTAGGCCGGTTTGCATAATACCAGGCCTAGACCCTGCATACACCTCTGTACACATCCTAGGTACACTCTAGAGTCTCTGCGTACTAAGTTGTTGGCCATATCCACCAATCTTGTTGGTCGAGTGTGCATTTTTGGGGATCATCCTCCAGATCGCAGTGTAAAACAACCCACTAACCCCTCAAACCCTCATACCTTGCCAGAGACACCGTACTGCTACCGATGTGACGACTGGCCCAGTACCGCATGACTCGCCACTAATTATTCTATGCACATGCAAGTTATTTCGATACCCGAGCCTCCAGCTCACAGGATCAAACCCGTCCTGAAGTAACCACCTAATCCTCCAGCTTACAGGACTAAACTCATCCTGTATCCAAACACCCGAGCCTCCAGCTAGCAGCACTAAACCTGTCCTATATCAAACACCGAGCCTCCAGCTCGCAGAACTAAACACGTACTGTATCAAACACCCGAGCCTCCAGCTCGCAGGACTAAACACATCCTTAATCCCCCAAACCCTATATGAGTGAGTTTGTCACATCATACCCTTAACCTATTATACTACTCTTGTCTAATTCTTGTTATACATAGCAGTTTAGGGTTAATCCTTGGACTGCCCAGGGCATGCCAGGTGAAGGGCTTTAGGGGGCACTAAAAACTACGATGGGTTGAAACTCAAAGATCTCTTTCTTAAGGACACCTAATTTTATTAGTGTCTACCCATTATTAATACCTCAATCTTGTTGTTGCTCTTGAGTAGACCTAATGATTTGAAGTACTTATTGGGAAAAACGACGATATTTTGTCGGACCATGTTATAATTATTCTCTTTGTGGCTTACACTCTAACACTCGTTAATATGTAGTGACCTACTTATGATCCTGACCAGGCATTCAAACTTCCCAATACATCTCTCAATTCAGCTACATCTCATTACCCTGGGTGCCCTAATATTACACGTCACTTTTACTAATCGCGGCCCATGACATAATTCTATCACATATTAGACGACTTCCAATTCCTTGGCGAAAGGCATCCATTTTTTTATCATGGTTTTATCATGTGTATAATATTGATCATTCCGAATTCCATCATTTTTCTTATTATATTGGACCATAATTTAAATTAATTAATTAAGTGACTCAGGTCACTTTGAACATGAACTACTATAACCATTGGTCCATTATGTCTAAATAAATTATCTGAATTTCATCTAGGTTAAAAATGTCTGCTCACCAAATATCCTAATTTTCCAACTTGATTTGACGCTTATTTTTTTTTCCTTTACGATTAAAATCATATTATCTTCCTTTTTCAAATGAAGTACTAAAAAAATCATGTAAAAATTCAGGAAAAATTTCTGTTGACTAATATTGACATGATAATACTCAAAACAAAATTTTCATAATTCTATCAAGGGGTTTGACCTAATATTTTCATAATTTAAAATATCTATGAAAATGCCACTAATGAAGTAATCACCATAAATATTCATACAAAAATCTTAATAAAATTAACAGCAGATCACAAAACAGAAATAAGGGTCTAGACATTTTTTTCGTAATTTTCCATGAAATATTAATCATGTTTTTAATCTAAATAGCAAAAGGGCAAAATTGTAATTATGCTATTTGCACAAGGAATACTTCTCAAATATTCTCATAAATTTTTCCAGAGAAGTTAAATGACCCCTTATGTCATTGGTCAAAAATTTGGACTTTCCAAAAGTCAATAGCCCTAATTTTTATTTTAACACCTAAGTGTACTATTTTTTAAATAATTCTAACTTATTGGATTTTTTATTCCAAAAATCCCTATTTTCTCCTGAAAGGAGTAATCCACCTCCATAAGACTCTGTCCAAAATATCATGAACATGCACTTGGACAAATGGGCTAAATTCTCATTTTCTCATTTTTACTATTTGCACACCTTTCACTATTCTACATTCACCATGCATGTTGGATCCTCTAACATTCAGAGGTCCAAATGGCTCCAAATTATTACCGAGGCCTTACTATGACATTAGAGCCATGCCAAACAAATTTGGGGGCATTTAGAAAAGTGAATCATCCTAAATTCCATTTATTTAAATAATCATATTTCTACAAAAACTATAGAAATTTATCCTCTAAAAATTCTGATTTTTGGAAATAGTCTAAGTATGGTATAAACACATATAGGGACTAAATTTCACTGCATGTGAACTGTTGGGTATTGTATCCACATTAACCCAAATTTGATGAAGTCATCCTTGAACTAAGATGAATTAAGTTGTATTTGATGCCTTGTTTAAGTTATCTGTTTGCAGGATTTTAATGCCAAGTGTAGACCAATGTTAGTTTACAATGAGTCACCAAACACAGGACCATACAATGTAATCACTCATTGTGTGATTTAAGGTGTTGACTCATATGTAGCCTCCCTATTTGGATACACTTCATATTCAAGTACTAGGACTAATTGGAAAAGGCTTGTTGCTGAACTTACCATGGAGGAGTTTAAAGAATTTCACTAAGTCCTTTACTCGAGTAGATCCCTACATACTCAAGTGAAATAAATAGTCTATACTCAAGTAAGAGTCTTTGTACTCGAGTAAGAAAGTTACCTCTCGAGTATTTATGTTAGAGCTCTCGAGTACCTAGGTTAACTACTCGAGCAGATTCCGTCTCATTCTCGAGTTAATAGAATTTCTTCTCAAGATATTTTCTAAGTAAATTACTCGAGTAGCCATATAAGTACTCTAGTAGTTTAAACTTTCTCTCTCGAGTTACAGAAGTCTGGGTCTCATGTAAATTTTCTTCACTCGATTAGTCTAAGTTATGTACTCGAGTAGTTCATCTACTACTCTAGTAGTCCAGAGCTTATACTCGAGTAATCATATTTTCTTCCCTCAGAATTTTTCCAAGTCTATTACTCGAGTAGCTATTTCCATTTACTCGAGTAGTTCTTATTCTCTCGAGTAGTTCTGTTCACCTACTCGAGTAACCCAAGATTCTATTCCAGAAATTATTCTAAGTCCCTGACTCGAGTAGTTCCTCTACCTCTCGAGTAGTCAATTTCTTTTCACTCGAGTAAAATTTATTGTACTCGAGTAGTCCAACTCCACTTCTCGTCTAACTGTTTTAGCACTCGAGTATGTCTCTTTGTACTCAAGTAGCTGCTCTTCATTTCCAGATTTTCTCCAAGTATTTACTTGAGTAGTTATCTTCTTTTCACTCGAGTAGTTACATATAGTACTTGAGTAGTTGCTTCTTCACTCGAGTATATCAGCTTCATATTTTCTGAAATTTTGTTAAGTCTAGATTGACAGATTTCTTAATGAACCTTGATGTGATTGGTCCACGTGTACCTCATTAAGAATTAATTATGACTATTATCACAGATCCTATATAAGGTCTTGTCAATCCGACAAACCCTAAGAAGAAGTGTTGTAGTCAAATTATTTTCTAAGTTCTCTGATTCCCTTTCTCTCTCCAAGAAGCGAAAGCCGCCGCCGCCGATCTTCATCGTTCACATCCGGCTAGGGTTTTCGATTTCAGAGGATTCAGATCAAGAAGGATTATAGATTGAGATCATCGCTCAACTCCTCATCTTCTATCCGATCGTGTGAAGCGAAGAAAGTCCAGATCTAGATTTGCCAAGAATTTGTTCAACCACTCTGATAAAGCCGCAAAGTATAAAAGAGGAAGATCCAGGCTGATTGTTTGTAGATCTGATAAGGATTCACTGTTTGTAATTTTACATTCGTTCTATTTCATTCTTGTAGGAGAATTTTCTCCGAGTATAGGAGCTTTTGTCTCCGAGATTGTAGGAAGTTTTACCTTCCGAGTGTAGATCCGTTTTGTGGATCGAGATTGTAGGAACTTTGTTCCGAGGCATATTATTAGTTTTCAATCTGAGATAGTGGAGTAGCCGAGTCTAGTGTATTGCTAGATCGGTGAGGGAAAGTGGATGTACCCAAGGTTGGGGAACCACTATAAATCTTGCTTCGTTTGTGATTGATTGGTAGATAGTTCTTTGCATAGATTTTAAATTTTTATTTCGAAAAAGATGCACATCTCACCTATTCACCCCCTCTAGGTGATTTAGATAGGCAACTAAACACTTTCAATTGGTATCGGAGCCAGGTTGATCAATAAAAGGTTAACACCTTGATCAGATCTGATTAGTTATCTTTTGAGATCTACCAAGCATGGACAAGGCTAATGATTTTGCCAAGGTTCCTTTGTGCACCAAGAACAACTTACCCATATGGAAAGAGAGAATAAAATTTTTCATGGAGGCTACGGATCTGAGGATCTTCATGATAGTTGAAGAAGGTCCTTATATTCCCATGACAATCTTCATAATTGATCCAACTAAGAAAGTTCAGAAGAAATTAATGGATCTACACAAAGACGAGATTGCACTTGTATCCTTAGATAAGAAGGGCAAAATTATAATAGCAAGTGTAGTCGATGACTCCATGCTGCAAAACTTGATCCACTGCTAGTCTGCAAAGGAGATGTGACAGTCTCTAGTTACCTTGATGGAAGGTACAGAAGAAGTCAGGGATGATAGAAGATCCCTTCTAAATCAAAAGTATGAAGATTTCCGACAAGGAAACAAGGACACCATTGCTGACACATTTGAGAATTTCTTCAAGATAGTAAAATTCACAAACGGAGAATTAAATGATAAATTATTAAGATCCCTAACTAAGGAATGGGATAACAAGGTCTGTACCATCAGGGAATTTTGAAAGCTAGCCGAGAAAGACCCGCAGAACCTCTTTAGGAAGCTTATATCATATGAGCTTCAACTCAACACCAGAAAGGCTGAAGAAGAAAAGAGCAGGTCTGCATTCAAAGAGAAGTCTGTTGCACTAAAGGCAGATACGTAAAAGAAGTCAAAGGCTGCTGCTCCTTCCCCAGCACAAGAAGTGAGTGAAGAAGAAACATCAGAGCCAAGTACCTCAGGCTCTGGGCTATCTGAAGGAGAGTTCTCACTACTCTCACGTCAGTTCAAGAAATTCTTGAACAAAAAAAAGCATTGGAAAGGCAAGGATGCCTCTTATAGAAGATCACGACATGATGGTGATCATCAAAGAAAAGGCTCAAGTAGCCATGACAAGTATACTCCAAAACAAAATAAACATATTTCTACTAACATTATTTGTTACTATTGTAATAGCCAGGACACGTTATTGCTGACTGCCCCTATAAGAAGAAAGAGGGTGCAAGAAGAGAGGAAAAGAAGTCCTCATACAACAAGAAAAGGACAGAGAAGATCCTAATAGCCAAAAATGGTAATACTCTTAGTGACTCTGACTCATCAGAGTCGAGTGAAGAAGAAGAAGCCTACTTTGGGCTTATGGCTCAGGCAGATGACAAACAAGAGCCCCAGTTCACTTGGAAGGTAAACTCTCACACTCCTCTTTTAGAATCTGAAGCTTCTGAGCTTGATCGTGAGGACATCTCTTCTTAAGATGAGTCTGAACTCATGGACCATTACAAGGAGTTGATCATGGCTTACGATAAATGTTGCCAAGTCGTGAAAACTCAGGCTAAAGAGATAAAGTCTCTAAAATCTGAAGAGAGCATCTTGAGAGAAGAAGTCGCCAAGACTAACTCACTTAAAGGGAACTTCAATAATGCTATTGAAGAATACAACAAGGCACTTGAGCACATTGACCAAAAAGATAAAATCATCAAAGAGTAGGAAGAACAACTCGCCGCTGAAAAGAAACTTGTTGAAAGTTTCTCGAAGCCTAAGATTGTTCTTCCATTCGTCGTTGAATTCTCAGCTAAGGCCAAGGGTGCTGGATCAGGCCATGAAGAAGATCCTAGCAAATCTTCTAGGAGGAACAAGGCTGAAAGAAAGAATAAGGCCGCCAAGAAGGCCTCGACCAAAGATAAGGGGAAAGCCCCTCAAGATCAGACTTCGTTCATGGAAATCATATTTCTAACTAATGAGTTTGATCTTGACTCATCCTACGGTCACTTGACCAGGCCTACCTATGTAGAGCCAAAGTCTCGTTACAAAGGATTTACTTGCCCCAGAAACTTTGGTGAGAGTGTCTTTAAGGCACCTTATGAAGAAGTCATTCTTCAGAGCTATGGCCCTTTCAATCATGGTCATAACTTCAAGAAAGCACTAAAGGTACAGCCCATTGTGGAAAAGCCACAAAAGGAGAAGAAATCATGTGATTGCCATCATCATGAAGCTTCTTCCTCCAAGAATGCGGCCCCTGCTAGACCATTATTGCAAAAGGTCAAGAAGGAGAACATAAGGCAAAGATACAACATGTTTAACTATTGCTGTTGTGGCAGAATTGGTCACTTTGCCATCGATTGCTGGTTTAATCCCAGAAATGTTGCAACTCCTTATGTTGGCAATATGAGAAAGACCGCTCATAATGCTAACACTCATAGGGGGAGTGTTCTAACCCGAGACCAAGGACCCAAATGTATTTGGGTTCCTAAGGCAAACTGATTATGATTGCAGGTATGTCCAAAGGCCACCAAAACGCCAATATGGTATTTGGACAGTGGATGCTCTCGGCATATGACCGGGACAAGAAGCCTACTTCAGAATTACTCTCTAGTCTTGCACAGACCAAAGGTCATCTTTGGAGGTTCAAACTGAGGAATCACTAAAGGCTATGGTATGATCACTAACGGTAGTGTATCTTTCTCAGATGTAGCTTATGTTGAAGGATTGGAACATAATCTTATAAGCATAAGCCAACTCTGTGACAAAGGATACATAGTTGAGTTTCATGCTAATAAGTGCTTGATAATATCCGTTGACAATATGGAAACGATTCTGTCCGGCACTCGAAGCAAAAACATATTTTATTTGAATTTTATTTGTATAGACTCTTCTACACCAATGTGATTTTTAGCCAAAGATAGTGCATCTCTTGGTGACCTATGTCACAAGAGATTAGCACATATTAATTCCAAAACAGTTAATAAATTATTTTCAATGAACTTAGTACGTGATGCTCCAAATGTCAAGTACATCAAAGATAGACCTTGTCATGCTTGTGTAAAAGGCAAACAAACAAGGACTACCTTTAAAAGCATTATTGGAAAGGATTGTAATAGATGTCTCCATTTAATTCATATGGACTTGTTTGGTCCACTGCAAATTAGAAGTTTGGGAAGTAAGGATTATACGTTAGTAAATGTTGATGATTACTCGCGCTTTGCGTGGGTGTTCTTTCTGAAACACAAGTCAGATACCTTCGACATCTTTACTAACTTTGTCAGGCAAGTCCAGAATGAATACAACTGCTCCATAGTCAAAATCAGAAGTCACAATGGAACAGAGTTCAAGTCTGGGGCCATGACAGAATTCTGTGAAATCTTAGGTATCTTTCATGAGTTTTCCTCTCATCGTACTCCACAACAAAATGGAGTGGCAGAGAGAAGGAATAGAACACTCATAGAGGCATGCAGGACCATGTTGAGTGATGCTTCACTTCTGGAATACTTCTGGGCTGAAGCCGTCAACACTGCATGCCACGTGCAAAATCGAGCACTCATAAACCAAAACCACGATAAGACACCTTATGAACTTTTAAAGAGCAGGAAACCAACTGTCTCATATTTTAGAATTTTTGGTTGTAAGTGCTCCGTGCTTAATAATGGCAAATATCATACTACCAAGTTTAGCGAAAAGAGTTTTGAAGGTATTTTCGTAGGATATAGTAGTCAGAGTAAGGCAAACATGATATTTAATAGAAAAACTCTAGTCGTAGAAGAATCAATACACGTTGTATTTGATGAGACAAGCTTGCTGCAAGTCAACTCTTCTAGTGTGTTCATTGAAGATGCAGGTACAAAGCTGGAAGAAATTAGCTTGGATAAACCATCTGAAGATAAAAGTGGAAAGTTCATCAAGATCACCACTCCAACCCCTTTTGGAGAGGTTGATGATCAAGATGAAGAAGTTGTCCAAGTTAATGAAGTCGTTCCGGTGATTGAAGATAATCAAGATGTAGGGACTCTAGAGCTCAGACATCTAAAGGATCACCCCATGGACCAGATCATAGGATATCCCCGAGAAGGTGTCAGAACTCGTAGAGGTACAACTAACGAAAATTTATATTTAAGTTTTCTCTCACAGGTTGAACCAAAGAATTTTGAGGAAGCAAACTCAGACGCATCTTGGATTATGGCGATGGAAGAAGAAATAAATAAGTTCAAACGCTACCGAGTATGGAAACTTGTTCCAAGACCCATAGGTAATAATGTCATTGGGACAAAATGGGTCTACAAGAACACGATGGACGAGGATGGAATGGTCGTACATAACAAGGCTAGACTCATCGCCAAAGGATATCGTCAAGAAGAAGGAATCGACTTCGACTAGACGTACGTTCCAGTGGCAAGGCCGGAGGCCCTCAGGTTATTCCTAGCATATGCTGCACTCAAAGGCTTCACTGTCTATCAGATGGACGTGATGTCTGCCTTACTTAATGTAGACATAAAGGAAGAGGTGTATGTGGAACAACCTCCAGGTTTAGTTGATTCTAACTTTCCTAATTGCGTTTATTTATTATATAAAGCTTTATATTGTATGAAACAAGCTCCTCGAGCTTGGTATGAGACGCTGTCTAGCTTTTTACTTGAGAACAAGTTGACAAGGGGAAAGATAGATAAGACATTATTTCTTAGGGAAATAAAAGACAAGATTTTGCTAGTGCAAATCTATGTCGATGACATCATTTTTGGCTCTACAGACGACAACCTCTGTAAGAATTTTTCTAAACTTATGCAAGGGAAGTTTGAAATGAGCAGTATGGGCGAGCTGAAGTATTTCTTAGGGCTTCAGGTGAAACAATCTGAAGATGGAATTTTCATCTCGCAGACCAAGTTCACCAAAGAGCTAATTAAGAAATTTGGAATGGAGAACGCAACCTCGATGAGGACTCCAATGGGTTCAACTATGTCTCTAGACAAGGATGAAAAAGGGAAACCTTTTGATGAAACCAAGTACAGAAGCATAATTGGATCCTTGCTCCACCTAACTGCCAGTAGACCTGACATAATGTTTTCAACATATGTATGTTCTAGATTCCAGGTGAACTCTAACGAATCTTGCTACGTTGCAGCAAAGCGGATTTTGAGATACCTTAAAGGTACACCAAATCTTGGCTTATGGTACCCAAGAAGTAATGATATTGAACTAATAGGTTTTTCAGATGCATATTTTGCAGGGAGTAAAGATGATAGGAAAATCACTTCCGGGACTTGCCAATTCCTAGGAATAATGCTTATCTCCTGGAGTAGCAAAAAGCAGAACTGTGTAGTAATCTCAAAAGCTGAGTCAGAGTACAACTCTACAGGAAGTTGCTAGGGATAAAGAATCTATTTGAAGATTATAATATAAAGTTCCAGAACATTCCGTTATTTTGCGACTCTTCCAGCGCAATTGCAATAGTCAACAACCCAATCTCGCACAGTCGGACAAAGCACATAGAGCTGAGGTATCATTTCATCCGGGAACATGTGGAGCATGGGGATATAGATCTCCAATATATTTCAACAGACAGGCAGATTGCAGACATTTTCACAAAGCCACTGGACGAGACCAAGTTCTCATTCTTCAAAACAGAACATGGAATGCTCAACAAAGAAGATTAGAGAAGATGGACCCCAAAGAAGGCTCAGAGATGAAGAATTAGTCAAATGTTGGAATTCTACAAAATTCTAACTTTTTGACTCGAGTAAGAAGTAAAGTACACGAGTAAGAAAAAGAGCTAATCGAGTAATCCAGTTATATCTACTCTAGTAACCTACTCGAGTAGCAGAATGACTTACTTGAGTAGTCGATTCATTTACTCGAGTAATGAAACTTCACTCGAGTACTTCGGTATAACTACTCAAGTACTTCAGCACAATTAATCGAGTACTTCCAGACATCACTCGAGTACTTCTAGACATATCTACTCGAGTATCTCAACATCTTTACTCGAGTAATATCAAGTCTCTCGAGTATATGTCAGTCAACCTTTTCTCCTCAATTCAAATTTCCTTATTCGCAACTCGAGGCTTATGCCACCACTTGTAAGGTATGATTCCTTCATTTATCTCTTAATTAGACATAAACCTAGGGTCATATAAATAGGAAATTCCAAAATCTTTCTGCACGAAATCATTTTTTTTCTCGAGTAAGCCGTCAGTCGGTTCGTCTTCCGCCAAGAAATTGTAGAGCCGCGTCATCTTCCTCCCAACAACCGTTTTTCCAAGACCGTCAGGATCATGGCCTCTTCTTCAAAGATTGGCATAGGTTCTGAACTGGTTGCCGCCGACATCGCAGACCTTTCAGATGATTTCCACAATCTTATGATACTTCTCGACACTGTCGGGTTTACCTTCATTGTCCAAGAGCCCTGTAAAATCCTCTTTCCAGATGTTGTCGAGTTCTTCAGAAATGTCAAGGTTAAGTGACATGGCGTCGTTATCAAATCAAAAGTCAGAGGTATCAAAATCAAGCTTACAAAGACATCTGTTTCTCAAATTCTTCGCATGCCGATTGTAGAAGAAGAAGATCATCTAGGCCATGATGAGTCTGACAGAACATGTTTGTTCTGTGGCATTTCACCTGAGGAAAAATACATCAAAAGGTCTCGGCTGAATCCTGAAGGAAAATTACTTGTGGATATTATAGGGAAAGTCCTCCTCTACAAAACTAATTCTATCAAAGATATCTATCTCTCATTCTTTGATATTATGCAAGCCATAGTCTGCAGAAGAAATTTCAATTTGGTATGATGATCTTGGATAAGATCAGAGACAGCATTAAAGCTCCAAATTATGGCAGAATTATCTCTCTCCTCCTCCATAAAATCAACCCAGAAGTCTTCAACTTCTCAAAAGGGACTGGTCTTCATCACATGAAGAAAGTTTTCGTATCCTCCATTCAAAGATATGAAGTGAAACTGCAGAATCCAAATCAGGCTGCCAAGGTTTAAGAGATTCCAGCCACAGAGGACAGGACCCCATCTCCCTCTCCACATCAGATTGCCAGCTCCTCTAGTGTATCTATTGAGCGGAAGCCTCCTCCTTCTATCACAGCAAGGATACTTACACCTCCAGCGGTTACTCCTCCACCTCCTAGGACTCCAGAAGAAACTCCATTTGAAGCTCAACTTCAAGAAGCCCTACTCTCAACAGAAGGTGCAATCAGTGAAATGTTTGAAGAGCTGACTGTAGATGAACCTCTTCCTCGTCCCTCTCCAAAATAAACCACTACTGAAATACCAAAAGAATCCACTCCAGTACAATCTCCAATACATACTCCTTCTCCAGCAAAATCTCCTACTGCAGACCAAGAGCAGGTTGAGACCATTTTCATCTCTGATGAGCAATCCCCCTAGCCAGCTGAAGCTCCTTTCAGAAAACTGGACTTCTGAATACCAACAGTCACTGATGAAGGGGATGCCCTGATTCACACTACTAGAGCAAAGAGCTCTGTTTCCATTACAGAAATAGATCCCTGGGTTGCTCCTCCTCCTCCTCCAGTTCCCTCTACTAGTGCTCCTCCTGCTGCTGCTACTCCTTCATCCAATGATTTGATGAATCTTTTTGTGCTTATGCTTCAAGAGCAAAGATCATACTTTGATACTTCACTCAAGGCTGTTACTGACAAAGTCACTGCTCTAGAAAGTAAAATGAGCAGGGGATTTGCAGAAATCCAGCACAATACTGATCAGCTAAGACACCTCTTCCAAATTGCTAGAAAGGCTCTAGATCACAATATTACTTATGTTGGTCAGGTTATGAAACAAGGTGTGACTCTGGCAGGAAATCAGATTGAATTGGATAAGAGTGCTGAAGCTACTAAGATGAAGATCTGTGAAGAGGTTGGAACCTTCAAATATGATGCCATCAAGACACTGACTGTAGAAGTCAAAAAGGGGGAGAGTTTATTGAAGGAATATCTAGAAAAATCAGATGCACTCAAGCAAAAGCTTTGGGAAGCCAAAATGAAAGAGTTCCACGATGATGTCTTAGGTTAAATTCAGAGTGTCAAATTCCATACATATGACACTGATGTCTAGATGCATAATCAAGTCCATCCTGAGTTTATTGCTGATCCAAATATCATTCCTCACCACCTAAACCCCTTAGCTGCTACTTCTCCTACTCAAGCTCCACAACCTACCTTCTCTCCAAGACCTGAAGGCCAAGAAGGCCCTCCACCAAATTCTTATGCTCAACTTTGGGAGGATGACCCTACAAATATCTTTTTCCAAGCTCCTCCTGAGATCCAGATTTCTAAGAAGAAAAGAAAATATGGTGATGGTGCCTCTGCTAGCAGGTCTATCCCAGTTCCAGATTTAGAAAAGAGAAAAGCTCTAGAATTTGCAGAGATCTGGTCTCCTACTTCTAAGTCCCTCATTTTGGATACTCTCAAACTTGTTATGGATTTCCATAAAAGTAGCAATATTCATTATAGCTCCCAGGAATGGGAATTATATGATAAGTCTATGACTAAGAGGAGGCTGTATGACAGAGAATTTGGTAGGAACAACCCTACTGCTCCTCCAAGACCTCCTAAATACTACACCAAGACATACAGCTACCAGAGGAGACAGCAAGAGAAGTGAGACAGGAAGCACCACCAAGTCGAAGCTACAAGGATATATGAGAATGTGGAAATGATTTTTGTAGAAATGATACTTTGGAAAATCACATTTATATAATTCTGTCTTTTGGTCATATAATCTTGTTTACAATCGTATGCTTGCTTTCACTGATTTATCTATTTAGCACCTTTTATGTCTATAATTCACCTTAGTGTAAAGGGTTCTGACTTCTACAAATAGGAGGAGATTGTTGGTTATTATATCCACATTAACCTAGATTTGATGAAGTCATCCTTGAACTAAGATGAATTAAGTTTATTTAATGCCTTATTTAAGTTATGTATTTGTAGGATTCTAATGCCAAGTGTTGACCAATGTCAGTTTACAATGAGTCACCAAACACAGGACCATACAATGTAATCCCTCATTATGTGATCCAAGGTGTTGACTCATGTGTAGCCTCTGTATTGGGATACACTTCATATTCAAGCGCTAGAACTAATTGGAAAAGACTTGTTGTTGAACTCACCATGGAGGAAAAGAATTCAGTTTAAAGAATTTCACTAAGTCCTTTACTCGAGTAGATCCCTACATACTCGAGTGAAATACTTAGTCTATACTTGAATAAGAGTCTTTTTACTTGAGTAATAAAGTTACCTCTCGAGTATTTATGTTATAGCTCTCGAGAAGCTAAGTTAACTACTCGAGCAGATTCTGTCTCATTCTCGAGTTAACAGAATTTCTTCTCCAGTTATTTTCTAAGTAAATTACTTGAGTAGCCATATAAGTACTCGAGTAGTTTAAACTTCCTCTCTCGAATTACAAAAGTCAGGGTCTCGTGTAACCTTTCTTCGCCCGAGTAGTCTAAGGCATGTACTCGAGTTGTTCATCTACTACTTGAGTAGTCCAGAGCTTATACTCGAGTAACTATATTTTCTTCCCTCAGAATTTTTCTAAGTCTATTACTCTAGTATCTATTTCCTTATACTTGAGTAGTTCTTATTCTGTCGAGTAGTTCTGTTCACCTACTCAAGTAACCCAGGATTCTATTCCAGAAATTATTCTAAGTCTCTGACTCGAGTAGTTCCTCAACCTCTCGAGTAGTCAATTTCTTTTCACTCGAGTAAAATTTATTGTACTCGAGTAGTCCAACTCCACTTCTCGTGTAACTGTTTTAGCACTCAAGCATGTCTCTTTGTACTCGAGTAGCTGCTCTTCATTTCCAGATTTTCTCCAAGTATTTACTCAAGTAGTTATCTTCTATTCACTCGAGTAGTTACATATAGTACTCGAGTAGTTGCTTCTTCACTCGAGTATATCAGCTTCACATTTTCTGAAATTTCGTTAAGTCCTGATTGAGAGATTTCTTAATGAACCTTGATGTGATTGGTCCACGTGTACCTCATTAAGAATTAATTATGACTATTATCGAAGATCCTATATAAGGTCTTGTCAGACCGACAAACCCTAATAAGAAGTTTTGCAGTCAAAATATTTTCTAAGTTCTCTGATTCCCTTTCTCTCTCCAAGAAGCGAAAGCCACCGCCGCCGATCTTCATCGTTCACATCCTGCTAGGGTTTTCGATTTCAGAGGATTCAGATCAAGAAGACTTACAGATTGAGATCGTCGTTCAACTCCTCATCTTCTATCCGATCGTGTGAAGCCAAGAAAGTCTAGATCTAGCTTTTCCGAGATTTTCTTCAACCTCTCTGATAAAGCCGCAAAGTCTAAAAGAGGAAGATCCAGGCTGATTGTTTGCAGATCTGATAAGGATTCACTATTTGTAATTTTACATTCGTTCTATTTCATTCTTGTAGGAGAATTTTCTCCGAGTGTAGGAGCTTTTGTCTCCGAGATTGTAGGAAGTTTTACCTTTCTAGTGTAGATCCGTTTTGTGGATTGAGATTGTAGGAACTTTGTTCTGAGGCATAGGATTGGTTTTCAATCCGAGATAGTGGAGTAGCCGACACTAGTGTATTGCTATATCGCTGAGGTTGGGGAATCACTATAAATCTTGCTTCATCTGTGATTGATTGGTAGATAGTTCTGTGCATATATCTTATATTTTTATTCTGCAAAAGACGCACATCTCACTTATTCATCCACCTCTAGGTGATTTAGGTAGGCAACTAAACACTTTCATAAACTTATAGTTTAGCCTAGGAATCCATTTGAAGTTCTTCACTAGCCTAGGAGCAGTCCTAGGAGAATGACACTACGAGTAGCTACATTGCTCCAAATTGCAAGTTTAGGGTGTCAAATTAAAGGTAATACATAGATATACAATTTGAATGTTGGTGACCAGTTCTGGATTTTCATCTAAGAGGCATAATATTAGCATGCAGAACACTCCATGGTTTGTGACAGAAAATATACATTAATCAAATTTCCTATAGTTTAATTTATTTGAAATCAATTGCATCACGTCATCTTCTCCAGTGAGCCAACGACATAGATAATCCATACTTGGAGCTTGCATATCTCACTTTTCCCGGCCACCAACCAAATCTCTGGCTGGCCACCACCACTACCACCTCGTTTGAGGTGGGGGAAAGCGTATGGCGACGACATGGCTGTCGGAGGCGGAGGTTTTCGGCGATCCCGTGCTCCATTAAAAACACCATTTTCTATTGAAATGATTTTATGGAATCGGGCTCAAGTGAGCCTAATGTCTCTCCAATTTGATCTAAGATGCTAGCACAAGGGGAGGGGAGGAGAAATGGACTTTGATTGGGGCCCGACGGAGGCGATGGCGGCAGCGGTTGGCCATGAAATTTCACCTCTCCAGCGAGCTTGCTCGATCTCCCAATTCTCCACCAAATCCATTGATCCAGATATCGATTTCAACTCCTTTGGACCTTATGAAGCTAATGTGATAGTTGAAATGAGGTGGGAAGGCTGCATAGTGAGATGCCATTAAGGGGATTTCAACTACCACCTTGGATGCTCCTCTTTGGCTCCAATTGACACCTCCACTGCTGGAAAAATGATGGGGAAGCGTGCTGGAGTTCAGACTTGGGCTTGGGCAGCCAGAAGGAGGGTAAAGTTTCCTCCACTCCTAAAGGGTGCTAGAGTTCAGATATGGGCTTGGGTAGAGAGAAGGAGGGCCATGTGGCCTCCACTCCTTATTTTCCTATTCCTCTCTCTCCTTCACTTGGATAATTTCCCAACATGCCCCTGTGCATGTCACTACCCTCCAAAACCAGAGAGTAGGGGCTGTAATTGGGCACTTGGGCTGTTCATGGGCCATGGCTCAGGTGCTTAGCCTATTGAGAATCGACTTGGCTTTCATTTTTCCCTTTTAGGTCTTATGTTGACCAAGTTGAGTTTTAGGGTTGTCTTGGTCAATTTAGAGAGTGGGCTGACCCCACTTGATGGTCGTTGACCCTATGACATCACCCAACATGGGTTGTGCCATGGCTCAAGGCCTTAGCTCATTAGGAATGGGCTTGGTCTTCAACTCTCCTTAAATATGTCTAAGGTTTACCAAGTTGACTTTTAGGGTTGACTTGGTCAATTTGATGAGTGGGTTGGTCCCACTTGATGGTCATGGAGCCTATGTGTAATGTCCCGAATCGCTCTAGGCCTCTAGTGTGTATTTTTGAGTTATGAGGGTTGACTCAAGTCCTGGGACGTGTAGGGAATTGGACTGCACCTGTGGAGGAGTAGTGAAATCAGAGCTGTGAAGGGACACGGGTAGAGACACGGGCGTGTCCCTACACATGTGCCGTGTGTGTCGAGTTGGACTCGACGAGGAGTGCCAAGATCGACGAACTCCATGTCGAGATCGATGAATTATAGGACACGGGTGTAGACACGGCCATGTCTCCACCCGTGTTCCATGTATGTCGAGTTGAGTTCGTCGAGATGCAACCCGAAAAGGACACGGCCAAGGACACGACCCGGAACACGGTCGTGTCATGTGGACACGGGTCGGGATTCGGGCATGTCCCTACCCGTGTCAACTATTGAACCGACATGGAAACTGTCGTTGCCGCTTCGCCCAGGCATGACACGGGTAAGGACACGACCGTGTCCCTACCCGTGTCACTTTTCATATATAAGGGTGAGAGAAAACCTTAGCCGTTTCCATGCTCACTTAATCCCTATTTGACTGAGAGAATTTCTGTAGAAGAGGAACTACAGGAGCAAGTTCTAGGAAGGGTAAATCCGCCATCACCGTGAAAGAGAAGATGCCGCCGAGGAGAACTACGCAATCCATGGCCGGAAATGGTGGTACCGCTGGAACCAATTTGAGTTTCCCACCCCCTCCCTTGGTGCTAGATCTATAGTTATTTTCCTAGGCGAGACATCGACTCAAGAGAGTCTTGATGGTGAGGAGGAGTTTTTTAGGAAAGGTCATGCTAAGACTTGTGTCTTAGGTTTTAGATCTCTTCAAGCACGCCCTTCTTCAATGTGATGATAAGGGATGGTTTCGTGAAGGGTATCAGCCTGTTGAGGGTGAATAAGGTTGGAGGATATTCTGGAATGATTTGAGAAGATCGCCGTGAGGAGGAGGATGAACCGAAGCCGTTCATTCCGCCTTAAGATGTGTGCAGAATCTGTATTCTGCGCGCAGCAAACTTCGTGGCCACTTTAAAGCATGTTATGGCCAGATCTGGGCTTTCGGCTAAACACAAAAGTTGAAGCCCTTGAAAATACCTTTCCAACGAAGGTTTGCATGACTTCAGGCGAAGTCTGTGGCCATGGAAAAGTCTAAACGAAAATGGTGTTCAATAAATCCTGCATGCAAAAATTGTGTTCTGTACGCAGCGTACTCAAGTCCGACTACAAATAGGATAACTTCAAATCTGGATTGAGGTCTGAATATGAAAGTTGTAGACCACGGAAAGACCTTTCCATCGTAGTGTTACACGTCTTCATCGGATTCCTGTAGCTTCGGGAATCTCCGATCGAAGTTGCTGTCCAGATTCAACCTGCACCTAAATTCTGGGCTTTAATGGAAGATGGATTTGGATTCGGTGGAATTAATATTGCAAGATACTTGACGTGGATGAACCCTTGTGATTAATCATTTGTTGCATGATTGAAGTAGCTTATTAATTAGATTTCATATTATCAAATTGTGAAACAATCTTATTTAAACGAATTGAATTGGTAGGAATTGAAAGATTGATAATTGTGCACTTCATGTTTATATTATGACATTATCAAATAGAATGTGTGATAGATCTTTATATGCGCATCATGTTTATATTACATTGTCATCATTTGGAAAGTCATATAGATGAATAGATTATGGCCATGAGAATGTTTGATTAATGAAATGAGTCTAGTACACCAATACTTATAGCGTCGTCTCCCTACGGGTAGTATTGTGAAGGGATGTAAGTGCGGTGTTGTCCGCCACTTGTTTTGGTTGTGTTGAGATAAGGTGTGGATGGATGGTTGGGCCGTGTCCTCGTGTTTACTTCCGGGGCCCCTTCCATATTATGTTGATGTGGTATTTGCATGTGGTGTGAGTCGACACGCGGTGTCGTAATACTGTGTTAAGGATAGTGTGGCAGGTCTACGGGCTCGACAGTCATGACACCGATGGGAGTTGGCAGTTAGACTTGGTCGGTTTGGGCTGTGTCCTCGATATTCGCATCCCGAGGCCCCTCCGGCCATGTGAACGGTTGGTCTGTGTCCTCGTGCTTTCTTCCGAGGCCCCTTGCGGGTCACACGAGGCAAGTTCGGGCTGTGTTCTTGGTGCACACCTACCCAAGACCCCGCTGGGCCATAGTACGCATGGGATCCGCTGTTGTGTTCTTAGCGTTGAGGCGTAAGGAGCCTAGGTGAAGTAGTGTGGATACCCACTTAGTAGTAGAAGTGCCCGTTCTACTGTCACCGCCTGGCCACGACAGCTGATGCCTGAGAGGTTAGCTACCTGCTCGAAAAGTGGGAACTATAGTCTGTATCGACATAGCAATTGCATGGGTGTGCATAGTTGAGTCATTGCATAGCATTCATAGCATTTCATAACATTGCACAACAAGATCCTCATCGTATAAGTTTGTATGGGCACTCTTATACGATGAGTTACCTTTATGTAACTCGATCCTTAACTTATAAGTTAAGTTACTTACCTGCTGTAGATTTCCTTACACCTGCTGTTATAAGATGTTAGCTTGTAGAACTGCTAGATTATACATTATACTCATGTACCTTGCCACTTGCTTATATTCCTTTACTTATATACTTATTATATATTATACTCTTGTTCCTTTTTCCCGCCCGGTGCCGAGGAGTCGCCGGGGGAGCGGATGTGAAACCACTTAGTTGTTTCGACTAACGGTTGCTACGTCTTCCTTTTTAGGAGGTCACGCCGCAGGTAGAGCAGTCGCGGGCTATGCAGCAGGATAGCCAGGCCAGGACGACAGGGCCTGAAGTGATGGTGCCATCGATACCGTCGGTTACTGATGTTAGTATTTCGATTACTCTGATGTAGCCCGTTTGGGTAATGATTTGTTGTACTCTGATATATTGTAGAAGCAGGTTTAGCTTCGCCTTTATTGATGTATTTGGACATTATTACTTAGTATGGATTTTGACTTCTCTTGCTTACTATATTTGGTTGGGTTGGCATGTGATATTGATATTGTTATAGCCGGCGGAATAGGCGTCTTGTGGTACAGGTTAGCTCGTGTGCTAATGATACCGCAAGGCGGCTGTTCCGGGCATAAGACCCCCCTTCGTTCCGTGTTTTGGGATCCGGGAGGGGGGGGGGGGGTCTTACAAATGGTATCAGTTTGCCACGATCCTCAACTAAGAAGTCATTCAACAATGGTGGCACCCCCGTTTGGTTAGTCAGTTTGAGGACAAATTGACTTAGCGGAAGCAGTGGTGTGCTCATATGTAATTCACATTAAGTTTGTCCAACTTTGACCTTAAGTTTAGGCAACCTGACCACAAATTTGTCGTGTTTGTGTAGGTCCCACTACATGTTGAGCTGATGGGGGGGTACTCCTACCCCTCCCATACCCACTCAGTTCCAACAGTCTGAGTTGGGGCAGACGCTCACCGCCATTCTTGATGCTTTTAAGGCACAGCAGGCTCCGGTGCAACAACAGACCCCGGGCTCCAACTGGCTGAGCACCTTCCGGGCTCTCTCCCCTCCCGTCTACCTTGGGACGGAGTCAGCCGTACGTACAGAGGAATGTCTAGACACGGTACAGGAGTTGTTGGCTGGTATACATTACCCGACCAACATGGCAGTGACATTGGCAGTGTCCGTCTTGGACTTACATGCAAAGAGGTGGTGGAAGTCCCTCATGGGCTCTACCTTCCAAGTCTGGATCTATACAGAGATAAGTTGGAGTGAATTCTCGGGTGTTTTCTTAGAGCACTTTATCCCTACATCGGCCCGAGATGAGCTTGAGCAGAGGTTCCTTCTACTAAAGCAGGGATCAAAGTCGGTTACGGAATACCAGCGGGAATTCCAGCATCTCGCAAGGTTTGTGGATTCTTACGAGTTGGATGACAGAGGTTATGCTAAGCGCTTCTACAAAGGGCTGCGAGATCCCCTAAGGCAGTTCCTTTTATTTATAGCGGATGGTAGCTTGGCGGAGATCATTGATATGGCGAAAAGATTGGAGGCGGACCACGTGGGATGTAGTAAGAGGCCTGCGGAGGACGTGATGGAAGCCGGCCCAAGCAATAGAAGGAGGCGGGACTTCAGAGGAGGAAGAGGTTATCAAAGAGGTGGAGGGCGTGTCCACCGAAACTATAGGGTGGAGAATCCAGTTCCGCAGCCGCCTGCATTGCCTCCACCCCCACAGCCTCAGCAATTTCAACAACCTGAAGGGAGTCATGGTCTGCTGTGCTTCGAATGCAACCAGCCAGTCCACATCCGACGTTACTGCCCGCAGTTATTTGGGAACGTCCCTCCTGCTCTCCCTCCTGCTCTCCCTCCAGCAGCTCCACGAGGACGGGGATATATGCGTGGTCAAGGACGAGCACCGCGAGGAGGTAACCCCGGCCCTGCTAGGGATCAGGTGTACACGCTTGACATGGCGCAGGAACGGAACCCATAAGATGTGAATGCAGGTATGATTTAATTAATTAACATATTTTCATGGTCTAACTTGAATTGTTTAAGACTTACTAGACACCTAGCAATAAGTTTTGGTTGTTGGTACTTAGGCACCGTGATTATTAGCGAGAAGATGCCCTATGCATTATTCGATACCGGTGCCTCACACTCCTTTGTGTCCGAGGATTTCATAAAAGACATGGAGGGTGTACAGTACTTCACTGGCATAGTCCGACGTGTACGCCTTCCGGATGGCTCGGAGATGATTGCAACGGCCAAGTGCGAGTTGGAGTTATTTATTAATGGGAAGGCCTTTTATACGTCGGCCACGGTTCTGAGAATGCTGGAGTTTGACATCATTTTGGGCATGGCATGGCTGGACTGGCACTTCGCGAGGATCGACTGCGCGGAGAAGCGGATCTATTTGAGAAATGGGGACTCTAACGTCATCTTCCAAGGTATTGGCTTTGCGCCTCGCATGATGTTATCTTCCGTCCAGGTTGTAAAAGCTCATATGAAGGGGGACGAGGTCTCAATGATCTGGTTCAAGTTGAAGGAAGAAGCATTAGAATTAAAGGATGTACGGGTTGTGCGGGATTTTCCCGAGGTATTTCCTGAGAAGCTACCAGGATTTCCCCCGCATAAAGAGGTTGACTTCCAGATCAATCTAGTACCAGATGCCAAGCCTGTATCTAAGTCTACGAACAGAATGGCCCCGAAAGAACTCGCAGAGTTTAGAGTACAATTGCAAGAACTGGTGGAGTCAGGGTTCGTTCGCCCAAGTTCATCACCCTGGGGAGCCCCTGTGCTGTTCATGAAGAAGAAGGATGGAACCCTGTATTTGTGCATAGATTATCGCGAACTCAATCGGTTGACGGTGCGGAACACTTATCCGCTACCTTGGATCAACGAGTTGTTCGATCAGATAGTGGGAGCACATTGGTTCTCTAAATTGGATTTGCGCTCTGGATACTATTAGTTGAGGATACAAGAAGGGGACATTCAGAAAACAGCCTTTAGTTCGAGATATGGTTTGTATGAGTTCACAGTAATGCCGTTTGGGTTCACAAATGCCCCTTCGGCCTTCATGAGCCCGATGAACAAGGTGTTTGAATCATATTTGGACATCTTCGTCATTATTTTCATCGATGACATCTTGGTCTACTCAAAGACGGAGGAGGAGCATATCGAGCACCTGACCTTGGTTTTGAAGAAATTGAAGGAGCACGCCTTGTACGCCAAGTTTAGCAAGTGTGAATTCTGGCTTAAGGAGGTTGCCTTCTTGGGGCATGTGATCAGTGGAGCAGGATTAGTAGTGGATCCAGCAAAGGTGAGAGCCATGAAGGAGCGGTCGCTTTGAAGTCGGCGGCCGATGTGAGGAGTTTTCTTGGACTTGCCGGGTACTACCGCAAGTTTGTGAAAGGATTTTCCAAAATTTCCCTTCCTCTTACCTCCTTGACGAAGAAGGGTGTGCCATTTGAGTGCACACCACAATGTGAAGCGGCGTTCCAAGAGCTGAAGGATAGGCCTACCTCCGCCCCCATCCTTGCACTTCCGTCTGGGAAGGAAGGATTTCAGGGTTACACTGACGCATCGTATGAAGGGATGGGAGCGGTACTGATGCAGCACGGGCATGTGATCGCATATGCTTCAAGACAGTTAAAGAAACATGAAATTAATTACCCGGTCCATGATTTGGAGTTGGGAGGAGTGGTGTTCGCTTTGAAGGTCTGGAGGCATTATCTATATGGAGTCCACTGCGAGATCTTTTCCGATCACAAAAAACTTGAAGTATGTCCACACTCAGAAGGAGTTGAATCTGAGACAACGGCGGTGGTTGGAAATTCTATGCGACTATGAGTTCACCATGAACTACCACCCCGGGAAAGCGAACTCGGTAGCCAATGCCTTGAGTAGAAAAGCACCAGGCTCTAGCCCAAAGTCTCGGTTGATGAGTTTGGAGTTGGCTCGGATGATCGAGGAGATGGAAATTACTCTAGTATTCAACGATCCTTCGACAGAGTATGCGGAGTATTTTGCAAGCATGAGCATAGTTTGTGATATCCGGGACCAGATTCGGGTGGAGCAAGAAATGGTTGCGGTCCTTAGCCCCGGCTATCAAGGAAATTGAAGATGGGACCACCGATGAGTACACACTAAAAGACAGCCTCATTTATTTTCGTGGTTGGCTCTACATTCTCAAGGGCGGCAAAATTTTGGAGGATATCTTGAGAGATGCACATTCCTCTCAATATTCAGTGCACCCGAGTGTTGCTAAGATGTACGCCGGATTGCGAAAGACCATGTGTTGGCCGAGAATGAAGAAGGATGTCCGGTATTATGTTACTAATTGTGAAGCATGTCAAAGAGTGAAGGCTAAATGCAGGAGTCCCGGTGGTTTGTTGCAGTCGTTGCCCATCCCCGAATGGAAGTTCGAGGATATCTCCATGGACTTTGTCCATGGGCTACCTCGTTCCCGCTCCGTGAATGATTCAGTGTGGGTTATTGTAGATCGACTAACAAAGGTGGCACGGTTCATTCCAATGAAGAAGGAAGCACACGTGGATGTTTTGGTATGCCTTTTTATGGAGCAATTCGTACGGTATCATGGCGGGCCCAAGACAATTGCTTCGGATCGGGATGGTCGGTTTACTTCCAAGGAGTGGAAGGCGGTACAGGAATATTTGGTCTCACGCCTTACCTTCAGCACCGCATTTCATCCTCAGACGGACGGGCAGTCAGAGCGGACCATCAGAACATTGGAGGATTTATTGAGTTTATGTGTGCTGGATAGAGGAGAGCCGTGGGAAAGACTCTTGCCCCTGGTGGAATTTTCCTATAATAATAGCCACCAGGCGAGCATCGGTATGACGCCCCATGAAGCCCTTTACAGAAGATGGTGCAGGATCCCCTTGTCTTGGGTGCAGGATGAAGATCTGATGGCATTGGGAAATGAATATATAGATGATACTGATGCGGCGGTCAGATTGATACGGGATCGCATGTTGGAGGCTCAAAGTCGACAGGCAAAATATTACAATAAAAAGAATCGGATGGTGGAGTTCCAAGTGGGCGATAAAGTGTTCCTCAAGATTCGGCCGATGCATGGAGTGTCGCGGGTGCGTGGAGTGAAAAAGCTCAGCCCAAGGTATGTTGGGCCTTATACTATACTAGAAAGGATTGGCCCGTTGGCCTATCGGTTGGAGTTGCCACCAGAACTAGAGAATCTCCATGACGTGTTCCATGTGTCGTCGCTTCGAAAAGCACTGTTGTGGCCCGACCAATATATTCCCACTACTGATGGTGCAGTGGCGTCAGATAGGTCTGTGTGACTAGAGCCGGTGCGGATTGTTGACAGCGAGACAAGAACTTTGCGTCGCAAAAGTGTACCCTTGGTGAAGGTGTAATGGTCCAACCATGGGAAGGAGGAGTACACATGGGAGCCATTGGATTTGATGCAGCAACGCTACCCGGAGTTGTTTGCTCAAGGTAATTTTATTTAAAAGCATAAGTTAAATTGTCTGTTGTGCTTTTCTTCCCACAGCCTAAGCCTGATTTCGGTGACGAAATCTTTTATTTTGTTTATATGATTTGTAACGTCCTGAATCGCTCTAGGCCCCTAGTGTGTGTTTTTGAGTCAGGAGGGATGACTCAAGTCCTGGGACGTGCAGGGAATTGGACTGCACATGTGGATGAGTAGTGAAATCAGAGCTGTGAAGTGACACGGGTAGAGACACGGGCGTGTCCCTACCTATATGTCGTATATGTCGAGTTGGCCCCGACGAGGCGTGCCGAGCTCGACGAACTCTGTGTCGAGATCAACGAATTATAGGACACGGGTGTAGAGACGGGCGTGTCTCCAATCGTGTTCTGTGTGTGTCGAGTTGAGTTCGTCGAGATGCAACCTGAGAAGGACACGACCAAGGATACGGCCCGGAACACGGCCGTGTTATGTGGACACGGGTCGGGACATGGGCGTGTCCCTACCCTTGTCAACTATTGAACTGACATGGAAACTGTCGTTGTCGCTTCGCTCAGGCAGGACACGGGTAAGGACACAGCCGTGTCCCTACCAGTGTCACTTTTCATATATAAGGGTGAGAGAAAACCCTAGCCGTTTCAATGCTCACTTAATCCCTATTTGTCTGAGAGAATTTCTGTAGAAGAGGAACTGCAGGAGCAAGTTCTAGGAAGGGTAAATCCGCCATCACTGTGAAAGAGAAGATGCCGCCGAGGAGAACTACGCGATCCATGGCCCTGAAATGGTGGTACCGCTGGAACCGATGTGAGTTTCCTACCCTCTCCCTTGGTGCTAGATCTATAGTTATTTTCCTACGCGAGACATCGACTCAAGATAGTCTTGATGGTGAGGAGGAGTTTTCTAGGAAAGGCCATGCTAAGACTTGTGTCATAGGTTTTAGATCTCTTCAACCACGCCCTTCTTCAATGTGATGATAAGGGATGGTTTCGTGAAGGGTATCGGCCTCTTGAGGGTGAACAAGGTTGGAGGAAATTCTTGAATGATTTGGGAAGATCGCCTTGAGGAGGAAGATGAACCGATGTCGTTCATTCCGCCTTAAGATGTGTGCAGAATCTGTATTCTGCGCGCAGCAAACTTCGTGGACATTTTAAAGCATGTTATGGCCAGATCTGGGCTTTCAGCTAAACATGAAAGTTGAAGCCCTTGAAAATAACTTTCCAACGAATCGTTGCACGGCTTCAGGCGAAGTCTGTGGCCACGGGAAAGTCTAAACAAAAATGCTGTTCAATAAATCCTGCATGCAGAAATTGTGTTCTGTACGCAGCGGACTTCAAGTCCGATTTCAAAAAGGATAACTTCAAACCTGGGTTGAGGTCTGAATACGAGAGTTGTAGATCACGGAAAGACCTTTCCATCGTGGGGTTACACATCTTCACCGAATTCATGTAGCTTCGGGAATCTCCGGTCGAAATTGCTGTCCAGATTCAACCTGCACCTAAATTTTGTGCTTTAATGGAAGATGGATTTGGATTCGGTGGAATTAATATTGCAAGATACTTGGCTTGGATGAACCCTTATGATTAATCATTTATTGCATGATTGAAGTAGCTTATTAATCAGATTTCATATTTTCAAATTGTGAAACAATCTTATTTAAACGAATTGAATTGGTAGGAATTGAAAAATTGATAATTGTGCACTTTATGTTTATATTATGACATTATCAAATGGAAAGTGTGATAGATCTTTATATGTGCATCATGTTTATATTACATTGTCATCATTTGGAAAGTCATATAGATGAATAGATTATGGTCATGAGAATGTTTGATTAATGAAATGAGTCTAGTAGACCAATACTTAGAGCGTCGTCTCCCTACGGGTAGTATTGTGAAGGGATGTAAGTGCGGTGTTGTTCGCCACTTGTTTTGGTTGTATTGAGATAAGGTGTGGATGGATGGTTGGGATGTGTACTCGTGTTTACTTTCGAGGCCCCTTCCATGTTATGTTGATGTGGTATTTACATATGGTGTGAGTCGACACGCGGTGTCGTAATCCTGGGTTAAGGATAGTGTGGCAGGTCTACGGGCTCGCCAGTCGTCACACCGATGGGAGTTGGCAGTTAGACTTGGTCGGTTTGGGCTGTGTCCTCGGTGTTCACATCCTGAGGCCCCTCCAGCCATGTGAACGGTTGGGCTGTGTCCTCGTGCTTTCTTCCGAGGCCCCTTCCAGGTCACACAAGGCCAGTTCGGGCTGTGTTCTTGGTGCACACCTACCCAAGACCCCGTTGGGCCATAGTACGCATGGGCTCTGCTGTTGTGTTCTTAGCATTGAAGTGTACGGAGGCCTAGGTGAAGTAGTGTAGATACGCGCCTAGTAGTAGAAGTGCCCGCTCTACTGTCACCGCCTGTCCATAGCGGCTGATGCCTGAGAGGTTAGCTACCTGCTCGAAAAGTGGGAACTATAGTTTGTGTCGACATAGCAATTGCATGTGTGTGCATGGGTGAGTCATTGCATAGCATTCATAGCATTTTATAACATTGCACAACAAGATCCTTATCATATAAGTTTGTATGGCCACTCTTATACGATGAGTTACCTTTATGTAACCCGATTCTTAACTTATAAGTTTGTATGGGCATTCTTATAAGTTAAGTTACTTACCTGCTGTAGATTTCCTTACACCTGCTGTTATAGGATGTTAGCTTGCAGAACTGCTAGATTATACTTTATACTCATGTACATTGCCACCTGCTTATATTCCTTTACTTGCATACTTATTATATATTGTACTCTTGTTCCTTTTCCCCGCCCGGTGCCGAGGAGTCGTCGGGGGAGCGGATGTGAAACCACTTAGTTATTTCGACTAACGGTTGCTACGTCTTCCTTTTTAGGAGGTCACGCCGCAGGTAGAGCAGTCGCAGGCTACGCAGCAGGACAGCCAGACTAGGACGGCAGGGCCTGAAGTGACGGTGCCGTCGATACCGTCGGTTTCTGATGTTAGTATTTCGATTACTCTGATGTAGCCCGTTTGAGCAATGATTAGCTGTACTCTGATATATTGTAGAAGCAGGTTTAGCTTCTCCTTTATTGATGTATTTGGATATTATTACTTAGTGTGGATTTTGACTTCTCTTGCTTAATATATTTGGTTGGGTTGGCATGTGATATTGATATTGTTGTAGCCGGCGGAATAGGCGTCTTGTGGTACAGGTTAGCCCGTGTGTTAATGCTACCGCAAGGCGGATGTTCCGGGCATAAGACCCCCCTTCATTCCGTGTTTTGGGATCCGGGAGGGGGGGGGGGGGGTCTTACACTATGACACCCACTAACCTTGATTGGGCCATGGTGACGTAACATCTCTCAAACACCTAGACACCTAGGAGTGGTTTTGTCATGACTAGGTCATGACAAAACTTTAGGAAGCCCAAGATGGCCAAGTAATCTTCATCTGAACCCTAAGGGTCCATTGGAGTCAACCCGGGGAGGCCAAGTTGACCTAGGACCACTCTAGGACTAAATTGGGCATGGTGCCCTAATTAATGGCAGTGTGCCCTAGTTAAGCACAACTAACACTACCAGGGTCTTCCTAGACCTAAAATGGGGTCAATGGGTCACTAAGGACCCATAGAGGGTGATAATACTTTTTGTAGTAAAATGTATTAGTGTATTTTCGGGTTTTTAAAGCACAAATCATGTCTTACAAGTGCTTATATTGATCCCTTTTTGTAAATATTATTGTCACTAATGCATTTTCTATTTTTTCCAGGTTTGCACGGCTTTCAACATAATTATACTTTGACACGCCCCAAGGTCACGCCCTACCAGGGCGTGTTCCTAGGGTGTGTAGCCAAGAGGAATGAAGCAACAGGTCCGAAAATGCATTTCTTGGAAACTCAATGGACACGCCCTCTGTCACGCCCGTGTCACGCCCGACAAGGGCTTGTTCCAGAGGCGTGTCCCCAGGTCCAGAGAAATTGCCGCAGCGCACTAGTTTTTCCTGATCCACCGTCATGCCGAATGTGTCACGCCCCATGGACACGCCCTGGTAGGGCTTGACATATGGGCGTGTAACTCAACAACGACGCCCGACACCTCCAACATTCAATTTCAGCCCAAAATTCGCACCCAATGTGTCATGCCCCAGGTACACGCCTGACCCGGGCTTATCAGTGGGGCGTGACCCAGCCCGAAAAATTCTATAAATTGATCCCTTCTCCTAGGGTTTAGTAGGCAGTTTTGGAGTGAGAGGGGAGGTTCTTCCCCTTAGTTTTCTTGTATTTCTTGTAATTTTCCATGTTTCCACTCTCCTTCCTCATTTCAAGCTTTGTAATCGAGCTTAGTTACTCTTATTTTGTATTAGTTGTTATAACTTCTTAGTAGCTAAGGGCAATATTCACATAGATTTTCATTTCCCGCACTTGTAATCTTTCATTTTCAAGTTGTAGTTCTCTTTCAGTGTTAATAAAAAGTTTGTCGTTTTCCTCTCTTTATCAACGCATTTCTATTCATCTCTCTTTCCCCATTTCACCATGCGTAACTAATCCTCCTTGTACTCGATCTTGATGATCTGAGGTTCGAGTTGATTAAGTTATGATGCTCTAGTTTTCTTTTTCTTTGTAAGGCTTATACCTTGATATACTCTTGATTTACCTTTGCTTGGAGATATATTATTGATATATATTTTCCATCATTATATTTCATTCTTGGCTAGCCGAGAGGATGATAGTTTGAAGTGAGCACTCAAGAGTGAAGAGAGTTGCACGCACCCCTCGAGAGAGGTGGACGTTAAATCTCCTGGATTGGTGTGGAATCCAATAACGAGGTTCACATCATAAAGCGGGTTTTAGGCCTCCGATTCGGACAAGAGTTCGGTCAGACCTTCCTAAACTCAGATGGGCATGACTTCGAGAGAAGCATGTTCTTGCTTTAAGAACCTCCGCGGTCAAGGTCTCTTGCCTTATTAATTTAAAAAGTATATTATTGCATGTTTTTATCATCTTAAGCCGAGGTGATTCTCGATCGAGTACTATCGCTTATTTATCATTTAGCCTTTCTCTAATTTGCAAGTAAAACATTCTCACTTCTCTAATTTAGTAAGCAACCCCAAAACAACTTTTATTTGATAAGATAATAGTAACTCCGTGAATTAGAAGTACTCAAATCGCCCCGGGTAATACGACCTTGATATGGAACTTAATATCCTATACTGTATGCGATAAGGTACACTTGCCTTCATCGAATCTAGAATCAGAGAACGTCTCACAATCACACATTCACCTTCTCCTTCCTTAACTTGTCTTCTCCACGTATAACCCCTTCTCTGAAAATTTATATCAAGTTTTTGGCGCCGTTGCCGGGGATGTTTTTGTTTTGATATTTTGAAAAGAGGATAGCTTTTAATTTTATCATCTGTCTCTCGCTCTCTCTTTAGTTTTTTCTCTTTACCTCTCCCCCACCCTTCTTTATTTTAAGTGTATGACCCGAGAAAGCTCTTCGATTATTCCTTTTGACCCTGAGATAGAGCGCACCGCTTTGCGTCGCCTCTGTTCTCGTGATCAGGAATCACACTTGGGCATCGAAGAGTCGATCGGGGACACTGCCATAGAAACAATTGATCCTAATCCGCCCAACCCAAATGAGGCCCACCAAAGGACAATGTGCTATTATGCGAGGCCGAACTTGGAGGGTACACAATCAAGTATTGTTCGCCCCACTGTTGTGAACAATAACTTTGAGATCAAGTCCAGCATCATCCAAATGGTGCAGCAGTTAGTAACCTTCGTTGGTCTCCCGGACGAGGATCCAAATTGTCACAATGCGAATTTTCTCGAAATCTGTGATACTTTTAAAATCAATGGAGTCTCAGATGACGCCATTCGATTACGTCTCTTCCCTTTCTCTTTGCGGTCAAAGGCCAAGCAGTGGCTGAGCTCTCTTCCTCGAGGGTCCATCACCACGTGGGACGAGATGGCAGGAAAATCTCTTACCAAGTATTTCCCGCTGCGAAGACCGCCAAATTGCGCACGGATATTACATCCTTCATGCAAATAGACTCGGAGACTCTCTACCATATATGGGAGCGCTTCAAGGAGCTACTGCGAACGTGCCCACACCATGCAAATGATCGTTGCGACCGCTGGGGGAACACTAAATATCAAAACCCCAGAGGTCGCTCAGGAAATTTTTGAGGAAATGACTATGAATTCGTACCAATGGAATGCGCCCCGCGTACGGGTAACAAACCAGCGGGAGTCTTTGAAATTGACGCTACTTCGAATCTTGCCCTCCAAGTTGCGCGGTTAACAAAGCCAGTGGCGGAGATGACTGCATCCTTCGCCACACCTCCTTGGTTTAATAATTATAATAATTCTGCTTTTATAGAAGAGCAGTTTGACTTCAAGGGAAATGCTCCTCGACCCTCCTATAACCCGAACAACGCGCCGTACAATAACACTTACAATGCGGGTTATAGGAGCCATCCGAATTTCTCATGGAGCAACCAAGGAAATGCTCAATGCCACCATAACCCCCCTCATAATCATAACCAAACATTTAATTTAGCTCCCCCCTTAAATTTAAATCCACCTGGTTTCCAACCGCAATAGGCAAAGCCCTCTTCACTTGAAGAGGTCTTTGCCAAATACGTTGCTACGAATGAAATGAATATCAGGAATATCGCCGAGTCCATCAAAAACTTGGAAAACAAAGTGGGACAGCTAGCCAAGATAATCACCGAGCGGCAACAAGGAGCTTTGCCAGACAATACCGAGCAAAATCCAATAGAAAGTGCAAACTCCATTACCCTCCGCAGTGGAAAAGAAGTTGATATACCAAGCAAACGCTTGGTACCTCTCCCTTCTCCTCTCTCTCCTACTGTTATTTTTGCTTCAAACTTGCCTACTACGCCTGCGCATCATGCGTCTAATTCAAAATTACCGTATCCATCTAAACTTAAAAATGAACACGCCGAAGAAAGTTACAAAAAAAATTTAGAAATTCTAAAACAAATTCATATAAACGTGCCGCTCTACGAGGCTATCTCTCAAATGCCGAAATACGCGAAATATCTCAAGGAGCTCCTATCAAATAAGAAAAAGCTCGAGGATATTTCACATATTTCCTTAAATACAGAATGCTACGCGGTTGTGCTCAACAAATTACCCCCCAAAGTGAATGACCCGGGAAGGTTTTCCATCCCGTGCCTATTCGGTAATTCGTTGGTCAAACATGCGTTGGCGGACTTGGGAGCAATCATAAATCTCATGCCCTTTTTGCATTTTAAGAAATTAGGTCTAGGATCTCCGAACCCCACTCGTATGAGCATTCCACTAGCTGATCGTTCTGTGAAATATCCGATAGGGATTGTGGAAGATGTCTTAGTCAAGGTGGACAGATTCATCTTTCTGATGGATTTTGTAATCCTAGACATCGAAGAGGATGCCGATATACCCCTGATACTCGGCCACCCCTTCCTTGCCACCTCCCGCGCTATTATTGATTTTAGTGATTGAAAGCTCCTCCTTCGGGTTGGAGATGATTAAATCACTTTCATCATTAATCCCTCCATGTGTAACACCCTAGAGCAAGATGATTCCTGCTTTTATCTAGAGGAATTCTTCGAAAATGAATTTTTTGTGCCTTTTGAATTAGTTTCTTCATCATTTGATGAATCTCTTATCACTGAGATCTTCTTCTTAGAAGAAGTCTCTCGCACTACCCTCCCCGAATCGCTTCCCACAGATACCATAAAATTCAAAACCTCTTATGATTAACCACCTATATTGGAGCTTAAGAAACTCCCCCCCCCTCATCTGTAGTATCTTTTCCTCGAAAATGACTCTAAACTACCGGTTATTATCTCCTCGGATCTGAGCAACTCAGAAATTTCAGAGTTGACTCTAGTTTTGCAAAATCAATGCCATTAAATTGCGTGGCAGTTATCCGATATTAAGGGGATTAAACCATCATTCTGCACACACAAGATTTTCGTAGATAATAATTTTTGTAGTACTATCCAGCCCCAAAGACGTTTAAATCCAAACATGAAGGATGTCATGAAGGCTGAGGTTATTAAACTTCTAGATGCGGGAATTATCTATCCCATCTCCGATAGTACTTGGATAAGCCCAGTACAGGTCGTGCCAAAGAAAGGTGGAGTCATGGTAGTGTCCAATGAAAATAATGAACTAATTCCAACCCGTACTATAAAGGGTTGGCGGATGTGCATTGATTACTGAAAACTCAATGATGCCACCCAAAAAGACCACTTCCCGCTCCCCTTTATCGACCAAATTTTAGAACGTCTTTCCGGTGACTCCTTCTACTACTTTCTCGACGGTCTCTCGAGGTACTTTCAAATCCCTATTTCACCTGAAGACCAAGAGAAGACTATCTTTACCTGTCCCATTGGCACCTTCGCTTACAGACGGATGCCATTTTGTTTATGTAACGTGTCGGCTACATTTCAGCGATGTATGCTGGCGATATTCAATGAATTGGTAGAAGAAGTGATGGAGGTTTTCATGGATGACTTCTCGGTGTTTGGTAGTTCTTTTGTGAATTGTTTAAAAAATCTCAAGAGTGTGTTGATTCGTTGTGAGGAAGCTAACTTAGCCCTCAACTGGGAGAAATGTCATTTTAAGGTCTGAGAGGGATTGGTCCTTGACCATAAGATTTCAGGGAAGGTGATCGAGGTCGACCGGGCCAAGATCGAAATATTTAAAAGCTCCCCCCTCCAACGAATATTAAATCCATTCATAGTTTTCTTTGGCACGCGGGGTTTTATCGGCATTTTATCCAAACGTTTTCCAAAATAACGAAGACGATAACTCATCTTCTCGAGAAAGAGTCACCTTTCATTTTTAACAACGATTGTATTCTTTCTTTCAATTTAATAAAATAAAAAATAGTAAACTCTCCAATTCTAGTTGCTACGGATTGGTCGATCCCTTTCGAAATCATGTGCGATGCTAGTGATAATGCGGTGGGCACGGTCTTAGGACAGCAAGTGGATAAATTCTTCCACCTGATTTATTATGGAAGCAAGATACTCACGTCTGCACAGGCCAACTACACCTCCAACGAGATAGAGCTCCTAGCAATTGTTTTTGCCTTCAATATGTTTAGGTATTATATCACCCTCTCCAAAGTAATTGTCTTTACGGATCACTCAGCCCTTCTTTTTTTATTTAGCAAAGCGGACGCAAATCCCCGCCTTTTGAGATGGATCCTCCTCTTACAGGAGTTTGATTTAGAGATCTGGGACAAATGAGGGGCCGAAAATTTGCCGGCAGACCATTTATCGCTTTTAGAAAACCCTGCCAGCGAAATATTAGTGGAAACCGACTTTAACGATAAATTCCCTGAAGTGCGCATCTTCGCTCTCGAAAATTCAAAAGATTATCCCGTGCCTTGGTTCGCCGACTTTGCCAATTATTTAGTGGCTCGGGTCTTGCCACAGGAATTCTCAAGTATGAAAAAGAAGAAATTCTTTTCTGATTTACAGAATTACTTTTGGGACGACCCTTTCTTATTCAGAGTCTGTGCGGATCAGGTAGTGCGGCATTGCATTTCGAGTGAGGAAGGAGTGCAAATATTGGGGCATTGCCATGAAGGACCAACATATGGTCATTATCAAGCGAACCGCACGGCAAGAAAGGTGTTGGAGGCGGGTTTCTATTGGCCCACGCTATTCAAGGATGCTCACACCCTAGTGAGTACTTGCGATAGTGTCCAGCGGGCATGCAATATCTCACGGCGAGACGAGATGCCTCAAAATATTTTCCTCGAATGTGAAATCTTCGACCTTTGGGGCATTGAATTTATTGGCCCCCTCCCTCCCTCTTATCAAAAAAATACATTCTCGTAGCTGTCGACTATGTATCAAGGTGGACGGAAGCGCAAGCTCTCCCCACCAACGATGCACGAGTCGCAGTAAAATTTCTAAAAAAAAGTATTCTCTCGATTTGGCATGTCGCGCGCTATAATTAGTGATAGGGGAACCCATTTCTGCAATAGCCAGTTTGCCAAAATTTTGGCAAAATATGGAGTAACGCACAAACTTTTCACTGCCTATCACCCCAGACGAGCGGTCAAGTCGAGGTTGTTAATCGAGAATTGAAACGTATTTTAGAGAAAACCGTATCTTTAAACAGGAAGGATTGGGCACTAAAACTAGATGATGACCTATGGGCCTATCGAACGACATATAAGACAGCCATCAGCTGCACGCCGTATCGATTGGTTTATGGTATGGCTTGCCACCTTCCAGTTGAGTTAGAGCAACGTGCGTTTTAGGCCCTCAAAACATTAAATCTAGATCCCACCCTAACCGACGAACACCGTAAATTTCAGCTCAATGAACTCGACGAATTGTGGGCGAACACTTACGAGAGTAATAGGCTTTATATAGAGCGAACAAAGTTGTACCATGACAAAAATATTAAACTTCCTAAATCTTTTTCGCCGGGCGATCTCGTCCTTCTTTATAACTCTCGGCTTCGCTCTTTCCAGGAAAATAAAAATCGTGATGGTCCGGCACCTTTATTGTTAAAGAGGCTTGGCCGTATGAGACAGTTCTTATTTCGCACCCGGATAAGAGTGAATTCAAGGTAAATGGTCAACGATAAAAACTCTATTTGCCTAACGATTTACTTCCTACTGCAATGAAATAATTAATGTTATCGAACTCATGAACTATTTCTTTTCTCCTTCATTTGGACTGTAATAATAATATAAGACATGTTATTGTTGGACAATATTCTTTTGGTCGAGCTCAAACGACCTTTATAAACAAAGGGCACTTTTGGGAGGCAACCCAAATCATTTTTCTGTTTTCTTTATTTTACACTTTTGCCCCATACGACTCCACAAGTTGAAGCTTCTACAATCACCACCGCCAATGCTGCTAAATCCATCACAAAGTCCGAAGAAGACATGGGCGCGAGCATGGGGGAGCGGCATCAATCAACATTCGCGGCGCATAAATCCGGGGAAGTACCTGTTTTTAAAATCTACTTATTTTTTTTCTTTTAATTTCTCTCTCTCTCTCTCATACCCCTTCTTCTTCATTGAGGATAATGTTTATTTTAAGCTTGGGGAGGATTTCTTCCTTCTCCTATCTTTATTTTTGTTCATGTTGTCTTCTTTAAAAATCAAAAGAAAACAAAACGCATATTTCAAAATAAATTTTTTGATATTTCACTAGTACCCCCTGCTTTTTTTTGTTTTTCTCAAAATCCATATAAACAACTTAGCCAATTATAATCTCTCTAATCATTTTTTTAATTATGTTTCACAAGTAAAATGTTGGCCTTGTTGTGTTTCTAATCACGGTAGCATGTTAACGTGAAATGTCTTTCTAAAATTCGCATTTTATTATGGTTTTCGTTTTTATTTTCTTTACTTTCTCGAAAATCTTTCATCAACTATTTTTCTTTTCATTTTTTGATAATTTTTGTAATATCACCTTTTGATTGGAGTAGTAGATGTGAACGATCCAAGACACAATTATTTCTATTTCCAAGATAATTTCATTAGTATTCCTTTATTATCTAGGACTTGCTTTTTGAAATTTTTCAAAACTAATGCTTTAAAATAAATTTAGAAGCATGAAAATGATTTAGGCCGTCTTTGTTTTCGTTTGATCCTTCTTGCCAACCTAAATTTTTTTTACCCCTAGTAAGCCACTTTTAAGGCTTTTTCCTTACTCAATTGATTAGCTCCACTTATCATTTCATTTTCACCAAAGCTTAAATATTCCAACCTATCTAATCACACTAGCCTTTTTGAGTTTCATCAAAACTAAATTTCATGATAGTGTTATCTTTGTGATTTGTTTTTGGAGAACTTTTTGAAAAATATGCTCAAAAGATCTATTGGCCTATTTCAAATTAAAAAGAAAATTATTTTTGGCCGTTATTTTGTAAACAAGAAGAAGAAAAAGGAAAAAAAGAAAATAGAAACAAAGATAAAAAATAGTTTATTTATGATGAAAATTTTTTTTTGGTTTAGTGTGATTTTAAGCCTTCATGTTTATCTTTGATTTCCATTCCTAATTATATGCCTAAACCAAATGTTTCGGTCCTAATATGTCATTTGATTCATGCTTTAATTTTATTATTAGCTAAGTAAAGAGGAAAAGTAAAATAGTATAGTTTTGGATTTAAATTTAGATTTTTGTTATTTGATTGATATAGTTATAATGTGCCCTTTGAATCTAGTAACAACTCAATGCTCCTTTTCATTTTTTGTGTTACTTAAATTTTTTTAAAAGATCTTCTTAAAATTTAGGATGATTTATTTTCGTTAGTAAAGCTTATAATTTGTTAAACCATGACCAATAACTGTTTTAGGTTTACGTTTCACATTCTCCCTACTTGGAATTTCGCATAATACTTGTGTAAGCATGATAAAAAACTTTTTGAATTAGTCACTATTTATGATTAGCTAGTTTTTATATCTTTGCTTGGGTACAAGCAAATCTTAAGCTTGGGAGAATTTGATAGTACTTTTTGCAGTTAATTTATTAGTGTATTTTCGGATTTTTAAAGCAGAAATCATGTCTTGCAAGTGCTTATATTGAGCCCCTTTTGTAAATATTATTGTCCCTAATGCATTTTCTGCATTTTGCAGGTTTGCACGGCTTTCAGCATAATTTTTTGTGACACGCCCCAAGTTCACGCCCTACCAGGGGCGTGTACCAAGGGCGTGTTGCCCAGAGGAATGAAGCAACAGTTCCGAAAATGCATTTCTTGGAAACTTAGTGAACACGCCCTCTGTCACGCCCGTGTCACAACTGACACGGGCGTGTTCCATAGGCGTGTCCCCAGGTCCCGGGAAATCTCCGCAGTGCACGAGTTTTCCCTGATCCACCGTCACGCTGAATGTGTCACGCCACATGGACACGCCCTGGTAGGGCGTGACATATGGGCGTGTAACTAACTACGACGCCCGTCACCTCTAGCATTCAATTTCAGGACAAAAAATTCGCACCGAATGTGTCACGCCCCAGGTACACGCCTGACCCGGGTTTTTCAGTGGGGCGTGACCCAGCCGAAAAATTCTATAAATTGAGCCCTTCTCCTAGGGTTCAGCAGGCAGTTTTGGAGTGATAGGGGAGGTTCTTCCCTTAGTTTTCTTGTATTTGTAATTTTTCATGTTTCCACTCTCCTTCCTCATTTCGAGATTTGTAATCTAGCTTAGTTACTATTATTTTATATTAGTTGCTATAATTGCTTATTAGCTAAGAGCAATATTCACATAGATTTTCATTTCCCGCACCTGTAACTTTCATTTTCAAGTTGTAGTTCTCTTTCAGTGTTAATAAAAAGTTTATCGTTTTCCTTGCTTTCTCAACGCATTTTTATTCATCTCTCTTCCCCATTTCACCATGAGTAACGAATCCTCCTTGTACTCGATCTTGATGATCTGAGGTTCGAGTTGATTAAGTTATGATGCTCTAGTTTTCTATTTCTTTGTACGGCTTATACCTTGATTTCTCTTGATTTACCTTTGCTTGGAGATATATTATCGATATATTTTCCATCATTAGCTTTCATTCTTGGGTAGCCGAGAGGACGATAGTTTGAAGTGAGCACTCAAGAGTGAAGAGAGTTGCACGCACCCCTCGAGAGAGGTGGACGTTAAATCTCCTGGAATGGAGTGGAATCCAATAACGGGGTTCACAGCATAAAGCGGGTTTTAGGCCTCCGATTCAGACGAGAGTTCGGTCAAACCTTCCTAAACTCAGATGGGCATGACTTCGAGAGAAGAATGTTCTTGCTTTAAGAACCTCCGCGGTCAAGGTCTCTTGCCTTATTAATTTAAAAAGTTTATTATTGCATGTTTTGATCAACTTAAGCCGAGGTGATTCTCGATCGAGTACTGTCGCTTAATTATCATTTAGCTTTTCTCTATTTTGCAAGTAAAACATTCCAACTTCTCTAATTTAGTAAGTAACCCCAAAACAACTTTTATTTGATAAGATAATAGTAGCTACTTGAATTAGAAGTACTCAAATCGCCCCGGGTAATACGACCTTGATATGAAACATAATATCCTATACTATATGCGATAAGGTACACTTGCCTTCATCGAATATAGAATCAGAGAACGTCTCACAATCACACATTCACCTTCTCCTTCCTTAACTTTTTCCTCTCCATGTATAACCCTTCTCCAAAAATTTATATCAGAGTGCAGTCAAAGTGGTAAGTTGACCAAAGTCAACTCTATCGCTAAATGGGTCAAACTAGCCTACTTACGGTCGATTGGTAAACCCCTAGCCAGGTGGACACTACCCATGCCCTATTAACCCTACGGTTTGGGTCATTGGGTCTCCAAGGACCCATTGGGGTCAGCCCTAATGGATAATTTGACCAAAGTCAACCCTAACCTTAATTTGGGCAAAGTACCCTTCCTAAGGGTAGGTGACCTCCAAGGTACCATGTCAGCCCTACCCAACCCTACCTAGGCCTTACGGGAGATCAATGGGTCACTAAGGATCCATTGGGGGCAACCCAAAAGGTCAAAAAGACTAAAGTCAACCCAAGCCTACTTTGGGTCAACCTAGCCCAAATGGACTAGCCCATGCTCAAGCCTCCTCATGTGGCTTCTTTAGGAATAATGTGCATGGATGGGCAGCAAATAGTCCTCCAGGTTGACCAAGTCAACTTGGTGACTAGGAGATAGGGTGAGCTCCATTCCATGTTAATGGAGGAGAGAGAAAATAAGAAAGGGGAGGGAATGAAGGGGCTAGGCCAAGGGAAAGCCAAAGGCCACTTTAATGGCTGAATTCAACTCCCCTATGGAAGGAGAGAAGTTTCCAGCCATTTCCCTGCCACCAAAGGACTGGTTCAGCTCCCTCCTCCATAGCCGAGCCTAGCCATTAATGGCTTTAATGGACATTGATAATCCATCCCTCCTCTCCCCAATTGAGGCTTTAAACACCATCAGTGGGTCGAGAGGATACTTCCCAATCCTACCTGAAGAAATCGAGCCCTCCCCCGCACTGTGCAGTTGCAGAAATAGAGCGGCGCCGCCTTCAAAAATGGTTTCCAGGAGATCTTCTCGACTTCAGGCCGCCGACAAGGTCCTCCTCCTCTCCTTGCCTCATGGTTAGATCATAATAATGCTTAGGTTCAAGGTTCGGGCTCAATAGAGCCCGAACCAATTCCTGGTTTTCGTTGTTTCAGGATGAGAAATCTTCTTGGTAGAAACCGGAATCCGCCCCTCGGCGGTTGTGTCGCCGCCAGTCGATAGCCACCACCTCGATGGAGGTGTTGGTGGCGTTGGCCAGCCGGGGAAGTTTCGGGACGGGAGGAAGCGGCGGTTGGAAGTGGCTCCAGGCTCAATCTATCTCAGCTGTTGGCTGGAGGTAGACGATGAGCCCAGGCCATTGGATCTGCGCCAAGATTTGTGCGCCAGATTGATAAGAATCATTTTAATTCCATGTTTATTTCATTTCTGTCACACTATTTGCAGTAGATAGTTTAATTTTTAAAAATAATTAGGCTCATCTACTAAAAAGTCACCAACATGAAATCTGTAGCCCTAAGAGACTAATTTAATTCAAAATTGATTTGAACCAATTTGGACCTATGGTTGGACTAGGGCTCCCATTTGGTGCGACCTATACCGAGGGCTATCCTAAGATTAAAATGGGTGCCCACTCTTCATCCCTTGACCAAATGACCTTAAATTTGGGCATCGGGTCACCCTTAGCTATAACTAGGGCCTGTCCAAAAATGGGAATTTGTGGAGATAATTTGGCTATGGTTTTATTTTTTATTTAATAATAATAGGGTAATTTAATTAGGTGGTCTAATGACCTCAAACCCTCCCAAATTTTGGTGAGCAGTCCATGGCCTCATGATATGTCTCTATATAAAATGTTCACCTCATTTGATGCGTTTTGGTTAGGAATGACCTAACCCTAATTTTACCTTAATGAGGGGTTCTTAAGTAAAAAGTGCACCTTGAGGTGGAGTGGTCAAATCACCTCAACAGAGGTGAGATTTTGACCACTTACTTGACATGACCTCTAACACCATCATAGAGTTAGGGTGGCTAGGGTAGTTTTGCCCTAGGATCCAACTCAAACCCTAAGGAGGTTTTTGATGTTGTGAAGGGCATGGTGTCAAATGCCCTTGTGTGATATTGCAACTTGGTAGAAATGATGCTACGGTAACCCAAGTCCTGTTATGAATCTTAGAGGATTTGGAGATGGATAGACATCTCAAATCCCTAACCCTAGTTTTGAGCATAACCACTTTTTGTGTAGGATAAGCCACCAAAACATTACTAAAAAGGTGTGAAACTTAGGTAGCATGGACTCTAAGTTAGATAGGAACACTGGTGAATTTATTGAAATTTTATGAGAAATATTGCTAGCACCCCCTTTGTTATACATGATGTGGCCCTAAATGGTATTTTATTTATTATGATCACACTGTACATTATAGACTCATGAAATTTGGGCAGAGGTGTTTTAAGTCAAAATGATTATTTCTAAATTTTGTTATAAATTTTAGTTGAACAACTTTAGTACTTTCTTCACAAGTTGTAAAAGGGCAATTACGGTCAATAAATTATTTAGAGCTATTTAATTATTGCCAAAAATTGTGAAATTAGGACTCCAATAATTTTAGGTCAATAACCACGGGTGAAATTAATTCATGATTTTTAGATGATTATTTTCAGTATATACTTTATAAAACCATAATAATTTGGGGATCTGATGTATTATTTATTCAGAGCTTATTTTCTGCTAAAAATTTAGGAGACATTGGATTTTATGTTAAATAGTCATGCTGAATTTATCATAACTTTTGTAGGGCATTTGCTTATATAAAATGGGTACTTCATGTTCAAACTTGGATTTTTGGATTACTAGAATAAATAAATAAATTATCAGATAAATTAGGAAAATTATGAATTTCTGTATTTAGGGCAAACCATGTCATTATAGTCGTCCAATAATTATTATAGGGGTACTGGGTGATTATTTTATGTACCTCCCCCTATATACTTCATATAGCTTAGGTTGGTCTGCAATTAGTAAAATCGCAGAAATTGAGTTGGAATAAGAATTTGGGAACACGAGTTGGGGTTAGAGATTATGCTGTTTGGATAAACAATGGGGGGCATCTCTGGAAGACAGGTTGAGTAAAGTGTGGAGTTGGCTAGTGTTAGGCGGTGCTCGGGATCGACAAAAGATCGTCTTTCCCGTAGGGAGGAAGTGTCTAATGCACTATGGTTAGATCTAGTAAAACAATAAGGGTCGTGAAATCTGGTAGCAAACAATATAAAATAAGTGCCTTGTGAAAGGGTGCTTTGGGCATAATGCCATCATAGTTCCTATTTCCTTCGAGAGCCCTTCACGGGTATACCTTGGGCAGTCCTGGGGCTAACCTAAAAGGTAGGTAAAACTAAATTGCAAGAGTAAATAGAGTAATTAGGGGTTCACTTTCACTCGCCACGATGCCTTGAGATGTTAGGTTAGGTCACTCATGAAGTAGGCTCGATGGATTTGGTGATGGGGAGGTTGGCCCGGCGAGCTTTGGCTCGGTTGATGTTTGTGATGGTCAGGTTGGCCCAACAAGCTTTGGCTCGGTTGTTGTTCGTGATGGACGGGATGTTCCGGGAGCTTTGGCTCGGTCATTAACATCAAGGTTCCAATGTGCATAAAGTAAAGGTGGTGGGTCTTCGGTATTGGAGAGTCGATGCACACGACGCCAATATGTTGACTCGGCAAGTGTGTTTAGCACTTGGCCAAGTAAACTCTGGTGCGCTAGCCGGCAAGGGTATGCAGAGCTCCGCTTAGTGGACCAGCGTTGAGGCGTATGATAGGTCTGACTAGTAGTGTAATTTCTGGTTTAGAGGTGGGCTAGGCCCAACCCACCGCTTCTGTTTGCACACTATGGAGCTATCCTGGGAGGTTCAGCTCCAGAAAGGGGGAACTAAAGGTCTGTGTATACAGGGTCGAGTGGGTGTGTTGCACTTGCATGTTCACATCATGACATAATTGTATTTCATAGCATAACCATTGCATTCAACCCTGACACCTATTGTCTAAAGTGGTATGGGACGCTTTATACAATAGGCCTTGCAAAACGATCCCTTGGTTTATAAGTCGTGTGAGCGTGCCTATAAGTTAAGGTTTTTCTTCAGTAAAATATATATCCATGCTTTATGTTAAAAACTGAAACCCTATCGTATAAATTGGTATGAGACTTTATACGATAGGAGCACAACAAAAGATCCCTTGGCCTATGTGTTCTCGCAAAGTTAAGGTTACCTTTCTTGTTCTGTTTTTCTTTCTTTAATTACTGCCTTATTTACTATGGGACTCCTAGTTTAGTTCTGCCGCCATCTGCTCATTTTGTTATTCTTCACTTTCAGTCCTCTCCTTTTCCTCTCCCTGCCCGATGCCTAGGAGCCAGGGGGAAGGGGTGGGGGATGATATGACTTAGTCTTTTAGACTTATGTTTTCAAACCACATCATTTTAGGGACCGCAGAGCACATCATGGAAGAGCAGCCCCGGAGGTCTACGCGCTTGGAGATGGGGCAATCTAGTACTGGAGTTCAGACTGCAGGGACTGTGAGTCCCGATCGTTAGTAGTTTTTGTTTAGTTTTGCTTCTGCGCTGGGTGACACGTAGTGAGGATATTGATGTACCGGGCATAAGCCCAAGATTCTGTACTTTTTGTATTATACCTGTGGACACTCCCTTCATGGAGATTATTTACTTTATCATATATGGATTTTCTGTGGACTTGCTTTTATTTTATTACTTGCTACAGATGTGATCGATTTTGCCCGGCAGGATCGACGTTTTGTAGTGATGATGACCTTCCCGGGATGAAGGGTCACCGCAAAGCGGAAGTTTTGGGCCTAAGCCCCGGTGTTTCAGGATCAACAGGTGACCAAATTTGGGTTAGGGTTGACATTTGGTCAAATTTGGTCAATGGGTGACCCTATGATGGGCTTTTAGGTCACTTAGATTTATTTTAGGGTTAGGGACATAATGGTGAGGTCAACTTGTATCCATGGTTTCAATTAGGGTAGTTTGACCTAAAGTTGACTTGAGCCATATAGTGGGCCCCATGTGAGTCTACCCTATCTCCTTGGCCCTAGGCTCAAACCTAGCCTAATCCCCTTCACCCACCATATGTATAAACCTAATCTAAGTTTAGGGGTCTAGTAAGAAATGGGATGTTACAAATCTCAATAAACAAAAATATAATTTCATCGCCGAAATTCCGGTTCAAGTCTATGAGGTTTCTATGCATAAAGAATTAAGAAACTTTTCAAAAATATTTAAAATATACCTTAGGCGAAGAGTCTGAATATTATTCTCGCATCAGATCTATCGTCTACCAGGTGTTTTCCTCCCCATCCGTGGTTGGACGATAAAAACACGGACCAACCGTAAGCTACTAGG